>CM053625.1:281231851-281264821 GCA_028646595.1 Phalanger gymnotis | reverse complement strand
CTTAAAAAATAGACTTAACTCAAATGGCAAAAGAGCTTCAATATTTTTGAGAAGTCTACACTTTATATCCTTGAATCATTTGATTTTTACAAAGTACACACTGATTTTATAATTTTTACATAGTAATTATCTGAACTATTAAGCTTTTTTTTAATGGTTCTTTTCCCATTTTCTACTTTTGAATAAGATTAGTCTCATGCATCTTCCCTATGTTAGTTCTTTTGAAAAGGTTAATAGTTATTGGAATTATAGAACCAAGCAATGTAAGTGGGTCTAAAATGGGAGCTGGCCACGTTCTGAATTGTAAACTAATTTAAATTTAAAGTGGAATTTTAACAAGATGTTAAAATGGGCAGAGAAGAGCCAATCTGCATAACTGAAATCTTGAGTTAGAATATAAAGAGCTATTATGTTTTTAAAGCTTTATTAAATAATTGGAAGGGGTGTTATACCAGAAAATTTACAAGACTTAAACTTAATTTTTTGTCATAAACTTGACAACAAAACCCAGTTACAAATAAAGCAACAGACCAAATCTTAACCGAGACCCAAAGCTTCCAACAAAGCAAAATACACACTCAGAAACAACAAAGAAAATGCTTTTATTCTTTGTCCCTTCTCAAGTCTGCCTTAGGCTTAGCAACCTTTGACTATTTTCCTTCCTTTTTTATTTTCTACTTTTATGTAGTTTTAACCAGTGGTGTTTTTTTTTTTTGGTTTTTGTCTGTAACACCTCATATGTGTTTTTCTATATTTCCTTGTTATTGTTTTTTTAAGTACTACAGTATTCCATCATGTTGATACACCATAATATATTCTGCTACTCTCCAATTGTTGAACACAGGTTGTTTATAGTTAACAAAGGGATAAAATAGTTATGATATACACATGTCATATTTTTGAAATATAGTAATAATTGACATGTATATAATATTTTTGTGGTTGAAAGGTGCTCTTTGTATTTTATCTCATATGAGCCTCACAACAATTCTATGGCTAAAAAGGGCCAAAAGGTATTGTGATTTTTTAAAAGGAACGAACTAAATAAAACAGAAGTACCATCTTGGATAACCTTTTGGCCTTTTTTAGCTTGGCCAATATTAAGCTTACTAAATGCTATTCCTACTATGTACAAGTTTGATTTCTTTAAAATTTAGGTTTTTGCTCGCATAAAATTTAAACAGAAGGACAAAACAGTGATAACATACACATGTCATACCGTTGTTGAAATATAGTAATAATTTACATACATAATATTTTTTATGGTTGAAAGGTGCTTTTTGTGTTTTGTCTCATGAGCCTCACAACAACTCTTTGAAGAAAGAAATACAGATATCCTTATTCTCCTTTTACAGATGAGGAAGTTGAGGCCCAGACATATTAATGACTTGGTTATGATTAGATAACCTGCAAAAGTCAGAGTAGAGATTTGAATCCAAGTCTTTCTGAATCTAATTCTATGTACTCTTCCATACAACGTCTCTAAAACAAAGTGCTTTGTAAAGTCTGAGAAATTTGTTACCATCTGTGGTTTTGGAGGAGGATTTATCAAGCATCAGACAAGTGGCTTGTGAGTAGAGTAGGAATTTCATAGGATTAAGGACTGGAAGGAAACCTAGAGGATATCTCGTCTAATGCCCTCATTTAAAAAAAAATGAGATGATCATTTGGAACCTTTTTTGATACAAATGCTTCCCATTAAAAAGGAAATTTCCTGTAAAGCATATTATAAGAAAAGATAAGCAAAACTGTCTAATAGTGGATTGCAACTGAAAGTTGATAATCATTTTACACTTTTGTAGTTTTCAAGGCGTTAACATCAAGGAAGGGAGTGTTTGCTTTCCCTTGGATGATATGGTACCAGTATTGTCCATTTTATTTGACTTGAGTTTTCTTGTTTTTTGGTATTGTAGTTGTAGTCTTTGTTCTTTTTGCTCTTGTTTCTTTCCTCTGTATTGCTTCGTAGAAGTCTTTCCAGGTTTCTCTGAGTTCTTCAGATAGTATGTGTAGAAATACATTTTACTAAATAGTGAAACAGGAAGAAAAGGAGAGAAGAGAGGAAAATAAGAGGGAAGATCAATTAAGGGAGAAATAAGTCCTAAGCAAAACAAATATTTATGGCAGCTCTTTTTGCAATGGCAAAGAAGTGGAAAGTGAGGGAATGCATGTTGGGGATTAGATAAGCTAGTTATGATATGCAAATGTGAAGGAATCCCATTGCGCTGTAAGAAATGATGAAGAGAATATTTTGGAGAAACTTGAGAATACTTGTATAAACTCATCTAGAGTAGAGTGAGCAGAACCAGGAGAGCATTTTGTACGGTGACAACAATTTAATAAAGACAGATGGCTTTGAAACTCCGATCAATATAATGATCAGTCATGCCTGATCCTAGAGGACTCATCACGAAATGTACTGCCTTCCTCCTGACAAAGGGTGTGTGACTCAATGCAGAATGAAAAAATTATTTTTTAGATGATGTGAAGTGTGAGAATTTGTTTTTTGCTTTGTTTGCAACAGGAATTTTGTTTTTGCTTATTTCTTAGTAAGAGGAAGAAGGCATTGACTTCCACCCTTTGAAGGGGTTCAGAGGTAGGTAATGAACTAGGCATTCCTTGGAGGCAAAGAATGATTAGAAAAGTAAGAGAAGAGCTGAGATAGTGTGGTTTCTCTGAAGCTGAGGGAAGAGAGAGTGTCCATTGATTATCAGTAGTTTCAAATGCTACAGAAAGGTCAAGGTGAATGAGAAATGATGAAAAAAGTTGGGGTGGTTCAAAGTGAGATTGCAAGGGGAAGAAAAGAAGGAAGAAAAGGAAGGAAACCAAATTTTATAAGTTCCTGTTATGTGCTAGGCACTGTGCCAAGCAGTGATGAAACAGAGACAACCTCTTCAAGGAAAAGAGATGTAATGATGATTGGATGGAGTAGAAGGGTCAAGGGAAGACTTTTAGGATTGGAGAGAGCTATTTATTTGCATTTGTCAACTGATTAGAAGGATCCCAGGAAGACCTGAATTCAAATCTAATCTCAAGACTCTTCCTAGCTATGTGACCCTGGGCAAGTCACTGAACCCTGTTTGCCTCAGTTTGCTCATCTATAGAATGAGCTGGAAAAGGAAATGTCAAAACCACTCCAGTGTCTTTGCTAAGAAAACTCCAGTGGGAGCACAGAGTCAAATATCACTGAAAAATGACTGAACAGCAGATTAAAAATGACTGAGAGACATTTGTGGAAGAAGAGCACAGTTAGAATGATTCCAGAGGATTTATGATGATGAAACATGCTACCTGTCTTATAGACAAGTGATAGACTTATTGAAGATTGAGAAGTATTTTATTTTTGGGCACTGCCAATGCAGAAGTTTGTTTTGCTGGTCTGTATGTGTTTGTAACTGGCATTTTGTTGTTTTCTCAATGAAGGATGGGGAAGTAAGATGGAGAGAAGGTGTATCTTCATTTGAAATAATAATTAATATTTAATTTTTTAAAAAGAACAGGTAGAAGGCTTAGCCTTAATAAGTGGGAGGAGAGAATGAGAAGAGATTAAATAGGTGTTGTTTTGAGGAGTGGAGTTAGAGAATTTGGGGAGTTTAGTTTGGATGGTCTTGATGTTCTATGAAATAGAGGAAAAGTCATTTGCTTTAAGTATTGGGAATGGTAAGTGGGTGGGTGTTTGAAGAGATAATAAAAGCCACAATTGAAAGTGCTGTAACATTTAACAGAGTGCCATACCTATATTATTTCATTTGATCTTCACATTAACCCTTTGAGGTAGATAGGGGGAAAGAGAAGGAGTCGGTATGTGTCATTTTCTTGGTATGAGGAGCTTCCAGAAGAGGAAACTCCTTCTACCAGCACCTTCTCTACAATTTATAGTCTTACAAAGTTGCCGAAAGAATTAAGGGTCATAAAATCAGTATGTTCGAGTCAGGATTTGAACCCCGGTCTTCCTTGGCATGACACTCCATTCAGTGTGCTTTGCTATTTCTCCCATACTTCTCATCCCACATCGCTCTGATGCCTACCTTTATCTCCTACTTCAACTCTGTCTCACATGAAGAAGTGGCCATTCTCCATGCCAAGACAAACCTTTTTACATAAGCAAGTGGTCTCCTTTTATTATGTCAAACTCCACTTTACAGTTTTGCTTGGTTTGAACTTCACGGACAGCATGACCTCCGAAGATAAGCTGATCACTTGAAATCTTACCATCATGCTGTTAACTCAGCCTTGGATAATCAACACTGTTCTAACTTACCTTAGACTCCTTTCCCCTATGATTGGAGGGCTGGAAGTTGGAGCACTAAACTCCTTCCAAAGCTTTCTTTTATAGAGAACAGAGTTTGAACTTTCCAGCTCACTCTTTACTTTTCTATCTGCAGCTGTGCTTGGTTTGAACTACATGGAACAAGATGCCTCTGCACCAGGAACCCCATGGTATCCCCCCCACTTTCCAGCTTCCTTTTGGGGGTTGCCTTCCTTCGTAAAGCTCCTTGAGGTCAGGGACTGTCCTTATTTGTATCTCCAGAGCTTAACACAGTTGCTGGCACATAGTAGGTGTTTAAAAATTGCTTATCGAATTATGTCTTCTCCAGCAGATTGTACCATCTGTTATCCTTACTCTCATTAATCTTCAACTTCTCCTGTCTACTGTTTGAGTCTTTCTGCCAACAAACATGCCCATGTTTTCCCTATCCTTAAAGGGTGGTAAATAAAAGTAGAGTTATCTTTGCTAATATGGATGTGAGATAGAACCAGAGAGATTTAAAAAATTGCATATTTCTCTTATTAGCAATGTTAAACACTTGCATTTCTCATTTTGAGAATTGCTTTTTAATATAATTTGATCATCAGTCTATCATCAGATGGTCCTTATTTTTACATATGTAAATCATTGCCATATGTCTATTTGTATATGTCTTTGATACTAGACTTTTATTAGAGGAATTTGTATTAGATTTTCTCCCAGTTAATTTTTCATTCTAATTTTAACAGCATTGATTTTGTTTGTGCAAAAATATTACAATTTCATGTAATCAGAAATTTCCATTTTATTCCCTGTGATCCTCCTCTCTATTTACTGTTGGGTAAAGAGTGTATTCCCTATCTATAGTTGTGAATCATACTTCCTTCTGTGTTCTCTAATTTGTTTATGGTATGAGCTTTTAAAATTTAGGTATTATATTCACTTGGAGCTTATCATTACGAGTGGTTCTAGATGGTGGTCTTAACCTCATTTCTACCGGTATTCTTTCATCTTTCCTAGCAGTTTTTATTGAATATTTAATTCTTCTTTATGCTACTTAAAGGTTACATATATATGATTTTTGGGAGTTTTGACAAGATAACATTTTAATCCTTACTCTTTTCTATTTAAGGTTCCAACACAAATTTAAATTAAAACTTTAATAGAATTTACCTACCCTTTTGTTTATTGTGTAGATACTGACCTTCATAGTCAAATATGTTATTTGTGGTGATTGCATCCTGAGTATGTAGATAGAGTCCCAGCCTAGCTACACTGAACAAAGAAAACTATCCTTTTATTTGCTACTTACAGCAATCAATGTTGCTGCTATGTTGCTGTCCATACAAAACTGAAGTCAAATTGTCTTATTGTACCTGCAATCTATCAAATTCCATTGAGTGGTAAAGAGCATAATTGTTCTCATGCTTTTTGTTGGTTATAATAGTGCCTATGCATGAAGAACTTCTTCCTGGAGTGAAGGGAGGCCCTTTTATAAAATGCTGCATTTCTCTCATTAAAAACAGAATTGAATCTGTTGAAATTCCTTATTTCTTCTTTTAGTCAGGTGGCTCTTTTCTATGAGAGTTTATAAATCAATTTCATAGACTCATTTTCAGATTATAAAGTTTGAGATGGAATGCAATCTCACGTTATTAAGGCATTTATTATCCCTATACAATTTAAGAGTTATTTTAATTAGTTAATGTAGCTTGATCAAACTTGCTGCTTCTTTCTCAATTGTTTTCTGAAATAGGAATGTATTACCATGGGAAGCAATCTGAGGATGTGTATTCAATATATTTAATTTCTATGTAAGCCAATTTATGTCATGGATCAGAAAATTAATAGTTCTTTTTGTCTTTCCCCATATCCATATAAAATTTATCCACTCTTCAAGGATTAACCTTTCATTCCACCTTCTCTGTGAAATCTTCAATACAGCTTAAATTCTTACAGAACTCGTATACAAAATCACAGAGTATTTCAGAGTGGAAAAGGATTTAACAGGCATCACATATAGAAATTGAGTGCCTTCCCAAAAGTACCTCCCAAGATGGTTTTCTAGCTTTTGTGTCAGGACTTCTGGTGAGAAGGAAGCCCACTGCTTCCTGAGGCAGCCCATTTGCTTTGCTGATTTTTAGGAAAACTTTGCTTTTATCAAGCCTAAACTTACCCCTCCACGTATTGTACCCAATTCTATCCTTTCTGTACTGTGTCAACGAACAGAACAAATCCGTTTCCTTTTCCACTTTGTACAACCTTTCAATTATTTGTAGGCATACATCATTTCCACTTGAGTCTTCTCTTTTTTAGGCTAAAGAATCCCCAGTTTCTTCGGTGCTCACCTAGCATGGACTGTCAGTCCTGTTATAGTCAGCCTCAAGCTTATCTTTCCTAAAACATTGTGCCAAGAAATGAACAAATGTTACAAATACCATCTGGCCAGGGCAAGCACAGTGGAACTTAGTTTTTGAAGCTAAGGACTCTATTAATGCCAAGATCATGTTACATTTCTTGGCAAACACCACAGTATTGACTTGTTGAGCTTAATGTGCACTAAAACGCCTGTCTTTTTCAGAGAAATTATTGTCTAACCATGTCTAACCCTGTCTTATACTGGTAAAATTAATATTTTTTGACAGCTTACTTTTATAAGACTTTATCTTTATCCCTATTAAATTTGATCTCAGTAGAATCTGCCCCACGTTCTAGGTTGCCAAGATCTTTTTGTATCCTGACTCCTTTATCCATTGTACTAGCTAACTCTCAGGTTGGGATTTGGAATTTGAAATTATGTTATTAAAACAATAAAAATGTCCTTATCCTTTGATCCAGAGATCCAGCTGCTAGGCACTTATCTCTTAGAGATCAAAAATAGAGAAGAGTCCAATACATACCAAATTGTTTGTAGTAGCTCTTATAGTACCTACGTAAGTGGACAGAACAACAAAAAACTGAATGCCGCATAGCTATAATTACCAAACAGAAAAATTATAACCCAAGTCTTGTGATTTAAGTTTAGCACTCTTGCTACCATACTAGAATGTCTTCAAGTCTTATGACACCTTTCTCATTCTCCTGTACCTTTCATCTATTACTGAAAGTTGCTCAACAAACATACCACTATTCCTTTCAGTAGTGGGGGATGTTGTTCATCTAGGCTAGGTGACTTGAACTCATCAAGGGCAGCTAAAATACAGTCTTACTATTTCCTTACTTACCATGGCAATACCTCACTCTTTGCCATGTTTTCTGGCTGGCTTTTTTTTTCAGTCTAAATACCCCTCTTCTTGATAGAGAAAACAAAAGGATAATAAGACTCGAGCATCTCTGCCTTCAATCAGTTACATCATTGCCCCATCTTCCTATTTCATCTTTCATCTTCCTCTTTTCCCTTTTATAGCTTAAAAAAATCCACACAAAAACTTTTTTCCTCAGCTTTCCTCCTAAGCCTTACCTCATTCTCAGTTTTAGATCTTCTGGCAGTCGTCATACAGCATCATAAACAGTGTTGTATTTGTACTCTGTTTTCTGCCTTGGCTTTAAAGTTGGTTGTGAGTTCCCAATGCATCCACATCCATCTAATCACATCATTCCTTTTTTTCTCTCTTTTTGGAATTCTCTTTGTTTCCTTAGAATTTCAGTCTTGAGAATTTCCCACCCTGTCTGAGCTGACATCTTTTGTAGAATTTTTATTCCATGGAATCTTATCTATGGGTCTGAATGCAATTTAGTATCCTGTTCTACATTTTCTGTATATATCTCTGTGATCTTTAAGGAGATTGTATTTTTGAATATCAAAGACTACATTTTTTTGTACCTTTCACAGAGGAAGATACAGAAGAGATGCTCAAAATTGTTCAATTATTTTTTTGTTGTCACTTCTGTTCATACATTTTTAATTTTTCTTAAAACATGCATATCCACTCGCATTTTTCTATTCATACATACAGTTTTTCTATTCATACATATCTTACTAAATCTACATCTATGACTTCATAAAGGCTAAAAAAATAAAAAATCCTGTGTTACTCATTTAGAAAGGACTGTCTCTAATCTTAGGACATTTGGATCATGGAATTTTCGAATTGGGAGGGGCTTTAAGGATCATTAGTCCAAATGCTCTCATTCTATGTCTGTAGAGCCATAGCTTCACCACCAAGGTGGTGAATAGCTTGCCTCAAGTCACACAGCTAGCTTGTGGAATGTTTGGTACAAGAAACCAGATTTACTGTACTAATTGTGAGACCATACTCTCTTAGGAGAACAGAATTAATGCAGAATTTGTAGACTGCTGAGCTTTTTTTCAATCAGAAAGATACTTTCTTTTTCATTTTTATAATGTTAATTTTCAATAATGAAAAACATGTAATTTGTATAGTAGTGTAGAACATCTTAGATTTTTTTTTTGTTAGCAGTCAATCAAGCATAATTGTCCCGGATACTCTTCTGGCCACTCATGACTAAAGAGACACTGTAGCTTGAAAAGTTTTTCCACTAGATTTTGCCATATTTTGTGTATGGCATTTGATATATCTATTTCTGAAAGCTTTACTGATTGATTCACTGTGGAAAATAATTTCCTTAAAAACCATTGTGACTCAAACCATCATCTCTATAGCTTGAATAGATCTTCAAAAGTTATTTTGTGTATTACTTGTCTAGATATCTGATACTGCCTAGTATTTTTTTTTATTTTATTGATATCTTTTTTTATGTCACAACCATTTTCTAATGTACATTTTCTGTTCCCTAGCCTTTTCTTGTGACAAAGATGAAAAAGAGTTAAGAACTTGAGATGATAGTGATCATGGCTTATAGCAGTAGTGTCAGACTTCAAAAAAAATGAATACTTGTGTCCTACATATTCACTTAGAAAACCACAAATTAACATTATCTAAATTTTATTGTATTTTTATTTATTTTGTTAAACATCTCGCAGTTACATCTCAATCTGTTTCAGTAGCACGTGGTTTTAGGCCTTGAGTTTGATACTTCTGGCTTATATCATAGTCAATACTAAGCGCATTATCCTTCTTAGCTCTCCAGTGAAGGGAGGGAAGTACATTTTCTCATTTTTCTCCTAGCACAAGATTGATTATTATGTTTGCATAATTTGAGGTTTTATTTTATTATTTTCATTTCTGTAACTGTAATAATTGTACAAATTATTTTCCTGCTTCTACTTAATCTTTCTGTATCACTTCATATAGTCTCTCCCATGCTTCTCTGAATCCTTCTTATTAGTAATTTCTTTTTTAAGGCATTCTTCTCCTCATTGACTTTTTGGACCTCTTTTAACATTTGATCTAGTCTGAGGTATTTTCTTCAGTCTTTTTTGTGTTACTTTTACCAAGCTGTTGACTTGTTTTTCATGATTTTTTTGCATCACTCTCATTTCTCTTCCCAATTTTTCCTCTCTCTCTCTTACTTGATTTTCAAAATCCTTTTTGAGCTCTTCCATGACCTGAGACCAATTCATATTTTTGTTGGAGGCTTTGGATGTAGGGACTTTGACTTTGTTGTCTTCTTCTGAGTATATGTTTTGATCTTCCTTGTCACCATAGTAACTTTCCATAGTCAGAGGTTTTTTCCATTGTTTGCTCTTTTTCCCCAGCCTATTACTGGACTTGTAACTCTTTTTAAATAGAGCTCTTCTTCCAGGGTGGCAGGTGCATTGTCCCAAGCGTCAGGGTTTTTGTGCAGTTGTTTTCAGAGATACTTTTAGGGACCCGTATGTTTTCAGTTCTTCCGAGGTGATGTGATCCAAAGAGAGGTGTTTATGACCCCCTTGGCCTGTGCTCTGGTCTGTGAGTGACAAGTACTCTTTTCTGCCATGGAACTGTGAGGAAGGTCTCCCTTCCACTGCTGCCACAAGCTCTGCTATGCTAGTGCTTCTTCTCGCTCTAGGACTACTACTGGATCTGAGTATGGGCAGAGCAACAGAGTCCTGCCTCAGTGCTAGCAACAAAACCCCTGTAACCTTTTCTAACCAGTTGTTTGACCCCCTTATTGTCTGTGGGCTGAGAGCTCTGGAAGCAGCTACTTGCTGCTGATTCAGTCACTCCCAACGCTTGCACCTGATTTGCTCTGGCCAGGGCTGTGCTCCTTTTCTCACCCAGGTGCAGGAGACCTTTCTTGCTGACCTTCTAGATTGTCTTTGGGCTGAGAGATCTGGAAATTGCCACTGCTGCTAGTGATTCAGTTGCCCGAGGCCTGCTCTGGCTTTGCTGGGGCCAGTTCTGCTCTGGTGTGGGCTGTGCTGGATTGTGCTCCTCTCTCACCTCGGTGCAACAGACCTTTCCTCCCAAACTTCCAAGTTGTCTTGGGCTGGAAATTTTTTTACTCCATCTTTTTGTGGATTCTGCTGCTCCAGGATTTGTTTAGAATAATTTTTAAAAGGTACCTGAAGGGTTTTGAGGGAGAGCTCTGGCAAGTCCCTGCCTTTACTCTGCCATTTTGGCTCCACCTCCTTATTAGTAATTTCTTAAGGTTCAATCATATTCCATCTATTCTTGTATTGCACTTAGCCTTTCTCTAAAAGATGGAAACACATTTTGTTTACTTTTCTCTGCTTCCTCAAAAAGTGGATTCTGTTTTAGTATATGTTGAACCTTTCTTTGATATCAATCAATCAACAAACATTAAGTCCCTGCACTGTGCCTGGATAAGGAGATTCAGGATGGTGTAGTGAATAGGGCAGTAGAGAATATTATTTTTTGAGGGGGGAAGGCAGGGCAATTGGGGTTAAGTGACTTGCCCAAGGTCACACAGCTAGTGTGTTAAGTGTCTGAGGCTGGATTTGAGCTAAGATCCTCTTGACTCCAGGGCCGGTGCTCTACTCACTGTACCACCTAGCTGCCCCTAGGGAAGATTTTGAGTTCAAATGTTACTTCAGACAGTTATCTCTAGGTTTCAGTCTATTGATCTGTAATGTGAGAAGGGTGTTGGACTCATTGGCCTGTAAGGTCTCTTGTAATTAAAGATTTATGATGTTATGCTCCATAAAGCACAGTGATACAAAGACCAAAGTTAAATAGGTCTTTTCTTTGGAGATCTTACATTGATTGTATCAGAGAGAAAACATGAACATGTATCATTATGTCAAAGATACATACAAAATAAATAGAAAGTAATTTTGAGGGGAAAACACCAGCACTTAAGGATATTAGGTAGAACATTTTGGTGCTTGAGCTGAATTTTGTAGGGAACTAGGTTTTCTTTGAGCTGGAGGTGATAAAGAAGTACACTGTGGTGCAGTCATTGTAGAGGCATGGAGATGAGATGGAGTGTCATGTACTAAAAGCACTTAGACCAATTCGAGGGGAGGGTAGAATTTGTGAAGAGAAGTTATCAATCTGTTTAATGTAGATTGGGATCAGGTTGTGAAGGTCTTTAAACGCCAAACAAAGGAGTCTATAATTGATCTCAGAGGTAATAAGGAGCCAGATATAGTCAGACCTGTTCTTTAGTCAATTCAGTTTGGCATGACTGGAGAATGGATTGGTGAGGGGAGAGATTTTAAGTAAGGAGACGAATTTAGAAGTCTGTTGCAGTAGACCAGGAAGATAGATGATGAGGGCCTACACACTGGGTTCTTTGTGGTTTGAATAGAGAGAAAGGGGCCAATGTTATGGAGGACAAGATTCCACAACCGATTGTCTGTATGATGGAGAAAAGGAGTGAGAAGTCAAGGGTGACACCAGGATTGGGAACCTGGGAATTTGTTTGATTGGTAGGATTGTATACTCTTAGTAGGAATAGAGAAGTTTGTCACGGGCATGAATTTCGGGTGCAAGATAATGAGTTCTGTTTCTGACAAGTTGAGTTTGAGATGCCCTTAAGACATCTAGTTCAGAATCTAATGGGCAGTAGATGACATGGAACTGGAGCTCAGGGGAAAGACTAGGATTGGTTTCAGAATTAACTGATTTAAATTAATTGGTTCAGAGTTAATTCTGAACCCCATAGAGCAGGGGTTCTGAAACTTTTTTGTTCCATAAATGCCTTTGTCAGTGTGCTGAAATCTATAGACCTCTCCTCAGGATATTTTAAAATAATTGAAGGGAATTTCAGTTAGAAGTTATTGAAAATAAAGATAAGATTCTCTCCTCTTATCCAAGTTCATGGATCCCCATGATATCTACACTTATGCAAAGATTACTGGAGGTCTGTGGACCCCAAGTTAAGAATTCCTGATCTAGAGGCATGGTATTACATTGGCCTTGAGGAAAGAAGATTTCAAACAGCCATTGTGAGGAGTGTGAGAGAGAGTTAACCAGTAAAGAATAAATTGATTGTTCTGCTGCAGTGAGTTGCCCAGCTGAGAATTAGATAATGTAAATTTATAGTCAACTTGTTCTTCAGTGTTGTAGGACTTCTACCATCATTATTTATTCTCTGTTATGTAACGTTCATCATCATTTTCCAACTGGAGAATGAGGATGGTGGTAACTGCAGATTGGTATTTGGCAAGATCTAATTCAATCTAATAAACATTTATTAAGCACCTACTATGTGCCAAGTACTGTGTTAAGTGCTGGAAATACAATTGGTAAAAAGAAAGATAGTCTCTGCCCTCAAGGAACTTAACCATTTAATGGAGGAGACTACACACAAAAAGAGACAGGAAAGGTGAGAGGGGAACCAGGAAGTACCTATTAGGAGGGTATCTTGTTCTGTGGAATTGATACCAGGCAGAGCAGCAGATATAGAGTGAAGTGAACCAAAAGTCCATTTTCTGCCCTCTATAAAGGAAGGTTTTGGAAAGAGTTAAGTACTCTACCCTCCTGGCCTCCAATTAGAGAGGGAGAGAAGGCTGAAGGAGGTGTTGTGAATCAAGGTTTGAGTTAGAAACATGGCATGAAATTAGAGGTGATTAGTTTAACCTGGGAGGGACGTCTTGTTCCATGGAATTGAAATCAGGCAGGGCAGGAGGTACAGAAAGGAGTCTAAGTGTTGGTAGGCAGAGGAGCAAAGGGTTTGGGGATAAAGGTAGAGTTTAATTGGTTAACTATAGGGACAACACTGAAGAGAAGAAAGGGAGGCTGGGGCAAGAGTGAAAGGATGAAGGACAGGGATCAGTGAAATGACTGGAGGTCATGATGAGAACAAATTAGTTTAGAAAGAGTGAAGCAGAGAGGGAGGTGGAAGGATAGGGAGTTGATCAGAAAGATGAATTTCAGCATTCTGGATCATAGCGGTAGAGTAGTTATGAGTGACAGTGTGGGTAAAGGGTTGTGTCGGCCTCACCATGTAACTGAGGTAGTAGAGTCTGTTAATTCTGAAACCAAGAAGAGAAGGGAGATCAAGGCATGCTCTGGGGTTTGGTAAATATTAGATCACTTAAATTTTAGGACTCTCGATGAACATACATTTGGTACTAGTTTCATTGTCTAATCTCATAATAGCGGAGGATGACACAGAGTCCCAAGATACTCTGCATGTAAAATACACACTTTGTTCTAGGTTCATCCTAGTGTCTGAAGGCCTTTTCCTAGAAGTAGTCAAGTCATTTGGCTGCTAGGTGGTACAGCGTATAGAGCACTGGGCTTGGAATCAGGAAGACTCCTCTTCCTCAGTTCAAACCCAGCCTCAGACTGTTCTAGCTGTGTGACCCTGGGCAAGTCACTTAACGCTGTTTGCCTCAGTTCCTCATCTCTGAAATGAGCTGGAGGAGGAAACGGCAAACCATTCCAGTGTGTTGGCCAAGAAAACTCCCAGTGAGGTCATGAAGAGTTGGATGGGACTCAAATGACTGAACAGCAAAGTTAGGTCATTGAGAGGCTCAGCACTTGGTATTTGGGTTCTGGGTTGGGTGGTACTTCGATTACGGAAGATGAAAATAATTTTGCCTCTACATTTAGCAGTAGGAGTCTGGAGGGAGACTTCTAAATGGAGTCATTGGGTGTTCATTGGTATGGAAGGTTGTAGTCTTACTGTGGTGACAAGAGGCAGAGTAGATGAAATCCTGTTACTAAAGGGGGGCTAAAGTTATGTAGTCACTGTGCTGGGAAGAGACAGGAACCCTACCTTCTTGGAGGGCCCAGGGATGACTAGGTCTTAGGATAAGAGGTTCTCACTTTCCTAAGTAGTTCTTGGGAATATAGGGCTGTAGAATTTTTGCAGTGAAGTTAGCAGAGTTTAGCCCTGGAAGCAAAATATTCCAAAGCAACTCATTTCTCATATGAGTGTTTGTGTGTGTGCGTTGGGGGGTGGGGCGGAGGATGGGTGGGTGGAGAAGGTGTTCAAACTCAATCTCTGAGTGAGGGTCAGGGCTGGGACCCCACCTCTGAGCAGTTGGTTCCAGGGCCAGCACTTGTTCTAGCTTACGGTTTCTAGACTTGGCCCTAGCCCAGACAAATGTGCTTATATAGAGGTAGAAAGAACCAAAGAAATGAAGAAAATTATAAAAACTATAAAATTAAATGGTGGATGCTTTTTTCATTTTATTTTTCTTACCTTTTTTTTTTTTGCAATGTGACTAATGTAGAAATATGTTTTGAAATAAAATACTTCATATATGTTGTTGATACATTGCTTCCCTTCTCAATGGACTGGGAAGGGCCTAGAGAGAGGGAGAGAATCTGGAACTCAAAGTTTTAAAAAAGAAATGTTTAAATAAAGTATAATTATTTTTAAAAAATGCTAGGATGTTTAGAAATATTCAAGATGATAATGTATAGAGAAGTTTAATATTTATGATAGTGTTGTCTAATGGCATCTTTCTCTTATACTTTTGTAGAAGAAATTGAAGAAGAATCTGAAACTTCAGTAGATGCTGATTTGACAGACAAACAGAAACATCAGTTGAAACATAGAGAACTTTTTTTGTCACGTCAGTATGAGTCTCTTCCTGCAACACATATCAGGTAAGAACTTTGTGGAAATTGTTTTGAGATAATAATAATATCACAATGTTTAATGTGTTGCCTAAGAAAGTCATAGAATCCTAGCACCCGTAAGTAAAGGGGGTCTTTGAAAAGTCCTTTGATCCATTCCCCTATTTTGAATGCCTAAACTGTTGATAGGAGATGGTTATTCTCTTCAAGAGTATCTCAAGAATATCCTTCATCCTTTAAATCCTTATTTTACACTTAATAAATACCAAATAAAATGGGCATTTCTATATACGTAGAACGGAAAAAGAAAATTGTACAAAAACCTGCAGATCTTTATTATGTACAGCTTAATTTTCATTTAAATACAAAATAAATTCAAATTGTACCTTTCAGAACATCACTGCTAATTTGTAATTTTCATTTTTCATTCTCTTCTATATAGTTATTTAAAATTTTTTTAAAAATTAAATTAATTAAATCATTTTTTTCTACTAACAAAAATCCACCTTCTGTCTCTCCTACTTTCTCTTCCTCCTATTAAAAAAAAAGAAAGAAATCATAAAAAAAATTGGAATATGCATAGTCAACCCAAATTCCCTTATTGCCCATGTTTTTGTTGTTGTTCAGTCATTTTTAGTCACTTCTTGTCTCATCATGACCCCATTTGGGGTTTTCTTGGCAAAGATACTGGGATGGTTTGCCATTTCTTTCTCCATTTTATAGATGAGGAAACTGCAAAAAGGATTAAGGGATTGTAACAACAGTGCTACTTGCTGCTACTGTGCTGTGTGAGACCATCAGTACTGGCACACAGGAGGGCTATTAGCACAAGTTCTTTGATCTGCCTTTCTATAGAAAGTAACTTTAAGGGGTTTACAATCACACTTTAATTAAACATACACATATCATTCACTTACTTCAGGAGAAAAAGTCAGCACCCTGAACTTCAGAGAAAATACAAACAGAAATTACAAACAGAGCAAATATAAACAGAGCAAATAACAATCAACAGACAGGCTTCTAGCTGTCTGACCAAAGTTATACATATGTAGTTAGCAGAGAGAGAAGCATCAACATCTGGGTTTTCAAAGCCAGGGGGCTCCTTAACGACTAGCCAGAGTCTTCTCACCAACACTCTTCCAATGAGTGTGCCCCCAAAGCAAAACCTCTTCTCTCAATGTTCTGAGAGTTCTAGCTTAATGGTTGCCCTCAAAGTATATATACATCCTTTTTCATGGCCTGAGGGCTTCACACCTCTCCTGACTATCAGCAAAAGGCTGTGGGCCTTCCTACAAACAAAGGCAAGACTCACTCAAAGGCACTTGATTGCCTTAGTACTGAGGAGCACTCCAAAAGAAAAAATAGTAAAACAGTAAAATATCTCACTTTGCTTGCCCTTACAGGGATTTGCCCAGGGTCACATAGCTAGTAAGTGTCTGAGGCCAGATTTGAACTCAGGTCTTCCTGACTCAGGTCAGGCCCTCTATCTACTGCACCACTTATCTGCCCCAGAATGTGGGTTCTTGCCATTGTTCAATTGTGTCTGACTCTTTGTGACTCCATTTGGGTTTTTCTTGGCAAAGAAGCTATTATTTAGACTTCCAAATAGTTTATGTAGTATGTGGTTATTTTGAATAGAATTCATTTATTTTTCATGTTGAATTTTTTTGTGTAATGGTTTGCCATTTCCTTCTCCTGTTCATTTTTCAGTTGAGGAAACTGGAGCACACAGGGCTAAGTGACTTATCCAGGATCTCACAGCTAATAATTGTCTGAGGCCATATTTGAATTCAGGTCTTCCTGATTCCAGGCCAGGCACTTTATCCACTGGGACACCTAGGTGACCCATTTCTCATGTTACCCACCTCCCCCTGGAAATATATCTCAGTGTTTACCCTGAGTCTGTGACCTCTTTGTTAAGAGATGAGTAGCATGTTTCATCTTTGGGAGCTTTTTAATGTCTTCTTCAACCTTTTTTCCCCCTGAGATTACATTAAGGCCTCTTGTTCTTGTGTTTTTACCTTGGGCATTTTATATTTTTAAAAATATTTGTCCATTTCTTTTGGAATGTCAGTTTTATTTACATATGATTTGGCAAAATAATTTCTAACTTTTTCACTTTTTGGATATATGATAGTGGTAATCTGTTTTTTCACTCTTTTAAAAATAAAATTAGCAGATGGTTTGTTTTTTTAAAACCAGCACCTAATTTTAGTTATCAGTTTGATTTTTATAAACTTTTAGTTTTTTAATTTCTTTGGATTTCAGATTTCTAATTTGGCATTTAGGGTATTTTAATTTGTTGGCTTTCTAGGTTTTTTTAGTTGTAAGTCCAATTTATTGATTTGTTCTTGTACTATTTTTTTAAAAATGAAAGTATTTAAAGCTATCCATTTTCTCCTAAGAACTCATTTGACTGAATCCCTCAAATTTTGGATGTTATCTCATTATTGTAGAGGCAGCTAGGTGGTACAGTTGGTAAGAATGCTGAAACTGGAGTCAGGTAGATCCAAGCTAAAATCAGATTCTTTTATTATTTGTGACCCTGGGCAAATTGGTGAACCACTGTTTGCCTCAGTTTTCTCAACTATAAAATAGGAGTAATAGTGCCCACCTCACAGGATTGATGTGAGGATCCAATGAGATAATGTTCGTAAACCACTTAGCACAGTGTAGCTGCTATATAAATGCTTCTTCCTTTTCTCCTTCTCTTCTTCCTTTCCTTTCTTCCTCCTTCCCTTCCTGCCCTTATCCCTTCCTCCCTCCTTCTCTCTTCTTCTCCTTTACTTTTCCTTCCCTTTTCCTCCCTCTATCTTTGATTCTGTAAAGGGTATTTAGTAGTTGAATTTGTATCATTTCTATGTGTGTTCTGTCATTTAGACTCCCAAATATTTTACATAGTATGTCATTATTGATTTTTTTTGTGTGTGTAATATACAGATAATGGTAATTTAGATTGTTTGTGTTCTGAATTTTGGTGACGTTACTGTTTTAATTACTTTTTGGTTGATTCTCTAGGGTTCTCTCAGTAAACCATCATATTATCTGTAAAAAGTGATTATTTTGTTTTCTCTTTGACCATCCATATTCTCTCCATTTCTTTTTCTTTTCATATTGCTATAGGTAGCTTTTCTACCTATATAATGCTGGGGTAATAGATATCCTTATTTTAATTACCCACCCTGATCTTATTACAAAAAGTTCCTAATTTGTCTCCATTATGTATAATACTGGCTGTTCTAGTTATATATCATATAACATTAAACAAAAGTTCCTTTTTCCTATGCTTTTTATTGCCTTTTATGTATATAGACCTTGGATTTTGTCAAAAGACTTTCTGAAACTATTGATAAAATGCTGTGGCATTTTTTTGTTATCAATGTGGTCAGTATTATTTATAGATTTAATTATATTGAACCACTTCTTTCTTGGATCAAATCATTCTTAGTCATAGTCTATAATACTTTTGATATACCATTTGTGCTAATATTTTATTGAAAATTTTTTGTCATTCATTAGGGACTATTTATTTGATCTGTAACTGCAGAGCTCTCTGTTTTGTCTCTTCCTAGTATGTGTGTCACTATATGTTCTTTTCCTATTTTACAAACATTTTACATGATACTGGAATTGGAGAAATAAGCATTAATAGTATAATAGCAATCCTTTATGGGCACTATAGCATGATGGATAGGTCTCTGATCTTGGAGTCAGGCCTGGGTTCAAATCGTGTCTCTGATACTTACTACTTGTGTGATCCTGTAAAATTCACCTAATAGCTCTGTCCCTGTTTTCTCATCTAAGATGAAGAAGTTGGATTAGATGGCCTATAAGGTATCTTCCAGTCCTAGATACATGACTTATAATGTCTGATCCCATGAAGACAATTTTTATTTCATTGTGGTTAATGAGTATGTTTAATATTTCTTGGTTTCTGCATTTGTGAGTTTTTTTCAATGTCTTAATAGTTTCTTAATTTTTCTATAGGCCATTCAGTGGTGGTAAATATATATTGTCTTTCTGTTTCCATTCACTAATAGCTGTATTTATGCATCATATTTAACTTTTCTAAAATTCTGTTCAGTTCTTTCACTTCTTTCTTGTTTATATATTTTGTTAGTTTTTTCTAGGTTTGAAAGGGGAATTTTGATGCACCCAGCTATTATAGTGTTCTATCTATTTCTCCCTATAATTCATGTAACTTTTTTTTTAAACAATTTAGATTCCACGCCATTGGTTACATAATATTAAGTATTATTATCATCTGATTCCTTTAAGCATAATATAGTTTTTCTACTTATCTCTTTCAGTCAAGTCCATTTTTGGTCTTGCATTGAGACAAATGATTGCTACCTTTGCTGTTTTTGAGCAGATAATAGATAATAGATGTTATTCTACTTTATTATTTTAGCTGTGAATCTTTATGTTTCAGTGGTTTTTCTTCTAAACAGCATTGTTGGATTCTGTTTTTTAATCCAACTAGTTGTACTGTTTTGTTTAGTGTGTTGAGTTCATTTCATTCATATTTACAGTAATTCTTAGTTGTGAATTTTTCTCCATCCTAGTCTCTTATATTTTTCTTCCTTCTTAGCTTACCCCTTTCTATTTCCCTGTCAAGCTGAGTATATTTCTAAACCAAATTAACTCTCTCTTCTCTCTTCTGTCCTTCCTCCCTGTTTGTATGGTCTTTCATTTTCTTCTTTTAAAATGACCAAAGCATAACATAAGCACTCCAAAGACCTTTGTTGTCACTCTCTCTGTGACTTTTGATCACAAAGGGGTTCTGAAGGGGTAGGTACCTGTTTCTTTTTTTCTTCTCCAAACTCCTGTGACTCTTTTTCCCTGCTCTTTTGGCTAAGTACCTTACCTCATATTTTC
This sequence comes from Phalanger gymnotis, assembly GCA_028646595.1. NCBI lineage: Eukaryota > Metazoa > Chordata > Mammalia > Diprotodontia > Phalangeridae > Phalanger > Phalanger gymnotis. The sequence continues at coordinate 281,244,853 of CM053625.1, read as the reverse complement.
CTGAAAAAATTGAGGCAATACATTGAGAGCTCCCTCTTCTCCCCTCTTCTTCATCTCATATCATTTGGATGTCTTCTGCCACTGTTTCCTCTTTTGTCCCTAAAGAGAGTTGACCCCTCTCTTTGTCAAGGTGTCAACCCTTGAGGTGAGGGGAAAGTATTTATTAAATGCCTACTTATGTACCATGCACTGAGCTAAGTGCTTCATAAATATCTCATTTGATTATCACAACAACACTGTGAGGTAGGTGTTGTTATGAGTTCTGTTTAACAGTTGAGTAAACTGAGGCAGACAGTGCCTAAGTGGTTTGCCCAGGATAACAGCTAGTAAATATCTGAGGTTGGATTTGATTTCTGGTCTTGCTGACTCTAGCCCCAGTATTCTACCCACTCTATCACCTAGCTGCCTCTGCATACCTGTGATAGCATTCCATTCTGTCTTCTCCAGCAAATTACCCCCTCTATTATGACTGCTCTCTCACTAATCTTCAGTTTCTCCCTATTTATTGGCTGCTTCTCTACTATATACAAACATGCCCATCTCCTCTATTCTCAAAAAAATTCTCCCTTGATCTGGCCATCTCCACTAGCTGTCACACTATCCATCTTCTCCCTTTTGTGGCTGACTGCTTGAGAAGGTCTCAGATGATTAATGCCTCTACTGCCTTTCCTCTCACTCTTTTCTTAGTACTCAGAAGTCTGGGTTCTGAATTCAGCATTTAAATGACTACTGGTCTTTTAATTCCTAAATCTAATCCTTTTTTTCTCAATCCTCATCTTTCTTAATCTCTCAGTTGCCTTTGAACCTGTTGATTACCTTTTCTTGTCTCTTCTTTCTAGGTCTTCCTTGTACTTTCTGACTTCTCAGTCTCCTTTACCTCATCTCTAGGCAACTAGGTGACACAGTGGATAGAACACCGAGCCTGGAGTCAGGAAGACCACCTGAAGCTAGTTAACTAGACAAGTGACCCTTGGCAAGTCATTTAACCTCTCTCTCTGCCTCAGTTTCTTCAACTGTAAAATAAGGATCATAATAGCACTTAATTCCCAGAGTTTTTGAGGATCAGATGAGATAATATTCATAAGCACTTAGCACAGTACCTGGCACATAGTAAGTGCTTAATATATGATTATTGCCTTTCTTCCTCCTCCTTTCATCTCGGTCTTGCCTGGTAACTATAGGTTTCTCACAGGACTTTGGACTGTGCCCTCTTTCTTTCTCAATTCAGCTGTTATCTCTAAACAAAAAATCTCAGATCTGTTTATCTAGCCGCAACCTTTCTCCTGATTTTCAGTCTCTTTTCTGCATGTGCCTGTTGAACATCACAAATTGCATGTCCCTTGGACATCTTAAACCCTGCATAGAACCAAACTCATTATCTTTTCCCCCCAAATCTTCTCCTCTTCTTAACTTCCTATTGTCAAGGGCGCTGCCATGCTCCCAGTTTTTTAGGCTTACAACCTAGGTATCATCCTAGACTCCTCACACTCTCACGCCCTTTATTTCTATTGCCAAGTCCTTTCCATTTTATCTTTATAGCTTTTTTCTTATATGCCCCCTTCTGTCCTCTGACATTTCTACCATCTTGGTGGAAACCTTCATCCCCTTAATACCTGAACTATTGCAGGAGCCTCTAATTGCTCTCTCTGACTTTAATCTCTTCCCACTCAAGTCTGTTCTCCACTGATCTCCCAGAAGTACAGATCTGATCATGTCATCATGTAGTATAGTGTTTCCCTGTTACCTCAGTTTATATTCTCAAATATAGATCCTCTATTTGGCTTTAAAGCCCCTCCTCCTAACCGTCCTAAGCTTCTTTCTATCTTCTTATACTTTGCATATTCTATTTCAGTCTTCTTATATTTTACATATTCTACCATCCAATATCACTTGCCTCCTTCCTGCTACTTATGTAAGGCATTTCATCCGCAAGGTTCATGCCTTTTCACTGTTTGCCCTCCCATGCTTGGAATTCTCTTCCTCTTTGTCTCTGCTTCCTGACTTTCCTATCTTCTTTCCAGTCTCAGCTAAAATCTCACCTTCTGCAAGAATATCTTTCTGAGATCCTTTCATGCTAGTACTTCCCTTCTTCTAGTCTTAAAGATTATCTTCAGTTCATACGTATGTCTTGATTGTACATACTTGTTTACTTGTTCTCTGAGCTCCTTGAGAATAAGAACTGGTTTTGCTTTTGTTTATATTTGTAGCCTGGCAGAAAGTAGACAATTAAAAAAAAAACCAACAAAACTTGTTGACTTCTCTTTTCCCTTCTTTAGAATATAAACATGTCATCCTTGCATAACCTTTCTCAATTTCTTAGAAAGGTATTTACTTTTTTAGGTTTACCTTGACTACTTGTGTTATCACTTCAGAATTTCTTCTCTACTCTTATCTTTTTATCAGGAATACTGAGAAATCTGTTTCATTGCAGGACTATTTTCCCTCTGTAGAATTATGCTAATTAATTTTTTTTGAGGGTGGGAGGCAGGGCAATGAGGGTTAAGTGACTTGCCCAAGGTCACACAGCTAGTAAGTGTGTCAAGTGTCTGAGGCTGGATTTGAACTTGGGTCCTCGACTCCAGGGCTGGTGCTGTACTCACTGCACTACCTTGCTGTCCCTAATGACACTCATTTTTATTGTGTAAGATACTGTTTCTTGTAAGCCTAAGTAGCTTTAGCTTTTTAGAATGTTGTATTCCATGCTCCCCTGCCTTTTAGAATAGTAGCTGCCAAGTATTGTGTTAACCTGACTCTGGCTCTTTGCAGCTTTCTTTCTGTTTTTTTCCAGTATTTTTTTCTTTGCTTTGGAATCTCTGGATTTTTGGTGATGATGTTCCTTTCTGGGAATTTTCATTTTGCCGTTTCTTTCTTTTTAAAAAATAATTTATTTTTAGTTTTCAGCATTCACTTCCATAAGATTTTGAGTTCTGTATTTTCCCTCTCTCCTCCTTACCCCTCCCCAAGATGGCATGCAGTCCGATATAGGCTATACATGTACATTCATGTTAGATATATTTTCAAATTAGTCATGTTGCAAAGAAGAATTAGGACCAATGGGAGAAACCACGAGAAAGAAGAAACAACAACAATAAAAAAGTAAGCAAATAGTATGCTTCAGTTTGCATTCAGACTCCATAATTTTCTCTGGATGTGGATAGTAATTTCCATCATGAGTCTTTTGGAGTTGTCTTAGATCCTTGCATTGCTGAGAAGAGTTAAGTCTGTTAAAATTAGTCATTTCACAATGTTGCTGTTACTGTGTACAGTGTTCTTCTAGTTCTGCTCACTTCACTCAGCATCAGTTCATGTAAGTCTTTCAAGGTTATTATGAAGTCTGCCTGCTCATGCTTTCTTATGGAGCAATAGTATTCCATCACATTCATATACCATAACTTGTTCAGCCATTCCCCAATTGATGGGCATCCCTTCAACTTCCAATTCTTGGCTATCACAGAGCTGCTATAAATGTTTTTGTACATGTAGGTCCTTTCCCCATTTTTATGATCTCTTTGGGATACAGACCTAGAAGTGATATTGTTGGGTCAAAGGGTATGCTCATGTTTATAGCCCTTAAGAAGCATAGTTCCATGCAGTTTCTTTAAAATTTTTTTTTTATTTTTAGTTTACAACACTCAATTCCACAAGTTTTAGAGTTCCAAATTCCCCCCTCCTCCCCGCCATGGCATGTAATTTGATACAGGCTCTACATATACCTTCATATTAAACCTATTTACATAACAATCAAGTTGTAAAGAAGAATTATGACCAATGGAATGGACCATGAGAAAGAAGAACAAAACCAAAAAAGGATAAAAAGAGAGCAAATAGTTTGCCTCAATCTGCGTTCAGACTCCATAATTCTTTCCTTGGATGTGGTTAGCTTTTTCCATCATGAGTCTTTTTGAGCTGTCTTTGAAATTTGTATTGCTGAGAAGAGCCAAGTCTATCAAAGTTAGTCATCACAGATACCGTGTGTCTGTAATCATTTATAATGTTCTTCTAGTTTTGCTCTCCTCACTCAGCATCAATCCCGTAAGTCTTTCCAGATTATTATGAAGTCCATCTGCTCCTCATTTCTTATACCTCAGTAGTATTCCATTACATTCATATACCACGACTTGTTTAGCCATTCCCCAGTTGATGGGCATCTCCTTGATTTCTGATTTTTTCCACCACAAAAATTGCTGCTATAATATTTTTGTACATACTGGTCCATTTCCCACTTGTGTGATCTCTTTGGGATACAGCTCTAGAAGTGGTATTGCTGGGTCAAAGGGTATGCATATTTTCATAGCCCTTTGGGCATAATTCCATGAAGTTTCTTTCTTTTAAAAAAAAGTCAAAATTTTATTTAAAGTTCCAAAATCCATCCTTCTCTTCAGTACCTCCTCTACCCACCAAGAGGGGAAGAAATATGATACCCATTTTCCCACAATAGCCATGTTGGTTAAAAAAAAATGTAAGACAAAGTGAAAAGAGATGCTTCAGTCTGCATTCAGAATTCATTAGTTGTCTCTGGAGATGGATAGCATTTTTCACCATGAGTCCTTTGGAATTGTCACTGAGCCTTGTATTGATCAGAGTAGCTAAGTATCTCACAGTTCATTATCATTGCTACTATTATGGACAGTTTTTTCCTGGTTTAGCTCACTTCACTTTTGCAGTTTCTTTCATGAGATAACCGATAGATTCTTCTTTAATATTGTCCCCTTGTTTTAATAGATCTAGTTAGTTTTCATTCATTCATTCTTCAAAATGGTGTCCAGGTCCCTTTTTTTTCCCCTTAACTCCTGGCTTTAAGGTAATTTAGTGATTCTTAGATTTTTTTTTTTCCTCCTTGATCTGTCATTTAGGTCAGATTTTTTTTTTTGATGGAATATCTTTTGTTTTCTTCTATTTTTGTTTTTATTTGTGTTTTTAAAATTATTATCTGTTGTTTTTTATTTTACTGATATTTCTCCCATTATCCCTTTCCCTCCAGCCATTCTATCTAGCAAGTAACTTTTTTTAAAGATAAAAACAATAGAAGAGAGGAAAAAAGAACAAAACCAAATCAGTACCTGAGAACTTGGCTTCAGGGACTACTGCGGGGAGAGCAGCAATGGGGTGGGAGTTTTCTCCCTCCACCCCTAGCTCCAGCTTGCATCTCAGAACCATCAAAAGCAACAAGAACTGATTGCCTCAGGTTACCCATAGTCATTAGAGAAACGTGGCAGGGAACAAGGGCAGTTGAAAATTAAAATATTCCCTCCAGGCCATAGTAGCTTTTATTGAGTAGAGTCTCTCAAAATGCTTCTATGGAACAGGAAAGAGATAAGATAGAAGAAGTAAGAAAGTGATTAGGGTGAAAAATTTAAAAGTATGTGGAAGACTGATAAGTGAGTTGGGAGTGGGTGAACATTTTGTTGTTGTTTTTCAGTTTATTTCCGTGCTTGCTTTGCTGTATTTATTTCTGGTTACTTTACTGTTTTGAAACACTAAAATGCTTTGAAGCTTTTCTACAAAATAGTAAAAACTAAAAGAATTTTTTTTCAAGTTTATCTTCTTTCAAAGTAGCTGAAAATATTGTACGTAAAAACTGTGAAGACTATATAATTCCTCAAGTTTAGTGACTTAAGTTACTCCCTTAATAATTTTGCTGTAATTAAAAAAAAAACACCTTGTTTTTAATGTAGCATTTAGTCTCAATACTGGCTGGATTAGGTTGAATGAAGAAGTTATGTTTTCTAAAATTTTTTTTTGAAAAAAGTTTGAAATTAAAGGTCATATTCCATACCTATAGATCTTCTACTTCTGGAAAAGGATGGGGCAGCTGCATCTTCTCATATCTCTTTGGTTCTGTGTATGTATGTTGTAATTTTGTAACATTCATTTTCAGTTGTTTCGTTCTTGGGTTTTTTTCGTTTGTGTGGTTGTGGTCATTGTGTATACTGTTTTCTTGATTCTGTTTACTTCACTCTGTATCGGTTCACGAGTATTTCCATGCTCTTCCTCTGTATTTATCATATTTGTCTTTTCTTACAGCTCAGTAATATTCCATTACGTTCATTTACCATAATTTGTTTTAGCCAATCCACAATTGATGGCCATTTACTTTGTTTCCAATTCTTTACTACTAATTAGAAAAAATGCCACTATCAATATTTAGTTGTATGTGAGGTCTTCTTGTCATTGCCCTCCTTGGGGCATATGCCTAGCAGTGGTATCTCTTCTTCAGAAGATATGAGCACTTTAGTGACTCTTTTTGCATGATTCTAATGCTTTCCAAAATTGTTGTTCTACTTTACGTTTCCACTATCAATGCATTGGTGTTCTTATCTTCCTACAAATACTCCAACATTGACTATTCTCATCTTTTGTCATCTTTGCCAATTTATTGGATGTGAGATGAAACTTCAGGGTTATTTGGATTTGCATTGCTCTAATTTTTAGTGATTTTCAGCATTATTTCATATGGTTATTTACAATTTAGAATTTCTTTTAAGACTTTTTTACTCCTCTCCTTCAACCACTTGCCCATTGGGAATTGCCTTATGTATGTGACATATAGATAGGCAAATATGTGTATATAGCTTTTGTTCTTTTACATACACACCCAATTAACATATATATGTTGTCTTATATATCTTACCAGATTCTTCTCTGAGATGGATCATTTTTTCATTTAACTGCATTCCTTCTTATCCTGTATTCATTAATTTTGTTTATGCAGAAGCCTTTCAATTTATTGTAATCAAAATTAATTTGTCTTTTGTAGTTGCTAATTTCATTTTAATTTCTTGTCTCATTCAATCATTAGTGTCTGATTGGTCGATTCTGCAGGTAGTCCATTATTTGGATAAGGTTTTCATCTCTTGTACTAAGCAGTTAATACTCCTTAAAAGTATTTATTCTTGGGCAAGAGTTCTTAACCTTAAAATTAACCTGTGGATAGATTTCAGGGAGTCTATGAACTTAGATGACATACACAGTCAGTTTTGCTATAATGCATGTTCAAAAAAAAGTACATTTGTTCCAGTGTGATTGATGTTATCAGGGAATCTTTTGAGCAAAATTAAAATATCAAGTTTGCTTTTGGTTTCTTTCTTTCATGAGAAATATAGAGCATGTTGAAAACGATGCCATTTCATAACTCATAAGCTGAAACCCTTCCAAAACCATTTCTACAAGCAAACTTTAGGTCTTCGTCAAGGTTAAATGGCGTATTTATGGTATATCTTTGGTGCTGTAGGAGCTGTGGGTGCAGAAGGGTGGTCTGTCCCATCCCTGTCCTGTTCTGCCATGGGCCTCCCAGCAAAGTTTCAGCTTTGCCTGACTTGCTCTTGCAACCGAGGGGCAGGCCAGACGGAAACCCAAGCCACATCTCAGGTCATTGTTTTGTATTTAAGTATTTTTTTTTGAAATGTAATATGTCTATTTTACTATTTTATTAGACTACATTTTTGTACATGGAGAAGGAATCTGCCTGTATCTTCATTTTTGACTCCTTTTTTTTTTTAAATGTATCACTGATGAAGGGTTTGATTTTCACAATAAGCTCTGTGATTTTTGCTTGATTTTGTTGTCAATCAACCATGGACCATAGCATACAATGCTGTCCATAGGGTTTTCTTGGCAAAGATATTAGAGTGATTTCCCATTTCCTTCTCCACCTCGTTTTATGGATGAGGAAACTGAGGCAAACAGGGTTAAATGGCTTGCCCAGGGTCAGTATCTCTAAGTGTCCAAGGCCAGATTTGAACTTGGATTTTCCTTCCTTCCTTCCTTCCTTCCTTCCTTTCTTTCTTTCTTTCTTTCTTTCTTTCTTTCTTTCTTTCTTTCTTTCTTTCTTTCTTTCTTTCTTTCTTTCTTTCTTTCTTTCTTTCTTTCTTCCTTCCTTCCTTCCTTCCTTCCTTCCTTCCTTCCTTCCTTCCTTCCTTCCTTCCTTCCTTTTCTTTCTTTGGAAGGCAGGGCAGTTGGGGTTAAGTGACTTGCTCAAAGTCACACAACTAGTAAGTGTGTCAAGTATCTGAGGCTGAATTTGAACTCAGGTCCTACTGACTCCAGGGCCAGTGCTCTACACACCTAACTGCCTGATTTTGATTACATAGGTCCTGTTATAGCAGAACTGGCTCTATTGGAATATACTTTGAATTTTTGTTCTGGCCAAATAGTTTAATTTTCACTAACCTTTGGTTTCCTATGTATTTTACATATTTATAAACCTCATTCTAAGGAGTGCATAGGTTTTACCAGATTACTAAAGGTTTCCACAAAACAGAAAGGTAAACAACTTTACTCTAGAACTCTGATCTCATTTCCTGTTCGTTCTTTTAGAACTTTCCTTTAATATGTAACATTTTAAAAAAAACTCTTACTTCATTTTCCCCAGGAATTCTAGGCGATCTTGTAGCCTAGCTGTGTTTTTGTTTCAGACTTTTCTTATAGATATTATGGAGTTACTTCCTTAGGTTTGTGTCTTGGCTGTCTCTGTCCCCTATAATATTGCTTTATCTATAGTATCTTTTTTGTTTACTTATTCTTCCATCCTTACTTCCTGAATTGGTACTTTGCCTTAGGACTAGGCTTTGTGTACTTTTAGAGAGAATGTTGCAGCCTCGTTTAATCCTCATCTTTATTATCTAGAATCCTGTCACTGCTTTCTCTTCATATTGAGTACTATATTCTTCAAGATTTTAAGGGATACCTCAGACCACAGGAAGCAGTAAGAATTGCAGACTTCAAGCTTATCTAAGTGGTCCGATGTAGAGCATGATTTGATCACTTCCATCCCTGTTTGCTTTGTAGATTTCTGGTTAGAATTTCGGGTCACAGTGACCTAATTCAAGGTTCACCTCTGATTGGACTGCTAGGAAACAGCTGATTACCCCAAGTAGCATGAGCTACTTGGAAATTTCCAGAGTGATAGAATTGCAGGTCATCTTTTTGGCTTGAGTTCCTTTTCCTCTGTACTTAGCTGTGGGCCCCAGCATGGGCCTCTAGGCTGAACTCGCAAATCCTGATCTAGGGTCACTGACACAGCTGTGAGCTTAGCCCTGTTCTTGGTCCCTGCTCTGTTACATGGACACAGGCCCAAGTTCAATTTGGGCTCAGGAAGGTTTTGCTGGACCTTCTTATCTATAGCTCTTCCCCAGTACTGGTAGGCTTTTGGCTGTCTTGTAAAGATAACTTTGGGTGAAAAAATGATCCACTGTGGTTTCCCTTTAGATTTCCCCATCACCTCTTGTTTTTGGTGCACCTTCACAATCTTTAGAGTCATTGTGTGAGAAAGCTTGGCTGTAATGCTTCCTCTTTGGTTATGTTTGCCAATCACATCCCTTCTGGACCTTAAATTCTATGCTATTTCTGATGATACTTGAGAATGCTACTCTGCTTTTAGAGGCAAGTTAGTTTTGAATGAAGAAGTTTGAACTGTATTAAAACAGAAATGTAGTCATTTTACTCCCTTTTGCTTCCCTGGTAGAGGAGGTAATTATGCTTTCCTTCCAGAAAGCTGCAAGGTAAACTTCTGGCCATGATAATAGATGGATGATTCAAATGTGGTTAAAGCTAGCTAATCCCATATGTTCTTGACATATGAAGCTAAATATTATCTACCTTTTTCTTAAGCCTATTTCTTCTTCAGTCCTTTATGGACATTTCTAGTAGAAGCAATATCCTAACTCCTTTAATTTTTCTTTAAAAGAGATACCATTTTAAAAATGTTTGTATTTCCCAACACGTAATTAGGGGTGTGTCGGGTTGCCTTTGGTAAGAGTATGTGGAAGCCACATAATCAAGTACTTTGCTGATGGTAAAGTGAAATCAGCCAGAGAAACTCCAGAAAAATTCTCTTGAACACAATAAGGGATGTTTTCTTTTTTTTTTTTAAGAGATAATGGGGAATCTAATTCCCAATTGGTGACAAAAGAGTAGGAAAATAAAACTTTTGCCACTAATTTGAAGTCTTGCCCAATTAATAATTTGTATTTAATTGGAAATAATTAGAAAATGTTATTTATATGTCCATTCAAGTTTGCTTACCTTTGATTAGTACTCTGGCAAATATTTAACATTCAAACTAGATCATTGATTTCATTAATATAGGGAACTCTTAGGTGAGAAATTCCTTTTACCAGTACAGGTTTGCACCTTTTCTGCTTTTACTGTGTTAGAGAGTTGCCTTTGTCTAACGTCTCACTCAGTATGTGTTGGAGGAGGGACTAGAACCCAGGTCTGACAGACTTTGAGGCTAACCCTCTTGACTGCTCCATACTTCCTCTCTAGTAAATGTTTACTGGCTCAGAAAATGCAGGGTTATTTATAATTAAACCTGTAGACACCTCAGTAAGTATTTCTAGTGATATTAATTTCCTTTAAGAGACTTTCAGGAGCCAGGCATAGGGTTTTATTTTTCTGCAACCAAAAATGTTGAGACAGGGAATGTAAACCTTCTTTGAAACACTCAGTTGCTTTTTCCTATCATATTTATTCCTTGTGGTAAGAAATGGCACTCTTGGAGGGTGAGGGAGATATATTGAAAAATAAAAGTGAAAATATAATGTTACATGGCAGTGTATCTCATGTTGAATACAGAAGGAAACCCATTGGCCCAGCAGCTAAGCACACATATGTCAAATGTCTGAACTTGTTTCGTAGTCTCTACTACAAACAAGGCACTGCATTAGTTAGGCATTCTATTGAGCAATTAAAGACATCAGGAATTCTTATCCTCGAGTCTATGGAGTATATAGATTGCATGCAGGGGAATCTGTGAAATTGGATGGGAAAGTAAACTACGTCATTATTTTCAATAACCTCTAAATGAAACTTAACATTATGAATGCAGGCAATCAACCATTATTCTGGGAAAGTGTCCATAGGTCTCACCAAATTGTTAGAGGGATCTTTCATATTTAAAAAAAAACAAAACCCTCTTAAGAACTCTGGTTTAAATGAAGATGTGTTATCCTTCCAATACAAAAATTATACTGAGGGCCTTTAGGTGATTTTCCAATGTTGAAACTGATCACTTTTTCAATAAATATCAGTTAAGTTTTTATTGTGTACAATAAACCCTTCATATTTTCTCACCTAAGCTTCTTATTATTACTAATGGCTTATGTTTTGAAATAGCTGGATAGAATAAGGAATACTGTCTTTGGTAATGGAATAGAACAATTTTCCTGTCAGCTACAACATTCTTACATGTTGACTTGATATAAACAATTTGCTTTCTTGTCTATTATTGTAACAATATAAGAGACCTTTTGTGATATGATATCACCTTTTTTTTTTTTTTTAGTAAGTCTATTTGTTGAATTATGAGCTATTCTCTAAGATACCATCAAATGACCTGTTGGTATAACAAAAATAAAAAAAAAAAATCTAGCTTTTTCAGAGAGGAAATGAAAATTTTCCAGTGAATAGATTTGGACGTAAGTGTCCTCCTTGAGGATTAATAGTATATTTGCATGAAACCCTTTCTAATTTCTCTGGGGGAAACACTTTCCTTGCTTTTTATTCCCCCTGCTGCTAGTTCACTAGGTTAGATTAGATCTTAGAATAAATGAACTGCTAATGCCTTATAGTTTGTGACATGGTGATGGTATGGGCCAGCTGGCTTCCTTATCAGTAATTGTGCAAATGCAGGAAGAATAAGCATTCATATAGCACCTGTGACGTGCCAGTTACTGCACTAAGTGATTTTTACAAATATTGTTTCACTTGATCTTCAAAACAAACCTGGGAGGTACTGTTATTATCCCCATTTTATAACTGAGGAAACCAAGGCAAATACAGGTTAAGTAACTTTCTCAGAGGCACACATTAATTATCTGAGGCCTGATTTGAACTTAGGTCTTCCTGACTTCAGACTCTGTGCTCTATGCTCCCAGCTGCCCCTAAGGCCCCCGGTCATATGAGAAATAACTATTAGTTGTAGGATGTGTGTTCTAGGGAGGAGAGGGTGTGTGGGAGTGCCATCTGCATGCACTTGAGAATTCTGCTATAATTGGTTTATATACTTTTTTTTTGCTGCTGAAGCTCCTTGAACTTTATAGGAACAGGATAGTTCTTCAAGTCATAAGAATACAGAAACTGAAGAAAAGTCATTAAATGAAAATGTTGATTGTATATCAGGAAAATGTCTTGATCCCAAAAGGAAAAAAATGTTGAAGGGATTATTGAATTTCCAACCCTAGAGATCTTAAAGAAAAAAATAGATAACAATATTATGAATAATATGGCATTCATGCCCTTCTATTATAGTAACTTCCTAATTGCTCTCCTTGATGCCAAAATAATGTCTTCCTTGTTCAGTCTGTCCTGACAGCCTGCTAAAAAAAATTGCTTAGGTATTCCTGATTCTTAAAAAACCCTTTACTTGATTCTTCCTTACCTACAAGGTAATGTTTTTTATCTCTTCTTCCTTTCATAATTAAAATCCCAGAAAAGGCTGCCTATAGTCTTTGCCTCCACTTTATTTAATACCTTTTTTGTTGTTGTTAACTGTTTGCAACTTGGTTTGTGCCTTGAACAACTAGAAACTGCTTTCTCCAAGGTCACTTATAATTTCTTTTTTGCAAAATACAGTGGCCTTTTATAAGTCTTCATCCTGCTTGAGCTCCCTGAAGTGTTTGGCACTGTGAATTGTACCCTCCTTTAATCCTCTAATCATCAAACATTTATTAACTACCTAGTATGTACAAGTTGCAGGTTAGGGTGCTAGGGACACTAGAACAAAGTGATTTTGGGTTAATTACTGCCGTCAAAAAGCTTACATTCTATTAGGAGATATTAGATCCATAGATAAGATATATACAAAACAAATACACAGAAGGGGGACAGTAACCAGTGGGGAGATCAAGAAAGTCTTCTGGAAGGAGCTTTAAAGGTATTTTTGGAGGTAGAGTGAGGATTAAGAACATTCTGAAGGTTCCATCTTGCTTCCATCATACTCTCTATCATATCTGTTCTGGACATAACAAATTTGTTGCATTTTAAATATCATTCCCCCCCCCC
>CM053625.1:281187022-281231751 GCA_028646595.1 Phalanger gymnotis | reverse complement strand
CCTCTGTTGAGCTTTACTACCATTACTCACTAATTGCTTCTCTGTTGAGGTACTCAGGCCTTCTCTACCACCAGTCCAAATTCTGGTAGCTGTTATCTTCTGACCTCCAGGAAACGCTTTCCTCCCTCAATGAGTTCAGTTTCTGCCTCACAATATTTCTTTACATTCAAATTCCTCCCCTCATACTAGGGAGCTTGAACGTATATATATATATTGATATTCTTCCAGACACCCAAACCACCTAATTCCTCAATTCGTTTCCCTTGACCTGATCCTCCGCTTCATCTACATACACAGAGAAGGTCATACTTTTGATCTTACGATCACTTACTATGTGCCACTTTCATGTTCTTGAACTCAAAGATTCCCTTAACTGTCTGTTGTCATTCCATCTCTCTTTGTGCTTTACAGCCTCAAATTTTGTTCTTCGTCTTCACTGTGACCTCTAATCCCTCACCTCCCCAATTTTTTCTTAAGCCAGTACCCCTGTACAAATTACATTCTCCTCCTTTCCCTATCTCAGCCCCTTGGTGAACCAGTTTAGCACCACACTGTCCTCTTCTTTCCCGTAATAATAATGATGATGACGATGACGATGACGATGACGACGATGATAATAGCTAGCATTTACACATTGCCTATGTAATGGCAAGCAAAGTGGGACTTTTTGCTGTTTTTTCTTTTGAAGTGCTTCTCAGCACTAAGGCAGTCAAGTGCCTTTGGTTGAGTCTTGCCTTTGTTTGAATCAAGAGTCTTTGATTGAATCAAGAGTCTTTGATGACCTGCTTAAGTCATGAAAAAGCCTAGGTCACATGAATTTGAGTTATATGGTTGTGACACCTCTGACCTCAAAGAAGTATATATATACTGTGAGGCTAGCATTTTGTTTTGGGGCTCACTCATTGGAAGTGTTCATGTGATTTGGCCAGGTGAAACTTGGGGTAGCCGTTAAGCTCCCTCCCCCCTTCCCCCCGGTCTCTCTGGTAACTATGTATGTATTGCTATGGACAGATAGAAGCCATGTCTGCTGATTTGTGTTATTTGCTCTGTTTATATAATTTCAGTTTGTAATTTCTGTTTGTGTTTTCTCTGAAGTTCAGGGTGCTGACTTTTCCCCCTGGACTAAGTGAATGATATATGTATGCTTAATTAAAGTGAGATTGTAAAGCCCTTAAAGTTGCTTTCCTTAGAAAAGCAGATCAAAGAACCTGTGCTTGCAGCCCTCCTGTGTGCTCGTGTTATTGGCCTTATACCTTCACAGCAGCTGCAAGCAGAATTATTGTTACAATCTACTATGTGCCAGATACTGCACTAAGTACTTTACAAATATTATATCTTGCTCCTTTATCCTGTCATCGATATTGCCCTGCCAAGCCTCAAACTCGGATTACTCCACTGCCTTCACTCCTACTCATTTAGCTGGGGAAAATTACAGAATTGTGCTGATTGGATCCATTATAAACTGATGTTATAAGACCTCATTTGGACTCTCTGTAGCAAGGTAATCCTTTTAACACCTTCCTAATTGACTTATGATTCCACTCACCACAGTGGCATTTCTAAACTTTTTCATTCCTCTTCAAACTTTCCATAGCTTCTTCCTTTCCTCTCTCTCCCTCAGCTGAGTACCTTACCTCATAATTCACTGAAAAATTAAGGTCATTCACTGAGAATTTCCTTTTCCGTCCTTGTCTTTCACGTTATTCAGATGCCTTCCACCTTTATTTCCCCATTCATTCTTGTCTCCTATGAAAAGAGATGGCCCTGTTTCTTGCCAAGACATACCCTGGGGTGGATGAGGGAGAGACACGAGCATTCGTTAAGTGCCTACCCTATCATATGCCATGCACTATTCTGAATGCTTTAATTATTATTATCTTATTTTATACTCACAAGAATCCTGTGAGGTAGATGCCGTTATTATCCTCATTTTATTTTTAATAATTAAGGAAACAGAAGTAAACAGGAGCTAAGTGGCTTTCCAGGGCCAAACAATAAATAAGTGTCTCAGGCTGGATTTGAACTTAGGTCTTTCTGATTCCAGGCCTAGCACTCCATCCACTGTGCCACAGCTGCCTTGGATTTCAAATCAGGCACTTCATTACTCACAGGCATACAAGTGTGTGGTTCTGCAGTTCTACAGTTCCAAGAGAAATATGTTAATGGGAGCTGTTTCTCTTTGGAACAGCAACCCTGAGGGTCTTCCTCTCCCAGCTTGATTTTTTTTCTTTTTTTTATAATTAAAGGGGCCATCCCTTGACTCACTTCTTAAAGAGGCCTAATTCACTGAATGGGCGTTAACCTCACTCTGAGTACCTAAAAAGGCCTTAGCCTCAAAGGGCATCCTGGGTCATCTCTGGTCATCCTGATGAATATCTGGTCACTGGATCCAGATGGCTCTGGAGGAGAAAGCCAGGCTGGTGACCTTGCACAGCCCTCCCTCACTCAAATTAAAGTCAATTGCAAGTCATGTCTTCATTTTCCTGATGTCACAGTCCTCTTTGAAAAGGAAGGACAAATACAACAACAACAGGTAGTGTCAGGGGCCTATTGTGGGATACACATTCCTATTTTAAAGCCCAGATGTCCGAATCTCTGCCTTAGTGCCTGATTGTTACTGAGCAGATTTGCAAGGACTGAATGAGAGGGAGACTGAAGGTGCAGTCAAACAGAAGGTGGCCAGGATGGTGACCTGTTTCCCTCTCCTTCCTGATAACCCCGTCCACTTTTTAATCACAAGGGCATTATGGTAAGGGAATTTTGATAACTTTACATACATAGATTAAATGTAGTTTAGTCTCACTGCCCCCCTTGCTCCCTCTTTCTTTCTCACCCCCAGGGAGGGGGGAGCATGATATAGTATGATTGTGTTCTCCTGGAAATGGTGAACATTTTAGTGAGCTCCCTCTAGTTCATTGTATAGTGATAGGTTCTTATATCTACTGCCTTCAGTCTCAATGTGCCTTTCTCTTCCAGTCCCAAGTCCTTTTTATTTTTGTATATAAGCCTCTGAATGAAAAACATAATTCAACAGATGTAAATGAAATATATGCTGGAGTGTTCAGATATTAGTTGCCAGGTGTTTAACCTGATAATAGACCCATTTACATAGATTTGATGACTTTTTTGGTGGGTTACGAGCTTTAGATACAGTTTATGTGGGAAGGAGTGGCCTATATTTCTACTCTAGGCTGCATTCCTAACTCTTTGGACTTTGTCTGCCATGCTATAGAAGACTTTTCACTCAGAAAGTTTACATCACCCATGGACTTCTCACTTCAGAAGTACACTCTGGCCCAGGAGTGTCCTCTTCTTTGACTGGTTGGTTCTTCCCAGAACCTCCATTTTAATAAGGATTCAGGATAGGCTTTTCTTAATTACTCTCTACAAGTTTCACTGTATGACTCTAGTGGTCATTCCTTCACCTGCCCTTCCCTTCTAGCTTTCTTTTACATGTTGTCTTCCTCCATTAGAAAATACGCTCCCTGAGAGGGGATTCTTTCCTATTATCTTTGTGTTCCCAGAACTTAGCCTAGTGCCTGGTACATAGTTAGGACTTAATAAATGTTAATTTACTACTCTTAAAAGTTAAACGTGGATGTTTGCACAGGAAAATACTCTGTGCTTTAAGACTCTATCACACTTTGTATTGCGATACAGTATTTCTCATTGCTTTGCTGTATATATTTTTACACTGAAATAACTTTATATTGTAACATTGAATCTGTGCTCTTTAACTGATGCTGTGTTAGAGTGCAGTGGAGATAATGGGAGATAAGGTTGTTGTCACATTTAGGAAGAAAGGAAGGATAGTAAAACCAGGGGATACAGTCTCTGGAAGCTTCTTTGGAAGATCATGGAGTTAGAGATGCATCTCCTTTTTTGTTCTTTGAGCAATAATAATGGAAAGCTAATACTGCACAAGGGAATTCCAATGGGGAATTTGCTAAGGGATATTTTTTTGGTCAGAGTTGCCCTTGAGCAATAGATTCTATTTCATTACATACCTTATATTTAGTGGCTGTAATGTGTATGGCTAATTTCAAAGGTTGAAAAAGTCATCAATCATGCTCTCCTACCCCTTTCCTAACTTTTAGCAGCAAATACTCTTTAAATGAATAGTTATGTGGTAAACATGATTGTCTCAGTACTAAAATAGAAAGGCAAAACTATACATGTACATGCACACATCTATATGCATCTATATAGTATGTGTATATATATATGTTGCAGGAGATAAATTATAGTTCAAATCTTGGATGAATGAGGAATGCGGGTTACAATAGCTGTCAGTGCCCTTTGGCGACTGCTTTCAGATGAAAATCATATTTCTCTTGATTTGTAGAGTTTTCGGTCTTTGCCATCCTTCTTCATGCTGATATAAGCATCAATATCCATGGGAGGGTACGTGGTCAAGGCTTTAGTAGCGATACAGTTTGAAACTGGATTGTGCTTTATCACGTAGTAAATGCCCCTTTCTCTCATCACTCCATGTCAGTAAGACTTTTCTTCGTTAAGTTCTAATTGATTAGAATGCATATGTTTGAGCTATTTTTTGAAGGCACACACACTAGTCATGGACATTTTTTTTCTCATTCTCATGAATGGTTTTGAGGAAATTCTGATTTTACACAGTCAAGACTCTCAGTAGCTTCAGATTCAGGTTTCAATTTTATTGGGTAAAAGTCTATGTTGGGCTGGTTCCCATAATTAACCATATAGTTGGAGTTGGTAGTTATCTTGAGATGGACACAGGTTTCTTTTTTTTCCAGCTTGAATAAGAATGAAAATTCTGAGAACCACATGAAAGTAGCTATTCTTATCTTGGAATTGGAAAAAGGGAGAAGCAAAGATTATTTTTTGTAGGTGTTGCACAAAAAAGGGGGGAAGGACAACATACTGTATGTTTTGACAGATATATGAGGATATAAGCCAAAAGACTTGTAATAAATCTTTGTTAATACAGATGTTTCTTCTGCTTTGAAAACAGTCTCCCAAAACTTTGGGTTACCCTTGCATTTTCAGTATGCAATAAATAGCAATATAATAACAATAACAGCAGTAGTAATAATACTGGCTTGATCCATATTTTTGGCCTTTTATTAATAGAAATTTATACATCTATAGCACTTAAAACTGTTCAGTGAATTCCAGCAGTCAAAATAAGGCTGTAGCCAATAGATAAAAGGCCATTTGGTCCAGGGGGAAAGGACAATATTGGGCTTTAGTACTTTCCTAATCTTGTGTTTACTTTGTGTTTAAGCTCTCTGGATATGTAGGCAGAAAGCTAATTAATTATAAACTAGTAAATTTTCTATTAGTTCTTTACCCACATTAGAAAATGCCAGAATGATAGACATGTAGATATTTCATAAACATTTGTTGGATACATACATATATTAACAGTACATGTCCTCTGCCTTTGGAACAACCTGGGTTACTTGCCATCTGGACCATCATTTTTCTTGCTAAAGACCACTAGACGTTTCCATTTGCCTTGTAGCTGAACTCTTATATGTTTTGCTTTCCATTATGAGAATGTGACTTCCTTGAGAATATAGACTGTTTTCACTTGTGTTCCCATCATTTAGCACAATACTCCTTTTCTCCCCCACTCCCTCCTGCCTGCCTCTCTCCACTCTGTTCTTTCGTTTCTACCTTCTTTTTTTCCTCCCTGCTTTCTATCCTACTAATTATCTTAATTCTTATATGATATTAATTCATATATGGTGTTAATTACAGCACAATAATGCTCTATTATATTAATTTGACATTTTGTTAAGCCATTCCTGAATTGATGGACACCGTGTTGGTTTTCAGGAGTTTTTTTGCTATTACTAAAAGTCATTATTACTTTTCGTAAACATATGTGTCCTTTCCCTCTGATCTTGATCTCTTTAGGGTATTTGCCATGTAGTAGCATCCAGGAACATCCAATAGTTGTGGTGAAATACTAGTACATTTTAAATTTTTTTTTTTTTTTGCAAGGGGGAAGGCAGGGCAATTGGGGTTAAGTGACTTGCCCAAGGTCACACAGCTAATAAGTGAGTCCGGTTTGAACTCAGGTCCTCCTGACTTCACGGTGGGTGCTCTACTCATTGCACCACCTAGCTGCCCCATTGCTAGTACATTTTAAGAATTTTTCTTGTAGTTCTAATTATTTCTAGAGTGGTTAGACCAATTCATAGCTTCACCAAGAGGTATTTCTGTCTTTCTATAACCCTAAAACACATTTACCGTTTCCATCTTTTTCAGTGTAGGAGTTGTGAGGTGAAGCCTCAAAAGTTCTTTTAATTTTCATTTGTCCAAAAATTTAAAATATTTTTCGGAAATGCCATGCAAATGATGTTAGCTGAACTTTTTACAGGCTCTTATTTTGTTCATTTGTTTTGCTTTTTTTTCAGTTGACTTAAATGTTAATTTTTTGAAGTCCCTCCCTGTTATAGGCAAAATACTGTGTCATTATATGTTTTCTAGTTCTATTAAATGTTATGAATGTGATGTTTGTTAAATGCACTGGCTCATAACTCAATTTTTTGAAATTATAAGAATGATAAAGAACAAAAAAAATTTCCTATGTATTTTTTTTTGGGGGGGTAGCAGTTATATTTTCTGGTCTGCCAGCCCCTGAGGTCTCAATAAAGCCGTTTGAATGAATCTCATAGTCACTCTTAATTACTACTGCTGCGTATAAATTAGCTTTTTCCCCCCTTCGTATGTATCAAATCATTACTAGGTGTTTGATTTTCTATTTAAATATTTGTTTGTTTTACCTGAAACCCCAAGATTCTCATTAAAGTTAAATTCCCTCCTCATGAGCTAGCCTGATCATCAACCATTTAAAATATACCCAGTCACTAGGCTATTTTAAAATACACACATAGATACACACAGACACACAGAAACACACACCTATATCCCACCGCTACCACCAGATTGTGAGTTCCTTGAGGGCAGAGACTTTTTTATTTTTCTTTGTTTTTTCATTACTGAGCACAATGCCTGGAATGTAGTAAGGGCTCAATAAATACTTGTTGACTTCATACATGGATACATGATCACACACATATAAGTACCCCACCCCTGCCTAGTTGACAGCAGCAATAAAATTTTTTTTTTTTCACATCTCAATCCTCTATACATACCTTAGGATACAGAGAAACTTTTATTTCTAATTATCTGAGTTTCATTAAAATATCTATTTTTCAAGAGATTTGTCCTGATTTAGAGGAAAAAAAATTAAATCTTTTAATTGAGAAACAATTCTTGCATTTGTTAGTGATGTCAAATTAGACTTGATTACTGTCATCTGATCATAAAAGTTTGAGTTGAGCATGTCCTTGGAAATATTTACATACATTTATTCTATTCACTTTAAAAGTTTCATTACAAACTCTAGGCAAAAGTATTTTAATTTTTCAAATTTAATTTAATATGAAATTTCTGAAGCAAATTGCAACCCATCTATAACTACTTATCCTGTGCTACTCTCTCTTCCCAGGCCAGCGTGGGGGAAAACAAACCCATGACAGAGGACTGTTACTCATAAGCCACTATTTCCCAGCCCATAAGGTGTTAAGTATGCTAAGGGTGATCCATGTGATTACTGGGAGTTGGAGAGGCCAAGGAGTTTTACCTGTATGTGGTTGCTGTAAGTGTCAGTGTAGCCCTGTTAACCTACTTACCATGGAGGCCAGCTGTGGCAGGTAGTAGAGTGGTAGAATGTTACATGATAATGGGTCATTTAGTTGGTATGGTTATGTTGGAGGTAATCCCCACAATTTTAGTCCTTTGATTGATTATCCCATGGGAATCATGCTAATAAAAACAAGGACCATTGATAGTGTGTGGCTCCCACTTTGGTGGCCGCTGATCTAGTTTATCCACTTGATTGTGATGGGGGGAGAGAGAGCAGCCATGCATGCCATTTAATCAGATATGTATATACAAAATAATTTAAGGAGAGTGCTGACAAACAACTAGGGAGTTCAGAGAATACTTCAGCCTTGAAGTAACATAAGGATTTTGAGACACAGAAGTAAGGAAAGAGTGCATCCTAGCAGTAGGAAAGACTGTAAAGGCAGAAAGATGGAAATGAAATGCTGAGTTTAGGAGATGGCATGTAGCTCACTTTGCCAAAGAAGACAGTTGTCAGGGATAACCTAGGGTTATAATTTGGCAAGGCATGACTGGTAATTAAACAGGATTAGAGTATACAAGTGTAGGATCACGATTTTGAAGGGAGGAAAGCGAAGCCAGGATCAACTGTCAGGTGAGAAAGAGATGGAATGAATGGAACTAAATGGCTAGGACAAGAATAGATTTAGAAATAAGGGTAGGAGACTGTGGGTGCAAGAATTTTATAGTTCTGGATATAGGAGATAAAATAGTTCTGCATGGTGTATAAAGATCAAGGGTATGGTGTGGCTGAGGTATGGTGGCGAATGCATGTCGGTCATGGGAATTCAAATGATTGATGAATTGGGAGGGCAGAATGTTTGAAGAGTCCTCAACATTTATACTAAAAATCTCAATTATGGGGGTGGTATGGAAAGGAAGACTGTGAGCCAAGTGCTACTGCTTATAGTCCTTGAGAAAAGAAGAATGACCTGGGAAGCAGATTTGATAGGGTGATATTAATCAATGCAGTGGAACTGAAAAGAGGGGTAGTTACTGAATGATGGCAACAGAAGGAGGATTTGAAAGTGTCACTGAGGACAAAGCTTTTGCTTACCCCCTTTTTGTTCAATTCATTCAGTATGATGGAATTGAGAGGTGAGGGTCAAGACAGACAATGCATTGATTACCAGAGTGAGTACTGAAAGCCTAGTTTCCATGAATGTGAGAAAATAGGAATGTGAGAAGAAAAGACAGAAGTTAACTGTAGAGGTTTTAATGGGTACAGTGGAAGAGGAAGGCTGAGCAGACAGGATAGTGACTTGCGGAAAGTTGAGTAGGGCTGAGGTAGGTGGAATGAAAGCTTGTTTCATTTTAACAGGGAGAGATGATTTTTGTCTAGGCATCTAGCAACTCCAAATTGCAGGAGTTTGGAGAGGAAGAGGTGGGAATTAGCTAGCCAAAGGACAATAAATGTATCCTCTAACTGGGGCTCTCAAACTTAAGCTTCCGGTGATTATGAGGGCAGTGTGAAGGGGAGGAGAGAGAATGTGCTTGATGTCCTGGAGCTTCTACTACCAGAGGACATTTTGATATTAAGTCTGGTCTCTGTCTTAAGGCTGTGGTCCTAGATAAGATACTGGAGATGAGGACTTGGTTTCTGAGGTTCTGGTCCAGATCTGGGTTAGATCCTGGAATGTTAACTCCTCTGGTCCCAACATCTCTGTAATAATGAAAGTTGCAGTTGTTGCAGTGAACCAGGAAAGAGTGTGGAAAGAGGTTTTCCAAACTATTCTCTGAGCAGTGTGGGGGCTAGGGCATCTACTTATAGTACATGATGATACTGTCCTGGCTCCTCTGATGCCTCAACATCTGGGATGATGAATATGATGACAGCTACTGTTACTGTTATTTATCTTTTTTTTTATGGTGTTCAGATAGAAATAGTTCTGGGACAAGCCATTATTCTGATACTCCTTTCTATCTACTATTCTTTGAACTTCTGCATAGGTGGATAAAATAACCATCTTTTGTAGTTGAATAAAAGTAGTAGGATGTATAAGCTTATTCTCTCATAGGAGACAGAACAGTAGAAATATGAACCTCTTCTTGTTCTTAAGTGATTTTACTCTTCTCACCTAAATTTCTATACCTAAAAGTTTTTGTTCCTTGTAGCTTGAAGTTTATACATATTTGTTATGGCAATATCTGTTAAAAGTTTTCGTAGATCAGTTACTTTTGGGTGCTTGTGAACATCTGATTTGTGATAATGCAGTGGTTTCAGTAGTGTTTCTTGCTTGAGCTCTCCGGGTTATCTTAAGGCCTGTATTTGTAGTATGGGGATTTGTTATCAATCCATCCATGAAAGATAGTGATGTATAATTGTCCACCCCAACAAATGGTGAATCAAAGAGAAAGTTTTCTTTGAAAGTTGAGTAGAATGAAATCAGTAAAATCAATCTTTCATTTTGGAAAGTGCTCTCCTGGTCAACCTTGAGGAATTTGACATTTCAATCACAGAGGCTATCATTTATTAATTTCAATAATGGTTTCCATTTTGAAACTTTGTGATTTGTAACTATTCCTGAACAGTGAGCAGCCAAGGAGCACAACTGTTCAGTGGCCTGCACAGGCATTGCATCATTTAAACAATCTTGCCTCTTTTTTTTTTTTTAATTTTTCTCTAACATGATTGAGTTCTCCTTCCCAATGCCACCATCGTTAGACTTCTTATCTTCAGTGGGCTTTTCTTTCATTGTGAAATAGGTCCTCTGTATCATCAGACATTTCTTGGTCCTTAAGTTCAGAAGAAATGTCTTCTTGTATGTAGACTAGCAGGACTGGTCTAGTATCTCAGCACCAGGATGTTGAAGGAGATTGCACAGTTTGCAAAAGTGAGAGAGATCACTCTCTTCAGGTGCTGTAACAGTAGAGTATTCTCTGTATGTCCACAAGTCTCTCCATAATATCAGCCAAGTTAGGGTTATCATAGTCGGCAGACCAAAGTGGAGGCACTGCAATGTGCAGTTCCATGATTTTGCAGTTGATGCAGCCCCAGCACTGCCCCCTCCACTCTGACTCATGGGATCAGATTGTTCACATATGTGCTGGCACACAGCCTCAGAGTTGTTTGAATGTGACCTCTGGATGCAAGTATAATGCCTTCAGTTCCTTATCTTACCTTGGGATATGTTAATAATTTTAGAATTACCGAATCCAAATAACATTTTGATATCATTGGAGAAAAATTCCATGAGAATGAAGTTTATTATCGTAAGAGCCATAGGGCTTGCTTGTATATGTGTGTGTGTGTGTGTCTGTGTGTATGCACACACACGCACACATTAAGTGATTAAAAAGTTGTTTTGGCTTGAATGTTTAAATGTGAAAGTTGCATTTAAGGCTAAACAGAACAATCTTTCTGAAAAGTTAACATCTTAAATGAAATATTATTGACATTGTTTTGGTGAATTTTAAGTAGAGAGCAGCTTTCCCTGTGGATGTCAAATATGCGGTATTCTCAATACACTTGGGTCTGGTTTTACGTATTTGAAGCACACAAATCAACCGTGAGTACAGAAATGAATCAGAGGTGTTGTATGAACAAAAACTAATGTTTTGGCTCTTTTGGATATCTTGTTCAGTAATTACCAAATTTATAACAAGTTCTTCTGTATACCCTCTGCACTTTTTTGGCATATCTTCTTCACTCCTCAGCCAACAAACTGTTTTCTTGTGGTTATAGGTGGTTTTTTTAAATGCTAACAATTTATGAATGCTTTGTATAACATATAAATTGTAAATGGCATATACCTGGAAGGGTTGCTGGAGTTTTTGTCTTTTGGTAATAAACACGTGATCCTTTCTGTTACAGAAGGTCGGGTCAGGATTGAGTCTGAGAGAAAGATGATGTAATTCATTTGCCACTGATAATCATTTGAACCCCAAATTAGGGCTCTTGTCCAGTCCCCCTCTTTTATTTTTACAAAGAAGACATTTTTAGCCCACCTCCCTTTATGTAAGTAACTGTTCTGTCATTCATTATATCATACAGGGTGTTCTTAAAGTCTGGACACATAGGAAATATGGAGTTATTGCATCGAGTTCACACGTATCTTGCAAAATGCATCAACCTTTGCATCACGAATGATGGAAATCATAGTGAAGATGTTATTTGTTAATATTCCAAATAAATAAAATGTTGTTGGTAATTTCATTCATTTCATTTCTTGAAAATATGCATTTTTGCCTATGTGTCCAGACTTTAGGAGCACCGTGTAGTATGCAAGCTTTTAAAATCCAACTTGTGTTTTTTACTGTGCTGAACTTCTTCCTACCATATAGAATAGGCCATTTCTACATCCTCTTCGTTTTGAAGATTCTCTCTGGTCTCTGATTTCTTTACTTCTTTAGGCCTGTATAGTAACATTTTTGATAGCTGTTGAATTATTTTGTTCTTTGCACTGCTTTGATTCTTTTTATCAGTTTACTGTTTTTATTCCTACTTTCTCATTTTCTCATTGAGGAAGTCTAGAATTTCTGATTTGCTTTTTTTCTGGGTTCTTTTGAGCCTATTTCTTTTTTGTTGTATTCAGGTGGGCAATACGGCATTTCAGGTTTTCTCCTACCTGTTAAAACTACATCCTGATGTAATCTTTGGATGACTTTCCCGAGATCTTTGATAGCTGTTAAATATCACATCACTTCTCCATAGTGATATTTGATTTCTGCCCTTTGGGGTATTGGAGCTTGATAGCTCCACCTTTCCTGCTATGGTTCATACTATGACAAAAACTGCTTCATTTACTATTGTGTCTTGGAATATTTTTAAACTTTTTGCCAAATACTGAGGGAGAATGCTTTCATTCATGATGGTTGTAGCAGATTCCAATACTTTCAAATTATTTTGTTTTGGTATAATTGATCTGCTAGTTAGATTAATGCCTTCAAACTCAAAAAGGCCTTTTTTGGAATTCTGTTTTTAAGTATGAACAACTTTTCAAAATTATTTGAGAGATCAGTGTAGTTTTTGTTACTTCGTTTTTTTATTAGGCATACTTTCTGAAGCTTATATTAAGCAAAGATTTACAATGTCCTTGGGGTTCTCAGTGTTTTCCTTTTCAGACTGGCAGTTCCTTCTGTGTAATTTCTTTGTCCAATCTTGGTTTGGGGAATTTACATACACACACATAGACATGTTTGTTTAGTGGTGTGTGTGTGTTTTTTTTTCTCTGTTTTGCCTTTCACTGTTTGGTAATACATTATTATGTTATCTGGAGACATTGGTAGTAGCATTGACGAAAAGCAATATGAAGCCTTTACCTATATGTACTGAGATCTATTTCTAATTTTGCTCTGATGTAGTATTGATACATTATGAAATTTGCCCTCTCTGTTTGGCACTGCCCTTTGCACCGAAACATTTCTAGCAGGCAGATTAGTGATGTTTGTGTTGTGTTCTGATGTATCTTGTGTTCCTATGGGACGAGAACACAATGGAATACCACTTTTTCTATCGTCTTCCAAGTTGAGCTGATCGTCTTGACAATTTTGATTAAGGCCTGCAACCCTGTGCCACCCTGACTACATCTAAGATTCACAGGAACAGTTTCATCATACTGGCTAGGGTGCCAGCCCTCTCTGCAATATTCACAGAGCCCAACTGGCCAGAGTTTCAGAGTTCCTTTCAGGCCTTCAGAGCTATTATTACAGTCTCAGGGCATACTAACTCCTGACTGGAATTGCCCTATTTTGTGCTCGCCACCAGTCCCATGACATGAATGATCATTTGGGCTGTAGGTTGGATTTTATTATTAGTATTGATTACTCTAGTCTTATTCAATGTAGTTCAGCAAGAAATAGTTCTAGGACATGTTGCAGTTCTACTATTTATCTTGAATTTTTGGCAAATTATTGCATAGGTGGATAAAATTGTTTATTTTGATAATTGAAAAAAGTTTTGAGGTAGAAGCTAATCTTATCACTATCATTTTCTAACTCATCATACTTATATCTATTTTATGTATTCTACTTTGATACAGCACGGTCCCTGAAAGCAATTAAGTAAAACAAGATAAAAGAGATACTAAAACTATGCCACCCTATGTTCTAGTAGGCTTCTGTTGATATAAATAAATGGAATATAAATATAAATATAATATATAAAAATAAATTCCATTATATAAATAAATATAAATGTACTTAAAATTCATAGTAGAAATTTTATAATGCTTTTATTCTGAGCTTTGTTGTCATTTAAAGTTGTCTTCATTTACATAGTTATACTATAATAATTATGTTGGATATTTTGTTTTTTGTTTCTGCTTTGTTCACTCTGTGTCTCTTCATACCAGTTTTCCTGTTTGGGAAGGCGGGGATTTTCATATTCTTCATTCCTCATGGCATACCACAATTTGTTTAGTAATTCCTCAGTTGTTGGATATAGGGTTGTACTCTTTTTGCTATGAATATGTTTGTATAGGTAGGTCTTTTCTTGTTGTTAGTAACCTTTGGCTTAAAAACTTAACAGTTGCTGCTTCAGAGGATATAAGCAACTCTGTAGCTTTTCTTTGTAGCTTTTGAAATGTTGCCTTTTTATTAACTTCCTTTAAATATTTATGGGCAGGAAGTTGCTATTAATGTATATAAATCAAGTCTTTCTGAGTGCAGGTGCCTTAATTATCATTTAACAGTATACAAAATTCACACAGTATTGCTCAAGATTTGCAGGTTGTGAGATTTGTGTTGGTGGTTTTTAAATGAAACTAATGAAATTGCTTGCGTGTTATGATTTAAAAATCATTTTTAGTTATTAGGTGGAGATACTCAGTGGATAGTACTTAAATGCTAATTCTCTGTTGGTAGTTATATAATTACAATTTTGTATGAAGCTTTTGAGTCAGTTTACTACTAATCGATCTTCTAAGACTTAAATTTTTTTAAATTGTGGTTAATTTTTTTTTAAAGAAATGCTAGCTCTGATAG
This sequence comes from Phalanger gymnotis, assembly GCA_028646595.1. Lineage (NCBI taxonomy): Eukaryota > Metazoa > Chordata > Mammalia > Diprotodontia > Phalangeridae > Phalanger > Phalanger gymnotis. The sequence goes on along the minus strand of CM053625.1, from coordinate 281,217,150 downwards.
TCTTTTTTTTTTTTTTTAACAGCTTTTGTCTCTGTGCCTTTTGTTTTTATATCATCACCATTTTTTGGAAAAAGTCCTCCTTTCCCACTGTCCTAGATTGAACTTTCTCCTTTAGGACTAAGAGAAGAATTAAGCAAAGCCATACAGTACAGTTGACATGTGCCAATATACAGTCTGTCCTTAGTGATCCTATGTTTCTGTGCCATGAGAAGAACATTAACTATCGGTAACTTAAATGTCCAAGCAGCAGCCATTAAGCTATTGTGATTCACTAAGAAGTGGCCTCATTTGGATGAAAATTTTGTGTAACCTGGAGCCCAGGAACAATTAGCCGTGCTTTATTCCCATTCACAATTGTTGTGTTTTGGAAAACAATTTTAGATGATAAAATCACAACATATTAGAATATTCTGAGTCCTAATCAATATTGGAGAGAGATTTTATAAACTACAGAGATGTAGTGAAAATTGATTCATATCTGGCCAAAACTATAGTAGATTTATACAATCTCAGTATTTATATTCTTCCTTGGACTTAAATGTGCGTACAAATTTGTGAAAACGATTTTATTTCCTTCATATTTATAACATTATTGTCCTTTTTCTTCAGTAATTGCTCGTATCAGTTTTGTGTACGTTTCTTCTCATGGGATCCTCATTAAAAGGAGATTAATATTTCTTAGGCTGTTTTCTTCATTGTTAAAAATAATTAATCTAACATCTACGTTTTAAGTGGCAGTAAAATAGAAATTTCTTGGAACCAAGTCTGCCTTCACCTTGACTATAAATAATATTTTAAAGAAACATTCTTTTAACAGTATCATTTGGGCTTGTTTGTCTGAGAAGCATGGGATTTTTCTTGTAGATATTTTTGATGCCAGTATTTTGATTTTAAAATTTCAGTGGCTTGATTTGCCAGCATTCTTTGTATCTTTAAAATAAATTAGAGAGTTCGTTAGGGATGTGACATTGGTTAGTATAAGCAATTCTAAATAAGTAGTATCTAGCATGAAATAAATTAGGTCCCCAATATGCTTATATTTCCTTTAAAATCTATTTTTATTGTGATAATTAAGAGCTGACAACATGGGCAAAGTGAAGAGATACTGTATCAAAATTAACTATTTTGTCTTTTGTGTTTAGCAAACCTAAAAATGAAGTTTTATTTGTACTAGCAATTGACTTTGATACATACATTTATAAAGTTAGTATATGTTCTTTTCTCAAGCATGTTAAAAAGCTTTTAAGAAAAGTCACAAAACTAAGGCCTTGAGTTTGGTTGTCTCCTTCATATTCATCTATATGCTAGTGTTCCTCTTATTAGACTTACTCTGTTATGAAATATCAGGAAGGTCAGCTGAAAGGTATTATGCACTGATTAGGTGAATCACCCAGTGTGTGTGTGTGTATGTATGTATGCTATTACCTTCTCTTAGATTTGCTAATTCTTTTCATTTGCTCAATAGCGCAGTATCTGCCTGCATTAGAAGGTGCAGAGAAGAGACAGAAGGGGGAGGGGGGATGTCACCTTTTACTTTTCTCCCTGTCATTCTTTGTCTTAAACAAATTGTATTAGCTGTTCTTGGGAAATGCTTCTTTTTGTAAAAAAAAAAATCTTGTTTTTCCCAATTAGATGTGAAATTTTTTTTCATTTTTTAACATTTTTCAATTTTTAACATTCATTTTTAAAAGTTTTGAGTTCCAAATTCCCCCCTTTCTGAGATGGCAAGCAGTTTAATAGGTTATATGTGTACAATCATGCAAAACGTATTTCTTAGAAAATATTTCTGAAATAATCTCTTACCCATTCCTAGCTACTCTAGTCCGGTAGTGTATGCTTTAACTGGCTAGAGCCATTTGTTAAATTTCCATTGTGAACACTTAGGCCTCTGAAATCAGCAAACTCTACAAATCAGAGCTTAATTTATTGTTTGCTTGATTGCCCAGGTTTAAGAAAGTGGAGAAGAGAATGTTAATAAAACAAATTAATCTGAAGTATATCGTGAGTATGTTAGGAGACCCAACTGTACCTATGTCATTTTACTGCTTGATTATTGCAGTAGATCACTAGTTGGCCAACATGACTCCAGTTCTCCCTTCTTCACACATTGAATCATCCCGTTCTCTGAATGATTATTGTACTTAAAATTAGTGTCACACAATTTTGGACTCAGATCCCTGTGAATTGTTTCATGTGTGTTAATCTTGCCTTCCCGCCTGGGATGTAACCTTCGTAAGACCAGGGATCATATTTTATATTTCTCTATCCCAGTGGTCCTAGTATAAGACTAACCATTAATACCTACTAGCTGACTGATGACACTCTGAGGTTGTTAGGAATAGGAATCTGGTGGAAGAGAATTTGAATCTGTAGATCTCTTGCAGGAGCCCTTTTTGAAAAACTGATTTCATAGTCTTATTTTGGCCTTTGCTTTTTTGCCTGTGGCTTCTGGCACATATTCGGTGTGTTTTGTTTGCTGTACACTGTGGAGCAGTTCACACTATTTATTAATGCAAGGCAGAATTCTGAGGTGTGTACTTTGTGTCGTGGGAAGCCAAGTCATGTCATTTGGAGTTTTGCTTCGTGGTGTCTCTACTTGATAGCATTTCCCTAGTGTTTGGGCTATCTTCTTTTTGCATGAAGTAAAATCTGATAACCAATTTTGCCTCCTCCAAATTACTTTTTATATGCACTTTATCTGTTTTCCCTGACTGGAACATAAGCTTTGCGAGGACTCTTTCATTTTTTGTTTTTGCCACCTTAAGGATCTAATATGGTGTTTGTCACATAGTGGTAATTCAACAAATGTTTGTTGAATAAGTTTGATTCCTTCTCACCATACTGCTAGTTTTCATAGAAGCTAAGTGTTATCCTGTGGCCATTGATCTCCTTTCTTAATGATTCCACTCACTAATGTTATGTCCAAGTGAATACTGATTCAGTTGTGGTAGATGAATTGTACAGTGTACTTTGGTAGTGAGCTAGACCTGCCATTTTATATTTAATATGGCTCATAGATGATCCAGATATTTCTGTAACATGGTTCAGCCTCTTTTAAAAAATGAATGAAGAGTAAATTAAAGGAAATTTTCCTGTTTGCATTAGGAAAAGATTGCTAGACACGTTTCTGTTATTGCTTTCATGTGTAGAATGTAAAAGACAGTAACATGCATATATACAGTTACATATGGTATCTATGAAAGATACTAATATGCATGTACACTGTCACAGTGTCTGCATATTATATTCACACCATAAAAAACATATAAGAGCATTTGGCATCTGTCTCTAAGCATGGGAGTTGCATTGATAATGTGTTGCACATGGTATATACCATGTTAAAATGTAGTCTGGCTGTTTGGAGACTATTGTGAAAACCAGTAGAATAGTATTGCATATACTTAAAATGTCAAGAGTTGTAGTCTATCATCTGATAGTGTTTTTGTGATTATAGCATTAGGTTTTTCTGGAAAGGCCTCATTTATATTTATTGAACAAAGATTTTACTATGATACAAATGATACAACACAACTTTAGAAAAAGCACATTGTAAAAATTCTCCTAAAACACTTGTAGTGATAATATTATACAGCTAGTATGATAATTACAAAATGTTTCTTAATCTTTTATTAAACAAGTTATGCCAAAGCCTATGAAATTGATCCTAAAGAAGGGTTTTTCTTTTTTCTTTTCTTAGAGTTTTTCTTTAAGTGTTAAAACCATATAGTTACTCTTTGTTTATTTAACCTTTCACAGGTTCTTCCCTCAAAGTTACTTTGTATTTCCCACCAAATTTATTTAATCCAGCTATTTGTTACTATTGTTATGTTATTCAGAAAGAATATTTGTGAAACTTTGTTTTATCTACTCAGATATGAGAATGTGGTAGATCCTGTTAAATCTTAAAAAAAATGCAGTGGTCATAAGTATTAATAATAGCATCTATTAACCTCCAACAGGTTATATTCTTTGTTTTTTACATACTGTAATGTGGCTTTGGTGGGACCTCAAATTATGCCCTCTAGAAGATTATTAAGTAATCCCAAAATTCCTTCATGAAAAGGTGGCAAAGCAGAGTAATTCAAGGCTTATTTTAGAAAGTCAATTTTATTTTACTTAGACTCTGTGTATAATCCCAGTATTCCTAATCCAGTTCAATCCATCAAATGGAACAACAACAACAGGACAACTTTCTTGGTTTTCACTATGTATTATAAAGTTCAATCTTGTTTTTCAATACTGGAAAGAACACTGAGATAATACCAGTTTTTGTCTGTGTATAGCATGAATGAATGAAATAAGTTTTAAAAAGTGATACCTTTTCTCAGAGATAAACCTTCATGATTCTTCTCCAAGTGAAATTAGAGATTCAGACAGAAATGAATAGACCCTCAGAGAAATCTACATTAGAGTTGGATGATCTCTTCAGAAAAAAGGAAAGCTTTGTGTGAACAAAAATGTTGTTTTTTAAAATAACAAATATTAATTCACTTAAGATTATGATTTTTCATGTCTGAATCAATATAATTTGAATTTTGAAATATTTTATTTATTATATTTGTTCTTATATGTACATAGCAGTGGGTAGGGCCCATTGGATTCTATACATTCTACAGAGAGACATTTGGTAATTGTCTGATCTAGCCTTATAGGTGGTCTCTACTCCAGGAGGTATATATGTGACCTTTGCAGCCCTGAGATGGCAAATTCCCGGAACTCCCTTCTTGGTGTAAGAATAACTCCTGATGCATAGATTATGTTCCCCTCTATCAGTGCAGAATCGAGGTTAGAGAAGAGACCTCGGCATTTATTTATTAAATACCAGTATTTATAAAGGAATAAATGATGTTGAATTACATTATCGCAGTTACATTGAATTGTTTTCCTTTTCCCACCCTTTATTTTTTTGCTCAGAAATAAGATAAATGCTACAAGTTATTAGGCTTATTTGAATATTTAGAATGTACTAATCTTAGTCACAGGGTCTTTGATATAAATCTTTTGACTCATAGCAGTATCAGCTTCAAAATTTTGCACTTGCTTTCGGATAATTGAGTCACTCCACTGGATCACTACCTTGTTGTAGCAGAGGGGCTTGTGTACCTCAATGAAACTGAGCTATGCCATGTAGGGTTATCCAAGATGGACAGATCATAGCAGAGAACTCTGACAAAAGGTGACCTCCTGGAGAAGGAAATAGCAAACCTACCCCAGTATCTTTGAAAAGAAAACCCCGTGAACCATATTAAAATGTTGAGAAAATTGGACATCAGAAGATGAACCTCTCGGGTCATAGAAGGACCTGGCATGCTGTGGTCCACAGGATCACAAAGAGTCAGACACGACTGAACGGCAGTGGGATTATTAAATGGTCAGACAAGCTGGAACAAAAAGTTCAGAAGCTTTCTCTAGCTCAGACAAGCCTTTGTGGCCAGAAGCTCCCTAGTCTCTGAATATAAGTAGACCTGGGTTTAAATCTAATCTTTAACACTTACTGTTAGCTCTACAAGTCACTTAATGACTTACAGCTTTCATTTCTTCATCCGTGAGAGATGATGGTATCTGTTTCATAAAGATCAAACGAGTCAAGGATAAAATTTTTTATATGTATATCTACATTTATGATTTGATGTTTGTAAAGCATTTTGTAAACTATTAAAATGCTATATGAGTATCAGCCATCATTTTTATTATTATTTATTACTCTAATGAGTGTTTACTCAAAGTCATTTCCATTAAAGGTGTTGTTGTTAGGTGTTCCCGTCTTATTTCCCAGCTCTTCTCCAGTTAAAGATGGAGTCTTATATGACCATGTCAGACATCTATGTGTTCTTTCATGCCTTGTTACAGACCAAAGACCTGCTAAAGCCTTCCTACTCATGCGCTACCATTCCCATTAACACATATAGAAAAAATAAAGAGGGCTGTGTCCTCTGTTTCTAAGTCTATGACAATCCTGTACTAAACCAAATGATCAAATCCTTTGGCACCAAAAAACACTATGGAAAGAATGCTTTCATCCTTTACACCCGCAGGGGTGATATTCTGTAGGTTCTGTGCTCAAGCCAGCAAATATAGTGTAGACCAGGGGTGAGGAACCTGTGGCCTCCAGGCCACATGTGGCCCCCTAGGTCCTCAAATGTGGCCCTTTGACTGAATCCAAACTTCACAGAACAAGTCCCCTTAATAAAAGGATTTGTTCTGTAAGACTTGGACTCAGTCAGAGGGCTGTACTTGAGGACCTAGAGGGTCACATAAGGCCCCGATGCCACAGGTTCCTCACCCCTGGTCTAGGCTCAAATGCCAGTTGGTACACACTTATGGCTGGATAGACAAAGACTATAAACAATAATAAGTCGATCCCGTTGGCTTCCGAATGCCCTACAGATAGGCGTTTACAGATAAGTCTCATGTGGCCTTCTAGGTTGACTTTATTCCAGAGGTGGCTAAGTGATCGATTTAGCCCTATAAGAGGGTATCGTCCTGGTCTTGCCTGCTTGAATGTCAGTGCTTTGTTTATCTACTGTCTGAGGTAGAAGTCTACTATACTTAAAAGAATTTCTGTTTATTGCACTAATTACTTTAAAAAGAAAGCTGAAACTGTTTTGCTCTATAGTCAAACATGATGCATTGGCCTCATGGCCTCTTGTATTAAATTGTTTTTAAATGTTAAATCTTTTCTGTCTCTGAAACTTATTTTATCTCTGATCACTTTGTTGCTCTGCACATTTTATCTTAGTCCAAAATCAGTAAAATTTCACCTGATCAATGAACTTTTTAATTTACTTTAATTCATGAATTCTGTGCCTTTCACTAGACCCTCAGTAAACATTTGTTGATTTATATAGTCTGTTTTACAAAACATAAGATTGTGTAGTATAAGCTTAGTTCTTCACTCCTGTTATAAGCAGGTATTGTTATGTAGAGTAAGTATATTCCTCATTATAATTTTTGTTGTTTTGTCTTCGTCTACATTAAACATTGACAATAGTATCTAGCCAGATAGTCTACTTAAATATTCCTTTTTTCTCTTTGTACAGGGGAAAATGTAGTGTTGCGCTTCTGAATGAAACAGAATCAGTTTTGTCATATCTTGATAAAGAGGTAATGAATGTAACTTTAATTTACTTCTCTTCCCTTTGGAGTATATCTTTGTAAAAATTAAAATGTTTATCAACTTCTGTTATCAAAATGACACTATAACCTTGATTCAACATTCACCTTGTATCAACTAGAATCAGTCCTCTTTTTTCAGCCCTTGTTGGAAATAATGTTTCTAGAGGAGTAACCATTTGTTGGTAAATTGAACACATTAGATTATGAATAACTGGTCTCTTTTATAGCACAGCTGAAGAAAATATATTTAGTAAATTAGTGTCTGTATACATCAATGATAACCATGGAAACTGCCTTTTATAACCCTTATAGCTTAATGAAATGGCAGATCTCTTTAGTCACTTGATTTAAAAATTACTTTTACTTTGCTTTTTTATTTGCCTCATAGGTTTTATGATATTTGAAATGCTGATGTTTAATATGATGATGAAATTGCTCTGAGAATAACATTTGCTCATCAAAGTAGAGATAACAAAGAAAGTGTTCAATTTCAGTATAGGTTTTCTACCTGTAAGCTTGGAGATTATATTATAATAATAATAGTATATAGATTTATATATTTGTTAAATGTTAATGTTAAAGAGTGAAGAGGAGAGAGATTGCATGGCATAGCACATAATGAGCTGGCCTTGAGTCTCTGCCTTAGAAGACCTGAATTCATGTCTTATCTCTGCTGCATAACCAACAGGGTGACCCTGGGACAAGTCAGTTAACTTCTCACTGTCCAAGGCACATTTTTAATACTCTTAAGTTGCTTAGAAGGAACTGTTTTGCATTGGTAGTGGAAGTTATTCACTAAGAACCAAATTCATTTCCTGGATCCTGGTGCTAGGAGCCTGCTTTTTTGAACTGTTTATCTGACACAAAAATTTAAAGTCATTTGTTTTACTACATTAAAAAAAAATACAGCATAGCATAGTGGATAGAGGGCTGATCTTAGAATGAGGAAGACCTGGGTTCAATCTCACCTTGCTCACATACTGGTTGTGTGACCCTGGACAAATCACTTAACTTCTCAGTGCCCTTGGCAAGTCTGAGGCTGAAGTTAAAGGAATGTGTTCATTTGTACATTGCTAGAAGAAGTTCCTCTGTAGAAACTTCCTACATTTTAAAAATCACAGATTTTACTTCATACGAACAGAATCTCAAGTTTTATGGAATGCCAGTTCAAAATGCTATCTCTAGTTTCAAATACACTTGATTACTGAGCTGTTAGCTTCCATGGTCAGTGCCTTTTTGTTGTTACAATGATTTTTAAACATACAGTCTATATGTTGGCTCCCTATTTAATAACCGGATCCACCCTGGATATAATAGGTCCCCGTGAAACTCCTCAGAAATTGTGTCTGTGTAATCCTGCCCCACAATTTTCCTATCCCACATCATTTCCTAGGTTCATGGTAGTCAGTTCAGTCATTCATGTAAATTGAAAAGATACAAGCCATTGGGTTCAAGTGGGAAACAGACACAACATCACTGATAGTATGCTTGGCTTTTGTGCAAATTGAAGGCCTGAAACACCAAAGATTTAGATGGCATAGACAGCATGGATGAATAACTAAGAGAAGACAGAGGAAAATAGGGATGTCTACCCTGGGTATGCTTTGCTTCAGCCCAGAAAGCATATACCTAGGAAATATAAAAGACAACTCTGCTCAATCACTGGGCAATTTCCTCTGCTTTGATTTTGTTTTTTGTCTTCAAGCGTCAAAATTCTTCTCATTTTTGAGGTTTTCTCTGGCTTCTGAAATATTTTAAAAACAAACTCCCAATACTCAGAATAGCTTTAATGTAACATTATTTGAAGAAAAGTATTTTCTTCCCATGATTCACAAAATAATAGAATTTTAAAGCTAAAAAGAATTGGAAAGCACATTATTTATATGAATCTAGGTTTTCATATCTCTTATATTCTCAATTTGCTACTGTGAGATTCATTTTCAGTATAGTAATGGCACTTTTGGTTTTGATTACATCAACACCTCAAATACATACCTAATAGAACTTATCACTACTGGTTTGTATTTTGCTTGAATTATGTGACTTTTCATTTTTTGACCTGTCCTTAGCAATGCTATGATGATGATAAACATAGTCTATTGATTGCTAAGGATTTATCCTTTCATTCACTATGTTGAGTGTTACTCTCAAGATTTTACGTTTTTGTTGTCACATATAAGAACATTTGAAGAATTATATTTATTTACATATGTATATATACAGCTGGCTGTTTCCCCATGCCTGGAACAATCTCACTCTGTCATTCCATCTGCTGACTTCCGTGGCTTCCTTTAAGTAACAACAAAAGCCCTACCTTCCACAGGAAGCCTTCCCTAACTCCTCTTAATTCCAGTTCTTTCCCTCTTTTAATTGTTTCCTATTCTGTGTACGGCTTGCTTTGCATATATTTATTTCCATCTTGTCTGTCACATTAGATTGTAAGCTCCTCGAGGGCAAGGACTATCGTTTGCCTTTTTTGTATCCCTAGTGCTTAGCACATAATGTGCTCTTAAGAAATGTTTATTGTTTGCTTGCTTGGTTGACACGTATACAATTTTTTTTTTTTTAGGATACCTTTTTCTATTCTTTGGTTTATGATCCTTCATTGAAAACACTTTTAGCAGACAAAGGGGAAATCAGAGTAGGACCTAGATATCAAGCAGATATACCAGACATGCTCACAGAAGGTATGTTTTAAATTATTTTCTATAATTATAATAATTTTCAAAAACCCTTTATTTTGCCATTGCACATTAAAGGAGTCTTGTAATGTCACTGGGGAGTGAAGATCCAAGTATTTGAGTAATGTATAAAATGAATGAATGTATAAAATGTATAAAAATTAGGAGCATTTGTACTTTTTAATAATCTTGCAGAGTGCCAAAATTTTATTATAAAGTAAGTGGATTATATGATTTTGACACCGGTGTTTAAGAGTTGAAATATGTTGTGAATTTTTCCCTGTATGAAAAGTATTATTTAACAAATATGATTTAGACCTTAAATATTATCTTGTCATGATATTGTCTTGAAGCGTGCTAGGTCCTTCACTTTTTGAGACTTGTTTGTGCAGAACTCCAGATAGGAATTTGATAGTATTGTATTAATGTTCTTTAGTTAGAATTATACTTATTCCATTATTAATACTGCCTAAGACTCCATATTTAGGATGTGTGATAACTTCAAAATAATTTGATTATACCATTTTCCAAGATTTTTTTTACTTACTGAATCCATATTTTTTCTGCCATACATTGATTTTTTTTACCCTTTCCCTCCACTGAGGGAATTGAGACAAGATATAGAAAGTTTACTACACAATTGAAAATCCAAAATATCTAGGTGGGAAATTAGGCTATGAGGCTAAATAATTAATCATTCTAAAAAGGGGATATAAACACATGCATGTGCGTGTGCACACACACACATATACACACAGTGTATTCTGAACTTCACAGATGACGAGAGGCTCAAAAAGTCACCAGTATAGGTTATTTTGAATGTGTGTGAAACCAGCATATAAAGGAATCTGAGAAAAAAATCTTTTTCGGCTAACAAAGTCTTAGAATTCCTAGCTTCCTTCAAATCTCAGCTCAAAAACTGCCTCTTACATGTGTTCTTGCATAATTTCCCTCCAAGGTACTAGTGCTGTCTCCTCCTAAAAATTATCTCTTGTGTGTGTGTGTGTGTGTGTGTATGTGTGTATGCATGCATGTATATATGTACAAGCACACATAATACCTTATGTTAAAATATATGTATGTTAGGGGTACATAAACATATACATACATATTTGAATACAAGGCAATATATTTGTATGTGTATGTGTACATGTATAAAGGCGCACAAGTATAAACACTTTGAAGACATTGCATACGTGTGTATATGAATATATATGCACACACGTGTGTGTATAGATATAAATACAGAGTAATGACATGTCAGGTCCTTATCAGCTCATATAATGTACTCATTTTTATATGAGGAAAGATGTATAAGTAAGCATAGAAATTCTGTATACCTTTATCTATAGATATAGGTATTTATAGGTTTCAAGATATTTTGATATTAGTATCTAGATATAGGTAGATATAGGTATGGGGGTGTATATATACATATATACATGCACACACATACATAAATGTATATATAGAGAGACGTATCTCTAGGTAGATATAGATATATGGATATAGATACACATACATTTGTAGATATATCGATCTAGAATAGATACAGATGTAAATATATATTCTCTGTACTTACCTGTACATGTTGCCTCATATAAGATCCTTGAGAGCAAGTAGGGCTAAAATGGTGTGATGTCTGTGTGAATAGAGAAAAGGAGATCTATACAGGAGTTGTTGTGGGTACTGGGTGCTTCGGTACTGAGAAAATTGTGGTGTCCTTAACAATAGCAGAAAAGTTAGGAAATAGAAAGTTTTTTGGGAAAAGTACTGAGTTCTAATTTGAACCCACTCAGTTTGAAATGCTTATTGGAATCCAGTTTGAGATGCCCAAAAAGTGTTCAGTGATACTGGGCTAGCGATTATTGGAGAGACTAGGACTGTGTGTGTGTGTGTGTAATTGAACCAAAGGGAAGTAATGAGATCACCAAGTGAGAAAGGATGAAGAAAATACAAGGACCTAGGTCAGAGCTTTGAGGGATGTCCAAAGTTGGTGAGCATGGCCTGGATGAAAGAGCATTCGGGGAAGGAAAGAGGACAAACATTTGTTGCATGAATACCAGGCACTGTGCTAAGCATTTTAACAAATATTATTTAATTTGATCCTCACAATGGTTGTGGGAGGTAGGTACTATTATTATCCTCATTTTATATTTGAAGAAACTGAGAAAGAGAGAAGGTTAGTGATTTGTCTAGGTTTACAAGCTATTAAATGTCTGAGGCAATATTTGAACTTAGGTTCATCTGTTTAGGTGTGTCTGCTGCACCATCTACCTTCTTCTGAGCAGGAGAACAGTAGCAAGCATTGTCACAAAAATGTACAAAGTAGAGAGAGTATCCGGTAGGAGAGAATGAGCAACAATTTCCAGTACCGTAGATAGAATACAAACTCTTCCCATTATTTAATTATTCTAAACATTTCATCTTTAAGAGTTCCAAATTTCCTTCTCCCTTCAGCCTTTCTCCCACTCTTTGAGAAGACAAGCAATATGATATTAATTATACATGGGAAATCATGCAAAATGCATATTAGCCATGTTATCCCCAAAACGGCAAGAAAAAAAGAATTAAAAAAATATTATGCTTCAGTTTGCACTCGGAGTTCATCAGTTCTCTGGAGGAGGAGAGCAGTTTTTATCATGAATCCTTCCGAGTTGTATTAGATCATTATTGTATTCATCAGAATAGCTCAGTCTTTCGCAGTTGATCATTGTTACAATATTGCTCTTACTGTGTACAACTAGACAATTTCCAATGCTACTGATATGTCAGGAAGGATGAAGATTAAAAGCAGGTCATTATATTTGACAATTAAAAGATCATTGGTAGTAGCAGTGTCTAGGATATAACTGGAGTGATGAGAGATTTGAGGCAGGGAGATCCAATTAGTTGGCAGTTACAATAGTTTAATAAGGTAATGAAGGCCTGAAATAAGATGGTAGCTTTGTGAGTAGAGGTAAGGGCTTGAAGGAAAGAGATGTTGTAAAGGTAGAAATAACAAAATTTAGTAACTGATTCGAATGTTTATGTATGGAGGGAGTGGGGGTGGTGGAGGGAGAATAATGAGGTCATAACATTGCCAATATTATGAACTCTGAAGACTGGAAGGATGTTGGATTCCTCCTTCTACAGAAACAAGAAATTTTGGAAGAGTTGGGAGTTTTTTGGGGAAAAGCAATGAGTTCAGTTTTTGGACATGTTGAGTTTGAGATGAGTCCAGCCACCCAGTTCAAAATGTTGAGTAGGCAACCAATGATGAGTGTTTGAAGCTCAGAAGATAGACTGGAGTCATCTTAGAGTCATCAGTATAGAAATAATAAAACCAAGGTAATGAAGTAAGAAAGAGAAAAAATGTTGAGAGAGAAAAGTAGAAGGACTAGGACAGAGCTCTAGGGAACACTAGTAATTGTGAGGTATAATATGGATGATGAACCAGAAAAGGAGACTGAGGAATGGTTAGATAGGAAGGAGGGCCAGCAGAGCTCAATGTCATGAAAGTCCAGTTTTGAAAGAGTTTCCAGGAGGAGAGAGTGATCAGTAAATATCAGATGCCAGAAAGCATAAGGCAAACCTCAAGGCGTGGGTTGCATTGGGGTAGGGGATTGGAAGGGAAGAGAAGGTTTGGAATAACTTCTGTGAGGAATGAGATAGGGAATGAATTAGGTAGAAATACAAGGACCGTCTTGCTGTAGTGAGGGCCAAATTGAATTTGGATAACATCAATTTGTAATGTGCCCAGTTAGCCTGATTATGAGACTTCCTTTAACGCCTAGTGAGTAAGAACCGATCAGGAACCAGTTGGAGTGAGGATGTAGATGGTAGGAGTAATCCAGGCTTGAGATTTAGCAAGAGGTGAGAGATGATAAATGAGATATGGAGTAAGGGATTCAAGAGTGGAAGACTGTAGAGTTGAAATGGTTAATTATTTGGTTGAGAGTAGAGAGACTGAAAAATGAAGACTAAGTAAGAGTAATGGAGTTCTGGGTGGGGGCTGAGATGTAGGGAGAGGGTCTGGGTTAGTCCAAAGAGTCTATTTAGAAGGGTGAGCCATCACAAGAGGTGGAATGCTGGGAGATTATGATCAGATAAGAGAAAGTCAAGAGTTTCTAATTAGAGAAGTAGAACCCTTATGAGTTATGGTGATATCTAGTTTGAAACCATCCTTATTAGTGGCTGAGGTGGAGTGAATTAATAAGTCATGGGATTTAAGGAAACTGATATGTAGGGAGGTATTATGGACCATCTGTGTGCATATTAAAATCCTCTAGTATAAGAGCAGGAATTGGGGAGGAGAGGAAGATGGTCAGCTTGTTGAGACAGTGACCTGTGGTTTGGTATACTACAGCCATCATAATTTGGATTGGATGGAAATTTTTGATTGAGTGGGAAAGTAGCTGATGAATGGTAGACGAAAAGGAACAGTCTAGAAGTGAATGTGAGGAGCAGGGAATACTCTGACACCCCTTCAGGACCAACATGTTGGGGAGCAAAGGGGTAAGAGAAGACACATCCAGTGCTGGAAATGGTAACAGGAGAAATGTGATTTTGTTTGGGGGGAGCTAAGCCTTAATGAGGGCTACTTGATGGAATGAGTCTGAGAGGTCCATCATGAAGTGGGATTTGTTTATTATTGAAAGGGAATTTCAAAAGGCACTGTTGAAGGTGTGGATAGGGTTGGAGTGGGAAAAGGGCCGGATAGGGTTGAGAGGATAGAGATGAGAGATGGGAGAGGGCTGTGATAGTTTTCATCTAAGTGGCTGGTGATTGATTACTGAAGGGATAGGGAAAGAAATGTGAGTAGCCGTAGGGTTGGTAGTGGATGGCAGATGAATAATAAAGCTCATAGGTTCTGAAGGGTGTTGCAGAGGGCCCTGAGCCAAGCCTGTGCCTGGGTTTGGACTGGCCTGACAGCTGCTCTTGCTCCTAGTCCTCCTGCTATGTGGCTAGTGTGGGGGGAGACAGGGAAATTTGGGGTGAGTAATGGTTTGCCTCCTTCCAATTACAAAATTCTAAATATTCTTTAAGGAAATGTAGTAAACAAGAAAAGAATAATTTTGTAATAGATTTCATAGTGCAGTGGGGATGAGGGATAATAGGCACATAAATATTTTGAAGACACCATGAATGAATGAATTTTGATGGATGGATAGAATTTTGGGAGGTCTCAAGACAAGGCATTACAGTTGGTGAACAACTGGAGCCAAAGCTTCAGGGAAAATTTTCACGAATAAATTAAAGATTTTTAAAAATTTCCTTTTAGTCTTCTTGGTTTTTTCTCTCACTCTTTAACCAAAGGCTGTGCACCAGTGTTCCTTCGACCTACTTTAAGTTGACACTGAACTTAGGTGGATGCCAACCCACTGAATTAAAGGCGCCCCACCCCCCCAGCTTTAAGAAGTTAATAATCTATATTACCATCTGTAGTATAAATGATGAATTCCTGATAACTTAGTACTTAGTATAAAATCTGTGTACACATATATGTATATATGTAATCGTGTTACTTATATTTTAAAGGATAATGCTTCAAACCTGACTCATGCAAATATTTCATGATTTAAAGGTATGGCTAGATACATTTTCATCTGAAATTCATAATATTTTCATTGTCTCCTCTGAAGTTATTTAAAGTTCCCATTAGAGAGAATGTAGTTGGTCTTCACTTTGATATTTCTCTCTCAAGTCAAGGGACTTAACAATGAACAACCATTTTATTAAATACTTATTATTTGCCAGGTCCCGTGCTAAGCTCTGGGGAATACAAAGAAAAAGGAAAAGCAAGAAAGAGTCCCTGCTCTTAAGAAACTTAAATTCTAATAGAGGAGACCTTTATATTGGTACCTATGTGATAAATACTAAGTATAGTTTAATACTAAGTACGTGCCTTAGAGGAGAAGGCACTAAAGATTTTGGATGGCTCAAAAGACCTCATGCTGGATTGGGGGTAGTATTGCACTGAGTCTTAAAGAGAGGACAGGGATTTTATGAGACAGAAGTTAGGAGGGAGAGCATTCCAACCGTGGTGGGCAGTTTGTGCAAAGATATAAAGATGGGAGGTGTATCCAGGTTTGTGAGGAACATTGGGCAATATAGATGGATTTCACAGTCTGTGGAGAGAATAATAGGAAAGGGACAGGTTGTGAACAGCTTTACAAGCTAGAGAGTTTATATTTGATCCTCAAGATGATAGGGAGCTGTCAAAGTCTGTTGAGTAGGAAGATGATATGGTCAGACCTGTCCTTTAGAAAGATCACTGGCATCCATGTGAAGGAAGGATTGGAGTAGAGAGAGGATTGAGGCAGGGGCTCCAACTGGAAGAATGTTACAATCCAGAGGAAAGGTCTTAGGACCCGAATATGGTGGATATGAGTGGAGCAAAGGGAACTCATGTGAGAAATGTTTCTAAGAAAGAAATAAGATTTGTCAGCTTCTTGAAATAGTGGGGGGTGAGCAAGAAGTTGAGGATGACATTGAGACTGTGAGCCTGGGTAACTAGAAGGGTGGTGATGATCTTTAAGTTGTAGGGAAGTTGGGGAGAGGGTTTGAGGACAAGACCATGAACTGGAGTAGTGTTTTAGAGATGTTGAGTTTGAGATCTCCTGTCGGAAATTTCTAACATAGACAACTGGTAATGTGGGGTTAGAGCTCAGGAAAAAGACTAAAGTTGGATGAATAGATCTGGGAATCATCAGCCTAAAGATAATTGAATCCATGGGAACTGATGAGATCACCCAGTGAGATAGTATACAGGGAACAGAGAAGAGGGCTTAAGAGATTTGGGGGACATCTATGCTTAGTTGGACAATTTGGATGGTTTGAATTAGTCACTGTGTAGTGTGGGAGGGGAGTGCATCAATTGGGGAGGATCAGAATGATTGCTGTAGTGATGGCCTCATTGAGGTTAGATTATATAAATTTGTAGCAGACCAGTCATCTCAGTTTCATGATTTCCTTCAGTTCATTTTTACTTTAGCACATAAATGGGAGGGCAAACATCAGATGATGGGAATAATCCAGGGTTTGAGTTTGATAAGGAGTGCTCAGTGATAAATCAGTGTGACAAGGGATTCCAGATTAAGGGATGGTATAGAATTGAATTAATGTCCCAAGGAGTTGTGTTTACTTATCTATGAATGTGTTATGTCTCCTGGTAGAATGACAACTCATGGAGCACAAGGGCTCTCACTTTTGTATTTTCATCCCCAGTGTCTGGTATTCTGCCTAGTAGGTGCTTAATAAACACTGTATTTATTATTCTTCCTCAAGTCTCCTTTCGACCACTTCCTGTGTCCTATCATTGTCATGAATCTAGTGGCAGGAGCACACTCACTTTTCCTTTGGATTCAGATAAAAATAGGGCAAGGAACATTTATTTTAAGAGATTAAAGTAGCTTCAAGTGGAAAGAGTATATGTTATATATTTCTGCTTATATATAATGTGTAATTACATTTACATGCAATATATGATTAATAAATGTATTCATAAATTAAAACTGTCTTCAACAATGTATCAAGAAGAACTAAATTACTATGATAGAAAAACTGAAAATTATCATGTAAAATTTGGTACTCTGGTAATACCATTCTAGAAAATTTTTTAGAGAGCATGTGTTTTTTTTTTAATATTCAAAGTTAATGTCTTGCAAATAATCAGAGTTCTGCATACCCTTTACCTTTGTACAGGAGAAGCAGATGGCAGAGAACAATCAAAGCTGGAGGTTAAAGTTTGGGACCCAAACAGCCCTCTTACTGATCGACAGATTGACCAATTTTTAGTTGTAGCACGGTAAGCTCAATCAAAGAATAACTTCTTTTTGAAAAACTACTCAAGTGCTCCAAGTTTTTCAGTTAGCAGAAGTTAGTTTTAAAATTTTCTTTCTTCTTCTGTCTCTGTCTCTCTTGACTCTCTCTTTCTCACTTTCTCTTCTCCCTCAGTAGAAGGAAGAGGAAAGGGTATGTCAGGTGGTAGAAAAGTGGTATCTGACAACAGAGAGAAGTCGGTACTGTTTTATTCTTAGTTTGGGGAGTTAATACCGGAAAAAAAAATGAAAGACCATCTGTCTTCTCTTGTTGAAGTCAAGTCACTTGGGTAAGGTCATTTACATTCTGGGTATGGAGTAGCTGGCAGATGTGCTGGCTGAGCCCCTGTGAGCGATATTTGGAAGATGTTGGAAAGGAAGAGGTGCCATAAGATTGGATGAAGGCAAATGTGGTATTGATGTTTAAAATGGGGAAGTGAGCAGTTCCTGGAAATTCTAGGGCAGTAATCTGGGCTTCACTTACTGATATAATTCTAGAATGAATCATTAAAAAAAGTAGTTGACGAACATCTAGTAAGGCAAGTAATGATTGCAAGGGACCAACGTTGCTTTATCAAGAACCAATGATACTCAACTAACTATATTTCCTTTTTTGAAAGGGCTACTAAACTAGTAAAGAAGAAGAATGCTATAAAAATAGTTTACCGAGATTTTTAGCAAAGCATTTATAATCACATGTATAATCATATCTATAATCATATAAAATTGTTATTGTGGAGAACATTGAGGTATGTAGACCAGATTATAATATGATTAGGTAGGTTCAGAAATTTTACAAATGTACAGATCAGAGAGTCATTGTAATAGTACAGTGTCTGTGTGGGAAGGGATCCCAGTGGATTGTCTCAGGTATACATGCTTGCCTGTATTATTTTATATTTTTATCCATGACTTGGATAAAGACATAGATAGTAGACACACACACACACGGAGATGATTTAAGAAAAGCCCCTGAACTCAGAGGGATAGCTAACACACTAGATGATAGTATCAAGGATGAAGTTCTGTACAATCAAGAATATTGGACTGAATCTAATAAGATGAAATTCAGTTGTTGTTCATTCGTTTCTAACTCTTCATGACCCTTTGTGGAGAAGTGGTTTGTCATTTCCTTTTCCAGCTCGTTTTACAGATGAGGGACTGAGGCAAATAGGGTTAAGTGACTTACTAAGGATCACACAGCTAGTAAGTATCTCAGGCTGGATTTGAACTCAGATCTTCCTGACCCCAGGCCTGGCACTGTATCTACTGTGCCACCTAGCTCCCCCTTAAATTCAGTAGTAATCTGTGAAGCCTTACTTTTGGATTGTAAAAATGTAAAAAATGGAGGAGGTGTGATTACACAGTTGTTTATCTGAAGAAAAAAATAGGTGAGTTTTGGTGGTATGTGAAATATGTATGAGATAGCACTGTGATGTGGCAGTTAAAATCTTGGACGGTACTAAAAGAGACATAGCTTCCAGGAATAATAATGATGATGATGATGTTGTCATCGATGTCACACAAGACGTGTGTGAGCTGAGATTTGGACTCAGATTCCCTTATTTCAGAGCTAGTGCTCTTTATGTCAGGAAGCTGTTCCATTTTTTAAGGGGTATCTTTATCTTGAGTTGAGGATCTTAACTTCCCTACGTGAATAAAAAAAAAGATAGAGTAGATGGTATAATAGACAAGTAATGCTTCTCAATTAAGTTATTTTGTTTGCAATAAACACAATGCTAAGGAAATTGGACATAAATAGGAAATGTTCATCTGCCCTTCAGTCATGCTAAGAAAACAAGCAAGCGTTTAGGAAGAGTATATGGGAGCTGCTTGAGAGCACTAGGAGTTGAGGCAACTAGGTGGTGGTAGATAGTGGATAACGTCAGGGAGCCCTCACCTTCTAATCCGGCCGTGGATGTTTACTATGGAACCCTGGGCAAGTCACTTAACCTCTGTTTGCCTTAGTTTTACTATCTACAAAATGGGGATAATAATGACACCTGCCTTACAGGGTTGCTGTGTGGATCAAATGAGATATTTGAGAAGTACTTTGCAAATCTTAGAGTATTATATAAATGCTAAAATGATGAGTTGTGAGCCCAGGAAGGCTTTATGTAGAGTTGTACTTGACCTGAGTCTTCAGGGAAGAGAAACTTATATCAGACTGATGTAAGGAAGTAGATGGTTCCAGGCACAGAACATAGTCAGTACAAAGGTGGGGAGACAGGTGATGGAGTATAGTGCCTGAAGAAAAGCAAGACCAGTTTGGCCAAACCACATAGTACATGAAGAGCAGTAACATATTATGAGTTTGGAAAAATAGGTGGGACCAGGATGTAAAGGGCTTTAAAAACCAAACGAGAATTTATGCTTAATTTTTGGAGCAGGAGGAAAGGACTTGAGTTCATACAGTAGAGGTGTGACATAGCCAGACTTTTACTTGAGGAAAATTCTTTTTCCAGTTGTGTGGAGGATGTATAGGAACAGGGAGAGAACTGATGAAGGACGATCAAATAGGCCATTGCAGTAGTCTTGGCAAAAGGTGATAGGGCCACAACTAGGGTGTGCAGGCTGTGAATAGTGAGAAGATGAAGGACATGACAGCTATGAAGGTAGAAATAGCCTATGTCAGCTGTTGGGGAAAAACATTTCTTTTCAAAAAAGGCTCAGTTTGTGAACTTTAACAAATTCTTTTTTATTCTGTTCCTTCAGCTGTATTCTTAGTGCATTTGGATTGAATTATACAATTTAGCCCTTTCTTATATTGTTCTCTGATTGATTTATGTTGGTACTGGATAAGCCCCCTCCCTTGACCCATCCCCCAAAATGTTAAAAAAAAAAAATTGTTCCTCAACAGCAGAAGTTTTCTGATTCTTTTCTTTATTTTATCATGCCTAGCAATATTCTAGGTTATAAAATAAGTATTCAGAAAATATTTAATTTAGTCTGACATGACTAAAGAATTTTTTGTACTTCACAGTGGCTGGATATTAGGGGCAACATGAAATGCAAGACTGTTTCATATTAAACATTTATTAATGATATCCATCACCTACTGATGGTGTGCATCACACTCTTGACTGGATAAATAAACTACATTTTACCTTCTGTATCTCGTGCTGGCTTATTTGAATAGGAGCTAGAAAGAACTGAAGATTTCTCACTATGATTTTGGTGACCACAGAAGAATTACTGGCTTAGACTTTCAAGAGTCTTATCTTTAGGAAGTTTCAGGCTCACACAAAGGTGATTTCACCAAATCTGGAACTCTTAGAGAAGAGGAGCTGGGGAGAGCCAATAAAGTTGTGCAATCTAGCCTCATCGTGCTTTAACTTGAGAAGTCTACAGAGGTAGAATGACCTTCTGGGAAATGTCTGTCTTTCATTTTCAAATAACTAGCCTCCTACCAACTTTTCAGTTGGTAGTTAACTTGTGTCAGTTAACTTGTTACTTTGGTAAGTCTCTTTGTCTGTGAGACCTTGCCAGACTCTTGAGCTTTCAATCCTGTGAAGATTACCTCTGTGAGAGCTACTTGGAAAGCCTAGTACTCCATTATTAAAGGGAAGTGCCAAGAAATGCTCAGAAGTTTTCTTCTGGAAAACACTACTGGTACATGTAAACGACTGGGAAGATTGAGAAGATAGTCTTAGGAAGCAGGTTTAAGCAATGCTACAAAGGAAACCTCCATGAGTCACTTGGAACCTGGAGAGTCACTCATAGTTGATTATCACACAGTGTTGCTGTTACTGTGTACAGTGTTATCCTGTTTCTGCTCATCTCACTTCGTATCACTTCATATAAGTCTTTCCAGGTTTTTCTGAAATCTGCTTGCTCATCATTTTTTATATTACAGTGATATACCACAACTTGTTCAGCCATTCCACAATTGATGGCCATCCCCTCAATTTCCAATTCTTTGCCACCCCCAAAAGAGATGCTATAAATATTTTTATACAAATAAGTCCTTCCCCCCACCCCTTTAAAATCACTTTGGGATATAGGCCTAGGAGTAGTATTGCTAGATCAAAGAGTTTTATAGCAGAGGGTTTTCATATTGCTTAATATTTCCAGAAAATGCATTTTAATCTTTTAAAATCTTATGTCAGTGATTTTTTTCAAATAACAGATTCACAGGTGATGGGATAACACAAAAACTTTTCAGGGCATTTGACCCCCTTTAAATGTTACCATGCAATTTGGGGGTGCTGGGACCCTGAGAAGGCAGTGTGTTCTAGAATGAATTCACACAGTCAAGCTGTCTTTCAGGCAAGTGGCAGTTTATTGTGATGCCAATAGTCAGGGGCTCAGTTCCTTTGGGGAACTTGCAACTTAATGAGGGTGAATCTAAAGCTTATATAGGAATGGGGCAGGAAAGGAATGTTAAGGATGTTAATTAGGTAATGCAGGGGGTCCAGGTGTCTTTGGGAGCTATGGATGGGAAAGCGTAGGGAGTATACCAGACACTGAGGCATTTGTCAGAGGCATGGACCTTGGGGATCTGGCATGAGAGGAAGTCCTTAGGCCAGCCAGGGGCAAAAATCCTCAGGCCGGGCACCCCTTTGTCTGTTCCGATAAGAGAATGTGTTTTGCAACAAGAGAAAATTTTCTCACATAGAGAAATTGGGAGGCTTCCAGAGACGTGATCTTAGGGCTGGGGCCCAAGCACCCCATCACCAATATAACTAGCCTCCTACCAACTTTTCTCAGGAATAATCCAAATTTTCTGTCATCTCCAGCTTAGAACCTGACATATCAACTACCCCCACATACACGCTCCCTCCTTTAGCTCGAAAGCATTGGACTCACAATTCGACTCTGTTGTTCTTCAGCTGTTTTGGCTCTCGCTGTTAGTTGATGTTTGTCTGTGGTACAATCCTACTTGTGAGATCACTTCTTGTTTTCATTGCACTCACTGGTATGTGTTTTATTCCACCTTTGTCCTCATATGTCTCATTTTTGCTTCCAAAAATTATTCCATCTTCCCTCGCTGTCTCATATTGAAAGCTCGTAACTTACCTTTGGAATCATCGGGCTTGTTGGTGTCCAAAAGCCAAGAGAAAGGGAGGAAATGGAAGTCTTGGCTTGGGCAACCATTGGGGCATTCTAAAATTCTTTATAGTCATGAGCATTCGTAGGCCGAGATCCGTTACTGTTTTGTCTCCCTTCTTCGCCCACCTTCAGAGATGTGCAGGATTTAGCATTAACTTTGTGAATCCCTCAACTCCTGACCCAATTTGAACAAACGGACTCTGGATTCTCTCAGAGGGGTCTAGTCCTTGAGAATTCAGTGCAGTCCTACTTGTAATTTCTTTTTATAAAAGGATCTTTTTTTTTTTCTGATACAGGGGCACCTCGGCACTTTTGTAAATAATTGTTTTGTATAAATTTGTTGTGCATTAAAAAAAACCAATTCATTACAGCTGCTGCTTTTTATGTGGGGCCATGCTGGAATCAAAAAGAAAAAAAAATTCAACAACTTTGTCCCTTCCCTGGAAATGGGTTTCATGCTCAAGCCTATAGATTTAATTTTAAGGTTACTGATGCAGAGGTGAGGTCGAGCATATATGGCTTGTTAATGTGCTGTATCTCAGAATTAAAGACTGATGTTAAACTACAGGAGAAAAAAAGGATATAAAATAAACTCAGACTTTATGTTACCTACAGAATATATTAGGAAAGGAAAAAAATTCTTTTCAAAAGACAAAATGTATAAAACCTCTAGAAAGCTATTTGTCAAGGTATAGACAGAAATTACATCAATACATGTGCAAAATAATTTTTACAGAAATAAAGGTTTAAATAAATAATTAGATATGAATTATGCCACTATAATAAATATAACAATGCTGCTTGTTAATTTACTCATTCATTTTCAATACTAATCAAATTATCAAAGTTTCCTTTATAGAGCTAGACAGAATATTAACTAAATTTATCTGGAGGAACACTCGAGGAATATTATGAAAAAAAAAAAAGAGAAAAGCCCTCACAGTACCATATCTTAGGTTATGCTGCAAAGTTTTATCCATCAAACTGATTTGGTGAAACAGGAGAGTTTATTAGTGGAACGGATTCGGTAAAGAAGACCCAGAAACAGAACATAGTGTTTGATTAAACTCAAGGATTTTGTTTACTGGAGTGAGGATTCACTATTTTAGGAAAACTGTTAAAGGTCTTATCATAAACCAAGTAGAGGAACAGGAAGGAGATATCTCTCAGAGCTATGGATAAAGGAAGATTTCTTGACTCAATTCAAATAGATTACATCACAGGAAAAATGCACAATTTTGCTTACATAAAATTGGAAGGTTTTGCACAAGTAGTTGATAAAGTCAGAATTAGAAGAGAACCACATAATTGGCAAAACAACCAATTTCTATGAAAAAGGTTTAATATCCAAAGTGTATAGGTAGTTAATACAAATATGTCAGAGTAAGAGCAATTCCTTAGTAGATAAATGATCAGTGGATATAAACAAACAATTTTCAAAAGAAGAAAGGTAATCTATCAGCAAGCATATGGAAAAATGATTAAAATTGCTATAAATTAGAAACATGAAAATTAAAAGAACTCTGAGATCCTATATCACACTTATCAGATTATTGAAAGACAGTCAGCGGGGCTGTTGGAGGACAGAATACTAATACATTGTTGGTAGAGCATTGAAGTGGTCCAGCCATTTTAGAAAGCAGTTTGGAGCTCTCCTAAAGTCATTAGGGGCAGCTAGGTGGCACAGTGGATAGAGTGCCAGGCCTGGAGTCAGGAAGACTCATCTTCCAGAGTTCAAATCTGGCCATAGAAACTTTAGCTATGTGACATGGGCAAGTCACTTAACCCTGTGTGCCTCAGTTTCCTCTTCTGTAAAATGAGCTGGAGAAGGAAATGGCAAACCACTCCAGTGTCTTTGCCCAAGAAAATCCCAAATGGAGTCACAAAGAGTTGGACATGATGAATGACATTAAGAAGTCACTAGGTTATGCATTCACTTTGCCTCAGGGATACCACTGTGAGGTATACACCTCTAAAGAAATCAGACAAACAGAAAGGACTTCTATGTATATAAAAGTATTTGTAGCTGTATTTTTTTTTGTTATTCCAAAAAATAGAAAGGGGCTACCTATTCTATTAGAAATTACTGAACAAATTATAGTACGTACGTTTAATGGAATATTATTGCATCAATACAAAAGTAAGAAATGAATGGATTCAGAGAAACTTGGGAAAAATTATTTATGCAGGCTGATATAGAATGCAATGAGCAAATCCAGAAGTGTTTTAGACAATAATTGCAATATTATCATGTGAAACAGCTTTGATTATTATGTAATTACTATAATAATAACAGCTCCAGAAGAGTAATGATGATACATTCTTCAGGGGATGGCGGCCTATAGATCCAAAACGAGACGTATGTTTTTAGACACAATGTAACATGAATTTGTTTTTGCTTGAAAATATCTATTTGTTACAAGAACAGGTTTTTGTTGTTCTTGTTTGCCAAAAGTAGAAGAAAAGAAAAAGATGTCAGTGGAAATATTTTTAAAATATATTGAAGAGAATAAAATGGAAGTAATTTCACAAGGTGAAACAGATAAGCAAGGGTAGTGTTGGTACTACTGTGTTAAATTTAATATATACTTTATAAAAAAAGCCGTATATAATACAGATTCATGTTTTCATTTACAGTTTGCTTTTTCTGTTCTCTATATATGGAAATATTCTTTTTTATGTTTGTCAAGTTAAACTAAAATATTATTTTATAAAGACCATCTAGACAAGTGATCAGATGTTATGGAAAGGCAATAATAGGTAGAACAGTTTATCTGGAACAGAGAAGTGAGGGCCAGTAATGTGAAAATTAAGCTAGAGAAGTAATTGGAGCCAGATAATGAAAAGCAATATATGCCAAATAGTGAATTTCGTATTTTGTCCTAGAAGGCTACTAATGTTTCCAGAGCTGGGCAGTAAGTAACATATTTATGCCTATGCCCTAGGAATATCAATATGGTGATAGATTATAAATGGGAATGCTAGAAGCAGAGATTCCAATTTAAGGGTTTTTTTTTTGTTTGTTTGCAATCCTGCCAATTAGAGGTACAATTTGCAGTATTCCAAGTGAACAGGGATGAAAGTCTAAACTCAGGTGGTGACTCTATGACTGAAGTGAAGGGACAAAGGCAGAAGACATTCTGGAGTTAGGATTGACAAGAACAGGCTATTGGATAGAGTGAATTGAGGGAGTAGAAAGAGCTGAATATGATTCTGAGATGGCAAACTTGAAAGGACGGGGTTGTCCTTGGTAAAAATAGGAAAGTTTGGAAGAAGGTTGTGTTTCAGAGGGAAAGATAATGAGAAGACCTCATCACAACTTATCACAAAGAATTATACACTATGACTAGGTTGAATTTATTCTAGAAATACAGGATTTGTTCAATAGTCAGACAACTATCCATATAATAAACTATACTTAAAAAGCAATAAAAAGGATGTGATTATACCAATAAATGCAGAAAAGGCTTTTGAGAAGGGACTGCACTCGTGCCTATTTAAAAAAATTAAATGCACTAAGAAACATAGGAAATAAATGAACTTTTCCTTAATGTGATTAGTATCTAATTTGATATCTATACAAGGGATAGTCAAAACAGAAAAAAATATAGACTAATTTCCTTAGTGAGAATTGATGTGGAAATTTTATGTTAAATGTTAGAAAGGCAAATAATAATGAGTCTTGTTTTCGCATCTTGAGTTTGAGATACCTTTGGAGACTTTCACTTCCCCCATCTTAGATGTCCTTGTCCAGTTCTGATCAGAGGTTGGAAATCTCATCCTATTTGGATGCTAACTTTCCTTTATATACATCTGTGTATGAATTAACCCCAGAGTTGTATTCCACTCTTACCCTTGGACCCATTACCTCCTTTCCCATCAGTTGTTGGTCAGCACTTGGTGGTTCACCTTGCTTGGGTGAGCAGGAGTCACTGTCTCTGGTCCTTCTAGAAGGATGTTGGACCAGGCGGACTTGTTTCTATACCTTCTAGGCATTGTCATCTGATTTATTGTTGTATCCTCAGGACTCCTGAGTTTTGTCACTGCATCCTAAGGATGCTTGAGCCTGTTCATCTGTCCTGTTGAAGAACCCTGCTGTGTCTGCTGTCTTCCCTAATTTTAATGTAAACTCCTTGAGAGGACATTTTCCCTTGCTTTTCTGGTTGTATCCACAGCCCTTAGCTTAATTCTTGGTGTATAGAAAGTGCTTAGTAAATGCTTTTTTATTCGATTCCATTTCATTCAGATTGAGATGTCCACCCTTGTAGGGCTAGGGCTAAGGAGAATGATTTGGACCAAATGTATAGACCTGGGATTCATCTTCATAGAGGATAGTTTAATCCATTTGACCTAATGAGGTCATTGATATTTAATGCAGAGTGAGAAAAGAAGAGGGGCCCAGACAAAAACTTGAAGTATGTAACAAATGTAGGCAGCGGGAGTCTGTTATTTTTGTATTTATAATTTCATGTACTGGGCCAACATTCTTTCCATGTAAACAAACTTCTAAACTTAGCACAAAAGTAAGTAGAAATATTGGGTTCAGTATGTAAAGTTTTGGTCTAATCTAAAATCACCCCCTTTCTCCTGGCTCTATAACCTGCTCTCTTCTTTCCAGTCTTTTTACAACTTCCACCCTGCTGTGTACCTTGTAGTCCAGTGATACTGGCCTGGCTGCTGTTCCTTGTACACAGTATCTCTTCTCCTGACTCTAGACATTTTCACTGGCTGTCTCCTATGTTTGGAATGCTCTCTTTCCTCATCTCCACCTCTTGGCTTTCCTGACTTTCTTCAATTTCCACCTAAAATTCCAACCTCTACAGGAAGTCTTTCCTTGATCTCCTTTAATTCTAGTGCCCTCTCTCTGCCAATTATTTCAGATTTATCCTTTATGTAGTTGTTTGCATGTTGTTTCTCTGATTGTATTGGATGTTCCTTAAGAAAAGGATCTGTCTTTTCTCTTTATTTATGTCTGCAGTGCTCAGCACAATGCCTGGCACATAGTAGGTGTTTAATAAATGTTTATTGACTGTTTAACTTTCCCAATGTCTACAGATATGCATAGAGTTTAGTTTTCTTCATGGAGTTGTTGTTTTTTCCCTTAACTGAAAGAGGAAATTTATGATACAAATACTGAGTATAGCCACAAAGAAAACAGTCATTCCAGAATACCCTGGGAGTGTATGGCACATAACTAAGTGGATTGTTTTTAAGGTAGATAGACCTTGCATTAAAAAAATAAATGCACTATGTTGGAGAATTCAAATGGTAGGAATATTCCTATATTAGATAGCAGATCAAAGAGTTCTAGAACAGGTGGGCAAGGTGGTATAGTCTTAGGGAGCTCATCTCTAAGGGTGTTTGCCAGATATAGAATTCTGCATCTCTTCTCCTGTGCTCTCTGGTTAGCACAGTCAGACTCCTTGGGCCTGTACTGCCTCCTTTTCCTTTTGCATTTATTTCAGCCTGTGCATTCAGGTCTTCCGCCTGACACTCATGGCAGACAGCACTGAATGAACTTAGGAGCACTTGATAGAGTTTCATGAGCTACCTTCTTTTCTGCCCTTCATGTCTTCTCCTTTCCTCCTTATTACTCCATCCTCCCCTCACCCAGACTCATTTTTATTGACTTAATCGTAATGATTAGTACCTGAGATGGGCTTATCAGTAGAGAAAAGAGAATTTTTGCCTTGTTAAATTTGTAAAATGTAAGGTTTTAAAGTGTCTATGTTTTGTCATGTCCTTACAGTTTAATAATAATTTTTAATCATCTGCTGAAGATTCTTAAAGCATTAAAAGGGGAGAAAAGAAATAAACCCCCAATTTTGATATATTTCTTTCTTTTTTGGTTTGCCTAGTGCGGTTGGAACATTTGCTCGAGCCCTGGATTGTAGCAGTTCAGTCAGACAGCCCAGTTTACATATGAGTGCTGCTGCTGCTTCCCGAGACATCACTCTGGTAAGTGGTTTGTATTTTTTTTTTTTTTTTTGTGGAAGGGGTGGGGTGGGAGGCTGTTCCAGTTGTTTTTTTTCTTTATGTCATTCTTTCTTCATCTTATAAAAGTGCCTGCCAAATGAAAGGCCATTGATGTTGACATATTATATTGAAAAAGTTAGCCCAGTTGTACAGAGTGTGTGTGTGGATGTTAATCGAATGTATATTGTGGTTTCTTCGGATGCATCAGTCAACCAGCTAGTTCGTTTGTTTTCTGATGTGATTTCTTTCCAGTTTTTCTAATTGTTGCAAAAATAAAGCATTTGTTATTCAAATGCAAAGACACATTAGCATAGCTTATTTAAAATCAATGAAATATTATTATAGCTTGAATTAGTTAATTCAGTCATGCTTCTTAATAAGATGATAAATCAATATGCTTTGCATTTAATGATCATACTAATATTGAAAGATTACTTTTCCAGCTATTTTTTTAAATTGTAGAGAACTGTAGCAATTTTGAACAATCCCAATATTTGCGTAGACCAAATGAGGAAGTATTCCCAATTAAGTGAATGTTTTCGAATTATAAAAGTATGACCTTACTTTCCTAATATATGAAAATAATCATGTTGCTGATGTGTCTGCATCTGTATTCCTAATTGTAATGATACGATACAAAGGTAACTATGAATGATGTCATTTTGTACCTCTAGTGAAATGAACCAGCAAACTAAGTGCATTTTGACCCCAGTTATTGGGATGCATAGAAGAAAATACGTGTATATTAGATAAAATACTGTATAGCATAAAGAAAACCTTTTAAAAAATGTTCTCCTTTTTTGTTGACAAATAGCTATAATAATAATAATACCTGCATCATTATACTGTTTAATACCAATAATTATGTTGGGTATTTTGCACAGTAGTCATTGTGGTCTTACCTCACGTAAGGCAACCAATATCTTCTGGATCAGATTATTATTCTGTAAGTATAATATGCTCACTTCTTAAGACTTTTTAGAGAAATCCTTACATGTACAACTGCTTTTAAGGTTCTGTGGCTCTCTAAGATTCTTAGCACTCAACAGCTTTTATATATTTTTTTCTGTCTTCAAGACAGCTTTGCTTCTTAGCACTTATTAGGACCATTTATTTACTAAGAATTTCCATGAAATTAGCTCAGATTAACCCAAGACTCTGTCAAGGTTCTTGACCCTTTCCTCTGCTGTCTTTTATACTCTTTTACTTGATGACCTCATCTATTTCCAGGTGACTAGCTCTGGTCTCTTCCAACCTTTTGTCTCCTAATCACTAACTGCTTGCAACTCAAGAGTTGTCCTGTATTCCTCACTCTCTCTCACCCTGCCCCCCCTTACACAAACTGTTGCCAGGGCCTATCAATGTCACCTTTGCAACATCTCTTTCCTTCCTCTGACACTGCCACTAGTTTGGTGCAGTTCTCATCATCTCATACATTGATTATTGTAATAAGCTATCTGTTTTCCATTCAGCCACTAAAGTAATGTTCCTCTCATGTCAC
>CM053625.1:281174003-281186922 GCA_028646595.1 Phalanger gymnotis | reverse complement strand
CCATGAATGAGATACTCCATCGCTTAGCTCCAAGCATTCTTTCTGGCCAGCCCCGTTCCTTGAATGCTCTCCCTCCCCTACTCTAACTACTGACCTCACCAGCTCCCTCTAAGTCTCAAATAACATCCTGCTGCACAGGAAAACTTCTCAAATCTCTCTTAATTCTACTGCCTTCCCCTCTGTTAATTATTTCCTATTTTATCCTGTCTGTGTATTTGTATGTATTTGTTTGCATGTTGTCCCTCTTATTAGATTTTAAGCTCCTTGAGGGTAGAGACTGTATTTTTTCTCTTTTTGTATCTTCAGCACTTAACAGAGTGCTGATACATACATAGTATGTGAGAAAAAAATGTAAATTGTGACAATCCAAGTTAGGAATTATTTCGTTGTGGGTCTGCTGGTAGAAGGATGACAATTGCTTGATTTATTTTTGTATATATCTTTATACCTAAACACATATATAAAATAGCTGAACTATATGATGTATTTTCATTCATTCACACTGACATTAAACAAAATGCTATATTTCATTTCTTTCACATTTGTCAATTTGAAATGATTTTTACTGGATATAACTTATTTTGATATGAGAACTGAAACTATAAGGTAGATTACACAATGCTGAATTTCCTAGATATTAAACCTCTAAAGTGACTTGGTTTTCCACTATTATATATTTTTAATCTAAGAATTTATTAATAAATTTGAACAAGTATATAAAAATAAGTTGAGGTCATTATGAACCATTTGTGTTATTTTATTACAGTTAGATTAAGTGTATTGATATTTTAGTAATAAGCAAATCTTAATATTTTGGGGAAAGTATCTGAACTTTGATAAATGTTTATATATTTGTAGTTCAGAAGATTCCAGTTAAAAGTGTAATTTCAGAACTCTCATGTTACAGATATACAGATAGTTTTCACTTTATATAAATTCACATTATACAAATTTGACTTTACATAAAGAATTCTGAAATCCACATTAAAAAAAAAAAACCACCTATGTTAACTTTATTGTACAGTATTGTGCTCTCTCTCTCTACTCCTGCCCCTTGTCTCAGTGCTCCACAGACTCCCTCCATGCCCCTCCAAAAAACAAAAAAAAGCCCTTCCAAGTGAAAGCAGAAGAACTGACATATGGAGTGACCATAGCCAGTGCTACCACAGCTGGATGGAGCTTGGCTTGAGACCTCCAGTGCAGTGTTCTTCCTCTGTGTTCTGGCCTCAGCTTCCTTTTGTTCCTCCCCCTGCTCTGACTTGTCTGTCCCTGGCTCCCATGGATCTTTAAACTGAATGCTGGCTCCCTCTCTCCTTCCTTCCTCCCTCCCTTCCACATGTCTGCAGGCAAAGTCACATTATGTAAGGAATGGTCCGGTTACATTAAGCGAGAACTTTATATATCAAAACAGAAATAAGATGTCTAGACCTTCAGATTTGACATAAATATCGATCTATATTGTATAAGTTTAAAGTAGTTGTGATAGACGGCATAGAATGTCAGTCAGCCTTTCTTTAGTCCTTTTCTTGGCTTAAATAAGAAACAAAACAAAATTCTTTATGAGGTACTCCTCGTATGAAGAAATTTAATCCCTTTCATGGAAGCACTGATATTTCAAGTGAATGTGTCTTTTGGTAAGTCACCAATTTATGAACAAGTTGTGTTTTAAAAATTCATTAGTTTGTAACTTAAAATTCATTTCCTCGTAGAAACATATTTTATTTTCAGTCTAGTTAGGCTCCCTGTCAAGCCACCAAGTCTATCATCTTCTACCACTTTGCTACCAATAATAAGTACTTAGCATAGTGCCCGGCACATGGTTGCACTATATAAGTGCTCATTCCCTTCCCTCTTCCCCTAATAACTTTATATTTAGGGAACACTTACTTCTGCTTCTTCTGGGGTGGGGGTGGGGGCAAGAAGGGGAGAAATTAATTCTTCATTTACCAGAGTTCTAGCAAAAAGAGCCACTACTTTTTCTCTCTCCCCCTCCCCCAATTAGAGGAGACTCTATAATGTATATAAGGTATGACGGGAATGGCAGATTTTAGCGCTAGCAGATCTGTAATTCTGAGGAGGCCGAAGGCAGTAGTTCATTGGCACGAGGGGAAGAAGGGTCAGTAGGCTTCTGGATGGAGGTCGGCTCTGCCTCTTGTGGCATCTCTGGTTAGGGCTTCGTTAGAAGAGGTTGAAGGAGTAGAGGAGTGAGCAGCAGTGACCATTCTTGTCATGGGCCACCTTTATGCCTTTGTGCCTAATAAAGATTTCAGTGAGGCTTTAGTTAAACTTGTTTATACATCTTTTTTCATGGAGTCTATTACACTTCTCAGCACTGCTGTCTTCTCACAGAGTCCTGCCTATTGGAACAGTGCTTCCACCCTTTCTTCTCTTTTTGTTAGTAGGGTTTCCTGCTTTCTAATGTTTATCCCCCTTGTTTGTTTGTAATTTGTAATGGCCACGTTCTTTTTTTTTTATTCTCTGAGGAATGATTCCTAGCTGTTAATGTCATGCTGCTTTTCCCCCTTATGTTAAATCGGATTGAAGAAAAAAAAAGCCACTCATTTTATTTGTCAGCAAAATGCTAATATTTTGTTTTCTGCCTTAAGCCTGTTTTTTTTTCCTTCCATATTTCTACTAAACATTTTCTAGATCATTTTGAGAAGAAATCAGTCATAGTGTATGGTTTAGTGTTCTTGGATGCATATGCATAGTGGGCATCATTTGTCTTGGTCTCTGTGGAGCTCTGGACCACTCACACAATGATTTCTACTTTACTGAAACCTGCCAAGTATCATGAAAAACCCTGACAGGCACACAATCTCTTGTGGTTTCATTAACTAATATAATTATTGTAAATTGGTACCTGGGTGGGATATAGAAAACCCTGTGCTAATAAATGAAAATGGATTCTGTATCTAGCTGAATTTGTATCTTCCCATTGCCATTTGCCTTGATCAGTGTAATATAACACTATTAACAGAGCACATAAATCAGAGTCTCAGAATTAGGAGGGCAATGCTTGGAATTGACTCAATCCCTTGAAAAATGAGTCCGACCCTTTCCAGGACACTTATACCCTCAAATCTTTCTCTTGATGTAATCCAACTCTGTATTCTGTACCTTATGAAATAGGACCTACAGAATCATGTGCTGTCCCTAGCGTGCATGTTAGTTTGCAGGACTCATACTACTCCTGATAAGCTAGCATTTAGATAGCCTCTGCTATGTGCTAGTCACTGTATTAAGTACTTCACAAATACTATCTCATTTGATCCTCATGACAACCCTGGGGAGTAGGTACTGTCATCATCCCCATTTTACTGTTGAGGAAACCGAGGCAGAGAGAGGTGATCACAGAAGATCATAGGCTCATAGAGCTTGTACTCATCCAAGGCTAGATTTGAGCTCAGTCCTTTGTGCCTCTACTAGTGAGGCTCAACACTCCATCCATTGCACCAGGTAACTGCCTCTGAGATAGCCGCAGGCTGTTTCTCTATCCCTTTGATAATTCTTTGTTATCTACAAGCCTGCAACCACAGTGTGCTATGAGTCCCACCCAGTAAGATGTTGGATGATGGTCTAAAATCATTTACTTCTTTGTCCTCAGATCCACAGCTTTGCTTTCTACCCTTTGTGATCATTATAGCTTTGAATTATAATGGTTATTGTTCCCTGAGTTTACTTAATGCCTTATGAGAATGTTAGAGGGCATCACAAATTTCATTATTGCGAATTCTGTTGCTAGAAATTGTTAAATCATACATGAAACGCACCAAACTAATTGTCAATGGCATAATCTGCCATCTTATTTTGCTGAACAGATCCCAATAACAGAAGCTGTTTTAACACAGTGTCTCTAGGCAAAGCATGGGTGTGCTTAGGAGAAGACTAAGCAGTGCTGCTCTGTTGGGATGAGTGTCTAATGGGCAAGCCAAGCAAGGCTTTCAGGCCAGGCTGAAGGAAAGGCTACATGTCTTGGATGGGCATGGCCTGTCCATTTAATAAGGGGCCCAGGTCCAGTGACAGTATCCCTTGTTGAGGAAGGAATTAAGAAAGGGGTTGGGGTTGGTGGTAGAACTGAGATGGAGGGAAGGTGATGTGAACTGTTACAAGAAAAACAATGTTTAGGGGATGTCACCTCATTAAATGGAAGGAGTATTCCAACCTGGTGTGAAATGGAGAAGGAACTTCACAACCTGTCATTCCTATGCCTCCTATATCATTTTATGTTCTGGTAATGACATTTTTGGCAAATGTCATAAAGACTCATTGTCTTTAATTGCTATATTTATTGATATTAGTGAAATCAAAGTTGACAAGAGAATTTTGTGAATTATTTTTGGAAAAAATAGCTAAGGGCAACCAACAATTTGCCTTATAGTTGTAGATACATAAAAGAGAAACTATTGTAGTCTTCCTTCTGTAATATAAACTGAGCCTCACTTAATTTTTTCCGATTGCTGAATTTTATTAATTAATTTAAAATGAATAATCATAACTAATTTAGTATCGCTATTATAACAACCATCAAATATCCTTATATCTAGAAATATTTTGTTATTTATTCCTTATAGTTCTGCACTGGGAGAACTGTAAGGAACAAATAACTAAATAGGCATGTTTCTTGTTCTTCACAAGCTTGCCTATTAGAATTGTTTTGATGGTAGAATATGTAAGTAAAATGTATGGAAATGAAATTAAAATGTTAGTTTTTATAAATTCAGAGCAGTTTAGCTATGGATATGCTTTGACTCCTTTAAACCATGCCCTAGCAATAAATGCTGCCTTAGTAAGAAAAAAGATTTTGTTTCATTGTTTCTATAACTTTTCTCTTATACTTGAAGTGGAGATTGAGCCCATGATCATCCAGCTTTTATAGCATCATTTATGAACTCTTTATAAAAAGTACCGGTCTTTAACAAATAAATTTTGAACAGCTTTTGCTTCAATGAAATATTCTAGATTTGAATCTTTTTGAGAATAATTTTCATAAAGCAGTTTGAGGTTACGGGGAATTTTATGATAGCCTTGTTTGGAATTAAGAGATTTTTCAAATTATTTTTTGTAACATTTCTAAAATTTGAAAATTTTTCATTAATATTTTGTAGAATCACCAGCACATCACAAAATTATCCTTCCAATCTAGTAATAATAGATTAAATGTGAAAATTCATATAACTTTCAAAAGCATCAACTTATTACATTTTGACCATTTTAATCTAGGATTTGTAATTTTATGTGTTGCTAGGTGGATAGAGTACTAGGCCTAGAGTCAGGAAGACTCATCTTCATGAGTTCAAATCCAGCCTGAGACACTTATTAGCTCTGTGACCCTCATAATTGGATGTTGTGTCAGGTAACTATCTTCCTATCTCCCAAATTAAATCCACCCTAGAAATAGAAGCTAGAATTGTAAATCTTTCTTAAAAACTGTCTGTCACATTGCTCACCTGCTAAAAATTTAAAGTGATTCCCTTGGTTTCCACTTTCACAAGTGAGGCAAGTCAATGAACACTGTTTTCCTCGGTTTTCCCATCTGTAAAATGAACTAGAAAAGGAAAAGGCAAACTACTCCAGTATCTTTGCCAGGAAGACCCCAAACAGAATCACACAGAGTTGGACATGACTGAAAAATGACTGAAAAAAAGAAAAAAAAACTGCCTCCATTAATCATAGCTTATAGCTCCTTTATGTTTTAGAAAATGCTTTTCTCGAGTTACTGTATCAGAAAAATTCAGAACCTCGCAACTGTTGATGGGTCTGATGTAGTCTTGTTAAAGCAGGTTGGCTCTGATCATAGACATTTGCTCATGCCCTGAGACCATACTCCTCAGTCTTCCTAGCTTGTTGTAAGCTCCAGAAGAGCTTCCAGCCCATAAGCTGAGCATTTCACCTTCATAGCATTATGATGCAGTAGAGTGGTATTTCAGTGGAGAGTTTATGTTAACTTTATGAAAAATATCCATATATTGACCTGCAGCTTGTTTGGAATTACAGTCTACAGAATATTATTGCAATTTTGAAATAGGAAATGTGACCTGACTTTATTAAGAAATCATTAATACTTTTCCTTTTACTTATTGCCTTTTGCATGATCTCAACATAAAATTTAAATTAAAAAGATAAAATAACTTTATAAAAACTACAAGACTAATCTTCCAAATGAATTTTGGCATGTTTCTATCTAGGACTTTTAATAAAAGGATGCCTTAATTGTCTTCAGATTTTCCTCTAGCAGTTGAGATTGGGTATAGTGGAAACCAAGGAAATCACTTTAAATTTTTAGCAGGGGAGCAATATGATAAAGACAGTTTTAAAGAAAGATTTACTATTCTAGCTTCTATTTGTAGGCTGGATTTAATTTGGGAGATACAAAGGTAATTACCTGATGCAATATCCAGATATGAGATGAAAGTCTGTGGATTGTTTGAATTTTGGTTGGGACCTATATTTAAGGCTTTCAGTACCATAATGCTGTTTGATTGTCTTAATGCCCTTGAGAATAAGGGAGGGTTATCTCCATGGTACTGGGTATAGTGACTGTTTATGTGTTTTTACTGGTTTCTGCCTCTTTCTTTGGGCTCTGCCTCCTTTTTCCCCCGGTGTTTGCTGTCTTCTGCTTTTTAAGTGATCATCCATCTTATAATCCAGTGCAAGGGAGCTTTCCAAGCTATGGGGCATGCCCTTCTCTGGGATTTGGGGGTGAGGGTTGCAAAACAATGGCCAGAATTATTGGATGTTTTTGAGTACAGTTATCAAATAAATACATACAATTTTTTTTTCAGTGAAAACAAAGTTCAAATTACATTTTATAAGTGAGATGAACATGGCAAATTTGCTGTGGTGGTGTTTGCAGCCCAGCAGTTATTACAGTATCAGTCAATCTGTAGGCTTTCCTTAAGCACTTAGTACATGCCTTGCACTGACCTAAGCAAATATAGATACTACCCTCAAGGAGCTTACTGTTTTTACTCAAATTTGAGTTAGTGTATGTCAAATCTCAATATAAGAATCCATTTGTGTAGATTCATGGCACAAGGGAATTGTGTCATCAAATTGCATGCTGTCTTTCAGCATTAAGTATATAAATGCAAAATTGAATGATACTTTTATGGAAGGTAAAAGTAACATAATGTCTATAATACCAATATAATAAGCTGGTTTTACACACCTCCAAACAAAAAAACCTTGTAAATTTTTTTAAAAATCAAAATAACTTGTATTTGTAGATAATCTTTTGAAAATTTTTCACTAATAATACCTGGCATTTACGTAACATTTTAAGGCTTGTAAAGTGCTTCACATGTCATCTATTTGTTCCTTACAATAATTCTGTGAGTTGCCATTTTTATACCCATTTTACAGATGAGAAGACTGAGGCAAACCAAGACTAAGTGATTTGCCCAGGGGCATACAATGAATGAGGGAGATTTGATCTTAATACATACTATTTCCAGATTCAGTTTTCCATCTACTTTATCACCTTGCTGCCACTACTAAGTTTAAAATTTTTATTGTCCACATTCCTTATAAAGTGAAATAATGTTTATCATAATAGAGAAAGCCATTTCTGATTTGAAGAGGAAAACCCACTGGACTAGTTGAAACTTGCATAAGTAAAGAAAATACAGTTTAAATATTGGAAATGCAGAAACACAAACTGAAAAGTCCCAATGTTAAAAGTACAATTTGTTATATTTACATTAGGATTCATAGGTATTATTGACAGAGAGAAAAGTCCACTGCAGGTGCTATGCATGAGTTTTAGCTGCAAAAAACAGAGAACCTAAAAAAATTGAAATATCTTTATTTTAACTTTTCGAGGTTATCTTGCCTGACTTGCAAGTGTAGCAACTACTGATAGCCCTTATCTCACTGCTGATTGGAAGTACAGAAGTTTTAACTTAGTCCATTCTTTCCCTAAAGATGGCCAGATTGACCCTCCTTAGGCAGCCTGGTGGTCTTCCAGGTCCAGAGGCTTACTAAATTAATCAGCTTTAGAGCTTCTGTAGCACAGAACTCTCAAAATCAAGGTATCCCCTTAGTAGTAAGAATGACAGGCGTGTGCCACTCTAGTAGCCCGAATTTTTTTTTATTCTGAATTTAATGAAAATAAAAAAGAACATCTTCATATGCAAAATAAAATAGAAATGAAATAGAGGATTACATGTGAGAATATTAAAATTGATTATGTAGAGCTTGCTTTTCAAAACTATAAAAGCAATTCTGTATTTAACTTTTAAAGCTATACTGCTAGTCTGTGTTTGCTTCTGAACTTCAAATCTCTTTTGTATATTTTTCAGAATTCTTCGATGACCATTTTTTTTCTTTTTCTTTTCTCTTTTGGTAACTCTTGGTGGCTCCTTTCTCCCTTCACTACCTACCCCTCCAAATTAAAAAAAAAAAACATTATAAACGTAATCGAGCAAAACAAATTGCACCCATTTGCTACAATTTGTAAATCTCTTTGCAAACCTTAAAGTGCTATATGAATGCTAGATTTTATTATTTTCCTTATCATTGTTTTATATCCTAAAATGTATGTTTTCTGTACCTTTAAGCTGTCACCACTCTGCCACAAGGTGAGCAGTCCTCTGGAGTTTTTGGTGATTGCATTGATCCGAATTCTTCTATGGCAGTCGGCTGATACAGTGGTTAGACCCCACCTGAATTCAAATGCACTTCCGACACCAACTAGCTTGTGTGACCTTGAGCCAGTCACTTAACAGCTCTCTTTGGTTTCTCAGTTATAAAATTGGGATCGTAGCCCCAGGGTTGTTGTGAAGACCAAATTCGGATCATGTTTGTAAAACACTTAGCACAGTGCCTTATTTGTAAAGCCCTTAGCTTAAACAGATGCTTATTCCCCTCCCCTGAAGTCTTTACAATGCTGTTGTATAAAGTGTTCTTCCAGTGCTGCTCACTTTATTCAGCATTGGTTCTTTTTTCTGAAACCTTCATTTTTATTATTTCTCATACCACTGTAGTGTCCCATTGCACTGATGTGTCAGGTTATGCCCAGTTAATGGGCATCCCCCCATTTGCCACTTTGTTGTTGCTGTTCATTTGTTCTGCAGTTGTGAACCCGTTTAGGGTTTTCTTGGCCAAGATACTGGAGTAGTTTGCCGTTTCCTTTTCCAGCTCATTTTACAGATGAGGAAACTGAGACAAACAGGATTAAAGTGACTAACCCTGGGTCACACAGCTGTTAAATGAATGAGGCCAGTTTGAACTTGGGAAAGTGTCTTGGTGAATCCGGGCCGTGCACTATGGCGCCACCTGGCGGCCGCATTTTACATTACTGTTTACATCACAGCTTTACCCGCTGCTAAAAATATTTTTGTACATATGGGTCTTTTTCCTGCTCCTCTGTTCTGTTTGAGGTATCCTTAGTGGTACTTACTTAGTGGTACTACTAAGTGAAAGGGGGTGTAGAGTTTAATGACATTTTGGCTGTGGTTCCAAATTGTATTCCACAGCTCCACCAACAATTCTCCCCTCTTTATATCTTCCCACAGTCCCTTCGAGCAATTGGCATTTTCCTTTTTTGTCATCTTTGCCAATATATAAGTATAAGGCAGAGGTCTCATTTGCATATCTCTAGTGATTTTTGAGCATCTTTTCATATGGTTGTCGATTGCTTGGGTTTTTTTCCTTTGTGAATTGTTTGTTCATATACTTACTGTTCAATCCGGTCTGACTCTTTGTGACCCCATTTTGTGGGTTTTTTTTTTTGGCAAAGATACTGGAATGATGAGGAAACTGAGGCAAACAGAGTTAAGTGACTTGCCCAGGGTCCCACAGCGAGTTAAGTGTCTGAGGCTGGATTTAAACTCATGAAGATGAGTCTTCCTGATTCCAAGCCATGTGCTGTATCCACTGCACCACCTTGCTGTCCCTTTCTTGTCCATATACTTTGACCATTTACCACTTGAGGAGTAATACTTTTTTTTAATCTTGAAAAGACTTTGGTAGGATCTCTTGCTTTTTTTATGTAGCATTAGGAGGAGCTGTTCTTTGAATGTTAAATAGCATTCACCTGTAAATCATTATGGTCCTGAGGTTCCCCCAAAACCCCCCTTGGGAATTTTTTTATGGCTTATTTATTCTTACTCTGAGACTGGCTTATTTAAATTCATTGTTCTGCCTAGAGAACAATTTATACTGCAACAGTATTGTAAAGACAAGCAGCTTTGAAAGATTTAGGATCTCTGAGCAACATAATAACTAAACACAATTTCAGAGGACTCATGATGAAACACGCTATCTACCTCTAGTTAGAGAGGTGATAGACTCAGTGTAGATTGAGCCTTTTTTTGTTTTTTTTTCTGTAATATAGCCAATGTGGGAATTTGTTTTACTTGAATATACATGTTTATAGAGACTTTTGTGTTTCTTGCTTTTTCAATATATATTGTGTGTGAAAGGGAGGGAATTTGGAACTGAAAATAAAAGTGATTTTAAAAATAAATTCTATTAACTTGGGCATTTCATATTTTTGTGCCTATTTCTTTATTTGAATTCATCAGTTTTGTTGGAATATAGTGGGCCCATATGTTTCTAGTCAGCTTTATTTCTTATTTTGTTCTAATTTCTCCCTTTTCATTTTTTTATATTGATCATTTGGTTATCCTTTTATCTTTTTTAGTTGAAATATTAATTGGCTTATTAATTTTATTTTTTCCCTCCAAAACAGCTTCTGCTTTTATGTATCAATTTAATAATTTTTAAAATTTTGTTAATATCTCTTTCTAGCCAGGGTTTTTTAATTTCTTGGTTCACCTGGTTTTGTTGCTGTTGTTGCATGCCCAGTTTGATTTTCTGTTCTTTCATGACTGAAATATTAATAGATAAAAATTTTCCTCTCAGGATTGCTTTGAACGAGTTTTATTGGCACATAGTTAGTACAGTGGATGGAACACAGGTCCTGGAGTCAGGAGGAGCTGAGTTCAAATGTAGCCTCTGACACTTACTAGCTATATGACTCTGGGCAAGTCACTTAATCCAATTGCCTCCTTGACCCTCCCCTCCACAAAGAGAGAAAGAAAGCGGTTTTGTTTCTGTTTGTCTTGTCACTTTCTTTAATGATATTTTCTATGTTTTTTAGTGATCTGTTCTTTGACACAAATTCTCTAGGATTAAGTTATGTAGTCTGTAATTTTTTTCAGAGTTATTCAGCGACCCTCCTTGAATATTTTTGTTGCATTTTGGTCTGTGCGATGTATATTTGGTATTTCTCTTTTTCCCTACTTGTTTGTGGCATCTTTGTAACGTAGCACACACTTAATTTTTGTTTAAAGGTGCTGTGCGTATCTGAAAAATATACATGATCTTTTCTCATTCAGTAATCATCAGAGATCTAATTTTTCAAAAATTTTATTCCTGTTCTTTCTTGTTTTATCTTTTTAAAAATGTTTTATTTATTTAAAATATTTCGTTATCAGAATTAATTTTCACAAGAGTTTGAATTACGAATTTTCTCCCCATTTCTACCCCCCCCCCCCACTCCCAGATGGCGTATATTCTGGTTGCCCCATTCCCACCAGTCTTCCCTTCATTCACCCCACCTCCCCTCCCATCCCCCTTTCCCTTCTTCTCTCGTAGGGCAAGATAAATTTCTACGCGCCATTACCTGGGTATCTTATTTTCTAGTTGCTTGCAAAAACTTTTCTTGTTTTTGAACGTGTTTTTAAAACTTTGAGTTCCAAATTCTCTCCCTTCCCCCCCCCCCCCAAGAAGGCAAGCAATTCAGCATAGGCCACATGCGTATCATTATGTAAAACCCTTCCACAATACTCATGTTGTGAAAGATTAACTATGTTTCGTTCCTTCCTAATCTATCCCCCTTTATTGAATTTTCTCCCTTGACCCTGTCCCTTTTTGAAAGTGTTTTTGATTACCTCCTCCCCCGTCTACCCTCTCTTCTATTGTCCCCCCTTTTTTATCTTCTTCCTCCTTCTTTCCTGTGGGGTAAGATACCCAATTGAGTGTGTATGGTATTCCCTCCTCAGGTCAAATCCTATGAGAGCAAGATTTACTCATTCCTCCTCACCTGCCCCCTCTTCCCTTCCTAGAGAACCACTTTTTCTTGCCACTTTTATGCGAGATAATTTACCCCATTCTATCTTTCCCTTTCTCCCTCTCTCGGTATATTCCTCTCTTATCCCTTAATTTGATTTTACTTTTTTAGATATCATGCCTTCATATTCAACTCACCCTGTGCCCTCTGTATGTGTGTGTGTGTATACATACATTGACACACATATGTGTATATATATATACACACACACACACACACACATATATGCATATTCTTTTCAGCTGCTATGATACTTAGGTCTCATGAATCATACACATCATCTTTCCATATAGGAATGTCAACAAAACAGTTCAACTTTAGTAAGTGCCTTATGATTTCTCTTTCTTGTTTACTTTTTCATGCTTCTCTTGATTCTTGTGTTTGAAAGTCAAATTTTCTATTCAGCTCTGGTCTTTTCACTGAGAAAGCTTGAAAGTCCTGTATTTTATTGAAAATCCATATTTTGCCTTGGAGCATGATACTGGGTTTGCTGGGTTGGGTAGGTGATTCTTGGTTTTAATCCTAGCTCCATTGACCTCCAGAATATCATATTCCAAGCCCTTCAATCCCTTAATGTAGAAGCTGCTAGATCTTGGGTTATTCTGATTGTGTTTCCACAAAACTCAAATTGTTTCTTTCTGGCTGCTTGTAGTATTTTCTCCTTGATCTGGGAGCTCTGGAATTTGGCAACAATATTCCTAGGAGATTTCTTTTAGGGATCTATTTGAGGAGGCGATTGGTGGATTCTTTCAATTTCTATTTTGCCCTGTGGCTCTAGAATATCAGGGCAGTTCTCCTTGATAATTTCTTGAAAGATAATATCTAGGCTCTTTTTTTGAT
>CM053625.1:281141745-281165537 GCA_028646595.1 Phalanger gymnotis | reverse complement strand
TATTCCCCTCCAACTTAATTAACCTTTGAATTTTTCAACTGGGTGTGGCTGCTTAAAGACTAAAGAGTTCTATGTTCCAAGCCTGGGGGAATGCGCCAGCTCTGCCACACCAGCACTCCTCCTTCCCCAAGAACCCCCAACCTGGACTGGACTTAGATCTTCAGCAGGCTCTTCACTCCTGCTCTGATCCACCACTTAGTTCTTCCTTCCAGGTGGGCCTGGGGCCAGAAGCAACTGCAGCTGTAGTTCTGTAGCTGTCCCACCTCTGCTGCCCCTGGGGTGCTGGCCGAACCGCAAACTCTATCCCAGTCCCTAGCAGCTTCTCCCACTAACCTACTCTGTTGTCCTTGGTGTTTGTGGGTTGAGAAGTCTAGTAACTGCCGCAGCTCACTGATTCAGGGTGATAGGGCACGTTCTGCCGGACTCCCGGTCTGGTTGGTCCACGCTGCCCACACTGGACTGTGCTCTGCTTCCAGCTCCGTGAAGGATAGACCTTACCCAGAGACTATCCAGGCTGTCCTGGGCTAGAGCCTTGCTTCCCTATGCTATTTTGTGGATTCTAGAATTGGTTCAGAGCCATTTTTATAGGTTTTTGGAGGGACTTGGCGGGGAGCTCATGCTAGTCCCTGCTTTCCAGCTGCCATCTTGGCTTCGCCCCCCATCTTTTACCATTTTTGCTAATAAGGGTGCAAAAGTGTCATTTCAGGCTTCTTTTAGTTTACATTTCTGTGAAGTTGTTCCAGTGTGTTTAAAGTCTTAAGTTTGGAAACCTGTTCATGTTACCTCATGACTTCTAAAATAATTTAGGTTGCTTTCCCTATATATTTATCCAGTATCTAGTACCTGTAAACTGGGGAACACTAATTCACTTTTCTGTTGGTACATTCTGTTATTATATGTTCCAGGCCAAGGAACCTTCCTACAAAATACATGTGCACACCAAATATAATTAAGGAAGCCTAAGATTATAACTGGC
The DNA here is from genome assembly GCA_028646595.1 of Phalanger gymnotis. Classification (NCBI taxonomy): domain Eukaryota; kingdom Metazoa; phylum Chordata; class Mammalia; order Diprotodontia; family Phalangeridae; genus Phalanger; species Phalanger gymnotis. Next base: position 281,164,561 of record CM053625.1, on the reverse strand, counting down.
AGTCCTCCCAGTTCACTTGAAGAAATTACAGGATGTAATGGGGACATCTAAGAGACAGTGAGGTGTTACAGGGAAGTAAGAAGGTAGCCGTTTCATACACTTTGGTATTCTTTTAGGAGTGAAATTCTTCAGTCATTTCCTGATAGTGTTAGCCATTGGCCAAAAGCTTACCCAATAAGAGATACCACACCCAATTAAAAAACAAAACAAAAAAAATCAGTCCTATGAAGTCCAGTTGGAATGTCAAGAGAATTATCTCTGGCAGGCAGAAGTTGAGTTATGGGCAAGAGCTGGCCCAGGGAGCCCAGCTAAGACACCTACTCAACAAGATCCCTGGTGAGCAGTATGCGTACAGAACAGAAAGACACTTGGGGCCCTATAGTCCCAGAAGTATGAGTTGCCTTAGCCACCTGTGTCCCTCTGTTTCTGTGAACTCTGGTACTTGCCCATACTTTCCACGGATATGTTCTATATTTGGAGGGAGAACAGCCTAGGTTTATGGAAAGAATGCTTTGTTACTGTTGTTTATACTATGCCATTTCAGTGAATGCCATTGCTTTGAGCTAATTGGGTCAAGTAGCTAACTGTTAAAGGTGAGGACAGGAGCCCCTGGGTGGCGCTCTTGAGCTATAGTTTTAGGTGTGCAGGCTCATGGAATACCTCAAACCTGGGGTAACTCAAAGGGGACACTTACAGTACTGACATTCACTATTGTGTTTGGCCCATTTTGTTGTCTCTCAATGCTGCCTTTCTTTACATTGTAGTCATTGTTATGAATGTTGTCCTTATGGTCCTAATTTATTTATTCTGAATCATTTCATGCAACTCTGACCATATTCCTTTAAATTCTTCATATTTTTCATTCCTGTCACCTCATAAAAGTTGTTACAACTGTTGGTGTTACAAACCTAATATAAGAGAAATAGTCTAACAAGCGTCAAAGACTTTACAGTACTGGGGGAAATGTTGAATTTAATCCTATAAAACCTCAAAGGTCTATTCCCCATGAAAAGCAGTTTATTGTTGTGAAATCACTATGGTTTTATGTTAATATTTCACAAGTGGAAAATATAGAACACTTTTATTGATTGAAAAAGGGGCCCATCAAATTTCTAAAGGGGACAAATGAATTTGTAGATACAAAGGGATAGTACTTTGGGGATTTCAGTTAGCAAAAAAGCAAGGGAAAATAGATGTAAATTAACTTTCTTTGTGCAAGAAATTGTATATTTTATTGTGAAGTCTTTTGCCAATAATAAGTAGATTAGGAACTAGGTCTTAGAGATATTGACAAATAATGTTTAAAATATTTTAGGTTTTTTGTAAAGTCTGTACTTTGAAGCCTGTTAGCATAACTAAATTGATTGTACTCTCCTTTCAGAATTGGTTCATTTGTTTTCCTATTCCAAAGCTAAGGGAAAATGTCTATCTTATGGCAGTCATTAGTCTCTCAGATAATCAAATATCTTCACTGAACTATGGATACATTTTGTGGATATGTCCTTGTTCTATAGTGCATAGTTATTAAACTGAAGGATATGAGGTATGTTTAGATTGAATATTTATAGAAAATACTAGTTTAAGCACACATTTTTCTTCCAAATTAGAGCAATTTTAATAGCAATGAGGCAGATTCCTATTCCCAAACTACACTTTGATTGTAAGTCAATATCCTTTATTCATTCAACAAGCATTTATTAAGAATAGTACATTGCTTCATGTGGAACTATAACATGTTTCCTAAAAGACCATATAGTGTATGTCACTTAACAGCTTTTTATGGACTGTCTACAGAAGACACAGAGCATTGAATGTCGTGAGAGATAAAAATGAACCGAATGTAGCCTGATTCCCATTGAGTCTAACGGCTTGGGTCATTGCTTAGTGTAAGTTGTGTTTGCAAATAGGATTTGGAATTGGAAGAAAAGTTAGAGATCATATAGTACACCATTCCTCTAATTTTATAAATGAAGAAATGGAGGCCCAGAGAGGTTGTTACTTGCTCAGATAGTAACTAGCAGGGCCACATCTAGATTCTCAGACTCCAAGTCCAGTGTTCTTTCCTCTGTTTCATAGCAAGAGGGTTATGGTTTGATTTTCTTTAGTCTTAATTATTGTAAAATGTATCTTCCATATATAAAACTACTACTTTTATTAATTTAAAGAAGAGTTTTTATGAGGGTATATAGTAGCTTCAGTTTTTCAGTTTTATTAAATTTTAAAATGTTTATTTTTCAGCTCCCATGGAAGTCATTGACTAGCATCATTGAATATTATTACATGTGGAAAACTACTGATAGATATGTACAACAGGTAATTCTATCATTTTTACATTGATGAGGATGCTACAAAACAAAAAATTTGATTTAGTGATTTGTTATCCTGTGGTATTTTTATAACTGTTCATAAGTTTCAGAAGTAATTTTAATTAAACCATGTGTGTGGTATTGAAGAAAGTGTCACTGAGAAGGGACACTACAGGAAAATGTGATTGTTGTGTCTATCACCGGAATTTCATTTTGGGCAAAAGTTAATCCTCAAAGCTCCTAACCTTTGCTTTCAGGACAAAAACAACAACAACCAAAAAAAAAAAAAAACCTTGAGAAACACTTGGCAATTCTTGGTTTTCTCTAATCTGAATAATTATATGCGATATCAGGTCATAACAACATATCTCGTATTGGTTGTCCTTTGTATTTTCTTTGCCAAACCCCATTCGTTGTGAAATAATCGTGACCCAACAGGTCCATGTTTTAAGTTTTTAAATCATATTTTACTTTTACAAGATGATCCTATGATATAATTTCATTTCACTTTCTTCTCTGCTCTTGATTTATTTTAAACGTGTTTAAGTAGTCCTCGATTTGAGTTACATTGTCATTTTCGCGTTCAGGATCTCCCCTCTGGTATATCCCTCTTGAGTGATACTCAGTTTTGAACTTTTCAACTTATGCCCTGAGTTTGGGGAGGTTACATCTTTCCTCCTCACCTTTCTTTACCCCCTCCTCCCTTTTCCCAAGTAAATGTTGGTCTCATACAATGCCTGTTTTTTCTCTATCTTCCTTCTTCTCGAACTGGGGGAGCTTAGTGTCCCTCAAGTAGAAATCACAGTTATAAAAAGATTTTCTCTCTTTATTTTTTATTATTTTTAATGGTGCGTTTATCATTCATGTGGAAATGGGATATAGTGTCCTTTATGTCTTCACCTAAGTAATCTATTGCATTTTCTTAGTAACATTCTGTTTATCATGCTCAAAGTTGAGTTTGCATCTTAAAATTTATTGTGTGCATTTATTGTAGGTGTAAAAAATTACTTTTTGGATATAAAGTCAAGGTTTCTTTGGTTATTGGTGCTTGGTTTAAGTACCTCATAATTTTAAGAATAAAAGGAAATAGTAGTAATTCTTATGCATTATGTGTAAAATGTTTTCTCTATCTTTTTATTTAGAAACGCCTGAAAGCTGCTGAAGCTGAAAGCAAATTGAAACAGGTCTATATTCCAACTTAGTAAGTGATGAAACTTTTCTTACGAGTTTAAGAGCTGATGTCAGTGAAGATTGTGCTTTTTCATGCTGTTCAACCTCAGATCACCTACCCTTTCTGCTGTAGTTTCTTCCCCAGTGAAGGGGCCCTGTTTTATATTAGACTGCAGAAATGGGCTCATAGAACAGAAGGTCAACCGGTGAGAGAAACCAAAGTAGACAAATATGAGAGGCAGTGGGAGGTATGTTGTCAATTTTGCCTCATTCGTAATGACAGGCAAAATATCAGAAAACACAACTATGAAAGCCTATGTGTTTGAATTGAGTGGATTTTATTAAGTTGCAGCTTCTGAAGTTTGTAAATTGTGTATGCTTTTTTGTTGGTGGTGTAGGCTGTGCAGATTTTACCCTAGTCTTTTCATTTGCCAAGCCTACCTAGAATGAATATGTTATGGTTTTTGTGAAGTATTCAGTATCTGTATTTTAAGCATATAAGATGCTACTTATCATTTTTCCCATCAACACAATGAAAATCTTCAAGATTCTAAGATTATGAAGAAACCTTTAAGAACGTCTAGTCCAACCTGTACCTGACAAAGAAACCCTTCTACATCATTTTCTAGCCTTTGTTTGAAGAATTCCAGTGAGGGGGAACCCTGGCAGGCTGTACCGTTTTTGGTAAATTTCTGATTTTTAGGAAAATTTCCCTTCTATCCACCCTAAATCTGCTTCCCTGAATTTTCCGCTTATTGTTGTAAGTTCAGCTCTTTGAAGCCAAGAAGATGAAATCTAATTCTCCTTTTTGACAACCCTTCTGATACTCAGAGTGCTATCCTCTTCCCCTAAGACTTCTCCAGGCTAAATGTGCACAGAACCTTTCCATGTCATGTTTTTCAATCTCTTCACTATCCTTATCACTCTCTTTTGGAAGTATTTCAACTTTTCTATGTGCTTCTTAAAAGGTAGTTCCTAGAACTGAATTCCAGTTGGGATGGCAGAGTATGATGGAATCATAATTTCCCTCATTCTGGACACTGTGCCTCACCTAATGCAGTCTTGAGTTCCTTAATGTAGTCTCAGATAGCATTAACTTTTTTTTTTGGCAGTTTTATAACCTTCTATATTCATCAGATTGCATTCCATTTAAATCCATATCTGGCCATATCTCTTCTGCCCTTTATTCGTGAAGCTATTTTTTGAACCCAAATATAAGAATTTATATTTGTCTCCATTAATTTCATCTCATTTGATTCAACTCATCCGTCAGCCTGTCAATTTTTAAAACATTGTCATTTCCCAGTACTGCTCCCACCTAATAAAAAAAAACCCCACCACCCTTCTTTAGTTAAGTTTAAGTTAAACAAAACTCCAACACATTGATCGTGTCTGGTAGCATATGCCTCATTCCACACTTCTAGTCTACTATCTCTCTAGAGAGGGGAAATATGCTTCTTCAGTCCTGGAGATGATTCATCATTGCTTCAATTTTAATTCTGATTTCTTTTTCATTATTTTTTCCTTTGTGTAATTTAAGTCATTGTGTATAAAATTTATCTTGGTTCTGCTTGTTCAAAGTCATCATCAATAGGTGTACATTTCCTTATTCTCCATATTCTTAATATTCATTGTTTCCTGCAGTGTAAAAATATTTGACTATTTTCATGTGCCACAATTTGTTCAGCTATTCCCCAGTCAGCGCAGACCCACCTTTATCTACTTTCTTGCTGCTATATAAAAATAATTGCTATATCTCTTTTGGTAGGTTTGGGACCTTTCCCTCCATCTTTTGATCTTTTGGGGGTAAATGCCCAATAGTGTATCACAAAGTATGAATAGCATAGTCTCTTTTCTATCATGATTACTAATTATTGTCTACAGTGCTTGGATTCACATTTTGGCACCGCTAGGGTATTACTCTGCTTGTCTTCCCACAGTCCTACCAGTATTGGTTATTTCTGGTTGCCAATTTGTTGGACATGAGATAAAAATCTCACAATTCTAATTCGTAGTATGGTGATTATTGAATTGTCAAACAGTTTTCTCTCTGGGCTTCCACTCCCTCATGACCGAAAGTACTCCTTCCTGCCCTTGAGCTATGACCCAGAAGGGGGTTTAGGCAGTGAAGTTGCCAAACGTTGTGTGGTCCTGTGTCCAGTGCTAGCATAAGTATCCCATATCGTCTCTTTCTGACCATTTGCCAGATCCTCTTACCATCTCCAGCTTGGGAGTTCCTGAAGCTGCTACTGTTTCAGTTTTCACCACCTAATCCCACCTCTGGTTTTTCATCCTTGCGCTTTCCGGGCCAGCTTCCACTCCCATGTCACAGATCTCTCTTTCTGATCTCCTGTGTTGTCTTAGGCTGGAAGGCCACCTCACTCTGATCCTTTGTTGGCTCCACCAGTCTAGAATTCAGTTTGAGGCATTATTTTAGAGTTGTTTGGAGGGAATGTTGGGAGGGCTTAGCTGAACACTCTTGACTCCCACCATCTTGGCTTCACCCCCGAGAAGTCTTGATTGTTTGCTTCTAAAGCCAATTTCCTCTTCAAAATATTAGACCAATGGATCCTAACTATTCTTTTTCTAGATAGTTTAAAATCCTGTTTCCTGATCTAAGCATGTCAGACTACCACAGACAATTATGACGCATTGGTCATTTACCCTTAAGGTTCCTATTTCTACTTTACCAACCATTCCTTTCTTATTAGTTAAAATCACATTAAGAATAGCAGTTCCTCTTATTAGAATTCATCAATTTCTTCAAGATTCAACAGAGGTACTATTAAATCTTTATCTCCCCAGCTGCTATGCCTTAAACTATATTGCATTTAGACAGACAGACAGACAGACACACACACACACACACACACACACACACACACACACACACACGATTTGTGATTTTCCTACCATTTAAAGAATTAAGTTGGCATTAAGTCAGGTCACAAATGTATCTACTGCTCAACTTTTGGCGATGATGGACTTCCAGCAGAAGGCCAGGTAGTTGAAGTACTCCACAACTATAATATGCTTCCATACCAGCTTTGTGACCTGTTTCCCAGATTCTTCCTTCTACCCAGGTGTTTTGCAGTAGAAGCCAAGCATTTATTAAATGCCTGCTATGTGCCAGATGCCATGCTATGTGCTGTATAAACTCACAACCACATCACTTCTCTTTCTCCCTCCATCGTTTCTTAATCATATGTTCTCTACCATTTTCCCTCCTCAGCCACATGGATTTCTTATTAATATATAGTTCTATTAACTCCTCCCAGCTCTTTATTATGTTTCCAGTTGGTTATATATCCCACCTCATCACTTTGATGCCTGGGAAGTCAAATTTACTTCTTCATGTAACATTTTCCAGTTCACCCCATTTATTACTTTGTTATCTAGACAGCTGAGTCACAGTTTTATTGCTGGCTATCATTTGAATATTGTTGTGGTGCTTAGTACTCTCTCTCTGGTAACTAGTTTGTCAGACCCATGTGGTTAGCTTTCTCCCTCCCCTGCTCTCTAATTTTAAAGCCTTCTATTAATCGTGATTAATTCACGAGGCAATTATGTTTTTACTAGCCCTTATTTTTTTATTTTTTTAAACTAATTTATTTTTAGTTTGCAACAATCACTTCTCTAAGTTTTAAATTTTCTCTGCCTCCCTCCCCTCCCCCAGAGAGTATGTAATCCAATATAGACTCTACATATACTTTTTTTTTTTTTTTTGGAAGGGGGAAGGGCAGGGCAATGGGGGTTAAGTAACTTGCCAAGATCACAAAGCTAGTAACTATGTCAGGTGTCTGAGGCTAAATTTGAACTCAGGTCCTCCTGACTCCATGGCCGGTGCTGTAGTCACTGCGTCACCTAGCTGTCCCCATATACATTCTTATTAAACATATTTTCACATTAGTCATGTTGTATAGAATAATTAGAATGTATGAGAGGAAGCATGAGAAAGAAAAAAACAAACAAAGCAGAAAGAGAGCAAATAGTGTGCTTCGATCTGCATCCGGACGCCATATGTCTTTGTCTGGATGTGAATGGCATTTTCCATCGTGAATCTTTTGGAGTTGTTTTAGGTCCTTGAATTGCTGAAAAGAGCTAAGTCTATCAAAGTCAGTCATCACACAACGTGGCTGTTACTGTGTATGATGTTCTCCTGGTTCTGCTCACTTCACTCAGCATCAGTTCATATAAATCTTTGCAGGTTTTTCTGAATTCCACTTGCTCATCATTGGTTATAGCACAATAGTATTCCATTACATTCATATACCACAACTTGTTCAGCCATTCCCCAATTGATGGGCATCCCCTTAATTTCCAGTTCTTGGCCACCACAATTTACTAACTCTTATTATGTGGCCGTAGCCAAGAGTGTGACATAAATATATTTTAAGCTGTCACTTAGAAATCCAAATTATGTTGTTAAATGCTATATTCTTAATCAGCTGTTCTTTTCCAAATTCATCCTTTGTCTTCTGACTCCCCTACCTTCAGTTAGCAATGGTAATGAAAACAATATCCCCAGGGTCTTCACTTTTCTGTCCAGGATACCGTAGTCCTTTCTAGGTTCCTTTTGGTAATATCATTGGTCCCAATATAAATCACTAAAAGTGGGCATTGATAATCAGGTTTGCTAATTCTCAAGAATGTTGCTGTCTTGTTCCAGATACATGCCCTGAGAATATAAGACAACGTCTGTCATGTTTGTCAGACCAGTAACTAGCCTCTTCAGTACTCTTCCTTTTTAAAATCACCCTCACTACTAGGGACAGTTACTGGAATCCCTCATACCTGGTGCCATATGTGGAGTCATATCCTTTCTTGGAGCTCAAGAGGCTGCTTCAAGTGAGATAATAATAAATACTTTGCAATGTTAAAGTGCTATATAAATGTCATTTTTATTTATTGCAGTGACAATGCAGTTCTCCGCCCTACAAAATGAGCTTCTAGTACCTATCGAAAAAGTATCATGCATTTTGTATTTTTTTCCCTCTCTTTATCATTTTTGCCCATTCTTCTACCTCCTGATACAAGACAGAATTCCCCTTTGACCTGTTACATCTTTTTTTTTTTCTTTGATTCTTTCTTGAAACTCCACTTCCTTTCTTTTAAGGAACCTCTGAGTAACCTGGAGAAGAGAAACGTGTCTGCTTTCTTCCTCTAGGAAAGAGACCGTTTTGTCCTTTGTACATTCATAAGTGTTACGTGGTAGACAAAGAAACACAGACATAGCATGCACTCTGCATATAACTACAAAATCATCCTCATCCTCCATCCTTGCCTGGAGGAATATCCACAGCCTACTGTCTTCATTTTCATTGCTTCTTTGGCTAACTGATGTTGCAAACTACCTATTTCTGAGACTTAGGAGAAGAATATAATAAAATCCATCCATCCTATTTCAACTTATCGTTGAACTCCTAATACTTCCCTCCATATTTCTGCTCCTTGGGCTCTGTCATTCCTTAGGGAATGAGGCTTAATTTATTTAACATATAGAAAACAGAAATGCTTGGCATATAATAGGTATTTAATAAATGCTTGTTGATTGTTAGTTAATTTTGTCACAAGAAGAAAATCTAATTAATGAATTCTTTCTAATTCATTTCACTTTGTTGTCAGTCTCCAGATACTTCCCTTTACACTAGTCTGTTTTTCTTTTATAGTGTCATCTGATGAAAATAGAAGTTGATTTTTTTTTCTTACTTTGCAGTTAGGATTGCCCATCTGAAAGTATTCTGTATATTAAAATATTCTGGGGCTTTCTTGGTTTGCTCATTCAGTTAATATATTCAATATGCATTTGAGTTTTAGTTAGGCATTTAGGGAAAAACAAAAGAAATGTATGACATAATCTCATATAGAGATTGTTGTTTTGTGAGCTGAATGCTACATTTGTTTTCATTTTGTAGTGTACTGAGTCCTTTGGTAATTGAATTTAGATGTATTATTTAATACATGCTTTTATGAACAGGTGGCCTCATAAAGAATGAATTATGATCTTTTCACAGGAACCTTTTCTTCAAGGCTAATAACACTAGCTTTATTCTTCTGTGTACAGGTTTACAAGCCAAATATTACCACTCAAATATGCAATGTGATGTTTGTCCCACAAATCAAACACACACACACACACACACATATTGCAGTATATCCTGTGATTAAAATGCTTCTGTGATTCACGAATCTTAGAATTTGTCACATTTCTTATTAATCAGACCTTATGTAACCTTATGATTATCTAGGATGTTATATTTCTGCATAAATTTTTGAGTCTTCATCTCTTGTTTTGCAATGATCTTGAAGTTACAACTTCAGGGGAACATTTTCGAGAATCCATGACAGATTATTGTTCACTATCTTGCCTTTTCTTTGAAGTTATTTAAACAGTGTAGGTACTTTTATACATTTGTATAAATAGGTTTCTATGCTGATCAGATTAATATGTGATTATAAAGTTATATGAAGATGTAGAAACTCTAACATGAAAGCTATTTCTTTTCAGTATTAATTCACCTTTTCAAAGCTACATGATATCTCTTATAAATAAAATAAGCTCTATTTGCTTTTAGGATTTGTGGGGAAAAAAAGGTTAATTTATAGCTACTGTGACAATTATTCTTTATATCTCTAAACTTCAAATTGAATAATAATAGATCCTTGACAAGAAACTTGAACAGCTCTTCATTCTTCAACATTGTTTTTAGTCTCAAATTATTATTACCTATATTAAAGTCCATATTAAGTTACAAAACAAACTATGTGCTTTTCAACAATTCTTTACTGAAATATATCAACAGTATGCTTAATTTGTATTCACTTTTATTCAACCCATAACATCTTTCGATTTTCTAAGAAAATATCTGATAGTACATCAGTCAATATAACCTCAAGGGGTAACCATTTCCTACCACAATAAATACATTTTTATCAGAAATGTAATTACTACATGTCAGCCAAGTCACCAATTTTCACTTTGTATATTTTCAGCTGAAAAATACAAAATTAGGAAAAGCCCAAATAAAAATCTCTTTCAATTCATTTTCATGTTTATTTTACCTTTAAAACTTCTTTTTTTCCCCTTCAGAATAGCTCGACCCCAACTAGTGGCAGGCACATGGAGCTCTAATTTATAAAGGAAGAAACTCAAAGGACATAGAAGCAAAATGATTTATTTAGAGGTCACACAGATAATCAGTAATAGAACCAAGAGCAGTTCTTTCAACTAGTCCAAACTTGTTCTTTATGTTTACTTTACCTGTGAGATTTTGACCTCACTGAGAAATTAAATTTATGCGTTAGGCATTCCAGGGGTAATAGTAGGAAGGCAAAGAGGGCTTCCACAAAAGCAAGGAGGAAGGCACTTAGGGTTTTTGCTAGTTCTTTAAAATTCCAAGGAAATTTCATTGTTTTTGGAAGGCCAGCTTCTGTTTCAGAAGGTTCATCAGGAATAGAAAAGGTTGGGAAGCTTTTATCAATATATCTTGGGCAAAGTACGTCGAGATATCAGGTGTCAGAATCTTCCAGTTGAGTTTTTTCTCATCATTTGAGGCTTTTGGTAGTAGTTCTTTCCAGTCCAGCTCTTTGTCTACATCAGATTCATTTTTGGTTTACATATCATTGTCTGTTTTTCTTGATAATTTTTTTTTTTACTTTTTAGTGTTTTTACATGCAATAAAGTAGTAAATCAACTACCACTATTTCTTGCTTTATATAAGTGGATGTTCCTCAGATCTCTACCTAAGATGATTTTCATGTAATGTGAATTTGCCTGTTGTTAGTGTAGGAAAAGGAGAGAGGGGGAAGCAGGAAGGGGGCCATGTATCTGTGAAGAGAGGCAGCCAGCAAATGTTTCAAGACTGCGTTGGGGCCAGGGACAGAGAAACAAGAGCAGAAGAAGGAACATACAGGGGCCAGAAACTGAGAGGAAAACCATGCTGAGTCAGACATATCAGGGTTGGATGTGGATATAGACAGGAGAGAACTGGTGACATATGGGGGCCCGGGACAGACATTTGGTACCCCAAGTGTGGACAGACAGAAGATAGATAAGTGGGAGCTGGACACCTAGGAGGGTGGATGGAGCAGGACAAAGGTCTCCTCTCATGATAGCATCAGAGGTCTCAAGCCAACCCCCTAATCTGGCTCCAGCCAGTGGCAGTGGTGGTCTTTCCACACATCCGTTCTTCTGTTTTCACTTGGGGAAGGGTATTTTTAAAGTTTTTTTTTTACTTTTCGGTGGGGTGGGATGGGAAGCCGCAAAGTGATGAGCTAGGGGGCAGGAGGAGAGAAAGCACAATACTGTACGGTAAAGTTAACATAGGTTTTTTTATAGAATGTGGCTTTCTTTCAGAATTCTTTAGGTAAAGCCAAATTTGCATAATGTGTATTTACATAAAGTGGGAACTCTCTGTATAGAAAACTAAAACTGTTGGGAAAAAAAAAGCATTACAAAAATAATTTAAGTCATCACTTTAAATTTTATTTAAAGCAACAAACCAAATCCCAACCAAATATCTGGCAGCAATGGCAAACCCAACACTGTGAATGGAGCTGTGGGAACCCCATATCAACCCCAGAGTGCACTGATAGGACGGGCCTGTGAGAGCTGCTACAGTGAGTACTGAAGGGACTTGTTGGTTGAGTTTAGGATTAGTAGGAAACTACAGGGTCCATTCTACTTTATTAGGAACGTTGAGTGGAGTGTCATAAGGTATGAATGAGACCATGTTACTTTGGAGGCACTTAATGTCAGCTCACAAAAGCCTTAAGTCTTTTAGGCTCTTAAATAAATGCAGTTGCATAAATAGCGTGTTTCCGTTTGCACTTTGATCTTAGAAAATTTGGTCAGCTTAATAGCAGTTAGACATTGAGATCCTTGTGACGTATTTTCATTAGCAGACAAAAATGCCTGGCATGTAGTAGGTATTTAATAAGTACTTGCTAATTGTTAGTTAATTATTGTCACAAGAAAAATAATGTATGAGTTATAATTTATTTGGGGTGAGGGGTGTGATGAGGCTCTCTCATATTCAATCTTATCAAAGACTTTCCAGAAGTTGACAGAAATAAATGGTATTTTTCCTGGGTTTGTGAAGTTGTATTGGTGTGATTTGTTTCCTGATGATAGGTTTTTGTAAACTTTTTTGATTTGATCTGCATTCAATCACAGCTAAATATCTAGAGAGATAAATAATAGAACAATATTGCTTTGCTCTCACTGTTCTAAAATTACTGCCTGTTATACTCTCTGGTCCTCAAGACCCTGAAAGGTATTTGAAATTCGCTCCCTTGTAGTTAGGTTCAAGCGCAACTCTATCCAAGGAGAAGTTTTATGAACCATAAATGGTTAAATTAGTAAGGTGAATACATCGATGTACCTGAGAAAAATAATTTACATTTCCAGCATTGTTAGATAGCAGGCAGAAATAAGCCACAAAAAGGGGACTTTCCCCAGTTTTAGGTTTTCACAAAATGCCTTCATAATTTTGAGTTGTAATTTCCAAAGACATAAATCACATCCATATTTAAATTAAGCATGATAATGACTGTGATTATTGTCTTACCTGTGCAATTCTTCCTTCTATTCATGTAGATAATAGATAACATAATTGACTCTCTTAAAGAATTAATTTCATCATCTAATCATCATGATTGCCTAATGTTTTCTATAATTAAATTTTCTATAATTTATCTTTTTTAAAAGGCACACCAGTATAGAATTTATTTAATATCCTCTAAAGTATACGAGGTACTGAATATATTATTGAAATAGTTTTTGTATCCTTTTATTAAAGTGTGTGTATGTGTATATAGAATTTATTGTTTTCAATGGATTATAAAATGAGAAGAAAAAAAAGAGAAATACAATCACAAACAAAAAAATGTCTCTGAAATTCTGCCATAGGGTATTTTTATTGATGTTGGCTAGAAATTTAGCTACATTATTTTCTTATTCTTAGCCACGCAGTCTCACCAATGGTATTCTTGGGGGCCACCTAACATGCAATGTAGATTATGTGCAACCTGTTGGCTGTATTGGAAAAAATATGGTGGCCTGAAAATGCCAACTCAGACAGAAGAAGAGAAGCTATCGCCCAACCCAACTACAGAGGTATGTATACAGAGGCCATATTATTTTTTTAGTGTTTGATACTGAGCATGTTTCTCAGTGTCTCAGTCTCTCTTGGTAAACAAAGAATTGAGTTGAAAAATTATTCAGTAAATATCTATTAAATATATTCAATATTAAGTATATTCAGTAAATATCTATTATTGAGTGTGAAACAGATTATGTTAGTGTCAAGAGTAGTTAATAAATTGAAATAAGACATAGAGAAATCAAGCATACACAGAGATTACTGTAAGACATAATTAATGTCTTAGAGAAATACAAAATAGAATTCTATGTGATATGCCACAGGAGAAAAGTTACCAGTAGGTTGATGAAGAGGTTTCATGGAGATAGTGGTATTTGAGTTAGATTTGAAAGGATGGGTAGGAATTCAGCAAACTGGGAGAACAGCAATAACTGACATGCCAGGAGTTGGGACAACACAGAGCATTTTTAAGGGAGGGTATGTCCTCTTTGGCTGAAGTGTAGGGAGGAGCATTGTGGGTTAAGACTTGGATAGGTAGTCTGGCACAAATTTATAGGAGACAAGCAACAAAGTTTTAATTTTACTTTCTGGGCAGTAGGTAGATTTTGGAGCAGATGAGGGACATGATCATATCTGCATTTAAAAAAAATTGCAATGGAAAAAAAGAAATAAATTTGGGAGTGGGAAGTGGAGGCCAGATCAGTTTAGAGGCTCTTGCAGTAGGCCATACAGCGCTCATGAGGATGCGTACTAGGGATGTATGCAGGGGAAATAGCGAAGAATGGGTGGATATGACAAGTATTGCAGAGTTAGCGTCAGTAAGGCCTGTTAGCTGCTGGGATTTGCAAGAATAGCAGAGGGAAGAGGAAAAAATACCATTCTTTTGAAAATACAAAATTGGATGATTGATAGGGCCACTGAAAGAAATAATGAAGTCTCAAAAAGGAACATGCCTACCTTAAGGGCTAGGGTGAGGATAAGGACACAGAGGAAGGATGAGAGTGATTAGTGTATATTATCTAAGGCCGAAGACAAAACAAGTCTATCTGCTCACAAGGATAAATTGTGAGGTCGAGGTAGAAGAGTACTTATAAAAGGCCATGGCATTTGATGTTTAGGAGTTCATGCAGAAAGAAGTTTCCCTACAGTAATGAAGGTGGAGAGCAGTGTGCAATGTCTTATGACATTTTAATATTTTTGCCTCATTAATTGCATTAATCACTTACTGACTACCAAATTAAACATTATTGAAAATATTGGGGCCAATCTTCGCACAGATCTTCCTTCCTCCAGCAAAGGCACTGAAATTCTGTAGTAGTTCCCAGACTGTAGAACAATGAGTGAAGTGTAAGCCCCACTTCTTTATCTGTCGTATTTGCCCGATGAAGATTTGTTTTGTCACAATGAAATGTTTCCATTATGTATAGAATGAGAATTATTTCTCACTAAACCCATTTAGGATCTCCCCATGGCACAGAGGGAACCTTGGGTTCTCTTGTGCTGTGCCAGCTGAGCACAAGTTCTATCAAGTTCCACCAAACTTGAAAGACTTCACATACTGGCCTTTCAAGATTATGTGTCAGTCAGTTATCTGAAGATAAGCCTAGCTCAATTCCCTGAGGATCATCACCAGATGGTTGACTGCTAGGTGGTTTTTTTGTTTTCCTCAGTTATAACAATTCATAAAGACTATATACTTAAGGAATAGCAGAATTACAGCCTTCTTGGTGAGGAGCATATCCATACTCATAAAATTATGGATCCTTGAAGTATAGCAAGATGTAGGTGAAACATAGTGCAAGTGGTTTTCTTCAGGAAGTGATTTATTTGGAAAACACATTCTAATGAAGAAGTTATTAGCTGCTGTTGAAAAATTAGACATACCAAAGAGGTAAGATGAATGCACAGTTACATCTTTTTTTATCTGTCTTATTTTACTCTTGCCAGATCTTCCTATTCACACTGTCGTGGCTCTTTGGAAAAAAGTACAAAATGACAGGACCTTAATCTTGTGGCATGAGTAATTGAAATGTCAGTGTGGCTAAATTATCTTAGATTGAAAACGTCAAACTATGTTAGACCCTATCTCTACTAGTAAAGAATATTTTCTTCTGTTTCTGCCTCAGGGAATCCCTCAATACTAAAGTTGATAACATGAGATTAGCCCTCTCAGTGAGTACTCAATTTATTTTTGCTTTTTCCACTTCAGTTTTTGGCATCTTGGGAATTATAAACTCTTAAGATCCATGTGGTTTTCTTGCCCCACACCTGGTTTTAGGGACAGGCTGTTGAGGCATTTTCATAGCATAATGAATACATCAAGGTGCATTTATGTTTTTACATGATGAAAACAATGTTGAGTTTTATTACTTTAGTCTATTTTGGTTTCTGGTTTTTGCAGGATCCCCGTGTTAGAGGTCACATGTCACGTCAGGCCACACAGGGAATGCCAGTCCGTAACACTGGAAGTCCAAAGTCATCTGTGAAGACCCGCCAAGCTTTCTTCCTTCATACTACATGTTTGACCAAACTTGCTCGCCAGGTCTGCAAAAATACCCTCCGGCTGCGGCAGGCAGCAAGACGACCCTTTGTCCCTATTAATTGTGCTGCCATTAGGGCAGAATGTAAGATGCTTTTAAATTCTTAACTATATGTGCTGTGCTTCTGATCATTTTTCTGTTTTTTTGTTTTTGTTTTTGTTTTCTTTTTGGTTTTTTGTTTGTTTGCAATAAACATCATTTCTTGTCTACAGCCTTTATTTGGTTTAATTTTTTAAATTTTTTTTGTCTATTCTAGTTTTAATTTACCAACTTAATGAAATACCCTAGAACCTCTCTACAATACTGTTTTTCATAGAGTTCAGTATAAACTTGGTCTGTTTTGTATCTTTTCCAAGAGGTCCTATTAAGTGGCACTTTTGCCCTATAAACTGAGTGCCACAGGATTGGCCCTGAGCCTTTGTGAGGCTTTATTATATGCTGAGGTGCTTCAGTACAATAGGAAATCATATTTGAATGAGTTAATGTTAACAGTTTCATTAAGCCTTATTATTTAACACCTAGCATTTTTTTGTGTCTGTGCCACCTCTCATTTTCCTATTAGCATTCACAACTATTACCCAACATTATCTAAAAGTTTCTTGAGTCTCACTGTATTTCTGTGAGACCATAAATTGTAAATACATTTTGCAGAACCTTGTATTACTTTGGATGAGGATTCTGAGAAGAATATCTTAAACTAAACTTCAGGTGTGGTATTAGACTTTTATTTTCCTGTGTTCGACATTTTTTTCATTGCATATACATATGTCATTGAATCATATATTTCCATGTATTCTTTATATGATTGTGTGGCTATCATTTTCTACACATAGCACTTAACATTGGGGTTATGAATTTACATTGTCATTGAGTAGATTATTCCATCACTACCCTGGCAACCAGACAGACACTTGGGGAAGAAGGGGCAAAATTAAAAACAGCACTAAAGTAACATTGATAACCTGACCTATATTGTTCCTTATTGACACTTCCCCTGGCTTATAGGTTTAAATGTAAGCCTAAGAGCTTTCTTCTTTATGAAATGGGGAAAACAAATCTTTGGGTTCTGCTCTTCTATTCATCTGCTTTGAAAGACATTACTTTATATGTGATTTAAACTTTGGAAAAATAAGACGTGAAGCTGTTGAGAGGAAATAAATGAGATTCTTCTTTTTTTTTTTTAATTATCAGGGACCCAGTTTCATCTTTGTTTCTATAACTGGGGGAGAAATAACACAAATTAAAATTAGCTATTGAGGAACTTTGCATTTCCTGTGATTCTCCTGCAAATTTATCTGTTAATTTGTACACTAGCTTTATTTTTGTTATTGCTTCAGTGAATTGTCATCTCTTTTTTTTCCCTCAATTAAACTGCCTTATTGCCAAAGGAGTCAAGGTTTAATTTACCTGGATTTGATTTCAGAAATTAATTAGATTATCATTTAAAATAAAACCTCAGCCATTTGTTTTGTTGAGATTTAAAAAACACGTTACCTTACATTTTCTAATCATTTTATTTATCAACTGCAGGGAGAATACTACATTTAGAATGTGATTCTTACAAAAAGTTCACTCATGCTCTGAGGCTTTAGATTTTAATTTTTCAGCAGACAAGTTTTTGATGAACTATCTTTTCCTAGCATATAATTGATTATATTTTACATCTTTATAGTCTTTCTGGGTGAGCCCTATTACAACATTAACAACAGTTCCTTTGCTTGCTTAATTCCTTTACAGGAGTATTCAGATAAAATGCTGACAAATAAGGCATATTTATGATTTGATCAGTAGGAGTTAGTAATTATGAAAGAAATGATAACTGAAGCATTCTGATTAACGCAGCCAATTTAAATTTGAATGTACTCTGAGGAGAACACAGCTCTATTTGTTTATGTTGGGAAATTATTTATTTGTTGTTACGTAGTAACCACCATCTTGACATATGTCATCCTGACTTTTGTTTTCCATATAAAAATTGAAGTTATATATACCTTACTGTAATTCGACCTCCCTTCACCTCCCCAGCCTGGCCATTACTTTGGCATCAGTAGTGTTGCTTAATAGTAAAGTAAGAACAGTGGTACACTGGCATGAGGGAGGTGACCTGTGGCATATGTATTCATTCTTATAGCAGTAAAAAAAATTTTAAGTTAAAAATAAGTTGCAATACTAAAATTGAAGAATTTTGTTGCATGAATTTCAGAATATTTGCAAATATGACATGACACAATTATCATCACGTTTTAGATCCTTTTTTAAAAAAAGATCAAGAGTGGGCATATACTAGGGCACATATTACTGCCACATTTTTCTTCTTGTATGGTTTTATAAATAACACTTTTTAAACATTAAATAACAAGACAGGATCACCAGTGGACAGACCACCATGACCCTTAAGGTTATTAGATCACCCCCACTGCTGAGGTGAAGCACCAGATTATCCTCGATGAAATCCACCAATGACCTTACAAATTGAGTTATCAATTAAATTCTATCTTGCTTCCTCACCATTGAGTTATGAAGGCATGTTGCAGGCGGGATTGTGAGGTTAAATCAAATGACCAGAAGGCTTTTCATAGGCATGGCTAACTGCTACCGACACTCCCCCGCCTCCCACCCCACTCCCCCACCTATGGAAGTTTGGGAGTGGTGATTAAATTTGCTTACTTAGCCATTGTGGGCTAGCCTAGTCATCTGTTTGAATTTCAGTTTCCTCAGCTGTGTAAAATTAGGATAATAATAATTTTGAAGGTTATTTTCAGGATCAGATAATAGTGTTTGTGAAGTGCTATATAAATGTTAGTATTATTATTACTGTTGTTACTTGATTATAGTATTTCAGGATAATAGGCCTTCACATGAAAAAGAGGTCTATGAGCCTGTGCCACACTGAAATTGAATGCTAGCACTGTTGCTTGTTAAGAGATACATTAATGAGGTACTCCAATATAGTTTAATTCTGTCAAGAAGCTAATCGAACCTCAGAGGGCAAAATAAATCCTAATGTCCTTTTTTTACGTGCCATATTTTTTCTTAACCATTCTGTAAATATCTTGAGTACGGTTCCATGAAATGTTAAATCCAGAGAACTGGAGATGAAATTTTGCTTACGTAATAATAGAATTAGTAATTCACATTTTTGTAGCATGTTATGGTTTATGAAGTACTTTCCCTCACAAGAAACCTATGAAGTGTAATGCAAATTTTATTACCCTCACTTTACAGGTGAGGAAGCTGAGGTTCTATTAGGTAAAAACGACTCGCACATCACCATGTATCTAGTTTACAAAGTTTGGAGTTGAAATTTGAAAGTAGCCACAAAAACCATTGGATTTGTCAAGATTTGTGAACATTTTTCCTTCACATGCTCTTGAGTTTTTTCATGTAAACTCTGTGTTCTATTTCAAACAATCTACTTTGTAAGGATTTAGAAAACTGCTACACTTAAGCATATAGACTAATAGCTAAGTGGTGTTGATTTTAACAGCGATTCATCAAATTTGGCATTAAAAAAGCTGCAGGTGCAAGCGAGGTCTATACAAAGTAAATAAGCCTCATCTTCTGCTAAGTGAATTGAGAATTAAAGAGGCAAATTTCCCCATGTTAGGAACAAACATGGCACTACCTATGGAGTTTTTAATAGGTATTTCTCAGATGTAATAATAGGCAATTGTCTTATTTGACCTTTAGAGGGAGCCCCATTCTATGGTGTTGCTAATGAATTATTCATTTGACTTAATCAACTGAGGCAAATACACACATGTACACAAACATATACATGCATACATATGTGTGTGTGTGTGTAGAGGCCTAAGAATTATTAGTGACTTCAGAATTAGAGTGAAATTTTTGATAATAGATGTTAGTTTCTAATCCAGTCTTTTTGGGGAGGAAAACGATATGATAGAAAGAGGAGGCTCAAAAGACTTGAGTTTCAATCCTTGTTATATCACCTGAGAACTATGTGACCATGGGCAAGTCACTTCCCTTTTCTTACTTATCTGTAAAATGAGGGACATGTGCCTTAGGTGATCTCTTATCCTTTTAAGCTTTAACATTCTGTGATACTTAACAGTATAACAGTCTCATGGATAGGTACAGTATATTCTTTGCTTGCCTTGTTGACAGTTTGCTTTAAAATTAGATACTAAGTAAATCTGTGTTGATGTTAAATGGCAGTGAATTTGAAATAATCATAGATATAGTTATATCTGTGAAGCAAGATGAATTTTTTTAACTTCCAGAATGGGGCTTCATTTAGTATTTAAGAGATTTTCCCATTTTAATTTCCTTCCTCCTGCATTTAAATTTGAATCTGTAGTAATTTCCTTTTCTCAGACTATTCAGAAAGTCCATACCAAAGTTACTAGTTTTCATCACCTAGTGAGAAATATTTGTTTTCCCTTAATTTCCACAACATATATAAACCAGTTCATGGAACATATTTTTGAGGCCCTTCTATTGCTATAAAATTCTTTTTCTCTTAAGCAGTAGCCCTAGGACTTAGCACTTTGAATCTCAGTTTCTTCCCCTGTAAAAGAATAAAAGCTTATATTTATATAGCACTTGACAAATTATAGTGCACTTCCTCCTCCTATAGGAAGTGAAAGTATTGTTATCTCTGTTTTGCAGAAGAGGAAGGTCAGACAGGTGAGTGGCTTGGCCAAAAATCACCTTACTAGTTAGTGTAAGAGCAGAGACTTGAACTCACCTGTCAGAGCGCAATGAAGATCACTCAAGGCTTTAAGGTCACAAAGGAAATCTGTAATATTAGATATTACTTACTAGAATCAACAGAGTTGCCAATTAGATAAGAAATTATGGGCAAATTATCATAAGCTAAAAGGAAGTACCTTTGGATGATTTGGCCATACCCACACAGTGAGTTTGTTGGTTTACTTTCCTATAATTCCCCCCAGAGCTTGCCCTACATGAGCAGCAAGGCTAACTTTAAAAAGTAATAATAAAAACAGGAAAAAAAGACTGATGTACTTCTACCGAAGAGGAATTTGACAAATGGAAGGTTTATATATAGGCTTAAGCATGTATCATATATCCTTAGACCCGTACTAGAACAGAATGATACTGTCTAGAATATTATCTAGGGAAAGACTACTTTTGTGTAATAGTCTAAGTCTGACATTCAGAATTTGGCACCTGGTATTTTTCTTCAGGATAGGAAGCAAAATAAATTTAACTGATGATAGGAACACAGTGACAGTCTTTATCTAAAAATAATTGGAATGCTATGGTACTTATTTTCATAAATGATTTTCCTCTATGGCACATTTCAAGTGTAACTAAGTTTTAAGGGTCTAGTAAGGTTAAGAAGGAAACATTTTAATATTAACTTTTCAGTAATTTGACAGCACAAGGATGTTTGTTCTTTAAGAACCTCCTTTTAGGATTTGTGGAGCACTAAGCAGTTACCTAAAATGTGCCAAAAATGCTTTCATTGTATTTCTTCCCAAATTTTCTTTAATAAGCATCTATTTTATAAAAATTTCCCAAATAGAAATAAAGAATTAGATACATGGAAAACAAAGAGATTGGATCATAAAGCATTCCCAGTGGTTACATTAATAATTAAGAAATTACGGGCTGGAAAGCAGGGACTAGCGTGAGCTCCCAGCCAAGTCCCTCCAAAACCCTATGAAAAATGGCTCTGAACCAATTCTAGAACTGCAGAACCAACAAAACAGCAGAGGGAAGTAGGGCTCCAGCCCAGAACAGCCTGGATGGTCTCTGGGTAAGGTCTATCCCACACGGAGCTGGGAGCAGAGTAGAGCCCAGCGTGGGCGGCACGGACAAAGCAGACCAGGAACTGGGTGGAGCGTGCCCTAGCATCCTGAATCAGTGAGCTGTGGCAGTTGCCAGACTTCTCAACTCGCAAACACCAAAGACAACAGAGAAGAACTGCAAAACCCACAAAACAGCAGAGGGAAGCAGGACACTAGCCCAGGACAGCCTGGATGGTCTCTGGGTAAGGTCTATCCCACACAGAGCTGGGAGCAGAGCAGAGCCCAGCGTGGGCGGCACGGACAAAGCAGACCAGGAGCTGGGTGGAGCATGCCCTAGCACCCTGAATCAGTGAGCTGCAGCAGTTCTCAACCACAAACACCAAAGACAACAGAGAAGGTTACTGGGAAAAGCTGCTGGGGGCAGGGAGTTTGCGGGTTCGGCCACCACCCCTGGGGCAGCAGAGGTGGGGCAGCTACAGAACTACAGCTGCAGTTGCTTCTGGCCCCAGGCCCACCCGCTGGGAGGAATTAAGTGGTGGATCAGAGCAGGAGTGAAGAGCCTGCTGAAGATCTAAGTCCAGTCCAGGTTGGGGGTTCTTGGGGAAGGAGGAGTGTTGGTGTGGCAGAGCTGGTGCATCCCCCTAAGCTTAGAAGATAGAACTCTGTACTTTACAAGCAGTCATACCTCACTGAAAAACTCAAGGGTCAAGTGAGTTGGCTGGGAACATGGACAGGCAGCAAAAACACACCCAGATTCAGTCTCAGACTCTGGAATCCTTCTTTGGTGACAAAGAAGACCAAAACATACAGCCAGAAGAAATCAACAAAGTCAAAGAGCCTACAACAAAAGCCTCCAAGAAAAACATGAACTGATCTCAGGCCATGGAAGAGCTAAAAAAGAATTTGGAAAAGCAAGTTAGAGAAGTAGAGGAAAATTTGGGAAGAGAACTGAGAGG
>CM053625.1:281099544-281141245 GCA_028646595.1 Phalanger gymnotis | reverse complement strand
GTTCGCTAATTTGTTGCTCTGGGCCCTGAATAAATTTTTGGATGCCTTCTGCTTGGAGAATTCTGTATACCCATCGATTTCGAACCATTCAGATATTTATATGATCCTTTTTGAGATCATAAATTCGGCCTTCCTACTACAGTCTCCTAAAGGAAAATGGACCATAGCTTATCTTTAAGGTCGATTTTAAGGAACTCAATTGTGCTCTTCCATGGCACATCCCTTGAACCTGCCTTTTTCAGTAGAGTACTGGGTTGGATCAGCCCTAGGTCTTACTCATTTAGTCCCTAGGGTTCCAAAGGCATTGCTATACCTTGGGTTGTGATAGCACTTTAAGTGATTGCCTGGCTCTTTTTCTTACTGATTTCTCTTAAGGTGTATGTTCTAACAAAGGTGCTTCTGACTTGAGGACAGTCTTTTACCAACACCACAACAGACACAGAAATAGAATTGATACTGTCATTAGAACGTATTACCTTAACAAAAAGAGGAAATAGATGTGGAGTTCAGGAAACATCACAAACCTGGCACAAAGGCATAATATGTTAGTGGTGAGGGGCTTCAATTATTTGAACATCTGTTAGAGTTGAACAGTTTTCCTCCAAAACAAAGTAGTTAATAATTTCTTCACTTGCCTCAATGATCATTTAATCCCTTTTTGTTTATTCTTTACACTATTAAAAAAAGTTTTATTAATATGTTTTGTTTTTACATTACAAAATATTTCCAGATTTCTCCCACTCTGAAAGGTATCATGTGATGAAATAAAACAGTTAAAACCAATAATTCATGAACCTCATCTGAAAATGTATGAAGCACTCCACATCTATAACACCCTCAAAAGCTCTGTATTTTTTAAAAAAAAATTAGTTTTTAGTTTTCAGTTCCACATTCTATTCCTCCACCCCTCTCCCATCTGTTGAGAAAGCAAGAAATACATTATCTATTACACATATGCAGTCACACAAAACATATTTCCATATTAGCCACATTCTGGAAAAAGGAAAAACAGAAAAAAATTTCAATCTGCATTCTGAGTCCATCAATCTTCCATCTGGAGGTAGATAGCATTTTATATCATGAGTCCTTTCAAGTTGTAGTGGATCGTTGTATTGATCAGTTACTAAGTCTTTCACAGCCAATTTTCCTTAACAATATTGTTGTTTCTATGTAGATTGTTCTCCTGGTTCTGCTTACTTCACTTTGCATTAGTTCATATAGGTCTTCTGAAATCTTATCCTTGGATTTTTTTTAAAATCAGCTTTTCAGTATGAGATGGAAAGAGGTCAAGTCAGCAAGCATTTATTAAGAGTTTACTATGTGCTAGGCGTTGTGCTAAGCATTAGGATTCAAAGAAAGGCAAAGCCAGTCCTTGCCTTCAAGGAGCTCACAATCTAGTGCAAACAACTATTTCCAAATAAAATATACACAATGAGATATGTTTACATTCACGGCAATTCATCTGAAAAGGATCTATGGGTTTTGGTATATACTACAAGGCCAGTCATGCTATGGCAGCCAGAAAAGCTAATGCTACCTTCAGCTACGTGAAAAGAGGCCACCTCTCCAGGACGAGGGAGGTGATGCTCTTATATAAACTTTACCTAGGTCAAACCATCACTGAATGATCATTTCTGGGTACCACATTTCAGGAAAGAGAAACTGGAGAGCATCCAAAGAATGGTCAGAAAGGTTAAGTTCGTGCCATCCAAGTATCAGTTGAAGGAATTGAGAATGTTTGACCTGGAGAAAAGAAGACTTAGCAGGGCATGATAGCTACTTTCAAGTATTAGAGGAGGAGTCACCCTGAAAAGATATTATCTTTGTTCTGCATAGCCTCAGAGGACAGAACTATGAGTATATGGAAATTGCTTCAAGAGAAGTCTAAGGGAAAATGTAACCATTTAGAGCTTTCCAAAAGTGGAATGGACTCCCTTAGAAAGTAGTAGATTCCCCCTCCCTAGAAGGCTTCAAGCAAAGGCCACCTCATGACTTGTCACATATGTCCTAGAAGCATTCATATTCAAGTACTAGACTAGAAGGACCTCCAGGGTCTCTTCTGACCATGAGGTTTTGTGAGTCTGCATCTGTTCAGTATTTTGAGAAAGGAGGTTTTTGGGTTGCCACTTAAATATTTGATATCTCTCCCTGGGATTGATGTGCTATGTGGCTAAGGTGGTCCAAATAAGAAAGGAAACTTTATTGGAGAGTTGAAAAGCATCAAGACAGATGTGTCCACTCTTAGCAAACTAGTATCTAGTGGGAACACATTCATCCCAGCCAACCCTTTGGTAGAATCTGCCAAACCACCTCCCTCAAAACTCTGATATGTTTTGAAATCTAGTGAGTAACGCAAGATGCTATTGACATAGTCTGCAAGCAACTTCTGTTTTTCATTTACTCATTTCTACCAAGATTTCCTAGATTTCTTTAAGCCTTGCAAAGAGAGATGAAAGCTCACCACTCCTTTGGGGGTTTTCATTGTGATTTGGGGACAACTTCCATTTCCTCAGTCTTTACTGAGTGGCTACTTCAGTGTTTGAGTTGGGGCTGGATGGGTGAGCTCCTTACCTTCAGAGAAAAATGTTCACAACCCATATAGAATACCTACTTTGTAATGGCTAAATTCTCTATGGTAAATTCTTGGTAAATCTCACAGCCATACGCTACATGCCTTCCCTATTCTTGGGTACCAGCTCTGGGGAGAAATATGGTGGCCATTTACAAGCCCTGGGAACACTGCCTAATGACTTGGTTACTAGGTGGCAGTCTAACCCAGTAGTGATCCACCCTTGTGATTTCTGCCCACCCTATTTTGTAAAGCCATTAAGAAGTCATGACTGATTATTCGCATCTTTAAAAAGAAAAAAATGCCTTGAGTCACATGTATCCTCACATTTCTCTTTCTGCCCCAATTAAAATTTCCAAAGGTATGCCCAGAAGAGGTGCCAACAATAGTCTAAGTGTGCCTCTATGAACATTTCCACTTCAGTTTAGGATTAGACCAAGTTTAAAATGGAACAAAAACTCTCCCTTACTGACCACTAATTCTCCACATACCACATTGACTGTGTGTCTGCTGACCTCTGTTCTCTCTCTCCTTGTATCTCTTTTCCAGAGCTCACATGCTGTGTTTCAGACTGAGATGTCCTCATCCCATCCTCCAAACCAAGACTCACTTCACTGTCCTACTGACGTTCACAGCTTTGGCTTAGGAAGAAGCAGTTGTACTCCTGGCACATTCCAGCTTGAAACCCCCATGACCTGACCCCACACTGAGTCAGTGGCCCGCAGTGGGGAAACTTGAGTTCAGATCCCCAAAGCTACATCTCCATTTTGTGAATTGATAGAATCTCCCATAGCCTCTCAAGGTACAAGCTGCCCAAGAGCTTTTCAGAAAGGAGGAGATGAAAGTTTACCCTACTCTACCCCATTTTGTCTGCAGCCTCCTCTTGAGCACATAAATGGTCAGCTGTATCTCCTAGAACGAAGCCAGTCCTGAGCCCTGATGCCTTGGAAAGACAGTAATGTTTCATGGATCAGCCTGACTGTGGTTTGTGAGCATGTTGTAATTGTGTATAGGAGGGCGTATAACATCTTTCTGAAAGAATCCTTAAGAAATGTGCTCATGTATGTGCACCCTGCCGCAATATCTTTTCTAGGCATTAAGTCACATAGCTTTGATACCACCTTCACATAACTTCGTCTTTGATGCTAAGCTTTTATTAGTTGCGTGGTTTATTTTAAAAGGGAAACTTTCTCTCCCCCTGGGCAGCAAGAGTCTCCAGAATTATCTGTCTCAAGCAGCAGAAATTGCCTTCTTTGATTCTGTGAAAGCCTCCTTCCTTGTCGCCTGTCTTTTTAATTGTTGGGTATAGCCTGAGGCCTTAATGTTCATATGTAGCTCTTAGATTACCTTTGCACCTCCCCCCATGCTTAAACTTTGCCTCAAATTTGTCATAAATGATATGACACTAATCATTTTCTTCCCTTTCTAAGGGAACTTTCATTCTATTCACTGAGGATAATCCAGGTGTTCTGGGCTCCTGTGCACCAGGTGATCCCTGCAGGTCATCTGAGTGACATACCAGCAAAGGATGAACTGGGACTGAATCTGCCCTCAGATGTCTGAGACAAGCTGAGACACATCCATCTGGTAAAGGACAACTTTGCCTTTTAGGAAGATGGAAGTGGGGAGGGAGGAAGAGGGAGAGAGAGAAAAAGAGAAAGAGAGAGAGTAGGAGACAGACACAGACCTTGGAGGCCCCCAAGAAATCTACATGAACACAGGATTACTTCTCTTTGTTTTCTGGCTTAAACTCCTACCCTCAGTACCAGAACTTGGTGTCTTTACAACTGGTTATTGTGCAGTCCTCAGCTGAGGCCGAATTGAAAAACAAAATAAAACAAAATATGAGAGGAAATAGTTCTCCCTGGAAGGGTGAATGTAGATGACATCCCAGAATCTGAATTGCCACATGCATGACTTGTAAGTCTCGTTTCTCTAACTCTTAGGAATGGAGGGAAACACTCAGGAGCTGCAGGCACAAGCCACCTTATTTTCCTTTATTATAGGGTCCATCATCCATATGGTATTTAAAGTTTCAGCAAATATGAGACAGTATTGAATTGAGTGAGTCTTGGAGTCCCTGTCTCTCTGGTCAGCCATATCCTTAAATAGATGGATTTGAGTGAACATAAGAGAATGTAATGCGTGATGGGATAATACTCTGGATCAAAACTTCCAGAAATATTAATTACTCCCTTTTTTTTTTAAATGAGGGAGGCAACCCAGGCCCTATTCCCAGGAGTATTTCCAGGTGTGTCCTCTGAAGTAATATATGAGATGGTGACTGGGTACCAGCTGAGGAGCCAGCTAAATGGAGACCAGGGTGAGAAAAGGAGATTGGGGGCTCAGAAAACCTGAAAGGATTTCTTTAAGGGTGATCCTTGGGTGGAAGAAAAAAGAAAATCACATTTGTCTGCCTGAGTGGGCTATATGGTAGAGACTTTCGATCTGTTCCTGTTTCCTGAATTTTTTTTTTAACCTTAGAGACTAAATGGCCCCTTGTTCTCTCCCCTCCCCCTTGAAAGCCCTTATTAAATGCTTTTGGCCATTGTTCACTTCACCTTAGGATATTAAAAGATGGACGGTTCACCAAGTCTAAGGAATTGTGCATACGGACCGGGCTGTAAAGGGGAACAGTGGCCTAAGCATTTGATACTGAGAACTTTTGCCATTGAACTTTGAGGGAGTACTGGCTCCCTGTAAACTTTGTTCAGAAGGGATCCTTTCTCTATTTGAAGGTTCTCAGGCCAGCAACCCCTGAGCTTCCCAGAAGCAAATTGTGAGGGAATTAGAGGAGAAGGAGTTTAATAACTAAACATTCAACTTTCTAGTCCAGCTTTATCAGACATATAGGATTTATGGCTACTCTTGAAGGTTTCTCAGGCTCTCCCATCTTGTGACTGTAAAATCCCATTGTAGCATGATGTTTCCCTATGTACTGCCATCTGGTCCATATGTCCCAATGAGTTACATAGACACACACACACACATACACAGAGCAAACTAAGTGCAGAAAAGCTCTGTTCTTATGACTGAAGTCAAATGACCTTTTAAAGCCTACAGTGTTCATCTATGCTGGCATCACTTCTTCTGTTGTCCCCAGTTCCCCTCTATGGCATGAGTAGTCAAAAGGAGAAAACTAAAATAAACCATTGGTCATGTTTTCAAAATTTTTGTTAAAATTCTAACTTAACAGAAGCCTAATATCTCTTAGCCTTGATCCACTTGAAGATATAAGCCTGGTTTTAATTCTTATGGCCAACTGAAGAGATTCAGCATGTTTTTCTTTCTTGTAAGGTAGTGAGATGCCTCATTATGCTATGTTCAGGTAAAGGATAGGGGATAATCTGTTAGGAGATGCTAAAAAAGGGATTTAGGTGCTGGATGGTAGGTTGATCTCGAAAGCCCTGTAACGTCCCAACTCCTAGGTTCTATGAGGCTATGAGAAGCATTATTTTTGTAGTTATATAGGACTAGCCTTTGTTAGGACTGGATAGGTAGGAGAAGTCACCTTACTTTGTGGTTAAATATCGAACTGTGAGCATTTGATGTGATTGGAGGGTGTGTAGGTTGCTTTGTTTAGTTAAAAATGGGCTCTTTACTCAACTCCACCATCCTGCCTCCCAGCCAACTAGCTTTGTCATTGTTTGTCTCATAGACCCCCAACTCGTTCACTCCCTTTGGCCCTGATGCTTGTGGTGCTGCTGCGAGCACTAACTCAAACTAGGCATCATAGATAAGGAGACAGAAACTCAGAGACGGTAAGTCACTTATTCACAGTCACACTGCCAGTAAATGACAGGGCTGGATTCAAACAGGTCTTCTGACTTCAAAGCTGGTATTCTTTGTACGATAGTGCCTTGGCTGCCTCTAGTCAGTTTTGTGAGCATCCCCAAGAAAAAAGAAAGAGAAAAGCCTTGCTTTGCAATAGTTAAGCCTCAGGAGTCATACTGTGCATTTACTTTATACAGCTAAGGCAAAACCACCCCCAGGATCAAAAACCCGATCAGAATTTGTTTTGCCCACTCATCGAAGTTTCTGATTGAACTTTAATGATGATGAGGGATTGAGTCTGAATGAATAGTGTTCCTCATTGTTCGGTAGGCCTCTGAATCCCCAAATTGCAATTAGAGAGAATCTCTTTAGATTCTAAATCATTTTTCTTTTGGCCCCAAACTGCTCCCAGGAGAAGATGCATGAAAGGGAAGGAAACAAGCATAATGTTTGTACTCATCCAGATAGTGCTATTACTGGGATTTCGTATTTGGAAATGTGAAACTTCAAGCGGAGCTCAGAGCTGGGCTGGGGTTGTGATCCTCCCCTTATTTATCTTGGACTTTTTAATTGAAGATAGGGAGTGGAGAAGAGGAAACATATAAGAGAAATGAGGAATACCCTCTAATGCCTCCTCCCCAGCAAGGATTGGTACCTCTAGGAAACAAGAAATAGGAAGTGAGGTTAGGATGGGTTGAGAGGTAGGGAGAGAGGGGGAGGCAGGAACTAAGTGAGAGGCATATTAAAAACTCATCATTTCCTAGCTTAGAGTAGGCTTTCTGTGGGTTTCTGCCGTTGTCTAGTTTGGAAGAGTTTTCAGAAAAGGAAAGTAGTGAGAGTGAGGTCACAGGTGGGGTAGCTCAGAGTTAAAGCCCTGAAGGCTTTTGCATTTTTAAGTAAGAAGCTTAGACTGTGTTTTGGAAAGATCCTTCCAGCTCTAAAATTTATTTCAAAAGGAAGGGAATGTGTAGATGAAGAAAATAAACAGTGGTTGTGTTGCTATAAAATAAGGTTCTTAACCTGGGGTCCATGAACTTATTTAATATATGATTAATGCATTTAAAAGCATTACTTTGAGAAGAGGTTCCCAGGCCTAACCAGACTGCCAAAGGGGCCCGTGACACACACAAATAGGTAAAGAATACCTGCTTGAGAAAGAACAGGGTCTGGAGTAACAAAGTGGATAAAATGACAAAGGAGATGGAAGAATAGACTCTTTCCCCAACTGGACACTAGAAGGAGGAGTTTCTAGGAGTTGGATCCAGGGCATCTTAAATCAACCTGTCTCACCTGGGGCTGGATCATGAGGGGATTTGTTCCCCCAAAGGTGAACCCAGCCTAGTCAGACACCTAAGCTCCTGAAAGGTTCAGATAAATTCATAATGAATCCCCAGGGAGTTACTGAGGGGAGAAATAGAGGTTTGGAGACTTCCTGGATCCCTAAGGATGCTGTCCAGAAGGCTATCACAACCTCCTGCAACTTCCTCTTGGAACCCTAACAGAGATAAGATTCTAGGCTAGACTTCATGGAGTTTAGTGGTGGCTGCCATTTAAAGCATTTCTCCACTAAAGATAAGATATCCTTTTCTTTGGGAGTGGATTTAGATGGATGGAAAGAGGAAGTCATGATCTACAAACCAGGTATGTGTAGCCTTTTGGTATGGGTAGGGATGAAGGAGGGGTCAGTCTTAAAGCATACATGGCAGTGCTCAACCTAGGGTTTTGACCTACACATGGATACCCCACTCAACACCCAGACATACATTCCAAGGTAAGGGTTTTTGCACCATCAACCACATCCCCCCCACTCTATGTACACATGTTCACTCCCCGAGTGCTTCCCATATATTTTTGTTCCTAATTTCAGGGATGTAGTGTTGCAGCCCAGCTCACAGGGACAAATACAGACATGAGATTAGATATTCCTCATGTGAGTTTGGTTTATTAAGGCAGAACAGGAGAACTAGTAACAGCTATGACTGGACTTCACTTTGAAGAAACCAGGCATGATCCATCTCCAAGGCCCTTCCGAGTCCTAGGGCCCACTTCATCTTCCAAGCCCTCCTATCGCTGGTTTGAGATTGGGGCCTGGAGAAGTCTTACCATATCACCTAAGAAACCCATCTCTTCCCAGCCATGACCAACCAGTCCTCTCCCTTTGAACTTCTTAAAGACTCACAGTTGACTAGAGTAGAGGAAGTTCACAGGGCAGGTTCTGCTCCCATCTGCCAAAATGGGTATGCTGGAGTCTAATGACCAGAGTGATCAAATCCCTTTACCCAAGGTTCTCAGATATTTCCCCAATGATAGATAAGACCAGGGGGAGTAGGACAAAGGGCTGCTTGGCTCCTCACCTAGAGACCAATATCTGGACCTAAGCCTGCAAACTTCCTGCATCCACTCTCCTTGAATACATCTGCCTGGTTGGATAGGAAGAGCTGCCATCATCACCTTCTTGCTCATGATTCATTCTAGCTGACTGGTCTGCCCTACAGAGCAGTATTTTGCTCTGGTGGAGAAAATTGGGGCTGGAGAAACAGTAGAGTACAGGATCAAGGGTGCTGTTGAGGTAGGTGAAGGCCAGGGCTCCATGGAACAGCTCCGTACACATGCTGAGGGCATGGCAATCCTTGAGTCGCATGGCTAGGACAGAGGCTATTGCAAAGACAATGCTGGGCAAGAAGCAGAAGAAATAGACAGCAACGACTACTCCCAGGACAAGCATCGCCCGCCGTGCCCCCGCTTTCTTGCCCAGGTTCCGTCGTCTGATGGTGAAGATGATGCTGAAGATACAGAAAAGGATGATTCCCAATGGCAGAAAGAATTCCATCCCATACAGTATATGGTGCCAGCGCTGGGCAATAGAGTTTTCGGTGTTTGTTGTAAAGCTGAGGCAAGAGGCATGGGAATAGATGGGCTGGGGATTGTTAAGTAGTAGGGGCACATTCATGAGCAGGATGAGCACCCATAGCCCCACAGATACCTGGGCTGCTGACTCTGCAGATGCCTGGCTCAATGTGTGGTGGGGCCATACCACCTTCAGATATCGATTGAATGCAATAGCAGTGAGGAAGACAATACTGGCTGTACGATTGGTGGACAGCATGAAGAGGTTAGCCTTGCAGGCACCAAGCCCAAAGTTCCAAATCTGGCCATGGACATAATAATCCACTCGAAAGGGTAAGTTGATAATCAGGAGAAAATCAGCAATGACTAGGCACAGGAGAAAAATGGTGTTAGATTTCCACGGTCGTATGTGGAAGCAAAAGATGAAGAACGCAAAGCCATTCCCCACCAGCCCCACAATACACTCCAAAGCCAGCACTGGGGCCAGGAAGGCTGACAAGGAAGGGGATGAGCTCAGGTTGCAATGTGCTCCATGCATTGTACTCCTTCAAAGTCTTGGAGAGTGGGGAAGATGACGGCTTGGGCCCCCACAAGATCCCACTGTTCTCAAAGAATGGAAGGTCACTTCAGAGTCTCATGTTCCTTATCTTGTTACCTTCAGTGACCAACATAGGACTGGACACTATTAAAACAATAGAGCTGACCAGAGACCTCACAGCCAACCCCAGGAAATAAGATGACGGTAGTCAGTTGTGTAATATCCGTGGGTTTTCATCGTGTGCTCTCACTGCTGATAAAGATCAGAGATCATCTATAGACAAAGAGGAACTACTTTCACCCCCAACACCTCTGTGTTCTAGTTGACCTCCTGAGGGCATCCTAAACCTGGGATTGGGGTTGTGTCCTACCCTTTGCACCTGGAAAAGGACAGAGAGCTGCCTTCACAAGAGGATTGTGTATCTAGGGAGGGGTGTTCAAAGTTGGAGAGATGGCTTGACTCTCTGCCCATATATTCCTTTAGTCCTCATGGCTAGAGTCATTTAATCCCCAGCCTGTCCTGGGCTCTGGCATCAGGGATCTGACTTAGACATGTATTGAGACTCTGGGATTGGTCCAGCCTCTAGGTTGGGGAAAGATCTTTTATGGCCCAGCTCCCCTGAGTCTGATTTCCCCAGCTGAAAATGGTCATTCCCACCACAAGTTTGCTTTATTTAAACACTTCCTTTTGGTATTTTTTTTATCATTTATTTGTGTATATGTCTTATCTCTCTTAGATTGTAAGTTCTGAGGACAGAAACTGACATATTTCATCTTTGTATGCCCAACACCTAGTACAGTTCATGGTCGGTATTAAATAAATATTTGTGGAATTGAATTGATTCGTAGATGAGGACTTTGCACCAACCAAATCAGATCTACTGTTTGCTGAGCTTGTACTTCAGTTCTAGTAACTAGACCCTTACATTGTCCATTGTAATTAAGCCGATCCGCCTTGTTAACTGTGTTTTTGTCTTGTTCGTGAGCCTGAAGTCACTGCTTTGGTGCCTAATCCCTTTATTCCCCAGAAACTGGATTCCTTTCCCTGTGACCCCCACTTCCTGCTGGTTGCCACCAGACTACCCCAATGTCCAGCTCCGTTTGGCTGCCAGGACCCACCTGCTGCCTTTCCTGGCTGCATCTCTGCTTATTCAGCCTGACATGGCACTAGCCTAATGTAATATCCTTTGACTTTCCCAATCAACTACCTGCCTATCCCAGTGCATCCTTCTAGTTCCTGAAAATCGTGGAGAAGTGGATAGACACAGGGCAGGAAATAAACCAGATCTGTACTGAGACAGGTTAGACAGTTTGCGTTCATCAAGGCTCTTGACTGACCCAGTGACCTCTGGGAGACTCCGTTGCAGAGCAGAGTGCCTGATACTTAATAAATGCTCTTAATAAATGTTGGTTAAATTGAATTGAATTGTTGAATTGACTCAGGTTCACACAGGACCATCACATTGATGGGGGTTGTTATCTAGTGGTTCTCCGTATTTGTGTTTTTTAGTGAATTACAGCCCACACCACCTGAGCTAGAAGTCTCTTCAACCAGGTTATCATCCAGTAGTGGGTAATTTTCTGTCATCTCCCAGGGCGCAAGGAATTTCTCTTCCAAAAACTGTAGCCCTCTGAATAATAGATATTCTCTAGAGGTGGCCTCCCCAACCACATTTACTGCAATCCAGAACAGTCAGCCATAGATAAGACTGCTTTGCATACAAACAGTGCAAGGGAATCCAAAGGTAGAAATGATAATATTAGCAATTAACTTTATTACAATGACTGTTTAAAGCAAAAGTTGGTAAGCTTTCAGAAGGGGCACAACAAATTGCTGACTTGTATTCTCCTCATCCCACCCAAGTGGAAAGGAAGAATAGGAGTGAGGGAAGACAGCAGCCACTATGCTCTTAGGTGGGAAGCTCACCCAGTTTGCTTAGCTGAACCTTCTTGCAGAGACATTGTTAGGGACATCCCCAGAACAATGCTTTCCTGAGCCTTTGGTTTCTGGTGGTCCTGGAGCTTTGAGGAAGGTGGAGGAGTACCAAATTCTGTCCCCACCATTTAATGCACAGACATCTCTCCCCACAATGTTGGCTGTCCTGCAAGCTATGGTATGGTTGTCATATGTTGTCAACTTTTGTCTAGGCCAATTCTTCATAACTCCTAGGTACCCTCCTTCACATGTCATTCCTTCCTCCAGCGCCTACCATAAATATTACCCCAGGTTCAAGTCGTATTGTGAGTCATCATCCACTTAAAACCATAGCCCAGGATTTCTCACTGGTGTGTTTCTTTTATCAGCCGAGCAAAGCAAAAGTCATTCAATTAAACAGGACATCAAGACAAATTAAGATTTCCATGTGCCCAGAGGCACACCATTATACCCCAGGTTTACACTCCACCAGTGGGGGTGGGCTTACATATGGGAATACAGATGTGGAAGGGCATATACATAAGGAACATATGGAAGAACCAACTCCTGTCTCCATTGCTGCTTGGCCTGCATAGATCCTTTATTGACGTCACACGGTCAGCTGCTTTTTCCCCTAAAGCTGTCCCCTTCCCTGCTATGCCTAACTTCCTGGTTGTCTCCACTGCCCTGCTGATCTCTGCATCCATCTCTTGTCTCTGGCTACTATCTGGCATCTTGCTTCATGGGAGAGAGGGCTTGCTAACTCTATCTTGATTGCTTCAGGAGGCATCTTAAGCTCTTTTGTGATACATACTGAGACCAACTAACTACAGAGGCTGCTAGTTTTCAGTGTCTTTAATTCATAACTTTAAAGGCAATTTGCTATAGCACATCAACTCCTATAATGCCACTGGTTGCCACTCAAATCGATTTGGTAAGAAACCCAAAGGACCAAGTGAATATTTTCTCCCATTTGCTAAAAGGGGTGAGGAAAGTAGTGGGAAGAATAATTTTTTTAAAACTTTGTTAATTAAAAAATAAAAATTAATATAGACTCTTTAAATAGAAAAGGAAAAAAAAACCAAAAATATGATCATTGGTTTCAGAGAGAAGCTTGGGTCGTTAAAAGCATCACATAATTTATAATGTTTTTTTTCTTGTTCAGTTCTGTTGGGCTTATTGCGTCAAGTGTCTATCCAAATATGTGTACTGTACATATTTTAAAAAGAACCCAATCAAGATGGGAAAATCTCAAAGAATTTCAAAGAAAACTCTCGATATATAACTTCATAGTGAGGCAAATCAAATATACACATTAGCCATGAATGATCATCACTTTAACAATATTCTTCTGATGGTGCTATATGACTTTATGTAATGGAATCTCCAAAAAAATTAAAAGTTATGAGCCATCCAAAAGGCAGTGGAGAGGTTCATGGTAGACAAGAACAGGCTACAATGCATTACCGGTGAATAAATGCACAAGAGAAATGTCATAAAGGTTATTATTAGAAAGACATATGTGTGGAAAAGGTGAGTTGGTTAGATAGCAAGAGTGAAGGACGAACAGTGGACAGTCCTTGTCCACTGGTATCTCTGCAATGACAAGAGCTCTAATGAAAGGCCCCTATCTCTTCCCTGACTTTGCATGAGTTTATTTAGTAATCCTAGCTAGCATTTATGTAGTGCTTTAGGGTTTCATCCTTAATTGGGGACTTTGAGCTGAAAGTAAGAGAAAATCTTTTGATTTGGTTAGTCATATTTTTTTTATTAACTTCCCAAAAAGTAAAACTAAACTAGATCCAGGGATTTTTTTTTTTCATTTCCCTAGGATAAAAATGAGTTAGAGAATCATTTTTTCTGTCTGGGCACTGTCACCTTACTTGTTCTCACTCATTTGTTTTTCTTTTCTTTCCTTTCCTCTCCTCTCCCTCTCATCCCTGAAGTTGAAGGTAGTGATTAGGGCATTGGGACCATAAGGATCACTTGGTGGGTGGAGAGATAGTGGCTGGTACCTAACAAACTCGTACCAAGCCAAACCTTACTGTGCAGTGCTACCAAGAGTGGAGTGAAATAGGAGTAGAGAGATTTTATTGCTATCGAGAATGCCTAACAAGGGCATTCTTCAATGTAAAACAAAAGAGTCAGAAGTCAGCAGTTACATTGGTTCCACTCACTACTGCTGCCCACAGCTTCCCCTCTCTCCTCTGTTGCAGATGGTTAAAAAAAAATACTGATGGACTAGCTTAATTAGTTATTATCCAAATAAATACAGTTTGGACAATAAAAAAATTTTCATCCACTTAGTTTTTCCTATGTGGATAGTTAGAAAGCTTAGCAAGGGTTCCAACTAAGAGTAGTCATCACAAGGATATTTAAGGATAACACAAGGAGGAAGACAAGGCTGACCAACAAAGAAAACAAAAGATGAACAATGGATTTTTATAACAAATTTTTTTTCATCCTCAAGGTAAGTGAAGCTATCACATTCAGACTCTGGTATCTGCTTATGAAAAGATAGGAATATCCATTCAGGAAATGGCCCCAAAGAAAACAAAGATGAAAAGAGCAACTGGACTAGATTAAATATTCATGGAAGTTTGTGCTTGAGGTAACATAAGTCATTAGGGGATTATTTTTTAAGGTATAATACCAAAGGCTTGGAAAAAAATTTTGAGCACATCATTACCAGAAAAAGAGCTGACCAAGAGAGTAATCGTTTACCCGTATGCCTACTTTCCCATCTCCCATCTCTACTAAATCTTTAACACAATATTCTACACAGTGATCCTCGAAGAAGCAATAAAAAGGAATTAGGCAAGCTTTCACGAATTATATTCTATGTAAGACATCTTTTTTTCTTAATGTTTTATTGACCTCTATTGCATTTTATTAGAAAGACTATGTGTGGAAAAGGTGAGTTGGTTAGATAGCAAGAGTGAAGGACAAACAATGGACAGCCCTCGTCTACTGGTATCTCTGCAATGACAAGAGTTCTAATGAAAGACCCCTAGCTCTTCCCTGACTTTGCATGAGTTTAATAATCCTAGCTAGCATTTATGTAGTGCTTTGGGGTTTGTAAAGCTCTTTATACATTATCTCATTTGATCCTCACAAGAACTCTATGAAGGAGATGCTGTTATCATCCCCATTGTACAGATTAGCTTAGTGAGGTTATCCAGTCGTTGGCTAGTAAAATGACTGAGGCAAGATTTGAACTCGGGTTCTTCCTGATTCCAGGTCCAACACGATCTACTGCACCCCCAAGCTGCCTCGCATGGGGGTGGGGGGGAATCCACCCAAAGTACTGGGGATCTCTTTTATGTTCTCTTGTGAGCGAGAGAATACCACTATAGCCAAAGGACAAGCCGTTGATTAACTTCCACCTGCCATACAGCCAGACCGTCTTCTTTGACTATATCCTCGATGCCATTTTCCCTTTGTGGCTCCTTGTTTGTAATGTGGGCTGCTCACAGCCTGCCATGAGCCTCTGGGTAATCCTCCACTCAGATTCTTGGGATGCTGGAGGCTTCGGTGACTCACGACCATAGGACAAGCCCACAGCTGATGAACTGAAGATGCGAATCTTTATTTCCTCTGAATCAGAGAAGACTTGCATCCAGTTCTAAGAACTGTACCAGAACTACACCCTAAGTTTCGGCAAGCATCTAGTGGACAGGAACTACGCAAGGCTCATCTTTGGCATTTCACAAACCCTACTTGCAGAGGAAACAACTTTCATAACTCCCACATTTTTGCAATTCACAAAATACATTAAGATGCATGCTTCAGAATAGGTGGCTTTTGAGGAGGCCAACTCTGGGATACTATGATTTTGTAATATATGTTAGGCACTAGGGGAGTCATAGAGTCAGAGATTTAGGGGTAGAAGATTCCTTAGAGGTGGAGTCTCATGTCTTTTTTTTTTTGCTGATTAGAAAATTGAGGCCCAGAGAAGTTATTTGCTGAGAATCACACAGCTGGTAAGTGTCTGAGGCAGGTTTCGAACCCGGGTCTCCCTGACTTCATGTTGAGCACTCTCTGGGTTGTTTAGTAGGAAGCTTACTATCAAGTTAAGGGGATAAGATGTATACAAACATAAGGCAAAACATGATAAGAGCCACACAGGGGTACAGGCAGGAGCCAGCCCAGAGAGGAATGGCAAGGTAGATTTGGTCCAAATGATGGCTTTTTTATGTGAAATGTTCTGTTCAGTGAAGATGGCACCAAGGTCATACATTACTATAGGGGGTTACTTCAGTGGCTTCTTGTTGTTCGGATTCTGGGTCACTGCCAAAGCTACACAATCCTGAGCTCGCTCCCAGATGTACCTTCAGAGATACAAAGGGATGCACGGTCACATGCCGATACTAGACTCCTGAAGGAAGGACCCAGGAGAGGATGGCTGGGAGAGATCACTGAACATCACGATGGGGAGGCAGATAATAGATCCCAGGGGAGGGAGAAAGAGGTGTTCCCAGGGAGGAAGTGTCTCTGGCAAGGGCCACCCTAGAGAGGGTTACTCACATGGTCCCTTCGGGCACAAGGAGGCTGTCATCTCGCAGCAGGCTTAGGTTCTGTCCTCCAATGGTCACCACTGAGGACCCCTCCTAAGGCAGAATAAACTAGAGGAAGTAAGAGCTACAGATGAGTGGGTGCCTGCCTCATCTTGTACCTGAGCAGGTCACCAGAACCGAGCTTCTCACTGGGACTGGACTGCAGTTAGTGCTTCCCAGGGTGTCTTGGGGATATTTATATGCCATTTTGTATGTACCTTTTTTCAGAGGGGGTAATCACTGAGAGCCAGACACAGTGTGCCTTTGTGTTTGTCCCAGAACGGGAGCCCCTAAGAGCATAACTCAGGTCTGTGGCCAAATGTCTGTCCCAGATTATAATTTCCCAAGAGTGGAGATAGCAAATAGAGATGGTCCTTTTTTGGACATTCCTGGTTTTTTTTTTTTTGAGGGGCCTCTGAGTCTCTGAAGGATTAGCCCAAATATCCATGTGGTTAGTTGTCTAACCTACTCAGCCATGGTCCTGTCAACCTCACCCTATGAACCTTACCAGCTGCCAAAGCCACACATCCACACCCAGTTTGGGACCTTTGCTGCTTCCAGATCCGTAGACTGTCACCTGTTAAGGGAGACAGGAAAACATGTATCCTTGTGGGGCTCTGATTCATCAGCACAAGACAGGTTCTGCCTCTTCTCAGTCACATTGCAGTGTCCAGTCCTAATACTTTGGAGATACACAGATCAGGGTCGGGAGCTTCCAGAAGAAGCTGAGCTCTTTGTCAAATCAGCTAGTTAGTATGACTATGGGGCAACTCCTCTCCATCCCCCTCCTGATGTGGGGGTAAATTTCAGACTTGTGCCTTTCAGGGAACTGTTTTCACACTCCTCAGCAAAAACCCCCCACAAGGATGCTCAGCTCTACTCATATGCATACGCCATACAGATGTGTATATTCACATATGCCCCCATATGGTCATAGGTCCCCAAGTCCCCATTCACGCTAGCTCCCACTCTATGATTGCCCTTCCTTTCTTGTTAGTAGGCCTGCCCCAGAGAAGGTCATGGGCTCCTTACCTGTGTCTCATACGTGTCTCCAAACAGGCTGAGGGTGCTCCCTGCCTGTAGCTCCACGCTATGGTCAGCCAGCCATCGCTGAAGGGCCAGTGGCTCCATGACAACCCTTGTGCTCAGGGGAAAGGGTGGCTCTTTGAGCAGCTGGTCTACAACCCAGACCAAAGAATCAGTGCCCCCTCAACACCATCTACAGCACCCTCTGACCCCTCAGCAGTACCTGACGAGCGTTACCTGGGACTAAGGGACTGCTCGTTTTCTGAAATGAGTCACACAGGGAGAGCAGAGCAGGGTGAGGAAAAGGTAGAAGAAAGGTCCCGTTTCTCTATGTTCTGTGTTCAGCAACCATAGTAATTCCCATTTGATGGAGTTAATGGCATTAAGTGTGACCTCTCTCAGAGGCATATGGAAACTGAAAAGTTTTCCATACCCAAAGGAATTAATTCCTAACGGGGGAATTTCAGGCATTTTGGAGGGTTGAAGGAGAGAACTCTCTGGGGTTCCTAGCACCTCGAGTAGGCTTTTGAAGAAGATAAAAAGGAGCACTTTCAGGCAGAGGGATGCACCCAGCATAGATCCCACCTCCATCCCATTTCTCCCCATGAAGAAAGATCACTCAAAACTCCCTCACCCGGGCGGGGTTTTCCTGTCTTGAACTGCTCAGAGTTGAAAAACCTGAAGGTGAAAACATGACACACGGGTAGGTGAGACCCACACAAGACTATCTGTGTTCACACCCGCCCCACCTTGTAACCTGTGCTCTTTGGTTCTCCCTCAGCACATACATATCACACACAACTGTGGAGAGCACAGCCTTATGGGTATCTCTCCCACATCACGCAGGCATCCAGTCATTTCCCTGTGCTCATTCTCCACCCTCATTCCTGCCATCACTCCTTGAGACTCTGATTCTCTCGTCCTTTAGGCCTCACTTCTGGGGAGGGTGTTTCTGACTGTTAATCATGGGGTATCGTGAAAGACGGTTTTGGAGAAGGAAGCAGATTTTTCTTTCTAACTTCCAAAACCTGGTCCCTCCCAGAAGTAAGGCTGGTTCTAAATTTCTGGGCACAGTGCCAGGGCCTGAGACTATCATCCTTGACCTAAGCATAATGTGCTGGGGATGAGGCAGGGGAGGGGGGCAGGGAAAATGATATCAAAAGGCAGCTGGCGAAGTAGAAAGAAGACTGGATTTGGAATCAGAAGACCTGGATTCGAATCCCACCTCTCCCCCTGAAAACCTGCAAAGGCTTAAGCGAGTCATATTTAACCTCTCTGGGCCTTGGCTCCTCCTAAATGAACACAAAGGACAAGATGACCTTCTAGCTATAAACCAGTTGTGTTTGTCTTTCATTTTTGAAGAGGACCACGACATCAGAGAGATGATGACATGACTTGCAGGTGACTTTGATTTGAGTGAGGGAGGGCTGTGCAAGGTCACCAGCCTCACTTTTTCCTCCAGAGCTATCTGGGTCCAGTGGCCTGATATTCACCGGGATGACTGGAGATGGCCCAGGATG
Organism: Phalanger gymnotis; assembly: GCA_028646595.1. Taxonomy (NCBI): domain Eukaryota; kingdom Metazoa; phylum Chordata; class Mammalia; order Diprotodontia; family Phalangeridae; genus Phalanger; species Phalanger gymnotis. The sequence goes on along the minus strand of CM053625.1, from coordinate 281,122,501 downwards.
CATTGTGAAACCCTGGCCCTTTGAGGCTAAAGCCTTTTCATGTACTCACTTAGAGACACCCATTCAGTGATGCTACCCTGGAACCCCAAGACTATTAGGGAGGCAGGAGCCAAAGTCCTCTCCTTTCCATCCTCATCTCTCCCTCACTTACTCCTGGATGATTGGTGCTAGTTGTGTGCCAAGGTCCTCACAGTAGAACCACTTCTCAAAGAGGACATCTGTTGTGTCTCCAACATAGTATCTGCAGAGAGGGTTAGTAGGTGTTAATGAGCTCACCTATATGTGCGTATGTGTGGTGGGGGAAGGGACAGGCGTCCTGTACTCCCTCCTGCTCACTGACTCAACATGGGTTGTCTCTGAGGTCCTAACTAGGGATATGCCTCTTGACTGCCTGTCATTGGCCCTAAGCCGGAGTTAAGGCTATGATGGCTAAGCTGTATTTTCACTCTGCCCCTTCCACCTCTAACTCCCTCCTCCCCTTTATCTCCCAACCTCCTGCAAACGATCATCCTAGAGATGGGAACGGAGGTGCAAAGGAGGAGTTGTCCCATCACCCCCTCTCTCTTGGGTTCCCTCGTCCCCCAGGCCACAGTACTCCCAAAATGCCCTTTGTGCTTCTTTGTGACTGCTGTCACAGTTTCACCAGTGATTCTGATGATGCTCTCAGGGGCTTCTGCATGCTGTCATTTTTCTTCCCTGAAGGGGGTCCATTCTTCGCTCCCTCCCTCTGCAAGCTACTCTTTACTCCTTGCTTCCTTGCCTGAGAAGAGGGTCAGGGCTCACACCTGATGCAGATCTTTAAGAAAGACTCTCCTAGGGCCTGGGTTCCCTAAGCAGAGTTCATGCTCCTAATCTATACCTTTCTTAACTCCCCAGGGGGAAACAGGACATTAACCCTAAACAAGAGAAGGGAGTGTGGTGCAAAGCAAGTCCCAGTCTTGTTTCTCCACCCTCTCTCTCTTCTATAGCCCATTGCCTTTAGAATCTCATGTCACTAGAGTACCTAAGAAGTCCATGGATGGATTTCTATGAACTTGGATGGGGGAAAACACATCCTTATTTTCATTAGCCTTCATTTTTGTTTGTGAGCCTATGCGTTCTATTTTCTGCACTTTAAAACAAGATTCTGAGAAGAGGCCCAGAAGCTTTATCAACCTGTTACCAAAAAGTTCATTTCCCAGAAAAGGTGAAGAAGCCCTGCTTTAGGAATATGCCTAGGCTAACTCCGTTCTGTGGCCCAAGGCCATTGGTCCTTGTAGCCCACTGTTCTGTGATTCGATTCTCCTCTCTTGTTCAGAGCACCAAAATGCCATATTGGGATTGTATGTGACCATTGTGGGGGTCACCGCTGTTACTGCACAGAGTGGAGCATTACCAGACTGTCAGGGGTTTAGGGGGTCACTGAGCTCACTCCACACTCTTCCTACCCATAGATCCTACAAATGAGATAATATTTGTAAAGTGCTTTGCCAACCTTAAAGTGCTGCATAAATGCTAGCTATTTATTTTTAATCTATTATTGTTATTGTTATCATATCTAGTGCAGTGGTGCCTGATTCCTCAGCCTAGCCCTGACCTATCCTGTTGTTAAGTAAGGGATTTCTGATTCCATAGCCTCCCCTGACATCCCCTGATGTGTCTATCAACCAGAAAACTTTTCCATTGGGTCAAATTTGAGTCATTTTCTCACTGTAGGGTGACCCCTTCTTACTCAATGACTAAGCAGTGCTTCAATGACTTAGAGCCTTGGACAGAAGTGTCCCCATGTTTTCCCTGGGGTGGAGGCCTGTGCCTTGAAACCCAGAGGAGGCGGATGTTTGTTACCTGAGCCCATCTACCTCTGTCTTCAGTCGTTTTCGCTCTATCACCAGCCCCACGGTGTTCGCAAACCTCTGCGGGGAATGGGGGATGCCAGCTGGTAGGAGGAATATCTGGAGGTTGGACAGGAAAGAGTTTTTGATCGTCACTAGGCACAGTGACATCAGTTGGAGCTTCAGCCACCCTACCTGTTCAGCTGGGGATGGGGAAAGGAAGTTGGCAGGAGGGTAGTGACCCAGTGTGGATTAATCTTTCTTTGGCCAGTCACATTTCACCTTGGGGAATAAGGAAAAATCTAAGGCCATGCACAAAGGGACTATGGACCAAGTGAGTCACATGCCTGTGCGTGGGCTGAAGGGGAGCCAACAGCCAGAACTGACAACAGAGAATCTAGGAGACAGGTGAAGTGTGGACATATGGGGCCCTCTAGTGGATCACAAGATGGTGATCAGCCCTGTAAGTGTGCTTCGAGTCACAGAATCACAGAATTTGAGAGCTGGAAGGTTCTTCAATGGCCATCTCATCCAACCCATATCCAAAAGGAGCCCCACCACCACCTGCTTGACAGTGGCCATCCAACTCTTCTTGAAGACTCCAAGGAGGGGGTACTTCCTTGAGGCTTCCTGGGTTGGCCTTTTCCCCTTTGCCTAGGCCTTCTACCCTTCCTGAGCCTACTCTCCTTATAGAGACAGACCTGAAACCCCTTCTCCCAAGGGTCTTCCCCAGAGCCTTCCCTACCCAGACATCCCAGGGGCCTCAAGGGGCAGAGCTACCCAGCCCTAGGACCCCTTCTTTCACTCACCTCCCCCTGGCGAATGAACACATCTCGGTGTTGGCCTTGCTCCAAGATCTTAAGAACCATGTGACCTTCAATCTGGAAAAAGAGCTAAGGCAGGAAGGAGTGACTGGAATCCTCACCACTGAGAATGCCTTGAGTATATCAGAACCTCACTACTGTCCAGCGCTGATGGAATTACCAGGAATAACTAAACATTCCTCTAGTGGGATTTATAAATGGCTTAGGAGCCTCCCTGACCTCAAACACACACACAGACCACAACGGACACACCAGAAACCACTGTGGGCATATCCTATGGATAAACCACAGATATATAATGAACACGTCAAGCAGATGCTATGGATGTGTCAAGGCCATACCCTCACCTAAGAAGGAGGCAGTGTAGTATAATGGAAGAACCAGCAGACTCACAGAAGACGTGTGTTTGAGTCCCAAGTCTACCACCTGTGACCTTGGGCAAGTTGTTTGACCTCTGTGAGCCTCAGTTCCCTCATCTGTAAAATGGGAATAGTCATACTTTCACTGTACAGCGAGTGTCAGATATTCCTTGAGGTATTCCTCCTCATAGGAAGGAGAACACATAAGGAACATTCTTGAGTTTTCAGTGACTGAGCTGAAAAAGCCCCAACTAGCCTGGGTGGTAGTAGGCAGAAGCCTGGAAGGCTGTGAGGCTGACCACTGGGGAGCTGTGGGGTATGAGTCTTCTTCTATCATTATAGGGAAGGGATAGCAGCTGTTCTCCAAGCATTTTATTCTAGTCGTGGTTTTCTTAAATAGCTAATTAATAGTGTTTGTTGAAATCAGCCCTGAGGCTTGGAAAAGGAGGAAGAGGAAAAAGAGGAATTTTTTTTTTCCTATCACATAATCCACAGGCTCTAGCAACACTTGACAGACAGACAGACAGAAGGGGTCTATGAATTCTTGCTTCAGGACCAACTGAGAGAAATCAGGCCAGAGTTTGAAGGGTAGCAAGCTTCTGGCACAAGAATTAGATGTAAAAAAAATAAATAAATAATCAGATTTCCTCAATGATGGGGTAAGTGCTCTGGAAGAGCCTGGTGAAATTACATTGACCTGTGGGCCCTTTCTCCAGGATTGGACTGAGAGCAACAGGAGAGGAAGAAATAGAACCTGAGACACGGCGTATTTAACCCTTGGATCTTTGTGGGAGTCACTACATATTTTTAGGCCCATTTTTTAGACATTTGATAATGAGGCTTATGTCATATGCAGGAACACTCTCTTAGGGGCTGTCACGGCAACAACACTGGCATACCCAAGATGGCAGCTAGCACAGGTTCTTAGATCTGTTTTTACTAAGGAATGCAACTTAAAAGGGATCAACGATCTTCTTTAATTACATAGAAAAAATACAAAGAGAAATAAAGACCATCAGACAAGGCTCTGCTGCCTGAATCAAAGCTTTACATCACCATTGAATTGAGAGAGCCTTCACCTCTGAGGAGTCAGGGAGCTCTGAACATATGGCTACTCAGAGTCTCCACCAGGGAGTCACAACATCTTTCTTGTAAGCAAACCCCCAAAGCAAAAGTTCACCTCTCAGAATATATACTCTTTAGGCTCAATGCCTAATTAGAAATTGACAAAAGGTGTATGAGTCTTCCTACAATGTGCAAGCTTCCCTTAATGGGTTCCACATGAGGCCTATTGATGGGCAGGGAAGATCTTATTGCCCATTAACCTTACAGGGGCTACCTAATGAAGACTTAGAACCTAGATTTTCTTAATGATCTGTAAAGAGAAAGGAGAAGGGGCAGACCTAATTTACCTCTTGGTGATCTATCCATAGCAAGAAAAGGGAGAAAAGGCATGGAGTCTTGGAAAGAACCCTGGATCCGGAGTGAGCAGCTGTTGTTGTTGGTCAGTCATTTGGTCATGTTCTACATTTTGTGATGCCATGGGCCATAGCATACCAGGCCCTCCTATCCTCCACTATCTCCTGAAATCTAAGTTCATATTCATTGTTTCCATGACACTATCTATTCATCTCATCCCCTGCTATCCCTCTTTCCTTTTGCCTTCAATCTTTCCCAACATTTTCCAAGTCTTTTCCATTGAGTCCCACCTTCTCGCTATGTAGCCAAAGTATTTCAGCTTCAATTTCAGTATTTGACTTTCCAGTGAATAGCCTGAATTAATTTCTTTGAGTGTTCTAATACCAGCTTTACCACTTAGTAGCTGGGGGACCTTGGGAAAACATTTTACTTCACTGGGACTCGGGTTCCTCATCTATAAAATGAGAGTGTTGGATTTAATGGCTTCTAAGGTCTTTCCTAGACCTAGATATAAGAATAATACCCAAATAATAAATAATCTAAAACAGCAGTTAACACTGGCCCCCTTCACCAAAAAAAAGAAGTTTTTGGTTTCAGAAAGAAATATAAAATAAAATACCCAAAGGCCACTGTAGACAAGAATACATAGCATTTATGTAATGCTAATGTTTACAGATGGGGAAACACATCCCTCGTAAATGTCCAATGTAGTATTTGAACTCAGATCTGTCTAACTCTAAGTCCCAAACTCTAACCACTACACCACTTAGCTTCTTCTGCTTTTGATCTCCAGATCTGGTATACTCATGGGTTCCACTAACTCTGCCTATTGGAAGGAGTGCATTGTATCTAACCCCTCCTCCTCTCTGAGTGCAGTTCCCCAGGACCCCTTGCTTCAGGAGACAGCTAGCTCACAGGCCTCTAAAACCAACATCCTGTTCTCTGACTCAAGAAAAGAGCAGCGTTTCTAACCTCAGGGTGTCTGCCTGGGCTGTGAGTACTCACATGCAGAGCCAGCATTGGCAGTTATTTTGGGGCAAGCCGTTGGCAGTAATTATTTTAATTCCCTGTGATGTTATAGCGCTAATTATGGATTCCCTCCAAATGCCCTTCTCTCATTTACTGCTTTTTGTGATCAACCAGGGAGCTAGTCCAAGGTCCTAGGCAGCTTCTGTCTTACATTGTCAACACAGAGGGTTCTGGAAACACAACGGAGTTGGCTTATGTGGCGGGGAAGGATTTGTCAGGGGTGGGGTAGAGAAAGATAAGACGTAGACAAGGATATGAGCACTAGATTTAAAACTAGACATTAATGTGTCCTGAGGAGGAAGATGGACTGAGCAGAGACAGATAGGAGTCCATCTGCTAGAGAGAGACGACAAACATAAACAGATGAGACACAGAGAGGCTCAGAAAGACAGACATCAATGAACCCAGAGCCATCCACACATATTTAGGGACAGAAAAGAGAGAAAAAATGGAGAGGCTGACTGAGGCAGAGACAGGTAGATACTGAGAAAGATTCAGCCACAAAGACAGAAAGAGACTAAGGAAGTCTAGAGCCAATGGTGGTCATTTCTGAACCTATCCAATTTCACTACAGCATGACCATTTTCTTTTGTGGTAACAAAGAACTGGAAATAAAGTAGATTTCTATTATTGGGGGAATGACTAAATAAATTCTGGTGCATGAATGTAATGGTGTAAGAAATGACTGTGGGTGATTCAGAGAAATAAAGCAAGATGTAAACTTTGATTATTTCTTATCATATAAAGATATGAAAGGAAAGCCATATATATATGTATATATGTTGACTCATAATTATATAAATGGAAAGCATGATAAAGTCAAACTGAATATGGGGTAATTATATTGACCAAGCTGGGACCCAGAGAAGAGATGGAAACATGTACTTCCTTCCTTTCTTTGGAGAAGTGGAGAGGGTTTTGGGTACAGAACATCATATCAGACATGGTAGTTTGAGGAAGTCCCTTAGTAGTAATAGCTAGCATTCATATAACACTTTAAGATTTGCAAAGTGTTTTTCACATATTATCTCTTTTGATCCTCACAATAATCTATTATCATCATTTTATAGATGAGGAAATTGAGGCAGAGGTTAAGTGACTTGCCCAAGGTCACACAACTAGTAAACATCTAGGTCAGATTTGAACTCAGGTCTTCCTGACTCCAGAATCTTTATCCGCTGCATCATAGAGCTGCCTCTCTGAGTTAACTCATCCTCTCTCAGTTTCAGTTTCTTCATTTGTAAAATGGGGAGAATAAACTTGATGATCTTAGGGTTCCTCCTAATTCTGAATCTGAGATCCCCCTTTCACATGAAGGACGTTTTCAAGGACATTAAGGGATTCGCCTAGGGTCAGGAGTGGTAAAGGGGCCAATGGTCTTAATTTAGGGGAGATGCTGGCCTCTTCAGGCAGCTGGAGGACTCAGTGGACAGAGTACTGGGTCTGAAGTCACTCACTAGCTGTGTGACCCTGGGCAAGTCACTTAACTTCTATCTCAGCTTCCTCATTTGTAATGAGGATAATAACAGCACTTACTTCCGAAGGTTGCTGTGAAGACCAGAAGAGAAAATATGTGAAAAACACTTGGCAAATCTTAAGGCTCTATATAAATATAAATGCTGGTTATTATTATAGATTGTGAAGCCTGTTGACTTTTATTTTTACTTGGAAATGGTGGAGCCTAGAATTAAAGCCAAATCCCCTGATTCCAAATCCTGCACTTTTTCCACTATGTGGGTATTTTTTCTAAATACTCCCCACTTTTTTGTTTCTCTGTCAGACTTTAAAAAAATAAGTTGAAAATTTCCCTGACACCTTGGCAAAAATTAGTTCAGTCTAATCAGCTCTCAATCCCTCCTTTCAATTCCCATCCCCTCCATTCATCTTCAATCCCTCCTTTCAACTCCTGTTCCTTCCCTCCACTCCTCTGATTTGTCTTTACTCAGCCCCAATGAAGACATTCAGCCCAACACACACACTCAGGAGCTTCTCATCCACAAGTTGGATCTTTGGCAGGTGAGGATATTGTGACACAATTTCCAAGGAATTGATTAGTTCATGCTCAGAACAAGGTTCTAAGCGCATGAATCTCTTTCCCCAGCCACTCCTACCGTGCTAAGCTTGGGTTTCTGACCATCAATCGCCACCCCCTCCCCCAACCTGGCTTTCCCACAGCTTTGTCCCTGTGAATGGAGATTAGGGGAGGTAAGGATTGAGGAAGGGACTTGCTCATGGAGATGCACAGCAGACTCCAAGTGGGTCTTGAGAATCCTAGTCTGTTTTATATAATTGCTAATGATGTCATAGTAAGTATAAGCTGAGGCTCTCTATCCACCATCAGAACTTAAGGAACTTGAAGGTACAGACTGTACCTTTCTCCTCTATCAGCCTAGGGCTCCCTAAGAGTACAGGTATGGCATATGACATCAGACATGGTAATTTGAGAAAGTCAATTTGAGAAAGCTAGAAGCTGGAAGTGACTGTGTGTGCCTGCAGTGATTATGTCTACACATTGGGAGGGGGGCAGTCAGGGTGATGAGAATATTCAGTGACGATTATTTCCTTCTGACCGATTCACCACATCATCGCTTTTTTTATCCACTTCTCTTACAAGTCCCACATTTTTGCAAATTGCACACTTGAACAGTATGGAAACAGCTGGATGAATGAACGCAAGTCCTTCCCCTCTGCTCAAGACATAGAGGACATCTCCACCCCCCTCCAGGGCCCATACCTCTTCTCCTTCCTCGATGTGGTAATCCTTTCTTTGGTTTGGGCCTCCAACAAACATGACTTTAAGCTGGCTCTGATGCCTGCAAATAACATAGAGGCAATGAAGCCACAGCCTAAGAAAATGGAGGCTGGGCATGAGAGAAGAGGGCTTAGAGGGTCAGCCCCAAGATAGGATTGGGAAGGGAGTCTCTATAAGCTTCAAAAAAGAATGGTTATAACTGACTGTATTTTAAACAATACAAAACAGAAAACCTTGAAAATAGAATGTAATGGAGTTTCTTTATCACATTCCACGTCATAGCCCTCTCAATACAATAGTCTTCATTTTGTTTCACGGGTGATTTTTAGCTTCATTTTCACTTGGTCCTAAATATGTAATCTAGTTTGCCCCCATGTTTCTGTAAACATCTGAGATTGTCTTGGTTAAAAGTCCATTAGGGTTCAAGGGCTAACTTTCTTTTCTGCCCCCCCTTACCCTCCCACACCCACAAGAAAGGTATACAGTGGGGGTTGATTAGACAACCCAATTAAGACTGGGGAAGAGTTTATTTACTTATTCAAAAGCCTAAGGTCAAACTCTCAAACTGGTAGAAAAAGATCCAGAACCTTTGTCCCTGCCAAACCGCCACTTAGCAAAGAGGAGCAGAGTGGCTTTTTTTGTTTGTTTGTTTGCTAGTATCCCAGTTTGAGAGATCACAAGGAATCCAACCCCACATGCTATACTTGGTCCAATGAATTCAATATTAGTCCTGGAATGAACTTCAGAAATCATCTAGCCTCACACCCTTTATTTTTACAGAGGACAAGTTGAGGTAAACTGAATTCCCCAAGGTCTCAAATCCAATGGGGCATCTACAGACTCTTGGTTGACAGATGAAAAGGCTTTCTGTAAATGACTTGGAGCTATGTCTGCTAAATCACTAAACTGTGCATACCCTTCAACCTAGAGATAACACCACCAAGTCTGTACTTCAAGGAGATCAAAGAAAGAGGGAAAAGACCCATATATACAAAAATATTTATAGCAGCTCTTTTTGTGATGGCAAAGAAATGGAAAGATAAGGAGGTGCCCATCATTTGGGGAACAGCTGAGCAAAATAAAGCATATGAGTATAATGGAATATTATCATGTCATAAGAAATTATAGAGGAACTGGTTTCAGAGTGATCTGGGAGACTTGTATGCCCAGCGAAGCGAGCAGAACCAGCAAAAACAATTTATAACATTATTTCTATGGGAAAATCCAATCTGTGATACGACTAGAAATTTCCCTCTTGAACTCTACCCCTTAAGAAGAGGTAAGAGCCTCTTATGGTAAGACCCTCCACCAACACCCAGTGGTGGTTGGGATTAGATTTTCTAGGTAGACAATAAGAAAGGGTGAGGGGAAAGCAGAGGTAGATAAGGCTCTTATTAGAGGTTAGCATAATGTAATGGAAAGAGCATTGAAATGGGGGTCAAGTGACCCGTGTTCTAATTCTAACTTTATTAGAATTTAAGACTTTGGACAAGATCCTTCTCTGATCCTCAGTTTTCTCGTCTATAAAGTGACGAGGGTTGGACTATATGACCTTTAAAGTTTCTTCAAAAATCTAAATCCTATGGAGTAGATGAGAAGGGTAAAAGGCAGGGTGGAGTGGTAGAAACTTTAAAGACACGGATTCCCTTGGGCTGCTGTGAAATGGAGGTGATGCCAAAGTTTTGGACCTGTGAGATTGGAAAAATGAGGACAGAAATAGGGCAATCAGAAGTAGGAATTTGGAAGGCTGAGGAAAAAGATGACACATTAAGTTGGAGGTGCCATTGGCACCATCTGGTGGAACATATCTAATGGGCTTTTGGAGCTGTGGGACTAGAGCTTGGGAAAGAGGTCAGGGCTGGTCATGGTGGTGCACACTTTTGGTCCCTGCTACTGGGAGAGGCTGAGGCTAGTAAATCACTTTAGCTCAGGATCTCAGAGTAACAGTAGATATAAAAATAATTGTGTATTTGCACTAAGTCTATCATCCATCTAAGTGAGATTCTAGGATCCAGGAACTACCAGACTGCCTAAGGAGGGGTGAACCAGTCTTGGTGAGAAACGGAGCAGGCCAAAGCTTCAGTGCTGATCAGCAGTGGGATCAGGTCCATGAATGGCCAATGCATTTTCAGCCTGGGCAAGAAAGGGAGATGCAAGCGAAGGAAGGAAGGAAGGAACGAACGAAAGAAGGCAGGAAGAAGGAAAGGCAGGAAGGAAGGGAGAAAGGAAGAAGGGAGGAAAGGAATGAAAGGAGGAAGGAAGAAGGAAAGGGAGGGAAGAAGAAAAGAAAGGAAGGAAGAAAAAAAGGGCAGTGCTGGAGGGAGTCACCTCACAGAAGAAAGGCAAATGAAAATGCATGAGATTAAGTGGCGGTTTGGTAGTCTGGATGGAGAGGTGGCTTCAGAGCCTTGGGTTCAGTTAGGTGAGTCGGGTAAATCACTTAATCTCTCAATGCCTCCGGGGAACCCTCTAAGACTAGAAATTGCAAAGCAATTGTTGATTTCCATTAATAGAGGGCGTTGCCCCTACAGTAGTCCCCTCCACCAATGAAATCACAGGTCTGGTTAAAAAATAAAAGTGAGCTCACCACTGGAGAGAGTATAGAAACTGGAAGGTCAAAGGCTGAGGACAGAACTTTGAGAAATGCTCACATGTAGCAAGTGGGAGGTGGGAGGAGGAAAATGAGCCAATGAGGAGAAGTAGGAGAAAAAACAGGATAATGGAGTTAGATCATCTAGTGAGCAGGGAGGAGTTTCAAGAGAAAGGGGGAAGTTATATTAATAGAAGCAAAAGGTCCAAATTGAGAGGAAAAGAAATCGAAAGAGAATTTGAATGTAACCACTGGTATGCAACATCTGGTTGTTGTGTATGTATAAGTTAGACGAACTGCCCCCAATCAAATTCTTCCTCAAGCAAGCCTATGGCTACTTTTCCTTCATTTCTTGAAGTTCCACAACTGGAAAAAAAAAGAAAGAAAAAAAAGGAGCTATTCAGGGGAGTGGAAGGTGGGGTTCCACTAAAGGATGGATTTTCATTCATCCTTGTGGTAGTGAGTCACTTGGGGAAAAGGGATCAGCTCAGGATTGGGGAGCCCTTTTCCAGTTTCTCTTGTCACCAGACAGGGAACAGATGGGACAGGAGGGACAGGAAGGGGCTCAGAGCCTTACAGGCTCAATCTTCATTTTATAGCCATAGCAGGAAGAAGCCTACAATTCTGAACTTTACCAGGTCACACCCCACAATGGCAATCTCTCTTAAAGAAACAGGAACAGAGACTGAAGGGAGAACCTAGAACAGTTTGGCCCCTTGCATACCCCCGGTAGGGAAATGGCTGTTTTTCTTTATGTTACTTTCCAGGAAGAGACCAGCATACAGCAATGGCATCTGGGAGTTCTCTTGAGCCCCCATGGAAGACTTAGGGGACAGGATTAAGGATAAGAGGCCAGAGGGGTGGGGTGGGGTGGGGAGCTGGTAGAGATATATGTAAAGGGCCTATGCCACTAAGACAGCACTCTCAGCTGAACCTCAGACCACTTCAGCGCTGCTCCACTTTTCATAAGTCGGCATTCTTCAAAGCTATTGGACCCAATGTCTCTTCTCTTATACTGCTGTCAATCAACCAACCAATCAAGTTTTTATTGATTATATGCTGGGCGCTGTGCTACAGATACAAGTACAAAGTATGAAACAATCCCTACTCACAATGAGCTTACATTCTAATGGGGAAGGCAAGTACATATGTTAAAAATATATATAGCATAGAATACATACAAACATATGTATATGCATATATGTAGACATACACACATATATATTTAATATAATGTGGTTTGGGAGAGAGGGCATTAGCTTTTGGGGGAATCAGGAAAGGCTTCCTGCACAAGAAAGTGCTTGAACTGTATCTTGAGAAAGAAATAATATTTTTCCGCCTTGTAAAGTGTCCTGATTCCTCCAGATCTGCTTGCCTGGGTATGGAGAATAGTGCTTCTCCACCTCAGTTCTCAATGTAAAGCAATAGTTGATCACCGATGTTAGGAGTTTCCCCAGTCGTAGTTCCCTCCTCCAAAGAAATCACAAGTCTGATTAAAAAATAAAGGTGAACTTGCCACTGTAGAGATTATAGAAACTGGAAGGTAAAGGCAGAGGACAAAACTTTGGGAAAGTTTCCCATCTAACAGGTGGGAGGAGGAAGATGAGCCAATGAGTCAATGAAGGAGTTGGAGAAGGATTTGTGGTAGAAAGAAAAACAGGATAATAGAGTTCCTTTGGTGGACAGTGAGTAGTTTCAAGAGAAAGAGGGAAGTCATATTAGTAGAAACAGAAGGTCCAAATTAAGAGGAAGAGAAAAAAAGTTTGTTTCCTCCCTCAAAAAAAACGAAAAGAAAAACTTAAATATCCACCGAGGAGGGAAGTTAAAATGCAAAGAACAGAAATAATCGAAGTCATGGAGCTCAGATATCCACAATCTAGTGTCTTACAGGGCAAACCGGCTCGTTTTCCTACCTCATTTCTAGGCTGGAGCCTATCTCTCATTCTTACCAGCTTGTTAACGTTGCTGTTAAGTAAAGGGTTTTTCTCTCATCTCTAGTTCTCCTTGGGTTCTATGACTGCCCTGGCCATTTGACTTGCTGCCAGTAGAGAGAGGGGTGTATTTCTCAGCCTACACAAGATTATCTGTTGCTAGTGTCTCAAAACACTTCTTTCATTCGAGAACTTCAAAGGGTTTGAGCTCAGTTGCCAAGGAGGAAGGTTAAGCCCCAAAGCGCAAGTGATAGTGGCATGTGTTCCTCACCTCCACCTCTGGCATCTGGCTGAAGCATTTACCTCAAGAAAAGACCTTGGACCTGATAATCTCCCTAGAATACAAATCCTTTGCAGAAGGCAGAGACCCATTTATTTCATGGGGAACAGGGGTTGGGGAGGAAGGAAGGACTCACATGAGCTTGTTGCAGACTGGGGGGAGAAAGGAGGATTTGTTTTTCTCGATCCACGTCTTCACATTCACTTGGAACTCCATGATCAGGCTTGGGGGAGATGCAGCTGACTACCCCAGGCCTCCGGGGGGACCTCGGTCTAGTCAAGAAGTGGCTCCTCCCCCAGGCTCGTGGGGAGCCTAGCTAATTAAAATCCTCTGGCTCAAAGGGCGACCGGCTCCCAGGGTGACTTGGACTCAACCCCAGGCACCCGTCTTCGCGGGGCTGGAGCCACCTCCTTTGCATTCGCTCTAGAAGCCACCCCTTTCCACTCTGGAATCCACTCCCCCAAGTCCCCTAGCCGGTCCAAGCCAGCCCGTAAATGGGGGAAGAGGAGAGTCCCTGGAGGTGTTTGGCATCGTGATTGGGAAGGGAGGATTAGGGTTGGGGAGAGAACTTGCTGGGAGGTGGAGACCTCGGGGTTAACCTTTCCCTTACCCAAAGAGTCCAGGGTCCGCGCTTCGGGTGGAGCTACCCACCCTCAACCCCGTCCCCTCTCTTCCTCTCTTCTTTCGTGGTTTTCTTGTTGGAAGCTGCAGCCGAGAGCCCCCCGGTACACACTCGGGACCCACATAACGAAATGACAGCTGGGGCAGAGATCTACCCTCTCTTCTCCCCCTTTCTTTCCCCTCCCCCACTTAGGTCCTCTCTTTGCTCCGCAGCGGCGGTAGTTTCTCTCCCCGAGGCATGGGCTGGGGGTAGAAGGTTCAAGTTCTTCCACCTCCCAAAGGGACCTCGAAGACCCTGCTTCTCTCCCACCCCCCTCCCTGTTCAGACTGGTCCCTGGACACTCCGCTAACGATTCCCCGGAAAGTAGTGAAATCAAGTCTTAGAAAACACCACGACGTCCTCACTTTCATAAATCTTCACGGTGGGTGAAAGCAACTTACTTAATTAAGCACCATTTGCCATCCGGTTGCGGTTCTGTGTGTGTGTGGTTTTTTTTTCCTTTCTTTTTCCTTCCCACGAAATTGAGAGGATACCGGGAGAGAGAAGGCAACTCCAGTAAGAATGGCCCGGGGAAAGGAAGCCCAGTGGCATATGGAATTGCTGAAGAGAGTGACATTGTGTATTTGAGTGGGGAAAGGCTATTTGTGCGGAAGAACCAAGAAGCAACAGCTTCCACTGAAGCTAGGAACCCCCTGCTGTTACGAAGTGCCCCCACCAATAGTCACACGGCCAGAATCTGTGTGTTGAGAGGGTGGGAGGGAGTGACGCTGTTAAGAGTAGGCCCTACAAGAAATCTGAGCATAAGTTTTGACCTAGCCAACAAGGAAGGCTATGTTATCTCCCAGAACCAGGATGTAGGATAAGATTGCCTGGGTTCTGGAAGAAATCAGATCCTTTGCAAAAGACGCTAAGTTGTGGAGAGTATAGCTTTCAATAAAAACGGAAACTTAAGTTACCGGGCTGGCTATGTCTTCTGAAACCAAAATTGGCCAACATATTAAATCTGAATTCTGCTGCTTTTTAGTGTAGTATTCATGAATGTTACTGTAACTATTGTGTATATTGTTCTCTTTCGTCCCTTTCTTCACACTGCATCTCTTCCTTTAACTCTTCTCATGCTTTTCTGAATTCCATATATTCATCATTTATTATGGGGTAATAATATTCCATTATATTCATATAACACAATGTGTTAAGCCATTCCTTAAATGATGGGCACCTGCTATTTCCAGTTTTTTGCTACCTCAAGAAGTCTAACTCCTTTTTGAAAAAGTTGATTCTACTGGAAGGCTAATTCCCTAATGCCTTGGTGTGAATTAGTTTGTGAATTTCTTTGCCCAAAGAAATGAGGGACCTCTATGAAGCCACTGGGGAGAAGTGTGGTATGATAGCCTGAGCCCTGGATTGGAGCCACGGGGTCTCATTTTAAATTTTGATTTGTTCCATGTGACTTCCTTTCTATGAGCCTCAATGGGCTCATTTTCAAAATGGTCAGCTTGGACTAGATGATCCTTCAAATGAGTAGGGCAGCCTCCCTTGGGTGCTGGAATGTAATCTGAGATGGTTCCTAAAGTCTCTTTGAGGGGGCCGGTTGTTTTGTTTTGTTTTTGCCCCAAGTGCTATTTTTTGTTTAATAAGCTATTAAGAAATTTAGCTGAACTTTAAAAAAAGGAAAAAAGAAAACAAAACAAGATTCCAGAAGATAAATGTGCTTTTCCTAGAGCATTTTTTGGACAGTTCAATAGATTTTAAAATAATATTCTTTCAGGCACTGAGGTTAATAACTTCCATAGCATCTTTAGCCATTTTCTTCTTTCTCTCCCAGACCTCTTTCAAATCCTTTTCTTAGTTGACCTATTTTACCTACATGTCTCTAACAAAACCCTTTTTTTCCAGTCAGGTGGGCAATATGCTAATTTAGACCGTTCTTCCCTCTCCCTTACACTAACATACTAGCCTCCTAATTGGGGTTCCTGCTTCCAGTCTCTCCCAGCTCTGATCTATCTCTAACACAATTAACACAAAAATTTGTGATCTTCCTAAAGCACAGACATGACTATGTCAATTCCCTGCTCAAAAATTTTCAGTGCCTTTGGCAATTCTCTGTTGACTGTAGGATGATGTACAAACATGCCTTAGTGTGATAATTAAGGCTTTCCACAATCAGACTCCAGCTTATCTCTCTAGCCTTATTTCCACTCACTCCCCTTCAGGCACTCTGTATTCCAGTCAATCTGATGCTGTTTGTGTGTATATGTATCTAGATATCTGTGCAGCTAGATGGGGACAGTGGATAGAGTGCTGGGCTGGGAGTCAGGAAGACTTCTGAGTTCATATCCAACCTCAGACACTTAGTACCTGTGTGGAACCTGGGCAAGTCACTTAATCCTGTTTGCTTCATTTTCCTCATCTGTAAAAGGAGATGGAGAAGGAAATGCCAAACCACTTCAGTATTTTTGCCAAGATAACCCCAAATGGGGTCACAAACAGTTGGACTTCCAACTGAAAAAATGACTTAACAACTTAGATATGTACACATTGACTTCCCTTACATAATACAAGTTTCTTGGAAACTGAGACTACTTTATATCTTTGGATGCCCCAGGGCCTAGCATAGTGCCTGGCACATAGTTGGCACTTAATAAGTACTTGACTGATTACTGAATTGCTCATGCTGTATTCTATATGTGAATTCATACAATTCTCTCACTTTCCCTTTTTATCTTTATAGCTTTAGCTCAGGATCCTCTTCATTAGGGCTCAGCTCAGATGTTACTTTGTTAACATTTTTGAAGAGCTCGTTATGTGCCAGTCACTGTAAACATGGAAAATACATATACCAGCAAAGAGAAAGACAGGACAGTCCTGCCCTCAAGGATTTTCTAATCTCATCTAATCTGAGGTGGGGACAACAAATAAAAGGGATCTAGGAGGGGTGCCCATGTGTGTGCAAGGTGGAGAAATCCAGAGAGTCAGGAAAGGAGCAGGAGAGGAGTGGAGTGAGCATGGCAAGCATTTCTGTTGTCCTAGTGAATTTTCATTGATTGTTTCATCTCCAAATACTGTAAAATTTTAAATGTAGATGACTCTCATATCTGTTTATCCAGCCTTAATCTTTCCTAAATGCCAGCCCTAAATTACTGTCTTTTGAACGTCTCCATCTGGGAGTCCCACTGGTATCTTAAGTTGAAGATGTATAAAAGGGAACTCATTACTTCTTCTACCTCATAACCTATCTCTCTTCCAAATATTCTGGCTTCTGTTAAGAAACCATCCTTCCAGTGACTCAGTTTTACAGCCTTGGCGGCATCCTTTCGGCTCCCAATTCAGTTACCCAGTCTAAGAAAAAGGATTCATAACCTTTTTTATGTTACAATCTCCTTTGACCATCTGATAAAGCCTATGAACCTCTCAAAATATTTCTTTTTTCAATTAACAGAAGTCGATTTTCTGTCCCTCTCCTCCCTGCCAATTGAGCAAAAAGAAACATAAAATCAATGTCACAATGACGCTTAGGCAAGCAAAGCAAATCCCCACATTGGCCACATCACTGAAATATCTCATTTGCACCCTGAGTCTATCGCTTCTCTCTCAGGTGATGGGTAGCCTGCTTAATCATGAGTCCTTTGAAACTGTGGCTGGTCATTGCATCTGAGTTCTTAACTCTTTCAAAGTTACTTATTGCTTACAGTGTTATTGTGACTGTATAGATTGTTTTCCTTTTTCTGCTCACTTCACTCTGTATTCATTCACACGTGTCTCTCCTAGATTCATTAAAACCACCTCTTTCATCATTTCTTATGGCATACCACCATTCCATTATATTCTTCTATCATAACTTGTTCAGCCATTCCCCAACTAATGGACAACTCCTTAGCTTCTAATTCTTTGCTACTATATAAAGAGCTGCTGTAAATATTTCGGTACATATAGGTCCTTTTCCTTTTTCTTGGATCCCTTTAGGATATAGACCTAGTACTGGTATTTCTAGCTCAAAGATGACGGACAGTTTAATGTCTTTCTGGGCACAATTGCAGGTCATTTTCCAAAATGGCTAGACCAATTTATAGCTCCACCAACAGTAATTAATATATGCGTTTTCCTGTAGCCTCTCCAATATTTTCCAATTTTCCTCTTTTTTTCATTTTTGCCAAACTGATAACTGTGAGGTGTAATCTCAGAACTGCTTTTATTTGCATTTCTCTAGTTATTAGTGATTTGGAGTATTTTTGTATTTGTTTACAATTTGGCTTTCTTCCTTTGAAAACTCTTCATATCCTTTGATTATCAATTGGGAAATGGTTCTTATTCTTATAAATTTGAATTAGTTGTTTATGTATCTTAGAAACATGACCTTTATCAGGGAGACTTGATACAATTTTTCCCAGTTTCTCCTCCTTTTAGTTGCATTGGTTTTGTTTCTGCAAAACTTTTTAGATTTTACCTATTCAAAACTGCCAGTTTTATCTTCTGTGATCCCCTCTATCCCTTGTTTGATTATAATTTTATCCATCAGTCAGAAAAGTAATTAGCATGTTTTAAAATACACAAAATGAAACACATAAGATTATAAAACAAACCAATAATAACAAGCTGCAATCGTCTCTCTCTCTCCATCTATCTTGCATCTGTATCTGTCCCTTTCTCTATACTCTTACCACCACCATTCTAGTTCAGGCTTTCATCATCACTTGACAGACTATTACAGTGGCCTCTCCTGTTTCGTCTCTTCCTCTCCAATCCCAAGCTATCCTCTACAAAACTACCAAAATAATTATCTGTAAAGCACTGGTCTGCCTGTTACTCCTTAAGTCAAGAAGCTTCAGTGGTTTCCTATTGCCTCTGGAATAAAAAAAAAGCAAACTCTTCAGCTTAGCATTTAAAAGCCTTTACGGTCTGGTTCCAGCCTATTTTTCAAACTTACTCCACATTGTTCATTTTTACTCTATATTCTAGCCAAACTCCCCTGTCAACTGTTCCCTGAATTTAGCATTCCATCTCTACCTCCATTGGATCTGTACAAACTCTATCCCCTTTACCTAAAATTCAGTAGCCCCTCACCTCCAATTCTAAGAATCTCTACCTTTCTTCAAAGAAGAGTCAACTAGTCAATAAACATTAAGTGCTTACTGTGTGCTGGGGATTGAAAGAACTGCAAAAGGCAGTCTCTGCCCTCAAGGAGCCCACCATCTAGTGGGAGAAGACAACATATAAAATGAAGCTAAAAAGGGGGGGGGGAATTACCTGGTATGGTACTTTAGTCAGGTGTGAAATAATGAGATGATGCCCTGGCTACTTCATTAAGTGGAGGACCTGGGAACAGCTCTCTGATGTCTACCCTTCCCAATGAGAGGAAAGGAGGAGCTCCAGGGGCAGGAGGTCCTGAGGAGGTATGAGTTTCAGGGTCAGAGTAATCTTGCAGGATGATGTTTCTGGATACCAGGATAAAGTCCAGGAAAGCAGCTGGGTAGGAAATAATAATGCTCAGATGCTAGCTCCTAGATGGGTATTTCTTGATCTCCATATTTGTTAGTGCTCAAATCAAATTATATTTGCTTAATTCAGTTGAACAAATATTTATTAAGCAACTACTATGTTGTAGGCCTTATATTGAATGCTGAGGATGCAAACACAAAGGCCCTTACCCTCAAGGGGTTTACAGTCTACTAAGAGGAAGGATAAGGGAACCATTGATGCAAAGGCAGTCTGGGGCCAGGTTTTGGGCTGGAAAAATCATGTTTGGAGAACAGGCTAGTTTGAATGGAATGGAAAGTGAAGGGAGTAGGTGGGTAACGTGAAGGAAAACAGGAAAATGTTTAAATAAATGCTTTCTGATTGTGTGGGACTTTAAAACTGGACTGAATTTGTATTTTGTCCTAGAAGCAAGAGGAAACCACTGAAGATTTTTGAGAAAGGGGATGATATAGTTAGAAACCTGTCATAAGAATACTCACTTGGTGGTTTATAGGGAATGGATTGGCTAGGGAAGACTGGAGAAAGTGAGATCAGTTTAAAGAACTATTGAAATGGTAGGTGATAGATTATAAGGGCCTGGACTAGAAATGTGGCAGGATGAGGGCAGAGAAGTAAATAGATTAAAAAAATACATTTTTGGAGGTAAAAATATATAAATGTAGTATCCTCAGAAGAATATAAAGTCCTTAAGGGTAGGAAGTATTTGTCCTTATCTTTGTGTTCATTGTCAATAGTGGGTATTTAATGAATCTAATGCACTGCAGAGTGGCCATAGGGGATCAAGCATGGACCTTGGAATCAGGAACACCTGAGCTCAAATTCTGCCTCAGACAGGAAATAGGTGTGTTACGGTGGCTAAGACACTAAATCTTTCAGTGTCCTGAGGAAGTTGTCTAAGAGTATACAGTACTGAGTGATTTCCAGTCTGCATTGGTGGAAGGAGTTTCTGCACAGGGAATTCTCTACATCAATGAAATCACATACTGATGTCCTCTGTTTTGCCCATCCCTTCTGCCTGGCACTTATTGAATTGATCCAATCCATTGAGTTTACGAATAACATAGGGGAAGGATAAACTGAGGTACTGGACGTAAGATCTATTTAGGGTTAGAGTCACACTGATTAGGGACAGATTCAGAATTAGAATGAGGTCTCTTGTCTTATTCTCATTACATCACACTGTCAACCTTGACTTGGTGATTATTAGGTGAATTTGATTTCTATATAGTAAGGAAATACACAATCATTCATCACGTGATTATTAAGGGCCTGCTCTATGCTAGATTTCACGGATAAAAAGAATGAACCTTCTGCTTTTTCAAAGCACTAAAGACCACTATAATCTGTGTGATTGGGTGTGGGGGCGCTGCCCCTACCCATCCTGGTGCTCTTCCCCTTAAGTGTTTTTTTGGAAGCCTGAACCAGTGACTAATGGCATAAGCCTCCAGAAAAGCTAGCACTTAATGGAGCACTGACCACCGTGCATCTTTCCCTTCCTTTTACTTCTAGCCGGGTTAAGTGGCGGGGGAAGCGGGAAAGTGAAAACCTAAGAAGGGCGAACCCAACACCAGACACTTGGTAGTCCCTTTTTCTTGGCCTCGATCCTTCTCTGGTCCAGGGCGCCCTCTAATGGCCACCTGTCTGGATGGAGTTAGGACAGAGAACTTCAGATACCAGCTCTGTAGCAGCTGGTTCTTCAGAGGGACAGGTAACAGGCATTTATTTATTTGTTTAAAATTATTAATTTCGTTAAATATTTCCCAATAACATGTTAAATTTTTAACAATCATTTAAAAAAATTTTGCATTCCAAATTCTTTCCCTTTTCCCATCTTCGATTATATATGTGAAGTCATGCAAAACATATTTCCATATTACCCACGTTGCAAAAGAAAACTCAGACAAGATAAAACAAAAATAAAGTTAAAAAGGTATGCTTTAATGTGCATTCAGAGTTCATCGGTTCTCTCTGGCGGTGGACAGCATTTTTCATCCTGGGTCCTTTGGAAGCGTTTCGCAGATGATCACCCCTACAATGCTGCTTCAACGGGCCACTGTTTATTAAGCGCCCACTAAGTGTCAGGCATTGCAGAAACGTAAAAGCCAGCCCTTTGTTCTCCAGGCCCAATTAAGCAACAAGAATTTTTTCATAGAAGGGCCGGCATTTAAGAATACCTGGAAGGACCAAGCTGCTGTGGGACTTTTAACCCCACGCAGAGACTCAGGGCTAAAAGAGGCCGCAAGAGGGACTCGCACTGAATCCCTCCGGGACATAGTGGCCAAGTGCAACTTACACTAGCCAGCCAGGCAGAGCTAAGCTCTGAGACTCTAAGCTCCCGCCCCCTCCCGAGCATTCGCTATCGACTCCGCCTTCCCGACCCTCTGTGGCCCTGTTATGCCCTGGGCCTCCTCCTGCAGATCTTCGGTGCACCTCTAAAGGCCCGACAGTACGCTCTTTAAGCTCCGCCCCCTCAAAACCCCTCCTGGGTTTCGCCAAGGTCCTCCCAAATTTGCACGAAGCCCCGCCCCTGCCCAGCTTTGCTTTGTACAGACCCCGCCCCAGTCTCCCTAAGCTCCACCCCGTGTTTCCTTGGCACTAAGACCCAGTCCTCCGGCCCACCTCCTCAGGTTGAGCTTGCCTTTGTTACCGCCGGCTTGGCTTTGTTTGGGGTCTCCCGGGGCCCAGCCCTTCCTCACAATCTCAGCTTCTGTCCCCGAGCCCGGCCCCTCGGTGATCTCGGGCAGGCAGAGATGGACATGGGGGAGGCTCTCGGAGCCTCACACATGGACAGAGTGCGGTGGGGCCGCAGCCAGGCCAGCCCGCGGCAGGGGGAAGGCCGGAGCTCCAGGCCTTGAGGGGGGCCCGACTGAGAGATCCATGCCCCAAACCCCAACCAACGGTCTCCCCGTCTTCCCACTTCGCGTCCTCCCTAAGCAGGCAGTGCCGCCACCCCGCGGCCGATAGAACACGGGGCCCCATGGCAGACCACGGACCCTAGCGGGGCGTTCGGTTGTGGCTCCGGGCGTCGCCCGCACAGAGACGCCGGCTCAGAGTCGGTCTAGCGCTGAGGGCAGTCGGCGCATGCTCCGTGCAGACCCCGAGTTTGCCCCTTCCCCATCACGAGGCCAGGGCGAACCCTGATAGGGCGATCCCGAGGCTCCTCCGCCGGAGCTCCAGTGGCGCAATCGGTTAGCGCGCGGTACTTATACAGCAGTACAGGCAGAGCGATGCCGAGGTTGTGAGTTCGAGCCTCACCTGGAGCACGTTTCTTTTGGGCGCCGTTCTCATTTTTTTGCCTTTCTCCCCGAGCCGGGAGCGCCCCTCATTTAAATAAATCTCCCCTGCCCCCTCTCAGCTCCTGCGGCGGGAGGGAAGCGAGCCGTCCGGACGGAAGGAGGGCGGTGTCTGGCAGTCCTTGCGTCTGCTTTCGGAGCCTTAGGCTCTGCTCCGCCGCGCAAACCCGGCGGAGGAGCGCGGCCTGCCCGGGTTCCGGGCCCAGGGGATGTCGCAGCAGGGCCCGCACGGGGCAAGGGGCTGCAGAGACCGTGTGAACCCGTCCCTGGCTTTCCGGGGGTCGTCCATGGGGTGCTGCGTGCTTAGTGTGGGTGGTGAGAGGTTAGTGTAGACGGTGCAGTGTCGGGGTGGATGACGCCGGGCATCGGTGCAATGGGGGTGTCGGAGTAGAAAACGGGGGCATCGATACAATGATGAGGTGTCAGGGTAGAGAAGTGGGGCATCGGCGCAGATGATGGGGTGTCAGAGGAGGTTAGTGTAGATGGAGTGCAATGAAAGATCATTAAATGCAAATTAAATTTAAATGTAATAAATGCTGGGGATAAGTCAAACTGCCCCTGCTCTCACGGAG
>CM053625.1:281074440-281099044 GCA_028646595.1 Phalanger gymnotis | reverse complement strand
AATCCACACCCACACAGGTTTCACACCTGACAGGGCCCTGGGCCTGGGGCTTAGCACTTAACAGCTAAAAGTACTTCCACTCAAAAGAAACAAAAGCCATGCTAATGAGACAATTTTGCTTAACAACACAGGTGGGTGGGTAGGGGGAGAGAGAAGGTGAAGGAGGATGGTGTCATTATACCCGAACCTTTGACACAGACACCCCTGAGAGAATGAAGAAGGGCTCAGAAGGTGTCATCAAGACTGAAGGTGGCACAGAGCAGTCCCCGACAAGCCCTAGGGTATTTTCTGTACCATGACTCTATTATAACACTATTGTCCAATGAACAAGTTTTTCACCCGGGGACACACAATGTAGTTAAACACCACAGGGAAACAAAGGGAAAACTGCCCAGGGAACCAGTCTCCCCAGGGTTCTTTCCTTCCCAAAAAGTATAGTTTAACTACACAATCTCAGCAGCCTGGACACTCCTGGCGTTTACCTATGGCTTCTTGGGAGCCCCAAGGTGAGAGAGGTGCTAGTTCCCATCTTAGGGCTTCTACCTTATTCGTTTGGACACCTGGTAACAAATACTGCCATTCCGTTCCACAAATCAATAGCTGTGCTTTCCTGAGTGAGGAAAATGAAATAATCCAATGCGGCATTCAAAAAGTTCTAGAGACATAATTTCTAGGTGATTAGCCATTTTATTAATAATGCTAGAATTTTTGGCCCTCTGGAATGGCAAAGACAATCATGGAGGCAGGCTCACAGATTACATGCCTTTGGAAGGGGGGTGGGTTTCTCAGGATGGCAATCAACTCTGATTGGCTAACGATTAATGAGAGAATGAATATTACAATAGAAAGTTGTATGGAGTTGGATGGAGTCTGACCAAGATTTAGAAAAGTTAATTCAATCTCGCTGTCAGTAATGTCCTTCAAGAGACTAGAAATGAGGACTATACAAAAAGGTGGAACTCTGGATCTCCTCAAATCATTGGTTATTAATAGTCATTTCTTTCACCAGGCAGGTACTAATGAGGGCCTGTAGTTGTAGTGAGAGTGGGAATAGAGACGAAAGGATAATTGTACCAGATATTGGGAAAGTGAAGTTCCGTAGACTGGAGAGGGGCTAATAGAGGGTTAAGAGGACTGGGTGGGTGCTAAGTTCATTCATTCAACAAGATTAATTGAGCACTTGACATGTGCCAAGGGCTCAACACACCATGCATCTCATATATCTGGGAGTACAAAGATAAAAATGAAAGCCTCTGACCTTGGAAGAGAACCATATTTCTCCTGGTCATTCAGGCCCACAACCTCAGGGTCATCCTTATCTCTTCACTCTTATTCATTCCCATATTCGATTTGTTGTCAAATCTTTTTCTATCTTCATAGCAACTCTTGGATTTGTCCCTTTTTCTTCCACTCACATAAACACCAATGTAGCTCAAGCTTTTGTCACTTTGTGCCTGGATTTTTTTTCTTGAGACTGAGTCTCCCTATTATTTAGTTATAGGCCCTATCCTCCTACTGATTGGCATAGAAGTTTCTACCTGCTCTGTTTCTGCCCTGGACCAGTTCACCTACCCTTAGGCAACCTGAAGTCTCCCACCCCTACCCCTGGCTTCTGGGGGCTCACTATATTGATACTCAACTTACTGTGGACATCTGATCAGCTTGGTCCACTGTAGTTCCGAACTCCTGAGCTCAAGTGATCCTTGAACCCCAGCCTTCCTGGTAACAGGAACTACAAATATGTGCCTGGATTGTTGCAACTGCCTTCTAAGTGGTCTCCTTGGTTCAAGTCTCTCAAGCCACCCTCCACTAAATTGCTGAAGAGATTTTCCTCTAGTGCAGGTGTGGTCATATAAATAAATACATTCTCAAAAAATTTCAGTGATTTCCAGGTTCAAAGGTAAAGTCCTCTGTTTGACATTTGAACATTTCACAACTGCCACCTTTCTGCCTTTCCAGTCTTCCCAAATCTTTACATTTCTCCATAAGCTTTACTATCTAGGTACACTGGCCAACATGATGTTACTATCAAACAATAACACTCCATTTCCTCTCTCCATGCCTTTGAATCAGCAGTCTTCTTTGCCTGGCACAGTCTTCCTTCCAATTTCTACCTCTTAAATTTCCCTGGTTTCCTTCAAGATTCAGCTCAAATTCTACCTTCTGTAAAAAGGAAGCCTTCGGGAATGCCTTCCCCTTCCACGTACTCTGTATATACCTTATGCCTACCTAGTTATTTACATATTGAACCCTCCCATTAGAATGTAAGTTCCTTGAAAGTAGGGACCATTTTTGCTTTTCTTTGTGTGCCCAGCACTTAGCATAGTAAGTGCTTAATAAATACTTGGTGACTGAATGACTGATGAAGAAACTCCACCAAGTGTACGTAGCACGCCTCGTTTGTGCTCAGTCCCCAAAACACCCACATGAACAGAATGAGCCTGAAGACTAACAAGTGATGGGCACTGAGGGTTCTAGGAGAAAAGCTGTTGGTGGATATCCTAGCAACAAAAACAGTAATAATAGCTAACATTTATATAGCCATTAGGGTAGGACCGAAAGGAGTTCGGAGAGTGTGTCTCTATCAGAGGGCCATTAGTTAGTGCAATGGGCACAGTGCTGCGCCTGGAAGACTCATCTTCCTCAGTTCAAATCTGGCCTCAGATACTTACTAGCTTTGGGACACTGGGCAAGTCATGTTACCTTGTTTGCCTCAGTTTCCTCGTTTGTAAACCTTGTTGTTCAATCATGTTTGACCCTTCTTTATGGCTCCATCTTGAGGTTTTCTTGGCAAAGATACCAGAGGGCAAGTAAACAGATATAGGTTATACATGTGCCATCAACTTTATGTACATGTATACAGAAACTTCAAGAGACAGAGAATCAGGAAAGATCTTATCTGAGAAGTAGCACCTGAGTCATGCTAGCTTTTCCTCTCCCAACTTGGAAAGTCCCCAATCTTTCCTTCAATTAGAAATCGGATAATCCAATGTCGTATTGTTTCCTTTTAATTAATTGGCCTTATTTGATTAATTGTTTTTAATGTATAAAAATCTGTCTCCTATGTTTAGGGCCCAGGCTCAACCTGAGGAGATTTGGTCCTGGTTTGTTGGGCAATTACCATCCATTGCTTAATAAATCAATGTACTCAGAAGACTGAATCTTTGTTTCCTCAGTCATTTCATCTTTTACCTGCCATAGGTGGGAGACAGAATGTGGAGGAATTTGAATAATAGACTGAGGAGTTAATATTTTATCCTAAAGACAATAGAGGGACATTGAACATCTTTGAGTAAGGGGGAAAATGGTTAGATCTATGTTTTAAGAATATCAGTGTCAATATGCATGGGAGACAGATTGGAGAGGGGAGGGAGAGACAAGAGGCAGATAGACCAATTAGGAAGCCATTACAGTAGCCTAGTGGAGAAATGAGATATGTCTGAATTAGCATTAGTGGCCACTAGAGCACGGAAAGATTATGATTGATGTGAGGGATGTGGAAATAGACTGAACAAGGAGGCTAATAGTATATGGAGGTTGAGGCTCCCTCCAGGGAAGAGGCAAGAATGACTCTAGCATCTGTGAACCTGGGATGATCATGCTCTCAACAGAAAAAGGATTTGAGGGGAAACATAATGGAATTTCATTTTGGACATGTTGAGTTTGAGATGTCTTTGATACATTGAGGTTGAGATGGAATTGTTCTTTCTGGTGAGAAGTTAGGGCTAGATATACAGACTTGTGTCTCATCTATGTATGGATGGTAATTGAACCCATAAGAATAAACGAGATCACCAATGGAGTGCAGAGGGCCCAAGCCACAGTCTTGGGGGATGCCTACATTTTGGGCGAGTGGAGGAGAATGAGATCTTAGACTGAACCAGACCCCTGGAGCTTCTTTACTATGAGATAAGTGGTGAAATTAATCAGTTTTGGGGGCTAAGGAATTGGGGACGGCGAAGTAGACTGAGAGTTTTGCCCCATGACATTTGGCTTGTCTAGACTAGAGAAGAGGTTTGACAGGTGAAGTCTCTTCAAAAGACAGTTATTGAAAACATACTTTTTAAACTTTGTTTTTCTTGTAGTTTTTTCTTGCTTCTGTTTTCTTTTGCAACATGGCTAATACAGAAATATGTTTTGCATATGACTGCACATGTATGATTGACATAAAATTGCTTTCCTTCTCAAGGTGGGGGGTTGGGGAGAAGGACAGAAGAGAATGTGGAATTCAAAATTTTTAAAAATGAATGTTAAATTTTTGGTATCTTCTTGTCCTACTGCTAGTCACATCCATTTCATCTCAGCAAAGGACTGAACCACCTACTTTCCTGACAAATTTGAAGCCATCCATCAAGAGAACAACTCCAGATCTCAAAACCTATAACAAGCAGGCCAGTTTGGCAGGAAAATTGTCACTTTGATAGCATATGGTTGAACTGAGCAGTCAAAATTGTGAGGGGGGGAAGGGAGGCCAGCCCAGAGAACAGGGAGGGGTAAAGGTGAGAATGAAGAATAGATGGAAGAGGGGTAAGGCAGAAGGAGAGGTCAAAGGATAGGAAGATTGTGGTTGGTGAGAGGAGCTTCAGAGTTCTTATCATGGAGGTAGATAATGGCTAAGGGTCAGACCAAGAATGTGGCCATTCCCATGCATGTCTGAGAACAAGAAAAGCATGTGAGTTTTGGGAGGCTGATGAGATTAAGGGACAGGGGTGTTCTAGTGAACACTGATAATGAACTTTATAAGTAGGTGGGCAAGTGTTGGGGGAGGGGAAAGAACACTGAGCTAGGTATTGATCTTGAGAAAGGAGCAGAATAATGACCTGGATGTCAGGAGATGACTATGACTTGGAGTTGAACTGGGCGATAGAGATGAGGAGTGAACTTCAAAGGAAGAGTGGGTGCTAAGTGGTGGTGGAAAAGTGAGAATATGGAAATAGGAGTGAGAACTGAGGCAGATCCAGGGGCATTACCAGCTTACAAGAGCCGGTTGTTAAATTTTCAGTGTGAGCATTTACACTTTAGAAATCAGAAAATGCTGCAAAAAGAGCTCGAATTATTGTTTTGTTAATTGTTTAGACTTAACAAAGTGATGGAGAAAATGTTAACAATGCATTTTCAACTTAGAAACATACCATAAATACTTTTTTCTTTAGAGAACTGGTTGTTAGACATTTAGGAGCACATCCCTGGACATATCCCTACTGCCCAGTGCTTTGGCAAGGCATGAGAGTAGTACTCAGGACTATGAACAAAGACTTCTTCAGCTTCTTCTACAGAGGGCTAGGTTTCTATTGGTGCTAGAAAGTGAAGGGAGCATGAAGTGATGAAGGTGGACTTTGTTAATGGTAGGGAGAGAATCATAGAGCTAGAGCTAGAAGGGACCTCAGAGCCAGCTAGTCCAACCTTCTACTTTTACAGATGAGGAAACTGAGGCCCAGTGTGGAGAATTGATTTGCCCAAGGTCACGTGGAAGCATCAGAGGTGAGATTCAAGCTCAGGACCTGGTCAGAGTCAGTTTAGTTCCCAATGTACAAATACAATACTTGTAGATAGAGGTTGAGATGGGTTATGGCAGGGTAGGGCTGGCTTTTTAAAAAATATGCATATGTATACACACATACAATATACACTTATATGTATAGAGATATAGGGATGAGAGTTTCCTGTTTAGCTGACTGAAAAATAACTCTTCAGCTAATAGTTCTTCAAAAGGGGTGGTTGTGTCTTTGGGCAATGGGGGGCTGTTGCTACCTGCAAAGGTGTAGATGCAAAGCTGGGCAAGGTCCTGAGTGCGACTGAATTTAGAAGGTACCACACTCCCTTTCAGCTCACAGACCATATCTCCTTCAGCATCAAACACTGGTTGTAAGGGGGAAACAGAGCATATGGCCTATAACCATGATCTTGGTTCTGCCACCCCACCCATCCTTAGGTTGGGGAGCAAGATCCCTTGAGCAAATCTACTTAGCCAGGGTTGTAAGTAAAGTTCTGCTCCTACTACCTTCTTAGGATACTAAATAGAATGGAAGCTTCTTGAGGGTAGGAATAATTTAATTTCTGTTCTATTTCCAGCACTGTGCCTGGTACATAGTAGTCACTTAGTAAATGTTGTTAATTATTGTTACTGGTCCTTTGCCCGCTCCTACCTGGGGATAGGCCTCACCCATTTACTATTGTCATGTAAAGTGATGGGTTTCTGTGTTACCACCTTCATGTATATGGGTGTGGTGGTGATGGAGGGTAGAGGCAGATAAGTGGGGCAGTAGGATATAATACCCCCTTGTCCCTATTTCCCTACTTCTAGCTTCCAGGAAATGCCAGGTATGACCTAAATAGTACCTACTTATAAAGAACAACCAGCTAAAATAGGAAATTATATCACTTCTCCCATTCACAACCAAACTCCTAGAAACCACCACCACCCATAATCTATGCATCCACCCCTCTTCTCCCACAGAGTCCAGGGGCCCTGATATATTCCACTCCTGTCTCACCAGGTGGTCCAGCACACTTCTAAAAAATTATTTCTTTTATTCTGAACTTAGGAAATAAAACTAACATTTTCGTGACATAGTAGAATAGAAAAAAAAAGATGATTGTACATGAAACTGCTATGTACAACTTTGTATTCCTTTTAAATATATAATAAAGTTAGCATGTAATTTTCCTTTTTTCCCCTTTTTTGCTTCCCTCTCCTCCCCCCCCATGGCTAATTAGACACAAATATGTGTGTATGTGTGTGTATGTATATATATGTATATGTATATATATATCTAAAATGTGTGTGTATTTGTGTGTGTAAGTGTGTAAGACCATTATATACTTCTATTTATCAATTCTTTCTCTGGATGCAGATAGCGACTTCCTTTATATGTGCTTTGTAGTTAATCTGTGTATTTATAACAATCAAAATGACTTACACACTCAAAGTTGTTCTTAAAATAATACTGTTGTTACCATGTAGAGTGTTCTCTTGGTTTTGCTCATTTCTTTCTTCATTATTTTGTGCAAGTCTGTCCAAGTCTAAGACCACTGAGTGCATCATTTCTTATAGCACAGTAGTATTTTATCACAAATATACATCACAGCTTGTTCAGTCATCCCCCAATTGATGGGCATCCCCACAATTTCCAGTTCTTTGTCATCATGAAGAGCTGCTGTAAATGTTTTAGAACATATAGGTTCTTTTCCTTTTTCCCTAATCATCTTGTGAAACAGATCTAGTAGCTGTATTGCTGGGTATAAGCAGTTTAATAACTCTTTGGGCATAATTCCTGATTGTTCTCCAAAATGGTTGGATCAGTCCACAGTTCCACCAACGTGAATTAGTGTCCCAATTTTTCCATATCATCTCCAATATTTGTCACTTTGCCCTTCAATCATTTTAGCCAATTTGATGGGTGTAAAATGATAACTCAAAGTTGTTCTAATTTACATTTTTCTAATCAATAATGATTTAAAGCATTTTTATATGATTATAAATTGTTTTGATTTTCTTATTGGAAAACTGCCTGTTCATATCCTTTGACCATTTATCAATTGGAGAATAACTCATATTATTAGAGATTTGATAAAGTTCTTTATATATTTGAGATATGAGCCCTTTATCTGAGAATCTGTCTATAAAATTTTCCCCCAATTTTCTGCTTTCCTTCTGATCTTGGCTACATTTGTTTTATTAGTACAAAATCTTTTAAATTTAATGTAATTGAAATTATCCATTTTACACCTCACTGCTCTCTATCTCTTATTTGTTCTTAGATTTTTCACCTATCCATAAGTTTGATAGGTAATATATTCCATGTTATTCGAATTTTTTTTATAATATCTCTCTCTCTAGGTCATGTGTCCATTTTGATTTTATCTTGGTAAATGGTGTAAGATATTGGTCTATGCCCAATTTTGGTCAGACTGCTTTCCAGTTTTTCCAACAATTTTTACCAAATAATGAATTAAGAAAACTAAAACTTGTCTTTATACTTGTCAAATACAAGGTTACTATATTTATTTGCAGCTGTAAATTGTATGTCTACTCTGTTCCACTGATCTATCTTTCTCTTTCTTAGCCAGTACCAGATAGTTTTGATAATCATGGCTTGATAATAAAGTTTAAGGTCTGGTATTGCTAAACCTCCTTCTTTGACATTTTAAATTAGTTCCTTTGATATTCTTGACTTTTTGTTCTTCCAAATGAATTTTGTTATTGTTTTTTTTTCTAATTCAGTAAAATAATTTTTTTTGGTAATTTAATTGGGATAGCATTGAATACATAAATTAGTTTAGGTAAAATTATCATTTTTGTTTTGTTGGCTCTGCCTACCCCTGCACAATTACTATTTCTCCTGTTATTTAAATCTGATTTTATTTGTAGAAATTTTTTTTTTTTATAATTTTGTTCACATAGTTCCTGGGTTTGTTTTGGCAGGTGTACTCCCAGGTAGTTTATATTGTTTAGAGTTATTTTAAATGGGATATCACTTACTATCTCTTCTTGCAGGGTTTTGTTTGTGCATTATATAGGAATGCTGATGATTTATATGGATTTACTTTATATCCTGCTACTTTGGTAAAATTATTAATTGTTTCAACTAACTTTTTAGTTGAGTCTTTGAGATTTTCCAAGTATATCATCATATTGTTTGCAAAAGGAGATGCTTTTATTACCTCATTCACTATTCTGATTCCTTCTGTTTCTTTTTCTTCTCTTGTTGCTATTGCTAGGATTTCTAATGCAATATTGAATAATATTGGTAACAATGGGCATCCTTGTTTCACACTTGCTGTCACTGGGAAGGATTGCAAACTTTCAAATATTCTTTGAGTGAGAGACCTCTAATTTCACCATACCATCATTGGTACACCCAAGATCACACTGTGCCAGGGGTCTAGATGACTAGATCCTAGGGTTAAATTTTCTTCTTAATGGGGATTCGGCTCAGTGGTGGCTTTCTTGGTGATGCGTGGATGGCTTTTCAGCAGCAGGGGGCACTCTAGTCCTACCAAAGAAACCTGGGTTTTCAGCTCATTTTATTTTCATTTTTGCTTGCTCTGCCCGGTGAGGAGGGGATGGCCTGAGGGAAGGTATTTGTGTGCACTGGGGTCTGGGAGCAAATGCAGACAGTTAATTTCCTTGTGGTAGAAAGTCTGGGTTGCAGAAGTCCCCTTTCCTGAGCAGATTCTTGGCAGGAGCAGATCTGTGGAGAGATGGAAAGGATGCTGGTTTGGCTAGGAGGTCTAGAGTTCAGATTCAGCTCTTCCTGGGCAAGAGCCAGCTACCTTCACTACCCATTGTCCCTACCTTTGCGACTTTTGGTTTAACCCAGGGGTGGAGAACCTGCAGCTTCAAGACTACATGTGACTCTCCAGGTCCTTGAGTGCAGCTCTTTGAATCCAAACTTAACACAACAAATCCCCTTAATAAAAAGATTTGTTCTAGAAAAGTTGGACTCAGTCAAAAGGCCACACCTGAGGACCTAGAAGGCCACAGGTAGCCTCAAGGCTGCAGGTTTCCCATCCCTGGTTTAACTTCTGTATTTTTTCCTCCTTTTAAACAAACTTTAATAACCCCAAGTCATCAAGTACAGACGTTTCTTGATCCTTGGCACAAATATGTAAAGGGTGAGAGTTGGGAGTTTGGATGGGTGTTTGGACCCTCAGTCTAGCCGTTTAGGCTTTGCTCAGCCCAACATCACCATTGACAGCCCTGGACTCATCATTTCTAGAGCTGGAGGAAGGGGAAGACCTTGAGCCATTGCAGATAATCCATCTCTAGAGAGTAAAGAGCTGACTATATTGGCATTTCTTGACTAGGGCTAACTTCCAGACATCATAGAATGGAAAGAGTCTGTGAACCTGGATTCTAATCTCATCTCTACTATTTGCTACCTTTGTGACCATGGATGAGTGACTTAACTTCTTTGTGCTGAAGTTTCTTCATCTGTAAAATGAAAAGGTTGGACTAGAGTACCTTAGCATACTTCCTGGCCCATAGTAGGCTCACAGTAAATATTTGTTGACTGACTTACTATCTCTAAGCCTTAAATCTAGCCCTAAATCTATGATCCTTTTTACTTATTGTGATTTCATGGTTCTAGATCAAGCCAACCTTTGGATGATATTCTTTTGGGTAGAGATAAGGAGAAGCAGAAACCTCTCCTTTCCTACTTACTGCTGCCTCATGAAAGTTGGGCAGCAGTCCCTCAGGGACCCTTTCATCTTCTGGGAATGCCTCATTCTGAATCTGTAGGGTGGGGGGGAATCACTGGGCTAAGAATTAGAAGATTTGAGTTCTGGTCTCAGTTCTGCCATGAACCAGTTGTGTGACTTTGAGCAAGTAACTTAACCACTTTGGGCCTCAGCTTCTTCATCTGTAAAATGGAAATAATTAACCCTGTCCTGCCATTATCAGATTCTGATATTCTAACCAAGTCTAATTGAGAACGTTTCTATTTGAAGTTGTTTCTGCACTTGGTGACAGCAGGTGGCAGCGTTGTTCTCTAAATCTTTCATGATTCCCCTTCCTCATCCATCCTGCCTTCAGATCCTATGGTTGGATTTTTAATCTCTTCTCCTGCCTTCTTTAGTACTGACCAAGGGCCACAGAAAGGTCACCTTTCTCAGCCCCATGTTATACGGGCCAGTTCTGAGAGCCCATATAATCATGTTCCCAATATTCTAGGATGGAAAGGAACAGAAATAGAAAGGGGTTATTATACCCACCTACCACAAAGAAACATAAGCCAGTTGTACATTGAGAGAAAAGAATGATGAGTCAGGAGGAGAAGGCGCAAAGTCTGGCCTTGGTGCTCAGATTAAGGTGGTGGGCTGTGGCCTTGAGGAACGCCAGCTCTTCTGTTACCAAGTGTGCCTCACACTGAATAGAGGTCGGGAAGTCTAAGAGCTGAGGCTGCCCAGGAAAACTAGGTCTTCTCCCAGAGCAGTTGGCCCAGGAGAGGTTACTGCCTTTGTGGAAGGGTTGGCAGAAACAGTCTCTATGGTGCTGTGGGGCTCTATTGCTTTGAGGAAAGCATCCCTTTCTTTTGTACATTCTTTCCTTGAGTTCTCATGACACCATCTGTTGTAGTTCTCTTTCTGCTTGTGGGACCGATATTTCTTAGTCTTTTTTGCAGATACATCATCCATCTCCCTCTTTGATGCATCAGTGTACTCCAGGACCCTGTCCTTGGTCTTCTCCTTTCTCTTTCTATACTCTCTCTTGGTGATCTCATCAGTTCCTATGGACTCATCTCTCTCCTGAGCTCTAGTCTTGCATCTCCAGCTACGTGCTGGACATTTCCACCTGGGTGTCTCTTAGGCATCTGAAATTCACCATGTCCAAATAAGAACTTATTTCCCCCACCTCAAACCCACATGTCCTCCTAACTTCCCTGTTTCTGTTAAGAATAACACCATATTTATAACCTAGGAGAAATCCATTCTCATTTACCACTGCTCTCCCTCCCCCAATATCCTATCAGATTATAAGTCTTATCGATTATACGTGCTCATCATCTCTCTCCCCCTTTCTCTTCTTTCCATGCACATCACAACTATACTGTTCTAGACCCACATCGCCGCTTGTCTGGACTATATATTATAATGGCCTTCTAACTAGTTTCCTTATATCCAGTCTCTCTCCAATCCAATCCATCCTTTCCACACTTGCCAAAATGACATTGTTCAAGTGTAGGCCATCCCTCTGCTCAGGGAGTTACAGCTCTTCCTCACCTCGAGATTAAAATACAAACTCCTCCATTTGGTGTTAAAAGCTTTTCACACTTTGGCTTTAACATATCTTACGTAGATCATACGTAGAATGATTACGTATTTCTCCATCTCACCAACTCTACCATCCAGCCCAGTTGGCCCTCTTCATGTTCTCTGCACACTCATTCCATCTGCTTCCTCTGTGTCACGCACAGGCTGTCCTCTGAATCTGGAATGTTCTCCCTGACCACCTTTGTCTCCTGAACTTCCCCAGATCCCTTCAATATTCAGCCAACTTTTGTTACCCCATAAGAGCATTCTTTCCTGATTCCTCCAGTGGTTACTTTCACTTCTGACAATCCACTGTGTATTTATTTTGTCTGTATCCTGCACTGAGACCATCAAGCTCCCACATATCTATTTCAACAGAAACCTGCAATTTGCATCAGACTAAATAATGATCAAGAAATACAATGAGAAACTGTAGTTAAGGATTTTTTTCCATTGCAGAAGTTCACAAAAAGAAACCCATGGCCAATAGCAAAGGGAACTGCCCAGTAAAGCCAGTGCCATTGAAGAGAAACAAGCCACCTGGTTCCCGTGATAAAGACTTATGTAGCTGGCAAGCCTCTTTGTTTGGGGGTAGCAAGAACAGATTTCCCCCTTAAACTCCACAGAGTTCAGGAAGCCCCCAGGGGAGGGACCTTGGAAACTCTAGAGCTGTGGCAATGAGGATGGCCAGCTCAGACCAGGATAGGCCAAATGTCCAGGTGCTTCAAGGTCCCTCATACACTGTCCTGAGATGTCACAGAGGGCCCTGAAGATCCAACACTCTGAACCTCAAAGATCCAGGGGGCCTTACCCTACCTGGTGGAGGTCAGTATAGGAAGCAAGGTAACCCATCAAGCAGGGATCAAGCAGGGATTCCATCCAAACGCAGAGCGTGGTGGCAGTGGAGAGGAGGGGAAGGAGGGGTTGGAGCTCGTACCTGGCTCAAAGCCATAATTCAAGAATTTATAAAGCTACGGAGATGAGTAAACCAAAGAAGTGTTGTAAAATGTTATAGCAAGTCTAGAGATCACTCAAAAGGAAGAGAGAATAATTCCGAAAATACCATAAGTATAGACTTGAAGGAAAAAATGGATTTTCCACATAGACTACACGAATAACTAGAAGAACTACAAGAACAACTAGAAGAAATGAAGCAAGAGATAAAAAATGAAAAAAAAAGCACTGGAAGAAATGATTGGAAGGAGAATAAATGATTTAGAAGGGAAAGTGGTAAACTTTAACCAAGTAACAAACTCCCTGAAAATTAGAATAGACCAAATAGAAATCAATGACACTATGAAACAGCAGGAAATATTTTTTAAGGTTGAAAAAATAGAAGAAATTATAAGATATCTAAAATAAAAAATAATTGACCTGGAAAACAGGTCAAAGAGAGATCATTTAAAAATCATTGGACTTGGGGCAACTAGATGTCATAGTGGCCAGAGTACTGGCCCTAGGGTCAGGAGGACCTGAGTTCAAATATAGCTTCAGACACTTACTAGCTGTGTGACCCTAGGCTGGTTACTTAACCCTGACTGCCTCCAAAAATAGAAATAAAAAATAAAAAATCACTGGATTCCCTGAAAAACAATAAAAAGATTTGGTTGCCATATTTTAAGAAATCGTAAATGAAAACTGACCCAGAAAGCAAAGATAGAGGGAATCCACTGATTCTTAAAAAATTAAAAATAAAAAGTCTGAGAACATCAGAAAGAGTTCAAGTACCAAGGGACCACACTCAGAATCGCCCAAGACCTGACAGCTTCTGCTATAAATAAGAGATCTTGGAATATAATATTCCAAAAAGTAAAAGATAGGCTTATCTAGCCAAGAATAGCTTACCCTACAAAGATAAGTATAATCCTACAGGGAAAAAAATGCCTAAAGGAATATAGGGCTTTTAGACATTTCTAATGAAAAGGACTAGAGTTGAGTAAGAACTTTGAAATACAGTCCTAAGAATAGGGAGAAGCCTAGATGGGTAAATTTATTTGAGCAGTTGGAAGGGGATATATAATGATGGGGTGCTAATATTTTAATTGTGGGAGATGATCTCTTCAGAACCTTAACATCTTTAAAGGGTACTGAAGGAGTTAAGTAAGAAAAACAGGTGCAGGGAGTGGATTGGCTTTGCTCTAGAGGTTTTAAGAGGAGAAAGAGAACAGAGAATGTAAAAGGAGAACCACAGTGGTGTAGAAAGGAGGAAGAAGGGTATGTGGGCATCACTATTTCTCTTATTTGGGGTGCATGAGAAAAATAGTGTACAAATATGGAGGAAGGGATGAGGGAGCTGGCGTTAGATGAACCTCACTATTATCTGAAGCAGACTGTGGAGGATCGTGCACATACATACAAGCAGTTTGGTTTAAAAATATGCCATACTTAATAGGGAAATAAGGAGGGTTTGGGGAAAGGGGTGTTTCAGAGGGAAGATAATACCTGTGAGGAGACAGTGGCAAGGAAAACAAGTTTCCTGATCTTGAAGGAGAGACTAAAAGGCAGGAGGGAAGAATTAGAATCTAAAAGTGTACCTTTGATTAGCTGTGTCAAACTCACAACCTTCAGGCCCACAAGCTGCTGGAAAAACTACTAGGTCAAGAATGTAATTGGGGAATGTTTATCAAAATAAATAAAAATACAACACTGATAAAGTTAATTTGTGGTTTTCTAAGTCAGTATGTGGCCTACAAGAATCTTTTCTATTTGAATTTGACACTCTTGCCTTCTATGGCGTCTTAGAAAACTGGGAAATAGCTGAACAAATTGTGGTGTATGAATATAATGGAATATCATTATACTCTACAGTGAGTAGAGCACCAGCCCTGGAGTCAGGAGGACCTGAGTTAAAATCCGGCCTCAGACACTTGACACACTTACTAGCTGTGTGACCTTGGGCAAGTCACTTAACCCCAGTTGCCCTGCCTTCTCCCCTCCATTATGCTTTACAAAATGACAAAAGGGAATCCCAGGTAGCATGAACCGATTCATAATGAAGTGAACAGAACCAGAACAGTTTATAGGAGGGTAGCTACATTGTAAGGAAAGATAACTTTAAAGACTTAAGAACTGATCAATACAATGAGCAAATATGTGTTTAGAATACCTGTGATGAAGCGTGTTACCCATTTCCTGACACAGAGGTGTGGGATTAATGCTAGTGCCTCCCTTTTGTTGAGGGTCTCCAATTTATCCTGCCTGTGACTTGTCTGTTCTTAGTTGTTTGCATATAGTTCCCTGCCCCAGCCCCCTGTTAAGACTGTGAACTCCTGGATAGCAGGGATTTTTGTCTTTTCTTTGTATCCCCAGCGTTTTATATGGTACCTGGTATCTGGTGTTTAATAAATAGTAGATGACTTGATAAGTTGCAGAAGGAGATCTACATTTTTGGACATGAACATTATGTGGATTTGTTTTGTTTGAGTATGTTTGTTACAAGAGTTTTTGGTTGTTCTTTTTCCTTTCAGTTTTTAGTTGGGGGGATTGAGGGGAGATGCGTAATTACCAATAGTGATGTGAAAAAAAAAACAACCCAAGAGGGCTACTAAAACATTTCAAAGAGAACTTCCTTCTCAGTTTTGAAAGTAGTAAAAGAATTAACATATACTTAAAAAAAAGTCAAGGTACGAAATGGAGAGTCATGACTTCATATATAGTCCTCTCCTTATTTTGCTCAGAATGTGTAAATGATTTCTTTTTGGTGTTTAATTAAAATATATATGTATACATATAATGTCTATACACACATAGATATATATGTGTATATACATACACACACATATATAAGCACAATGACTTGGAAACAAACACATACACATTCAGAATAATTGACTTAATTTGGTAAATATAAAATATCTATGTTCATGAAGAACCCAGGCCACCCATGCTCATTTCTCTTCCAGTGATTCTCTTAACTTTCCAGACTTTTCCACCTTGCCCTATGTAGTTATGCCTCCTCCCACCCCCTACCCCCTTTTCTATTCCCTTTTATGTGTTGTCTTCCCCCATTGGAATGCAATCTCCTTAAGGATAGGGACTGTCTTTCTGTCTCTCTGTCTCTTGCTTATATCTGTGTTCCCAACACTTAGCACAGATCTTGGCCCATAGTAAGCATTTAATAAATGTTTCTCCCTCCCCCATCTCTCTTTCTTCCCCCCCTTACTTCTCTCCCCACTCTCATCTCTCCCCACCCCCAACCCCGTGTGTGTGTGTGTGTGTGTGTGTGTGTGTGTGTGTGTGTGTGTCTCTGTCTTTGTCTTTCTCACTCTCTCCCTCTCCCATCAAAAAAGAATTAGTGTTGCTGTGCTAGAAAAGTCTTCATCAAGAACATATGAATAAGAAAGAGAAGGAATGGGATGGGATGGAATGTCATGTAGTGAGAGCAGAGGATAATAGTAGGGCTTCCGAGGTGCTCATATAATGTTAAGAGACCTGGGGGAGAGCCTCCCCTTCTGTGGAGAGCTGACTGGAGGATATAGTCAAGAGTCACACCACTTCAGAAGTGGTGAGTGGATGCTAATCTGTACCAATGGAGGAAGTACTCACATTTAATGAGATAATAGATTCATCAAAGTAAGGAAATTCTTTTTTTGTTGTTGTTTTCTCTCCTCTTTTTTATGGTTAATACATAGTTTTATTTGTATATGTTAATGTTTTTTATTAATTAATTTTTATTTTTTTTAATTCATAACATTCAATCCTCAAGTTTTTGAGTTTCAAATTTTCTCCCTCTCCCCACCCAAGACAGCCTGCAATCCGATATAGGTTCTACATATACCTTCGCACTAAATATAATTTTACAAATAGTCAAGATGTAAAGAAGAACTATAATGAATGGAATGAACCACAAAAAAGAAGAAACAAAACAGAAACAAAAACAAAACAACAAAAAGAGAGCGAATAGTAGGAGATTCTTAATGTAGATGCTTGGGCTGGATCACTGACATTTTTGTCAGCCATCATTCCATCTTCTATCTGTAGTGTCTGCTAGCCACATCCTAAGAGATAGCACTTCCTTCCGCTCTCAATCATGCCCCTGACAGTATCCCCTACAGACATTTGTCCAGGAAGGAAATAATCCAAGTGGAAAGGGACCAATATTAACCCATGTCCCTGGTAGATTCTCCACTCTCTGTCTTCCTCTGCTCTCTCTTGTATAGTTCCCAAATTGAAGCATAGACTGTCAGCGCTGGACCTAGCCTCCAGAAGTGCACTAACTCCACCATCTACCCCTTAAGTGAACTAAGACAATGTGGAAATTTTTCAAAATGAATGCCAATGGGCAAATAGAGGAAAAAGAATATAAATATGTAACAGCTAGTTCCCTGATTTCTCTGAGAACTCTGGCTCTGGACTGATATTACTTTTCTTAGGTTCAGTTCAACTGTTTTGGGCACTCAATTATGCAAAATATGGCCCTCTCTAGTATTGCAGTATTATCAGGTCATATGAGGGTCTCCATACAATAGCAAAATTAAGAGATAAAGGCAATGTAAATAACAAGGGGGAATTAAGTAGTTGAATTCTTCTTTGCTCCCCATATAGGACTCTTCAGGAAATTATAATCTAATCCTCCCAGATATTCCCATCTAGTGGGAGGACATAGCCACTGGCATACTCAGAATGGCTACTAGCACAGGTTCTTTCATCTGCTTTTCTAAAGGAAAGCAACTTTAAAGGGGTCAACAATTTTACTTTAATTAAACATATGTATCGTTGACTTAGTTCAGGGGAAAAGTCAGCACCCTGAACTTCAGAGAAAACACAGAGATTACAAACAGAGAAAATAGTACAGATCAACAGACAAGGCTTCTAACCATTTGGGAAATTAGCACTGATCAACAGACAGATCCAACTGTTCATACATAGTCACCAGAGAGCGAAGCACAACATCCTGGTTTTCAAAGCTGGGCGGCTCCTTGACGGCTATCCAGAGTCTCATCTGGCCAAAATCACACATCACAGGAACGCTTTTCCAATGAGTGGGCCCCAATGCAAAATGCTAACCTCAGAGTATATATACACTTCTCAGAGCCAGAGGGCATCACAAACCAGTGCCTCATTAGAAATTAGCAAGTGATATGAGCCTCCCTACAAACAAGTCTTCCCTAGTCAAGCTTCCCTGAATGGGCTCTATGTGAGGCTTATTAATGGGCAGGAAGATCTTCCCGTTCTGTTAACCTCACACCACTTCAGAAATCATGACCTCTTAGATTCAGTGCTTTTTGCCCATAGAGAGTAAGTAAGCTCCTGGAGGGCAGGGATTGTCTTTTGCCCTAGTGCTTAGCACGCGGCCTGGTATGTAGTTGGCACTTAATAAATGTTTATTGCTTGATTCTGCCTTATGGAAATCTGATGGAATCTCCTGGGGTAGATTGGGACCAGATGATCTCTTAGGGCAGGCTGTGATCAATAAATATTAAGTACCTACTATGTGCCAGAACCTGTGCTAAGTGCTGAATCTACCAAAACCTTCTGGGCTTGGTTTCACAGTCATAATGATCATGCTGGGATTCCTGGGTTCAGGGACCCTGGAATTACTGCTCCACATATTTTTCCTTCCAATTCTCCATTCCAATGGCAGACCTTTGCCAGCCCTGCTTTAAATCACCACCCCCAACTTTCCATCCTTTCCCTATGCATCTTCCCTTCTCTTTCCTTCTCCTCCCACCCAGTTTGAGTCAACTGGCAAAATTCTAGTTTCTAGGCACAAGGCCCTAGGGGAATCTGATGTCTAGAGCTTTTTCTAAAGCTCCCTTGCTTGATTTTTGTGGGCCCTTGGAGCCTTATGGGGGAACTCCCATTAAAGACAAGTTGTCTCTATTGCAAAAATGAAAAGATAAGAGAGAGACAAGTTTAGAGGATTCAGATTTCTTTTCCTAATTTATCTAAAATATACCTGCAGACTAGTTTGTCTGGCGTAGCTAACTGGTCTCCGTCTTGTTTCCTTTTCTTTTCTCAAATCTGTCTGGCATAAGAAGGTTGATATAGGATCAGGCAAACTCCTTTGACCTCCAGACTGAGGTAGATTTAGACCGACACCTTTCTTCCATCTCTTGGAATTCTTCATTCATACCAGAACCAGGCTGTAGCCTCATTTTACCCGTAGGCCACCCTTAGTCTTTGGTCAGAGTGACTTCTGCTTCTCAGCCACCTTGATTCACTCAAGTCTTGACCTGGTTCTTGGCCCCTTGGATTCCACAGGTACTTTCTCTGTCTGGCTCCATCGATAACTCCCCTGGACTCCACCCTGTCCTACAATAACCTTGACTATTCCTTTTCTATCCTTCCTAGAGGTTTCTTGACCCTGGGTCCCTGGAGAAATGACCCAACCCTTGACTCATTTCTCTATATCCTGCCAATTTGCCTGAAGGATATTTGTAGTGGGTTGTTCAGGCTGGCTCCACACTTTGGTAAATCTTGGCTTCCTCATTTATTGTTCTAAGCTAGCACCTGGGCTAAATTTGACTCGTATCCATGGGGCCTTGAAGTTAGATATTATCTGTCCTGGATTCTTTCTGCATCATATCAACTCCTTCTGAGACAGATTTGTTGCCTAGTGCTGAAGTTTCCATTTCCTGTCTGAGAGATCCCTCCCATTTTCAGCTCTTTTACAAAAAAAAAAAAAGAATAATGGACGTTTCCTGAACCCAATGAGCGATCGAGCCTTAAGAGGTTTTGATAATCAGCTCTACCCACTTCCCTAGGTTCTCTTTTCCTGCATTAGCCCTTAGGTACTTCTAGGGGAATGAGTTATCTTCCAGAATCTTATCTTTAAAGTTTCATAGTCTCAAAAACAGTTGAT
Organism: Phalanger gymnotis; assembly: GCA_028646595.1. Classification (NCBI taxonomy): domain Eukaryota; kingdom Metazoa; phylum Chordata; class Mammalia; order Diprotodontia; family Phalangeridae; genus Phalanger; species Phalanger gymnotis. The sequence continues at coordinate 281,079,483 of CM053625.1, read as the reverse complement.
ATAAAAATAGCAGACATATTTTCAATCAAAAGAGATGAAGGTTGTTTCCCTATAATTGCACCTCATGATTATGCTCCCCCTTCTAGCTGAACACCCTTTTGTAGACAGCACTTTTACAAATAGTAGGAGATGAAAGTTGTTTTCCCATAATTGTGCCTCATGATTATGTTCCCTCTTCTAGCTGAGCACCCTTTTATGGACAGCACTCTTACAAATAGTGGCTTTCAGGTCGGAAGACCTCCCCTCTCTGCCCTCCTCCCCCTAAAGAACCCTGCCCAGCCCAAGCTTGCAGGACATCAGAAATGTGTATTCCTTTCTTGTATTGTTCACTGCCCTTCTGGGCCTATATTGGTCTCACTGCCAAGCACCTAGACCCAAAGATCTTCTGTTGGAAACACTGCTGGAGGTTTCATTGAGTTTCATGGAAATCCAACACTGAGGGGACAGAAGGAAAGAGCCGGGAAGGCAATGTCTCCAGGGCTCCTTGCCCAGATTCCATTAAGTTTGTTCCCAGAGCTCCATTAGATTGGCCCTCTCTCCTGGCTTTTCTGTAGCCTGTGATTGTGGGGTGCCACATCTTGTACTGAGGACATATGACTTCTCACCTGGCTATTCTCCTTTTGAATTCAGTCCCCTTTCTTTGGTCTATGGATTTTGTCTTTCCTTTCAACTATGGGCCCAAAGGGGTCAGGCCACCAATCCTGGGGATGACATTTCTAAGGAAGGAAGTAGCAGTTGATTCAGAGCCCAGGATAAATATTAAAGGTGCTTCCACACTGAGTCCTACAGCTTATATAACTTCATCCCTGGGGTAGGGACCAGCTGAGGGGTACAGATAAAGGGTTTTTATGATCTTGGCCAAACTGTTGGATCAGAGTCTAAACACATCATAAAGGCATCTTCCAGCTTCACCTAAGGACATGATAATAGGACCTTTACTTACACGTAAGCCTAGAGTGGCAGGCCAGCCTACTAGCCATCACAGATCTCTCATTACAAAGCTGGAATCTTTTTCATCTGTGTTTAAACCATAGCCTGTGAAATAATGTCCATAAAAGGGAGACTGGTAATGAAAATATCAAGAGCAATAAATGAGAGTTACATGATGTTCCCTCCTGAGGGATGCCCCTATCCAAAGTGGTTTCAGTATTTCTATTTGGGATTGTATTCTGCATTTTCTTGTGTAATATCCCATTTGTTAACAGGAAGAAGAGCCCACATAATTGAGGCTCTCCCACCCCACCACAGGCCTTGTGCTTGGCAATTGTATAGCTGGCATCTTTACTTTTTGTTTCATAGCAGAAATTGACTTCTAATAGAGACATGGTTTATCTAAGCTCAAATCAGACAGGGTGAGTAGGAGTGAGTAGAAGAGCCTTGCTGGGGAGATGCTCTAATGGTATTGTTACTGTCATCAATAAACTTTGGCATCTTTATCAGTATCACCTTCACCATCTTCACTGCCATTATGGTCATCACTATCTTAATCACTGTTAGTAGGCCATCCTTATCACCATCATTTCCAATTCCATCCTCCTCACCAGTGTTACTGTTATGCTCATACCCATTACTTCCATCATCATTATGGGGCAAAAGCCTGCTTGTTGATCTTTCTGCCTTATCTCTCGCTAATTCCTTCCAGTCTATCCTTCCGATTCAGTTGTCAAGTTGACCATGATCTGACCATGTCACTCCTCCCCATGTTATTTCCTTCCTCCCCCATTCAATAAATTCCAATGGTTCCCTCCAGGATCAAATATAAAATTGTCTATTTGGTTTTTGAAGCCCTTCGTAAGTTGCTTTACCTTTCCAGTCTTCTCATGCCTCACTCCCTTAACCATCTGTGCTGTTCCTCTCACAAGACACCCCATCTCCTGACTCTGAGCATTTTCCTTGGCTGTCCTCCATGCCTAGAACTCTTTCCCTACTCATCTGTGCCTCCTGGCTTCCCTGGCTTTCTTCAAGTCTCAGTTAAAGTCCCAGAATCCTTTCCCAGTCCTCCTTAATCTTAGTGCCTTCCTTCTGAGATTATCTCCAATTTATCCTGTATATATCTTGTTTGTACACAGTTGTTCTCCTGTTGTCTCCCCCATCAGACCGTAAGCTCCTTGAGAGCAGGGACCATTTTTTTTGCCTATTTTGGGATCCTCAGAGCTTAGCAAAGTGCCCAACAATAGCAAGTGCTTAATAAATGCTTGTCAACTTGACCATCTTCTTCCTTCTTTCCATCTCTATCACCATCACTATCATTTTTACAGTCACTATCATGATTATGATCACTAAGTTGGGGGAGGCTGTCTTGGGGCAGGGAAAGAGAATCATAGAACCTAAGAATGCAAAAGTTAGAAAGGCTCTCAGAGCCCAGCCGGCCAAACCAGTACCTGAATAAGAATCCTATCGACATCATCACTTCACAAGTGATCATTCATTTTTCTTGAATACTTCCAGTGATACAACCTCCTGGAGCAGCTCATTTAAATTTTGGATGGCTCTAATTATTAGGAGATTTCCTCTGATTGGTCAGTTCCTCCTCAAACCTACATTTTAAGGAATGTACCCAGGCTAGCCATGTCTTCATCCTCTTTGGACCCCGCACCTGACTCTCCAAACTTCCTTCACCATCCTCTTGCTTGAGTACCTTCTTTTCAGCTTCCCCACTGTCTTGTCTTCCTCCCTTAGAATATAAGCTCCTTAAGGTCAGTGACTGTCTTTCTGCTTGTATTTTGTATTCTAAACACTGAGCATAGTGCCCGACGCATAGTAAATGCTTGTTGATTTGACTCGATATCAAGTGTAATTTGTCTCTTTGCTACTACACCCATTACCCCCAAATCTGTCCCCTGAGGCCAAGCAGAACAACTTTAATCTCTCTTCCTCGTGATGGCCTTTCAAATCCTTGAAGACAGCTGTGGTGTTCTGTCAAGTCTTCTATAGGTTAAACCCAGATGATCTTTGTATCATTTGTTCTTGGGGCCTTTCACCATTCTAGATGGTCTTTTCTAGATACACTCCAACTAATGAATGTCCTTCCTGACGTGAATACAATCTTTCAGTTATGGTTTGATTAGGTCAAAATACAGGGGCACTATTAATTTTCTAGCCCTGTATTCTTATGCCTATTAATATAGCTTGAAGTCATGTGAGTGTTTTGATTGCCATATTACACAATTGACATATTGAGTCCAAGCTAAAGCCCTCAGTTATTTTTTGGGAAAACTATTGTCTAACCATGCCTTACCAATATATGCTAGTAAAGAATGTAGTAGCCTCCCCAAGAGCCTTTGTGATTTAAAAAAGACAATCAGAGTTAGAGACTTGCTTGAATGGGCATCACCATCCATGTCCACTAATTAACAATCCAACAGCAATAAGGTAATGAGGTGCTCCTTTGCATCAGGTTTCCTGACCAGAGATAGTAGCGCCTGGGATTGCTTTTTTCTTTGCCTTTGTACCCCAATACCTAGCATACTGTCTAGTGTATAACAGGGGATTAATAAATGCTTGGTAATCAATTAGAATTGATCTTTTTGAACTCAGGAGCAAGACTATACCTACTCAATTTCATCTTATTAGATTCAGTTCAACATTCTGTTGTGATCTTATTGGATCTTGAGTCTCTCATGCAGAGCTGTTTTTGTGAGTTTTGTGTTATCTGTAAATTCGATAAGTTTGTCATCTTCTTCCAAGTCAATAATAAAAATATTAGAAAGCACACAACCAAACTAGGATCCTTCTTCTAAGCTGACATCTAAACATCCATCATTTTCTTGGTTCAGTCATTCATCCAGTTCTGAATCCAAATAACTCTACTATGATGTAGTCCACGTCTCTCTAATTTGTCTGCATGATTTGCATGAAAGTCTTTCCTAACGTTCTGCTAAAATCAAGGTAAACTATGTCTACCCTGTTCTATCAAGTCTAGTAAAGTGAAAAAAAAAAGGAAATGAAGTTAGTTTGGTATAATCTGTTCTTTTCTCTTTTATTCAAAATATAACAAATACCAAATACAATTAGCATTTCCATATACATGGAACCTAAGGAACAGATTGCAAAGGGAAGAAGCCCTATTATATAGAGCTTGATTTTCTTTTTAAGTACATAGTAAATTCAACATGTAGCTTTCAAATCTGACCTGTTTGTCTGTGATTCCTTCTGGCCTTCCTCCCCAACTGAAAAAATAAAATAAAAACAAGTAACAAATATACATTGTGAAGCAGAACAAATTCCCACATTTGCCATGCCTGACAATGAATGTCCCATTCCGCACCTCAAATCCATTGCCTCTCTGTTAGGAGGTGGGCATGTTTGCATCATCATTGGTCCTCTGAAATGGTAGTACATGACCTGTTCTTGATGAAGGATGTACCTGGGGATAGATTGTGGGGTATAGTGGGGGAGTTCAGATAGTGTGGATTGAGAGGATCCTGCCAGCTATGAAGAGGGGAAAGGAGATAGAAAGGAGGGGAAGGTGGAGATTCAAAGGTTAATTCCATTTTCTTGAACCTGGTTGTGGTTCATGAACTAGTGATACACATAATTCTCTTTCCCAGTAGTGAACACCAGTCCCTGGGCCTACAATACCCACTTGGGTTTTCCATACTTGGTTCACTCCATCCTTCCCTAGAGTTCAGTGCTTCTCCCCATTCCCTCTTCCCTTTAGGAGTTAGCTTTAGGTTTAAGGATGGTTTTTCCCTTTTCCTACCAAGAATCTAAATTTAATCAAAGGGTAGGACAAGATGTCTGTTCTTTATTTTTTGTTTTTCTTATGAACACCATTGCACTTGTCCAGCCTTTCCCAGACCTAGACCTGTTAGGGCAGATGAGAGCTATTTAGGGTAGTTTGATACTGCTGACCTAGGTCTCCCTCTGTTGGAGACTAGAAACCTTAGAGACTATCTGGTAATTGAGGAGGAAATGCAGGCCTAGTGGCTTGTCCCTTCCCTTCCCTTCCCTTCCCTTCCCTTGCCTTCCCTTCCCTTGCCTTCCCTTCCCTTCCCTTCCCTTGCCTTCCCTTCCCTTCCCTTCCCTTCCCTTCCCTTCCCT
>CM053625.1:280935736-281073940 GCA_028646595.1 Phalanger gymnotis | reverse complement strand
GTAAAAGAAAAAATGATGAAGGGCAACTCATACTACTGGATTTCAAATATATTATAAAGGGGAAATAATCAAGATTATTTAATGTTAGATGTGACAGGGACAGGAACTAGGCATATGATTTCATTAGCATAGGGAAACTCAGATGAGAAAATTCTATTTGCCAATGTAGCTCACTTTCTTTATAACATACATTCTTAAATCATTGCTTGGAATACTGAAAGGTGCTGAGAGTTCAGGATCATACATCCAGCATATGTCAGAGACAGGGCTTGACACCAGGGCCTCCAGACTCCAAAGCCATCTCCTTATCCATTACAGCATGCTGCCTCTGTAATATTAGATGAAAAATAGTTTAGTAGAACAGAACAGGAAAAGCCATTATAGAATTAAATATATAAAAATTATGAGTGATTGATAACCCCAAACAGTAAAACATTAGGGAATAATATTTTTTCCTTTGTAGGAGTTCATCTTTGTCTTCCTTAAATTCTCTTTCTGAAGTTTTAGTGTTTAAATCAGAGGTGTCAAACTCAAATAGAAACAAGGCCATTAAATTATATAGGGAACCTTGCTGGCCATATATTGATTTAGCTTTAAAATACAACATTATCTATGTTTTATTATATTTTTATTTATTTTATTAAATTAAATTGTTGAATTAAATCCTAATTACATTTTAATCTGGGCATGTACCACTGTGGGCCATGTGGTTGATGCCTCTGATTGGGATTATTTATTGACTGTTTAAGTAATTTGGTACCTTTTATTGTTGCAAACATTTATTTCATTTAGGTTTTCAATTTTGTTGATAAATCATTCAGCATAATAGTTTTCTGATAATTTTCTTTATTTCTTCTCCATTAGTTGTGAATTCACCCATTTCATTTTTGATTTTGTTAATTGTTTCTTTTTTTCAAATTAGCTAATAGTGTATCAATTTTGTTAAGTTTTTAAATTTAAATTCTATTTCTCTCATTCAAAATTTTGAAATTCTCTTTTGTCTTATTAATGAATTCTGTAGCTTTTAAAAAATTGCATGTTTAATATTATATTAGTCTCAACATTTTATTAGTTTTTCCCTTTTGTCTTTTATAAATATGTGTTTAAGGACACACATTTTCCTCCGAATTTTAGCTGTTTCTATAATTTTGTCTTTGACCCACTTGTAATTTGAAATGTCATTCTTTAGTCTTTATTTAGGTCTATATATTTTGTTCTATGTCCTTATTGATTACCCTTTTTACTATATTACAAATGTTACAAAAATATTTTTACTATATTACAAAATATATTACAAAACAAAATGTTTAAGAGTTCTACCTTTCTACATTTGTTTATGAGTTCTTGCACACCAGAATATGATTCATTTTTTGTATAAATTCAACTTTAATCCAAAAATTTATTTTCTTTAAGATTCTCATTCAGAAATCTCCATAAGTACATTTTTTTTGATTTTTGGGAGGGCAATTGGGGTTAAGTGACTTGCCCAAGGTCACACAGCTAGTAAGTGTGTCAAGTGTCTGAGGCTGGATTTGAACTCAGGTCCTCCTGACTCCAGGGCCAGTGCTCTACTCACTATGCAACCTAGCTGCCCCTCCATAGGTACATTAAATCCAGTTTTCTTAACATTTTGTTAGTGAATATATTTTTCTCCTTTTTAATTTTCTGTTGGATTTGTCAAGCTCTGTCAGAAGATCATTAAGGTCACCTAAAATTATGACTTTACCATGTAGGACTTTAAAAAAATTATTTAGCTTTTTCTCTAAAAAGCTTGACATGTCAATTATTATATATGTATTAAATCTTGATTTTTAAATTTTTAATAATGCCTTTGGTACATTAGTATTCTAGTATAGTTTCTTGGCTTGTCTTTTTTAATGATATCTATGCTATGGTCATTTATGAAATCTTTGGATATAACTGAAACCTAATTTAATTTAATTCCAACCTTTCTCTTTGAATCTATATGAAATTCTAGGCTTTAGATACATTTCCTTTAAGCAGCTAATTGTTTTCGTTCTTGTTTTCTAATCTGTTCTGCAAATTAATGTCCTTTTTGTTGGTGAATTCAGGCCATTAACATTCAAGATTATAATTTGCTTGTTTTTTCCTGAAGTACAAGCCTTGGAAGCAGCAAAATCTGAATTCAAGACCTGCCTTTGATTCACGAGTTATGTCCAAAATGCAGCCTGCGGGCTGCATGTGCAGCATGATTTGTGTGGCCCACCTACAAGCATAGAAATTTACATAAATGCTTTAGTAAATGAAGCCAAGCTACCACAGAGCTCTCACTAAAATGGCAAATCAAAATATATTGTCTATTGTTTCAATAAAAACCTACGGTTGGACAGCCCTGACTTAAACTATTAGTGTTCCATGCAACTCTAACATTATAATTTACAGATGAGTTACCTATCTGCATTTGTGATAGAGTTCCTACACTGGGAGTCCCCACAACTAATGAAATAATAAATCTAGATTAAAAAAAGAAAGGCTGCTGTTGCACATGCATGCACATGCAAACATGCACCCCTTTCTATTAATATAAAGTTCTATAGTAATTGTGTTTTTTTAAACAATATTATATGACTTCCTACATTAACAGCATCCTTGCCCATACTAAATAACATAAAATTTCTTATTTTTTATAACAATTAATTCTTAATCCCCTTATCCTTCTCTTCCTATACCAGGGATGCAGATTCTGGGATCCCCAATGCAGATTCTGGGCTTTTGCTTTTACTTTTATCATGTAAAAATTGTTCCTTTCCTATCCCAGATAAAAGTGTGGGTTAGGAATTACCCTTAGTCCACTACTTGTATCTCTTTGTTTGATCAAACTTCACTTATGGATCAATTTTTAAAAATACTACTTCTCTCTCTTATCTGCTCCGTGACTTCCTTTACCTTTTGTCCTTATGATGATCTAAGTTTGTCTAGTTTTCAAAGTATTTTTCTCCAAATTCCTGCCCCCTTTTTTAAACCAATGACCCTTATACCAGATGTGACTAATAACCTAAAATAGATATAACATTCTTACATCATATTAACATTAAGATAACCTATGCTCCTTACTTGCATTCATTTCTAGATAGCTTTACAGATTAGTTGCTTAGTGAATTTGTGTGTTGAAGTCTCTGCTCAGTTCTAAATCTCTCAGGAAACAATTATGTTTTCTGGCCTCATTGTATCTTCCCATTTCTATTATTTATTGTTCTTTTTGAGTAATATTTTGCAATTCAAAATGGTATTTGTTGATAGCAAATTGTGCCATCCTGGTTGGTTGCAAGATTCTCTTTTTGACACTGAAGCTGTTGAACTTGAAAACTATTAGGGTGATTTAAGTTCAGAGTCTGTCTGTGGCTGTATCCTGTGAATTTTATCTATTTGTATATTGTCCTTTGTTTTCAGTTCTGGTCAACTTTTCCCCCCATGATTTCCTAGAATATGGCAGGCTTCTTGTTTTTTCATATTTTCCTGGGAGACCAATATTTCTCAGGTTGTATCAATGAACTCCACTCTTTTACTTTCATTTATATAGAACTGAGGTCTTCTAGTGCTTTCATTTTGATGTTTTGCTTTGTTCTTTCATCTCTAGACTTTTTGTTCTGTCTTAGCCATTTTAATCCTCAGAGTCCACTGGTTTATTGAAACTTTCCACTATCTTTTATATTTTGTCAATTCTTCTTAAATTTTTTCAGCAATTTTATTTTCATGTTATAGAAGCCAGATCATCATTATGTCTCTTATTTTGATTCTAAACCACTGCGCAGTTTCTTGTGGGTGGTAGGTCTATTATTTTCTCTTCTAGAAGTTTAAATAAAGTTGTAGTCATGATAATTTCTTATGGTCATCTCTCTCTGTCTCTCTGACTCTCTCTCTCTTTCTCTCTATCTCTGTCTTTCTCTCATGTGGAGTTTCGATTTTGGTCTGGACCTGTGATGGGGATTTCCCATATGGAAACTGTTCCTCTGATCATCAGATAGACAACTCACTTATAACTTATTCCTAAGAGAGTTACTTGGGGCACTGAGAGGTTAAGTGACCACATGGCTAGCACGTATCAGAAGCAAGACTTGAATTCAAGTTTTCCTCATCTAAGACCAGCCTTACTTATTAAGCCATGCTTCTTGTTGGCTTTCTTTAATCAGATAGTAATTTATTGTATGCTCTTTTTTGTTCTCTCATTTTTGACTTTTATTTTCCTACACATTTCTCTCCGTGAAGGTTTTTTTTCTTCTCTTAAAAAATATTTTGTACTTTTGTCATTTTGATGTGGTACAGTGGAGCAAGGTATAGTCATGAGTGCCCAAACTTCCATCTTTTCAAGGAATCACTACTAAGTAAAATATTGGGGAAATTGTATAGGAGTGAGGGATGCAGGAGAAGAATTTATATCTATACCTCACCACGTACTCCCCAAAAGTTCAAAATGTATCAGTGATGTAAAGACTTAAAAATCATAACAAAAATGGAAAGAAAAAGGAATAGCATATTTAGATCATTTGTGGAAAGGAGAATATTTTTTCTATTGAACAAATGGAAGCAATTATTGGAGACAAAATAGATGGATTTATTTAAGTCCAGTAAAATGATTTTACATAACAAAAAGCACTATTTCCAAAATAATAAAAAAGAAATAATTGGAAGAAATCTTTGTAAAACATACCTCTGATAAAAATCTTATATTCTTCTTATGGCTCTAAGACACCGATACAAATACATGAGTAATGCCCATTCCCCAGTGGAGGAAAAATGATGAAATAAATTATTGCCAAAAAGGTGAATTTTTAATAATCATTTGAAAAACTGTTCAAACTCTCTAATAATCAGAGAAATGCAAACTAAAACAAATTTAAGCTACACTAATAAAACTGTCAAAAATAGTTTAAAATATCAAATTCATTGTTGATGGAACTATGGGGAAACAGCTAATCTATTACATTGTTAGTTGAATCATAAATTGATTCAATTTTTTTGGAGAGCAATCTTTACAATTATTTTGAAACTGATCATAATAATTTACTTTTACATTACATTTTAAGGCTTGTAAAGTGCTTCCCTTAGAATCGCCTTGCGAGGTATGTGTGCAAGTATCCTGAAGAAACTGAGGCTCTGAGAGTTTAGCTTACTCGAAGAGGAGTGCTCAGCTAGTAAATGGCTGAGCCACTATTCAAACCCAGCTCTTCTGTATCCAAGTCAAATTCTCTATCTACTTTATCATTATGCTTTTAAATATATTTGTTCCAGTGATCCCACTACTGGAACTAGATATTAGGGTTATTGGTTTTTTTAAAATTCAGTTTTATTTTCAGTTCCAAATTCTCTCCCTGCTCCCTCCCCTTCTCTCCCTCTTCTTGCCTTCAGAAGGCAAGAAAAACAAAGTATTATAAATATGCATAGTCATGCAAAACAAATTCCCTTATTATCTATGTCCAAAAAGAAAGAAGCAAGGGAGGGAGGAAAGAAAGAAAGAAAGAGAGAGAGAGAGAAAGAAAGAAAAAGAGAAAGATAGGAAGGAAGGAAGGAAGGAAAGAAGGAAGAAAAGAAGGAAGGAAGAAAGAAAGAAAAAAGAATGAGGGAGGGAGGGAAGGAAGGAAGAGATAATATACCTCAATCTTCACTCAGAGTCCATCACTTCTCTATCTGAGAGTGAGCAAAATGTTTCTTCCTGAGACCTTTGGAACTATGGTTGATCATTTGTGTTGATCAGAGTTCCTAAGTTACTAGGAATATGCCCCAAAGAGATTTAAAAAAAGAGGAAAAGGACTCATATGTACAAAGATATTTATAGCAGCTCTTTTTGTGGCATCAAGGAATTAGAAACTGAAGGGTTGTTTGTCAATTGGGGAATGATCGAACAAGTCATGGTATGTAAATATGATGGAATACTACTATGCTGTAAGAAAGGATGAAGGGGATGGTTTCCAGAGAAAACCTGGGAAGACTTGGAAGTATGAATTGATCCAAAGTAAAGTGAGTAGAGAACCAGGAGAACAATTTATACGATAACAATATTGGAAAGATAATCAACTCTGAAAGACTTAGGATTATTATTTAGAAGAAAAAAAGACAGATGCACAAAGCTATTCGTGTTCTCTCTGTAAGTATAAAAAATTGGAAGTACCTTTTATTTTTAAGGGATAATAGGCGAATAAATTATGCTATTTTAATGGAATTGCTAAAATGTTCCCTCCTCCAAAAAGTCTTCATAAACTGATTTGAAGAGAGGAATGTTCATTAAGCTTCAACCTTCCTGGTCACATTCCTCATCCCCCCCCCCCCCCCCCCGCCCCACCTTATTTTGTTTATACTTCACTAGTACTCTGACACCCTAGTGGGAACAGAGTATAAATGTAGGATGGGCTCAAAGCTGTCTGTAAAGAGTTTTATTGCAGTGTCTATATATTTCTCTCTGTCTCTTTCTGTCTCTATCTTTCTCTGTCTCTGTCTCTGAATGAGAACGATAAAACAAAACAAAACATCTTGCTCTATCAGATGTAGGCTCACAAATCTGAATCTCTGAGCCAGGCCCGCTTGGTAAAGAACACTGACGGTGGAGTCAGAGAAGCTGGGTTCAAATCCTACTTTTGCCAATTACCGATTGTTGTTAATTTAATTATTGATTATCGATAATTGTGCCAATTATCCGATCTTGGGCAGGTTACTTCAATCAATCCACAAACCGTTAATAATCACTGACCATGTGCCAGGCACTGTGCTAAGTGCTGGCAGATTTACATTCTAATGGAGTGTCAGCTCTCTAGCCTTAAGTGTCCTCAGCTATACAATGATAGGGTTGGACTCCTCACCTGTGGAATAAGGGGATTGGATTAAAGATGACTCTGAGGTTATTAGTCACTCTAGAACCTCTAGAAACTGTGCATGATCCTGTAATCAGGATGTCAGACAAACTCCAAACCAAGCCATACTCATACCTCTCTGGAGACATGCCTGTCTCCTACGTCTTAGGGGCAGGCAGAGAGGATGTTGGGGGGAGATCCACACCTGGGCCTCTGCCTAAGAAGTCCTTGGAAGACAAGATGCAGGGACATGTGCCTCCCTACCAATTCCTTTTCAAAATTTTTATTTTAAATGTATGTAATAAAATAAACATTTCTATAACACAGGCCAATAAAAAAGATAATTGTACATGACACTACAAATCTACTATGTACAACTTGCCATTCCTGTCAACTACTCAACAAAATTATCATGTAAATTTCTTTTTTTCTCTCCCTGCCCCACTTCCCCCAGATGCCCACCATTAGACCCATATAGGTATATATATATATATATATGTAAAATTGCTCTGTACATACTTCTCTTTATCTGTTCTTTCTCTGAATGTTATTCCAACCCCAGACCTAGCAGCCTGGCCTTTCTCATTTCCCCACTTTTTTCCCTTTCTGCGGGAAAGCAAGAGGGCCTGGGGCGAGGGTCCTGAAGGTACCCTGAGGAATGACCCTTTAAGGGAATGACATAATTTATTTGCTCCTTGGGTTCCTGGAAAGCTTGGTTAGGAGTCTGGGAAGGATTTGGATCAGGGAGGTTTCTTTGAAGCAGACACCAGAGGAGGGGGCAGAATAGTCCTGCTGTTTGTCCTAAATGTGAGGGCAAGATGTGAAGAAGCCAGGTTGAAAGCACCTTGTTTCCTCAGCATCCAGGGAAGCTGAAAGAGATGGCAGCTCTGGCTCCACTGGGGATTGAAGCTGAAGAAATATGGACGCTGGGCTAAGAGGACAAGAGCTAGGCCTCGGGAAAGCTGGATTTTTGTCAGGCTGTGTTGAGGAAGAATGAGTAATGATGCTGTGTAACTGTAATTTGCCAACTTTCCAGTCGTATGAACCCTCAGTTCTCTGAACACTGAAGCTGTTTCTGTACCCTAATCTTCTGGCTGAGCCGCTCTGAGCTGTGCTTCCCCTCCCCCACTGGGCTGGGAGTTCAAAGATTAATCCCCATCCCCTCCCCATCAACCCTCAGCCTGATCTGTTCCTAATCAGTCAGACCCTTAGTCAGTCAGACCATCAGTCTGTCACTGGTTGTGGAGTACCTCGTGGGGGCACAGTTTGCTTCAAGGATGTGGTTTTTGGAGGAGACTCAAGAAGAAATGGCTTAATGGAGTAATCACATCACCCAGATTGGGAGGTACTGACATCCACTTCCTCATTCCAGAGGCAACAGCCCCATCTCTTAGTCTTTCCCTCTGTCCTTCTTCCACTAGTCTCCCCCACTTCCTCACTCTGTCTGTATCTCTGTCATTATCCTGGCTTCTGGGGACAGGGTAGCTGGGATTATTTCTCCCCTTTCTAAAAAAGCATCTTCTTTCCACAACGTCTCAAGGTGAAATTTGAGAAATGTCCCTTTCAGTTCTAAAATAATACTGCCTATCCTTCCCAGCCTTTTGTCCCTGCCTCTCCCATTCCTGCTTTGCCTCTGGGATTCTGTTGTCTGAGGAGATAGGAAGCCATCTCTTTGCCACAGTCTATGTTAGTGTCTGAAACAGCCATTGGCATCCCGGGACCATTAACAAGCATTTATTAATTATTGTGTGCCAGGTTCTGTGCCAGCCCTGGGGATATGAAGACAAAAAATAGTCCAGTTATGTTATCATTCATTCAATCAATCAATCAATTCGTAGCATTCCCTCCGGGCTTACTCTCTCAACCTCCACTCATAATGGCAGGCTAGTTCTCCAGAGGGTGGCTAACTACTCCTCTCCTTAAAGTTCTAGGCATAGCCCTGAGGGCTTGGGGTTTCTATTACTCTTGCTCATAAGCCCCCATCTGATATACTCCCTTAATATTTATTAATAAGTTGATATTAATTAGTATTTATAAAGTATTGAAAAGGTATAGGAAGAATAGAATTAAAAACTTCCATTTACCACCCCCCCCTCCCACCAACTAGGGGTACACTCTACCTTGGGGAGAGTGGGCTCAAATTTAAAGTACAAAAGCACCGGGGTACTCTTATTGGGAATACATATGGTGAAGGGATACATCCTGGCCCTGGGAGTTCTATCCCTGGGAGTCTCTATAAGTTAATTTCTGGGTATGGGATCACCAATAGATGTTGCTCATTTGTTCAACTGGTCTAACTCCTTGAAGTACTCAGTGTCTTAGCTCACGGTTAGACTCACTGTTGGGCTCACTGGTAACATGGATGCTCCAGTCTCAAGGTACTCATTCACCTAAGATGAATCAAGAAGAAACATAACAGGAATAGTGGTGTCATGCATTCATAGACACATGGTTATCATGGTAAGATAGATAAACTAGGTGGAAGATAAGGGCTGGCTGCTCATACCAATCCTCCTACTTGAAAGCTATCATAGAAGAGATCCAGAAATCATCCGATTAAAGTTTCTGTATTCATATTCTGTTCTGGCTCCACCTGTACCAGGTCATCAGTCCTGCTGACTTTTCAGCCAACCAGAAGACTTCATTATCACATAGTCACTCATGACCCGTCAGACAGAAACTAGCACTCCAAATTCTATGTATTGGATTGTCAGTAGGCAGGGCATATTAAACATAATCTAAGGATTAGACCCCCTTCTATCACAAACAAAGCATTAGAGATGCTTCAACAAGCATTTATTAAGTACCAGCTGTGTTCCAGATACTACACTAGGCCCTAGAGATACAGACGAAAAACAACCAGTCATGTTTTCATTCATTCAATAGATATTTCATTCATTTCATAAGTATGCTAGATGCGGCTAGCTCTTGGGACAGAGAGAAAAGGACAGGAGGTTGGGTGGGTGGGAAGGGACTTTAGAGGAACTGGATGACAGAGATACTTCCACACTGTTGTGCAAAGATGATTGCATCTGGAGTCAGGACCTGGGCTACTACTTTCACAACCTTGGGCACATCACTTTATCTTCATGGTTCTACATATTCTCATCTGTAAAATGAAAAAGGTTGGATTAATTGATCTTAAAGGTGCCTTGAAGCTCTTTATCTATCTTACCATGATCGCTCTCCAACTTGAAATCAAGGGTTCTTCACTTTTGTTTTTTTGTATGAGACTCTTGGCAATCTGGTGAAGCCAATGGACTTCTTTTCAGAGTAAAGATTTTAAAACAAAATGAAATTACAAAGGAAATAAATTATAATGAAATAATACAGGTATAATTTTTTTCCAGCCATGTTTATAAGGCTCCCTGAAATCTATGCCAGAACCTTTCTCCCCACATTAAGAGCTCCTGCTCTAAACTCTTTGATTATATCACCAGCTCGGGTTTTAGACCGTGCCAGGCGCACCTCTTCTCCTTCATCAAATCCTCACAGACTGTCATTCTCCTGGGGTCTCTTCTGCCAAGGATAGTTCACCAGCCCACTAAGCAGTTTTTCACCCTTGGGAGAAAGGGGGGAAGGGTAGACAGGCTGAGGTAGAAGAGCTGGTTCCAGAGGCAAAGGGGACCCTCCTCCTGGGGAGCCTGTGCCAGTGGGTCCTTATTTAATTCCTAAAGAATGTGCTAATGTTCCCGCCCAGCGGAGCAGGTCCCAGCCTGACTGAGCCCTACTCCAAACCCCAGCCAGCAGCCAATTGAAAAAGCTCTTGTGCCAAGCTCAGTGTGGGCTGACCACAAATGGAGCCAGCTCAGGGAGGGAAGTTAGTATTCATGGCAATTCCAGAAGTCTGCGTTGTTACCTACTGTGTCTGAAGCTAAGGTTCACATAGTGAAGAAAAAGCAACCTGGTGTCATTGGAATAGGAGCTGGGCTAGAAGTCAGGAGGTCTGGGCATTACCGGTGTATTTTGAGCAAGTTACTTCTAAGCCTCAGTTTCCTGTTCCGTAAAATGATTGGATGAGCTCTTAGGCCCCTTCTGGCTCTGAATCTGAGTCAGAGTGGTTCACAGAACCATAGAATGTTGAGGTTGGAAGGGACCATAGGGATCAACAAATGGGAATAGGGGAGTACAATGGAGAGCCTGCTGAATTTAGGGTCAGGAAAGACCTGCATTCCAACACCTCCTCTGACATTTGCCAGCTGTGGGACCATAAGCAAGTCTCTTAATTGCTCTCAGCCTCAGTTTCCTCATCTTTTAAATGGGGAGAATGCTGTAGTAGCTACCTCAGAGGGTTATTCTGAGGATCAAACAAGATGAAACATGGAAAGAACATTGCAAAACCAGAAGTATTATTACAAATGTTTGTTATCATTAAGTCCAATGTTCTCATTTGCTAGATTAGGAGACCCAAGCTCAAGGAAGCTAAGTGATTTGCCCAAGGTAACATTTGAAATAAGTAGCAGATTAGCACTCGTGCCATCTGACTCTCCATCTGGGTTTTTTTCCTAAGCTATTAAGTTTTCTCCCATTTTAGGGAGAAAGTCCGTAAGCCTAGGTTCCCTAAAATATCAACCTGGGATAGGTTTGACTAGACCTTTCTCGTCCTGAAACTTCAGGCATTTAATTCGTTGCCCAAAAAGTCCTTGCTGAATCCCTTTAGAATTTAATCTTATGCTCAGTACTGTTGTGGAGACGAGAAGAGAAGAAAATATCATTCTTGTCCTAGAGAAACTCACACTCTAGTGTGGGAAGCAAGACATATACATGATGTCGTTAGAGAACAACGTAAGATGGTGTATAATTAATAGTTTTGTGTGTGGTGCAGACGATAATAAGCATCATAGAAGGCCAGGAAAAGGAGTGGTCAGTGTGGCTGAAGGAGTAGAATGGGTACAGTGGGAAAAGACACCGGATTTCCAGCCAGAGGCCTTGGGCTCAAACTCTACTTCGGCTATTTGCTACTTGTTGCTGTTGAGTTATTTCAGTCTTGTCCAAATCTCTGTGACCCCATTTGGGGTTTTCTTGGCAAAGATACTGGAGTGGTTTGCCATTTCCTTCTTCTGCTCACTTAACAGATGAGGAAACTGAGGCAAACAGGGTTAAGTGACTTGTTCAGGGTTGCGCAGCTGGTTATCATCTGCAGCTAGATTTGAATTCAGGTCTTCCTGACTCCAGGCCTGGTACTTACACTCTATCCAGTGTGCTACCTAGCTCCCCTTGGGTTATAATCTTGAGTAAATCATTTAGTGTCCCTGAATTTCAAGTCAACAAGCATTTTACTAAATATTTACTATGTGCCAGGCACTGCACTAGGCACTGGGAATACAAATATAAGCAAAAATTAAAATAGTCCCTTCCTTCAAGGAATTTTGGTTGAGGGGGGAAAGGCAGGGTAATTGGGGTTAAGTGACTTGTCCAGAGTCACACAGCTAATAAGTGTGTCAAGCGTCTGAGGCTGGATTTGAACCCAGGTCCTCCTGACTCCAGGGCCAGTGCTCTACTCACTGAGCCACCTAGCTGCCCCAAGCTTACTTTTTAATGGGGAAAACAACACATAAAAGGGAAATGAAAAGCTGAGGGGTAGGAGAGGTTGTCCCCACGGTGGCATTGTGTCCAAGTCTGGAGAATGGAGGATGGCTGCTCTGGTGAGACCAGCTGGTCTGGCCCTACCCCAGAATGGAAGTTCAAGGAAGAAAAACCAATGGGAGAAGGGGACTCCAAGGGCAGTGGGAGAAGTCATGGTGGTAAAATCTGGTGACTTCCATCTCCTATTCTGTAAAATGACAGGCTTGGACGATGTAATGGTTGTGCATGTATGATTTTGGTGATTCAGAGTCCAGGCAGCTGATA
Organism: Phalanger gymnotis; assembly: GCA_028646595.1. NCBI lineage: Eukaryota > Metazoa > Chordata > Mammalia > Diprotodontia > Phalangeridae > Phalanger > Phalanger gymnotis. The sequence continues at coordinate 281,061,287 of CM053625.1, read as the reverse complement.
TGGGGAGAAAGTGGGTAAGAAAAGGTGGAGAAACCAGAATCAGTTTCTCTTCTGTGTCACTTTCAAATTTTTTTCTTCTTTTTTTCCTCCCAAATTTCAACCCCAATTACTCCTGACACTAAGAAACTTTTATGTTAGCTTGAGGCCAAGTCTTTTCCAACAGGAAAAATGGAAACCAGATGGGGCCCGGGAGAATGCCGCTCAGGCTGCCTGCTTGTTAGCATCTTCTGAACTAAGTCAGTCTCAGGAATGGGATCTCCAAACCTAAAGCCTATCCCTCAGTTGTGAGCCCTGGCCTTTGAAGCCCTGCCCCTACTGGAAAGAGTTCTCCCCTTGTGGCCTGAACACTTTTGGGGTAGTCCTCCCTTCTCCAGCGGGGCATCTGGATATTATCCAGTATCTCTGCAAAGCTGGATATTGTTAGGGGTGAGAGTTTGGGTAGGAGTAGGAAATAAAGGGAACCCTAGGTAATCTTCATAGGATTTAGAAACAAGAGGGCCCTTAGGGATCCTCTAGCTTGTTTTACAGATGAGGAAATAGGCCTAGTCAAGTCAAGCTCTACTCTAATAAACCAAGGAGGAAGGGAAAGCATCCCCACCAGGACAGTACAGTACTGTGAGTTTAGAAGATTTCTATAGATAATAACAAATATTTATTAAGTATTTATTATGTGTTAAGAACTGTGCTAAGGACTTTATAAATACGATCTCGTTTGATTCTTACAACAACCCTGGGAGGTATTCCCACTTTACAGGGAAGAAAACTGAGACAGACAGGTTAAGTGACAGGGTCACACAGCTAGCAAATGTCTGAGGCCAAATTTGAACTCAGGCCTCCCTGATTCTAAGCCCAATGCTCTACTGCACCACCTAGCTGCCTCTAGGTGGTCTTCCCTGGAGAAGGCAGGAGGCCACCAGAGAGGGAAGGGGAGTTAGCTTGGCTATTTATGAACTCAAGGACAAGTCCTCTGTGTTTTCTTTGGTGTGAAACAAAATCTTTCCTATATTTGATATTTTGTTTGTTTGAATTAGTCTGCCCTATGTTTGTTAGTTTTGTTAAGTGTGAGACATTGCCCCATTCTCATGCGGACATTTTGTTTACTGAAAAGGGCAGAAAAGGACATTTATTTGAAAAATACAAAGAAAGTAACCTGAGGAGGAACACAGATTGTTCTGGAGGATTTGAAAGAAAAACAGTCGCTCAGAGGCAAAAGGACTGAATTACGGTAAAGATAGCCACAGAGTATTGCTGCTAATGCTGTTAATTTATATATGATTGTTTTTAGAACTTGGTATTTTACTGGTTGGGAATTCTAAATCAAAGAATTTGTGTGTGTGTGTGTGTGTGTGTGTGAAACCTATGAGATAATTGTGTATTGATTGTTTATGTCAAATCTGGGGAAAATGTGAATTTGGGGTTCTTCCATCTATGATAGGGGTGTGTCACTACACACAAATTGGATCTGATTTGCAGCATAATTTCAGAAGAGAAGCTGGGAAAGTAAAAGGTAGAAGCTGTATACAGAAGACAGAAGTCAGTAAAATTATAAGTCAACAGGGTCAAGAAGCCAGTGAAAACAGAGTAAGGCAGAGACAGAAATGGAGTCCAGCTGAGACCAGCTGACTAAGACAGGCAGGTGATCAAGTTGATTTTAGGAGCTGATCTGATTAGAGGAGAACTCTCATGCTGGGAGTTGATTAGAGAAAATAGGATCCTTTGATGTTTGGAGAGCTGTCTAGAGAATGCCTTCCTTACTCTTCAGTATTATCTACAGATTGAAAGAGGAGGAAACCTCTCATCCTTGACTGCCCTCTCTGTCTTGAGATGGAGAAACCCTTTGAAACCCACGGATCATACTTGGATAGCTTTGTAGACTTTAGGCTTATAGGAACTGCTTTTCAGTGAAAGAACGTGAACTGAGTGCCTCAGTTTCTAGACTAGCTTTGGTAAAAGAGCTTAACATTGTAGTAGCAGTCTGAGACCAGCAGAGAAGTAGCTTCACCCAGCAGAAGGATAGAAGAGGAACAGGTTGTGTCAGGTTGACTCTTTCCTAAAGAGACCACAGATATCCAGTAGAGAGTTGTGAGTTCCTAGTCATGGCCTCACTGGTAGGTTTTCATAAATTTGTGCTAATTCTTCCATAGATACTGGGGAAATTGGTGGGAGAGTATTGGCCAGAATTATAGCAGGACTGTTATTTTATGATTGTTGTTGCTTTGCTTCGTGTTGGTAAATGTTTCATATTTAAGAGTTAATAGCTAATCTTGCTTTATTTGTTGAAATGTGAAGTACACTGATGGGGGCTTAAAATCCACACTATTAAATAGTAGATGTATTGTTTCCCGCCCCCCCCACATTTAAGACCCTGAGAGTGAATTGTAGCTTTGTGACCACCTCTTTGGTGTACCTCCATTGTGAATGTAGGCTGGAGTGAGTAAGTCATTCCAAGACCGGGAAGAGAGATTTAGAACAAGTCGGGGATCAATGCTGTGTCCCATGCCTACTACATTAGCATGAGAGTTCGGTGTGTGTGTGCATGTGTGTGTGTGACCTAGACATAAATCAAATTCTGATGTTCCAGGTGTAAACCCCTGGGTGGGGGCATGAGCCATGATGGAGAATTTAGAAAGAGGCCATTAAGCTTGAACCTGGTTATCTTGTTTCCAGAGAACAGATCATCAAGATCTTAGTGGAGAGGTAGGAGTTTATGGGAACAGGATGTTGCATATGTTATATGTTGTCAAACATTATAGTTTTTTAATTTGCCTGTTTTCCTTAACTGTTTTCCTTCATTACAAGGGAAGGCTTAATGGGGGTGGGGAAGGGAGGCACATATTGGCAAATGATTGTGATGTAAAAAACCAAAAAAATAATTGGACTTCTTCCTTGTATGCCTAGTGCTGTGGTTTTGGTAGTAGAAATAGTGAAAGGGCCTCCTTGGCTTATGCCAATGAGTCTTGCCCCACCCAAGGCAGAAATAAAGGCAGGAGGGAGCTGGAAGTAATTGGAGAGCGACAAGAGAGAGGAAAGCCTGGGGAGAGATGAAGAGGCCCTGGACGCAGGAGACTCGGGCAAATCGGGAAGACTTTAAGCTTTCTCTAATGGACCAGGGTAGTGGGGGTGGGAAAGTCCAGATCTCCAATAGCCACGAGCTTTAACACTCCCACTGAAAACTCGGCTTCTCTCTGCTAGAACATGAAGATCTTTGTTGCTATTGGCTAACTTACTTTCTGACCTCACTCCTCCTTTATGTAAGAGTAAGGGAAATGCACCCAGATAGAAAGTAGGTGGTATAGTAGATAGAGTGTAGCATGTGGAGTCAGGAAGACCCCAGTTTGAGTCCTGCCTCATAGAGTTAATGCGGTGTCTCAGTGTCTCAAATTCCTTATCTGTAAAATGAGATTAATGATAGCACCTCTCTCACAGGGTTGTTGTAAGGGTAGAGTCAGTTAACATATTTCGAATGCTTTGCAAACCTTAAAGTGCTATATAAATGCTGTTGGTATTATTGAAAAAACATTTATTAAAGGCTTACTATATAGCCAGGCACTATGCTAAATGCTGAGAATATAAATCGAAGCCTAAAAAAATGACAGTCCCTGCCTACAAGAGGCTTACCTTTTAATGGAGCAAGACAGCACATAAAAGCAAGCTGGAAAACAGGGTGGAAGAAGAAGAGAGTAGAGAGTGGAGTCCCTGCTTGGTGGAAAGGTAAGAAAATTCAGATGCAGAAATGTTGCATGGAGAGAAGTGAGCAGGGATACCCTGGGAGCTTCATGAAATAATGGTGCCAGGCCAGAGCTCATCAATCGGAGGAAGGGCCTCAGGGGCAGAAGCATCCTCAGAGCGGGAAGGATGTTGGCACAGAGGTGAGAGTCGAGAGAACATTCACCACCATGGGAGAATCACTCTGACCTATTAGGGGAATCTTCTGGGGACAACATGGCTGAGTATCGATGTTGGGACAAAGCCACTCATCTTGGCTCGGCTCGTGTTTAGGGGTGGAGTCCTTCGTTGAATGCAGATTGTGGAGTGAATGGAGGAATGCAATCAGTTTTATGGAGGTGAAGTGCCCCCTGCCCTTTGGGACCCTTCTAGTCTGTTAGGGTAATAGTGGTACAGTGAGCAGAGTAATGGTTCTGGAGACAGAGGACTTGGGCTCAAATTCAGCCTCTGATACTTGTCATTGTGACTGTGAGCCAGTCACTTTATCTCCAGAGCCTCATTTTCTTTTTCTGTAAAATAAGGAGGTCAGACTAGTGGCCTCTAAAGTCCTTTCCAGTTCTCAGTCCCTAACCTTGAGGAGCACTGAGCCTGATGGAGGTTAGATGGCCGAGGGGGCGGGCAGGGGGAGGCATGATCTCCTATTAGGGATGCAGGGTCTTCCTGGTGTTGGGGATGGTTCTAAATGAGGAGCATTCATGAGACATTGTCATGACCTTACTCAGCTGAAAGAGCAGGAAAAGGTGAAATACTTTGACAAGCCTCATCCCTGGGTGTTGGCTATGGGTGGAGGAGCCCTGGGGCCTTGAGCCTTGGATGAGTCATGAGGAACGAGAACCCTGCAACTTGCCCTATGGTTGAGTCTTATAAGGGAAACAGAGTTGGTCTTGGCCTTGCTGTTTGGGCTCAGCCTTTGGGTGTGTGGGATTAGCTTCATCTTGGCTTGTAGCACTGTCTGCTCATACCAAAGCCAGGCCAAGTGTTTCCAAATCTCACTGGCTTGTGGGGCTTCTTCAGCAGGAGGGGAGGAGGGTAGGTGTTGGGACATGGCTCTTAGTATCCAGGGCTCCTTATACAAGCCAGCTTCCTATATTTCTGTGGGATGTCAAGGCACTGTCATCTGTCTGGGGACCTAGTTCCTAGGTGAAGGCCTATTCTTGTTTACAAGTAGTTTCAACATTTGCCACATATGACAGTTTCTCAGGCTATTCACAGTGTAACTGATAATTTCTGAGGTTCAGGACAATTCTCTTGCCCTCTCAGGTTGAAGGGTAAAGAAAGGAGAAATAATAGCTACTGTCTGCCCTGACTTCTACTCATCTCTTACCGAAAACCCTGTGGAAGCAACTTCTCTCTCTCTTTGGGCCCAGGATGGAATTTGAACCCACTATGTCTCTTGGATATTACATACATTCTTCTACTGCTTGCTGATGGTGTAACCTTGGGCAAATCACTTAACCTATCAACCTCAGTCTATTGATCTAGAAAATGAGGATAATAATAACTAAGCTGAATCTCTCACAAGATTACTATGTAGTTTGTATCAGAGGTTCTCATGTACTTCTTTGGTTAGTTTCCCTAAATCTCTCACAAGATTACTATGTAGTTTGTGTCAGAGATTCTTATGTACCTTCTTTGGTTAGTTTCCCTGCCCATACAACTAGGAAATTTTACTATCTGACACCACTCAGTGAATGATCACCAATTCCCCTTACAAACACATGATTCACAAAGCTCAAAGAATGGAAAAGTATTTGTAGGTCAAAGAAAAATAGAGCTCCTGCAGAAATGATGGGAAATCATGGCACCCTTTCATGAGCATCCTCCCTAGAAGTTTGTATATCTTCAACCTCTTATAGTATATCTATCTCTATATATATCTATATCTATACACACGCATATATATATTTTACTAAACTCCTAGCAAGTGTTGTCTTCAGTGTGATTCTTCTCTATGTCTTCCACTGAGACTACTTGTCAGATGTTGGTGGCCATTTCTCATCAAGATAGCCTTTTGCGAGCATTGCCTGCCAATCCCAGAAGATGTAGTGATTACTGATCACCACTGACCCTTTTGCTGTGCCTCCATTGTCCAACTGAGTGTAGATTTGGCTGTTGTTCTCCAGCAGATGGCATCCATCTTCTGCTATTTTGCATGGTGTCCCCATACTTCATGACATTCCACTTGCAGTCTTCTTCAGTTCCCAGCAGATGGTGTTGGTTGTTCTCTTTCTTAATGAACCGGTTCTCTGTCATGGGTCACAAAAGAGAAAGGTGTTTCAGAGTTCCTATCCTGGTGGACTGTGTCACATCCCCAGATCTAGCTCCAGACCTAGATGCTTCCACAATGAAGTCTTACTTTGTGCTTGTAACATCTGGCCTCAGACAAGAGCTCTCTCAGGGGTCAGGAATACACATTTCCTCTCCACTTTCAAGCAGGTCTCTATCCACTTCAGTTTGGTTTCTAGTCTACTCTTCTTTTTCCTCTAGCACCCAAATGTCATGAATCTGACATCACACTTCCAATGGACTTGGGGCTCAGCAGGACTCCCAGTTCTCTCTTCATTGTCTCCCTGGACCCAGTAAATCCCTTAGGGACCAGCTGGGCAGGGTTATTCAAATGATCCAGGGCTGTTTCCATTTTTCTCTGGCAACTTCTAGGCAGAGGTATTTCTCTTCTTCCTAGGCTGTTTCATATCATCCACTGGATACCTTGGAGGACTTAACTGTTTTTCTGTTTGGGATTATTCTGTTTTTGAGGGAGAGCCAACTCTAGGGCTGAAGCTTACCCCACGCTGAGCTTGCTGAGGAATGATCCCTGTTAAATCCATTAGCAAGGCCAATGAAATAATCACATTTAGACAGAGGAATGCATAGGATTTTGAATTTTAAGGAGCCAAACTTCTTATTTCACAAATGAGAAAACAGAGGCCTAGGCAGGTCAAGTGACTTATTCAAAGTCACAAGGTTGAATGTGGTTGAACTAAATTCAAACCCTGGGGTTTTGACTCCAAGACCAGAGCTCATTCTATTACGTGACCTTATTATCTTTCAATCTTATTACACTGATTACCAGTTCCCTATCCCACTCTCCACCCCACAATACACCCTAGTTGTGGGAGCTCGGTGCTTGTTATAAAAGTTAGAAACAGTCTGTCAGTTGGACGGTCACCGAGTGGTCAGTACGTCAAACTCCATTTGTTGCTGTATTAAGAGGCAGTCTTTTCTCCTCTAGTCATAGGGCCTGTGGCAAGCACTGCTGTCTCTGTCCCTCTATCCCCCTTCTCTCCTCTCCCCTCCCTTTTGGAAATCTTTGAAGGAGCAGTCTGGAGTTATTTGCATAACTGAGCCCAGATGCCCTAACAGAAAACAGGAAATGGAAAGATGATCTCCAAGGTCTCTTCCAATTGTCAATCTATGACCCTATGATTTCATGAAATTGAGAGGGGGAGGGAAGAACCTTTCCAGAACCCCAAAGAGTCAATGAGAGAAGCCGACTTGAGCAGGAAGCTCACCATCCAAGTTGGAGTGGTAGGAGGGAGAGAAGAGGTGAATTCTATGAATTTGCCATGAGCTGATATGGAGTGGAAAACAGAAATCCATTTAAGCAATCCAAAGAAAGAGAGTGCAAAATAGTAGGAGGTTTTCGAGGCTGGAGCCATTCAAGGAGGGAAAGATCTGTAATACTGCATAGTGGACTCATAGGTCACCTGGGGAAGAGCTGTTACCTGTGGAGGAGGCAACTAGCACCATCTGCTGGAGGAGAACTGAGCATAAATAGAGTTGAGTAACAGCAAAAAGAAAAAAAAAAAAGAAAAAAAAAAGAAAAAAAAGACAGCATTTTATTAAGGACCTTCCAAGAGGAGGTGATAGTGACAGGCAGGCCCCCTGCTTGGAATGGGGGACAGTGGAAGCAGGATTTCTAATAGGAGGAGAATTACCAGTCAAAGATTGATGAGATATAGGACAATGGAGGAGTTGCTAGGACCTCTCCTAGGACATATTGTAAATTATGGAGACTGTGCAGGTCTTCGAGAAGGAAAATGGCACTTCAGAGGCAGTTGGGTTTCTTGACTCTCTGTGAACTCAAATGTAAGTCTTTCTGTGTCTTTTACTGTGTAAATTAAATTTTTAAATATTTTGGCTTTGTGAGCCTGAGTGCATGCAAGGGAGGAAATTTCTGGTCTATTCAATAAATAAAAGAAATTATAGGATACAAAATAGCTGGCATTGTTTGTATATGAGCAAAGAGTTTTTGCAAAAAAAAAATCCTCAAACAAAAGCACTCAAAATAAAAAAAAAGAAATGAATTGGGAAAAAAATCTTTGCCATAAATATTTTAATATAAATCTGACATTCAAAATCTATATGTAATTTACATAAATATTTACGAATAAATCTATTTCACAAAAGACACAGAGGAAGTTCTTGAAAGAAGGAAGAAAAAATTAAAAACCACTTGAAAACTCCTCTAAACCTTCTAATAATCAGAGAAATAAAAATTAGAACAACACTGAGATAATGCCTTGTATCCATTAAATTGTTGAAGCAACTTAAAAGCAATGCAATTAAATATTGGCGTGACTGTGGAGACATAAACACGTGATCGATAATATGGCTGGTGGAACTGTGAATTACTGCAGTCATTTTGGAAAGGAATATGTTAATAGACAATATTAAGGGAATATCAACTTGACCCAGTGATCCCTTTGCTGGGAAACTACCCTAAATATGGTCAAATATATTTGGAAATACAAAGAATAGAGTCAACTGTTGTCATCAAATAAGGCCCAAGGTATTAATGAAGTGTTACACTCACTTCAGAGATGTTTGTGCCCAGATCTCTTTCTCTGATTGAATTAAAGGAAGCTGCGTGATTGGCTGAGTTAACAAATTGGTCGTGTCTCTGAGGACTTTAAACAACTAAGCCTTAGAGACGAAGAGGTAGTGAATGCTTGGGAATCCTTATGAAGTGAGACTCAGGAGGGAGGGAAGAGGGGATTTCTCTTTCTTCCTTTCCCTCATCAGACATAACATCCAACAGTGCAATGGAAAGTACCCCATCGACAGTGCGGATCCTATACCTCCATCAAAGATGGGGAAGGAAATCTTTTCGCTCTCCCATGGCCCATGTCACTTTGAATTGGAGTTACTGACCAGTAGGAAGACACTGCATCTAGCAGGGAGCAGAGACGTATTCCTTACAGCTACAGATATAGAGAATTGATACTCATCTGTGGGAGGAAGTAGCTTTAAGGAACTAGCCCGTGCAATTGAGAGTCAAAGTATGAAAAGTGGGAGACCCTGGGACTCCATTATAAGGGCTCTATACCAAGAAGTGCGAGTTGTTTTTGCTACACATGTATCCTATGTGTGTCTCACATTGTACTTTAAGCTTGTATTCAGGCTTCCCATGGATACTGTATGTATTTGTGGGACAATGTACCTCAGGTTTATGGTTTTGCATTAATTGTTCCTATTATGGCCATATTAATAAATGTCTTTGCTGAGAGTAATTTAATCTACTGGCATGATTGTTCATTTTAAGTATGTCGATAGCAGGTCTGTAAGTTATAGTGTTAGTAGTGAAGTCCCACGGATTACTCTTAGAACCCGAGGTAGCAACTACCCTGAAAATATAAGAGTGATTGACTTGGGGGAGCAATCCAGAGAGGTATTACAAGAGAAAAAAAAGATGTATTTGTACAAGAATATTACTCATAGCAAAGAACTGGGGTAAAACCGTTTGTTCAGTGATTGGAGACAAGCTATGGCATATGAATGTAATGGGATATGTTATTGTTTAGTCGACTAGTTATGTTTGACACTTCACGACTATATTTCTGGTTTTCTTGGCAAAGATACTAGAGTGGTTTGCCATTTCCTTCTCCAGCTCATTTTACAGAAGAGGAAACTGAAGCAAACAGGGTTAAATGCCTTGCCCAGGGTCACACAGGTAATGAGTGTCTGAGGACAGATTTGAACTTGGCTTCTCCTGACACCAGAGCTGGCAGTATATCCACTTTGCACTATAAAGAAAGACAAATATGATGAATACAAAGAAATATAGGAACACCTGAAATCATACCGAATGAAGAGAGAAGAAACAGAGTAGCAATGTACACATTGACTAAAACTATATAATAAAAGTAACAATGATAGGAGTATTATTATTATAATAACAGGTTAGCATGACACGGATGGCAACTAGTTACTCAGAATACACTGAAGAAAAGCAGTTCAAAAGAGGACATGGAAGAAAATAGACCATTGTGGTTATTAACTTATGAAAGTGAACATAAACATTAAAAATAGATTATAGAGTTAATGGTTTGATATATAACATTTTATTTTTGTTCGAGTGTTTTTAATAGTTACAAAGTATGAAATGAATAAAACATGGTTTTTAAAAGAGAAAGAAATCTGAGGAAGGCAAATGTTAGTGTATGTTAGATAATTATTTTATAATTTTGTTTTTATATTTTATATTACATATATTTACATATGCATTTACATTTAATTTATATTTTATGATTGTTATGCATCCATTGATTTCACCAGTGGGGGGGATTCTGTCCAGTAGTATAGACTGCAACCCACCTGTGCCTTCTCATCCTGTTCTCCTCTTGTAGAGGGTTCTACCCAATGTGTTGGAGTCCTTTCTTTAAGTTTTAACATTATGTGAGCACCAGCACATGACCTATCTGTCACTATCTTCAGTCTTTCCCTGTGACATACATCCTTTGTCAACCACATATCTCCAGGACTACATCTTCTATTACACTTCTCATCAGCAAATGGACTGCTCGTGACGTATCAAGGTGTGCCCTCTGTGAGGTAATAAGGATGCCTGTACTGGAAGCAGGTGCAGCTCTGCCCCTTCTTCTTCTCTTTTGGGTAGTTTTTTGAACAAGCAGCCAGAGAGAATTTGCATAAGCATTCCAGAGGATGACAGGAGATAAAAAGACAAATTGAAAGAAAGCAAATTGCGTTTCTTTATTAAAAATTAGTTCTTTTGAAGTGTTTTGTTTTTTTTTTTTAAAAAGATATTTGTTTTAATCAGCCAAGATGCCACTTCTAATTCTCCTCTTCAACTGCTCTCTCCTCAAATTGAGAGGACAAGAGAAACAAACCCTATTCCAAATGCGTATAGTCAATAAAAACAAATTTCCATCTTGACCATATGTCAGAGGACTATGTGTCTCATTCTGCATTCCGAGTACTTCGCCTCTCCATCAGGAGGTATCATGTTTCCTCACAAGCCCTCTGGAATCCTGATTGGTCAGTGCTTTGATCAGAGTTCAACACAATAATATTCCATCACATTCATTCGTCATTACTTATTCATCCATTCAAGGTTATTTTTCCTAATCATAAAAGATTTGGTGGAAAACCTTGATGTGACCTGGAGAAACACTGTCTAGGTGATGGGGGAAGGAAGATATAAATGGCTACAGATTTATCATGAACCAACCTTCAAATATCAAGAAGAAACCTAAGGAAGAAGTATTCCCATAAAGAAACCATTTGTGTAAAGGATATATATACACACACATACACATATATGTATGTATGTAAGTATATAAGCCCTGGGTATAAACCAACAGAAGGTTTAAGTAGATTGGAGATATTTTGGCCCTAGGCATGTGAAAACTCTGAGTTGGGACTCCAGTGTATTGGGAATTGTTTATCTGGTCTTTAATATGATAAGTCAAATTGACAAGCATTTATTAAACACCTACTAAGCACTGGGGGTAGTTGTTTAGTCATTTTTCAGTCGTGTCCAACACTTCATGACCCCTTTTTTTTGGATTTTCTTAGCCAAGATACTGGAGTGGTTTGCCATTTCCTTCTCCAGCTCATTTTACAAATGAGGAAACTAAGGTAAACAGAATTAAGTGACTAGCCCCAATTCGCATAGCTAGTAAGGCTGACTTTGAACTCAGGTCTTCCTGATTTCAGGATTGGGGATAGAAAGGCAAAAAAAATTCCATGAACTCAAAGAGCTCACAGTCTAATGGAGGAGACAACATATAAATAGTTATGTACAAACAAGCTATAGACAGGATAAATTGGGGATCACCTAAGGGAAGGCACTAAGATTGAGGAAGACTAGCTTCTCATAGAAGGTGAAGGTTTAGCTGAGACCTGAAGGAAGCCAGGAGGTAGAGATTAGAAGAGAGAGAGTTCCAGGCATGGGAGACAGCCAGTGAGTTCTGGATATGAAGTGTTCTATTGGAGAAATAGCAAGGAGGATATTGTCACTGGATCATAGGGTACATGGCAGGGAGTAAGATGTAAGAAGATGGAAAAGGTAGGATAAGGACAAGTTATAAAGGGCTTTAAGACCTAATCACAATATTCTGCACTGTAGGAAAATAAGTTTAACAACTAAGTGGAGGATGGTCTGGAATAAGGAGAAAGATTTTTGGCAGAGATCACCTGGCTGTTGCAATAGTTGAGGCATGAATTGGTGAAGATCTGCCCCAGGATGGTGGAACTCTGAGGAGAAAAGTGCGAGGGAGTTTACTAGAGATGTGCTGACAGGACTTGGCAACTGACTGGATATGGAAGGCAAGAGAGAGTGAGGAGTTAAGGATGACACCTAGGTTGTGAAGCTGGGTGACTGGGAGGATGGTGGTACCCTTGATGGTAATGGGAAGTAAGGAAAAGGAGGGAGCTTAGGGGGAAAGGTGAGTTCAGTTTTGTACATGTTGAGTTTAAGATGTCTGTGGATATCCAGCTTAGAATGACCAATAGAAAGTTGGAGATGTGAGCCTGGAGGGCAGGAGAGAGGTTAGGGCTGGACAATAGATCTGGGAATCATCTATATAGAGACGATCACTGAACGTATGGGAGCTGACACAATCACCAAATAAAATACTATAAAAGGAGAAGATGACCCAGGACCCCAATGACTAACAAGTGAGACCCAGAAGAAGATTCAGCAAAAAAAGGGTTAAAAAAAGAAGACTCAGCAAAGGAGATGGAGGAGGAGGGAGAAGAAGCAGGAGAGATCAGTGTTACCAAAACCTAGAGAGAGTAGAGCAGTGGGGAAAAGGTGATTGACAACGCCAGAGGCTGCAGAGAGGTCAAGAAGGATGAGGAATGAGTAAAGGCCATTAGATATAGCATTTAAGAGGTCATTGGCAACTTTGGAGAGAGCGATTTCAGTTATATGATGAAGTCAGAAGCCAGACTGCAGAGAGTAAAAAGAGAGTCAGAAGAAAGAAAGTTGAGGCACCAATGGGGGAGATGGCCTTCTCAAGGAGTTTAGCCATGAGAGAGAGGAGAGATAAAGTAGCATAGTTACTGGGATGGGCAGATCAAATGAGGACAGCCACTTAAGCACTAGGGGGAAATAAACACCTTCTGATGGAGAAGAGCTGAATGATGGGAAGCGGCAAAACGGAGCTGAATAACAGTGATGGTGACAGCAGTGAGAAGGATCCATTCCATTTGCCGAGAATGAAGACCAGTGATAATAAGAGTGGATCCCCTTATGGGGAACAGAGGCTGGAGCAGAGCTGTCAGTGAAAGAGGAGGGCATAGGCAAATGGAGGGACCTAGGAATGGAGGACTAATGGAAGAAAGTAAACTGTGACCTCCTCACTGAGAGCCCTATAGAAGCAATATCATACGTTACAGAGACTGTACAGGTACCTAGGACAAGCTAGGCTGAAGCTGTTTTTTTTTTAAAATATAGAAAGATATATATATGCATACATGTATGTATACATATGCACATGTATACATATATGCATACATACATGTATATATGCATACATGCATGTATGCATATACACACAGATGTATACAACACATGTATATGATTATATTGGAATAAAACAATATTGGAATATATATACACACATACACACACACACACACACACACACACACACACACATATATATATATATATATATATATTCCCATCTACAAAGATCTACCTTCTCTCCCTCTTCTACCTCTTTTCTCAAATGAGGATGAAAGAAAAAGAAAATCTTTGTGACAAATTTGTCGATGGTTATTTTTCAAAAGCTCTCCTTCGATATCATGTCTCCCACACATATATCAAGATCATAAATGGTTCCTTTTAAAGTGAAACAACAGAAGCAACTTTGTCTCGCAGTAATGGGATTATCAAATTCAACAGAGACCTGCTTTAGCAGGCGTGCTGATTCGAGATGTTTACCGTTGTTACGAAGGAGGTCCAGTTCAGAATTCAAGTGGATCAGGGGAGTCTCCTCTTGTTCTTGTTTATGGATGATGTGCTAATTGTGTCCAGCTCTGAAAGACTGCAGAGCCACTGTAATGAAATTCATAATCACTCAGATGAGTTTAACCTAACAGCCTACATATAGGGGAAAAGTGGATGAATAAGGTCTGTTGTTTGGATGCTGATATGCAGTTGGATGGGATGGCCCGTTGAGTTAGTCCATCCAGATCATAGACAGACACAGCAAATATTCATTGGGCGAGGCACAGAAGACAGTAGAGGAGATTTCACTTAGAAAAGTGTGTAGTGCTTTCAATCATCTTAAACTCTTCCATAAAACAAAATACCCATCTTTTTAAATATCAATATTCTCCTTTAAAAATAAACTTTTATTGATAGCTTCTGTTTCTTACATCGTCATAGTTATCCCAAGTACCCTACTCCCTTCTCAGAGAGCCATCTCATATAACAAATAGTATTTTTTTTGGAGAGGGAAAAAAAATCAGCATGACTGATTGATACATTGAAAAACATCAAAATTCTTCTGGTAATGATTTATTCCTTTGAATAATGGAATACCACAATTCCTAAAGAGTCAAAATTGTGGGTGACCCCCCAAAAGCAAAGGGTACAAATAAGTAGTAGCATCTTGCCAATATAACCCTTGTCTCAAAGGCCCCCTCCTGACACAAAAGACCGAAGTATGCTTTGGGGACCTCTCCCTTCTCTGGCTCATTGGTTTCATTCAGGTGGGATTTTGGAAACTTAATAAATGACATTCTCTCAAAGATATTCAACAGTTCCCTTTACAAGCACTCAAATTATCAAAGCTTAGAACTTAAAACAGAGAACAGTTTTGTTTATACAGTAAAGAATACAGAAAAGATATGTATCTGAGCTCATAGTGAGTCAAGAAGTCCCTCTCCTCTAGCAGGCCACCATCTGCTAGGGACCTATGCAGTTTCTTGACTTATAGTATTCCCCTGTATGAGTTACAAGGCCTATTGCTTTAAACTTTTATTGGTCAGTCTTATTTGGGAAAACCTTCCTTAAATTTGAAGATTTCTGGAATGCATGGAGAAACATGAACTGCCACAGCCAGATTATGTCATGTATTAACTTGGCTAAAAAGTTTTTTTCCCCTGAAAGCGTCAGGTGAGCTGAATCCTGGGATCAGGTAGAACTGAATTTGCCCCAAAGACTGGACACTGGATACCCAGGCATTAGAAGGTCCTTTGCGATTGTTCCTGTTTCTGGAGCAAAGAGTGTATATAGTGCATGTGTGTGTGTATTCATGTGGGTCTGTGACTGGATGTGATTATAAGCCCTACCTAGACATAAGGTTTTATGGTAAAAAGGTTGTCTTACTTTTAGTCCTTTTAGAGCTACCAGATGGTATTTGCAAAAGATGATTTGTTTTGTTAATAGATGGACTACATTCTCTTGTGGGGGGAGGAGCAGAGCAGGAATGGGCATTGGAGAACAGCCCATCCTTTGAGCTGGTAGGTCTCTGGTTGATGATTTGGTTGGTCAGGCTGGCAAGCACAAACATGTGGATGATAACAGCAGGCCCTTCACCTCTGAGACTCTTCTCTATTTCTATCCCTTGGAATTAGGGGCTCCTTTTCAAATTTTCTACTCAGAAACAGCTCCTTCCTCCCATCCTGACCAATCCTTTTTCCAGCTAGTGGAGAGAGCATTGACAACCACAGCTTCTCAGAGAAAGTGTCCATGTAGAAAAGTCCTCTCTGGCCCAAAGAATCCAGAGCAGTAACAGAGAAAGCATCAGGCCCAGAATAAAAAATTTACTCATAGACTTCTCGGGGCTGGATTTCTCTGGCTAGTGCCATCACCCCACCCCCACCCAGCCTTATTGGAGTTTGTTCCTGGTCCCAACCCCATCTCCCCTATATTTCTGAAGAGTCTAGGTTCTCTGTCTGGTTCTCCTGTGTTTCCCTGTCCCTTCCCTCTACCCCTAATTCAACCCTGTTCTACCCAGAAGTCTCTGAGAACCAGGATTTCTGTTTCTCCCTTACAATCCCATGCTGCCTCTCTAATCTAGGCCCTTATCACCTCACACCTGGATTATTGCAACAGATTCACCTGGTCTCTCTGCCTCCAGCCTCCCCAGGCCATCCCACACATCACTGATAGATTAATCTTCTTAAAACAATGCTTTCATAATGTCACTCAATTCAAAATCAGTCAATGGTTCTCCATTGCTTGCACTATTGGCCCTCCATAATCAAAGCCCTCCATAATCTGGCTCCCACTGTACCTGTCCAAACTTATCTCTCCCTCAGATATCCTCTGCTCTAATCATGTTTGTCTAGGAGTCTCACAAACTCACCAGTGTATCAATGATACCTTTACTTTGTATTTTCAAAGCACTTTCAAGCCTATTATTATTTCCTTCAGTCTTTACCACAACCTTGTAAAGTAGGCAGGCAAATATGATTCTCATTTTCAGATGAAGAGACTGAGGCAGAAAGGAGTCAAGAAACTTGTCCAAAGTCATACCATATTAGTATAGTGAAGACATGAGCATTTGTTGCAGTGATAGGTTAACTGGTGAGGGCTTCAGCTTTTCTCTTATCCTTTCCAAATTAGTGGTGTTATATTGAAATTTTTCATGGGAACTTTCCATGGGAACTTTCATGGTTTGGCTCTAGTGGGGAGTAAGGTAAATGGTAGAAATTGAAAAGACAAATAGAAAGAAGTAAGAATGCTTCATCTGCCTACCTATCTCTCTCCCCCTACCCCGCCCCCCGCAAAA
The DNA here is from genome assembly GCA_028646595.1 of Phalanger gymnotis. Classification (NCBI taxonomy): domain Eukaryota; kingdom Metazoa; phylum Chordata; class Mammalia; order Diprotodontia; family Phalangeridae; genus Phalanger; species Phalanger gymnotis. The sequence continues at coordinate 281,044,566 of CM053625.1, read as the reverse complement.
ACACCAAAAACCAAACCACTGAGTCAGAAGAGCTGACTATATGGAAGACATACTTCCTGCACCCTGGGGAAGGGAATAGGTTAATGGAATTTGGTTGCCTTAACCTGGATTAGGCCTAGGGATTGATCATCAATTGATATTGGAATATTAACTCTTTACAACTACCTTCACAACTGCCTTCTTGTTTGGCAGGTAGGAAAGCCATGCTAAAACAAAAGACCTAGAAATGTATTAACTAATCCAGAGGCAAATTTGCCCTGACTATCTCATTCTAATGAAGTTGAGACAATTCCCTTAGGATGTGGTGGTGATGGTGGCACTGGGAAGCAGCTATTTGTGGCAGATGGGGGCAGCAGTGTTAGAGCAGTGAGGAGCTCCTGGTCCAAAGTGAAGAGTGCCTGGATCAAGCTGGAAGCTGTAGAAATAGGAGCTAGAAGAAAGGCACAGAACCCCAGTAAGGAAGAGCAAACAAACCATGACCTTGTCCTTCACTGGTATTGTGAGTCATGTGGACTGTGTAGGGGAGTGTGTGTGTGTGTGTGTGTGTGTGTGTGTGTGTGTGTGTGTGTGTGTGTGTATAGGGTGGTAGGAGCTGACTTTCTAAATAATCAGTTCTTTCTCCTCGTAGGGAGAGTTCCTTTAAAGTGGTATTATAAATATGGAGGACTTTAGAGGTCCCTAGGAAAGATGGAGGCTCACTAGAGAGGGACTGGGAATTGTCTTGACTATATATAGGCTTGAACATCACTGCTTTCTGTATTGTTTGTTTTGTTTAATAAACATGTTCCATACTTTGATAACTATGGGCGTGGTGTTTGTAAGGGAACACGGGATGTTTTAGATAAGAGCTAGAAATGAACCAAATTCAGATGTTCCAACAGATTTCTGCCTTTGTATCTGTAGTGATTGGCATAGAGTAAGCACTTAATAATTGTGTGCTGATTGATTGATAAGTCTTGAAGATCAAAACCAGGTTTATGTGCCCTCAACCAATATATGGGTTATAATAGTAATAATAGCTGACATTTATGGAGTCCTCTAAAGTGAGCAAAGTGTTTTACATACCTTTTCTCATTTGACCTCTCAACAACCCTATGAACTAGATATTTCATGTATTCTTAGGATCATAGATTTAGAATTAGAAGGCACCTTAAGACCGTAAGAGATCACTCTATCCATTTTATTTATTTATTTTTAAGATTAATTTATTTGTTTTTAGTTTTCAACATTCATTTCCATGAGATTTTGAGTTACCAATTTTCTCCCCATCTCTCCCCTCCTCCCCATCCCAAGATGGCATGTATTCTGATTGTCCTCCTTCCATTTTAGAGATGAGGAAATCGAGTCCCAGGAAGGTCAAGTAATATTCCAAATACCATGCAGGTAGCCAAAAGTGGAGCCAGGGCTCGAATGAAAGCTTCCGATTCCAGATGCACTGTTCTTTTCATTATGCCATGGACACCTCTTCTTTTTGCCATGCCCATTTTACAAAGATGAAGATACTGAGATTGATCTAAGTTAAAGAATCTTCCCAGGTTCACACAGTACGTCACCGGTGAGCCACTACATCTTGTTTCTTTCAGTAATGCCTTTGGGATCATAATCTCCTTGTACCCGTGAGTTCATCATTGTGCCCATTAGGTCACTGTACCCTCAAGATCTTTGCATCCACAATGCTATTGCATTCCCCAGATCATGTTGTTATGCCTATGAGGTCATTACGCCCACGAGGTTATGACATTCACCAGGCCACTGCTTCGACAATGTCTTTATGCCTATAAGGTCACAAAACTTTTGTGTGCCCATCAGGTCATTATGCCTATAAGGTCATTGTGCCTATGAGCTCTTTGTGCTTGTGAAGTCACTCTGCCTTCTCCTTGAATCAGCTGGGGGCACATTGGGATCTACTTATAGTGGGGGGCAGGGAGGAGTGTCTCTGGGCATTCCTCCCAAACAGTCTTCCCTCCCCTCCACCCACTCTGTTGTCATGTTTATTCTTTTCAGACTTGGAAGCTTCCATTTCTTTCCATTGCTGATGAGTGTCCTCAGGGCGGTAGTGGCAAGTTCAAACACTCCAGCAGCTTTTGAGGAGAGAGAAAGAGAGACAGAGAACATATTTTGGTTCTGTGCCTCCTGGAAACCACATCAAATGGTTGTGCAGCTTGAAATTAATAAACGAATTTGGAAGATAGGCCAATTACCACACACCCCTTTCCCCTCTCTGCCCCATGCCTAGGAGGCAAACATCGATGTGTGATTACTGGGTCCAGACATGTCAGCACCTGAGAGGGAAGGTACCTACTGCAGCTGACTTTTGTTGGTATTAACCCGGCGAGATGCAACATGCCTCCATGCTTTAGGGAAATTGTTTCTTTCCTGGAGAGGAGGTGAGAACATTCCTGGGCTACTCCATTTCTACCTTCTTATCCAGATCCTCTCTCTGCCAATATCTCTCAAGGGCGAGAGGACCTCCAGGATTCAGTGTTATTCAGGAGCTCTTAGAAGTTAGGGTACCCATCAACAATATCCCTAAGTATAAGAAGTGTAAGGTGTCTGCCTATGCAGGATAATATGTCCAGAGTGTAGGATATTGGCCTGGGGATGATGTCATAGTGAGGAAACTTAGGGTAATGAGCACATCATCCACCTACAAAATTTTGGCTCAAAACCTTGACCTCCCCAAGGAAGTCTTCAATTGATTCTACTTGATTCAGATTGTTTCTTTACCTTGAATTCCTTCAACATTTATGTACTCAATGTATACAATATTAATTCATTTTTAAGTGTTTCTTTGTACATATTCCCTGCATATGTGTCTATCCTGTCTCCTCCATCCAGGAGAATGGAGATGTCTCCCTAATCAGATTTTCAGCTATCTGAAGAAAGGAATTATTTTATCCTTTCTGATTAGACCATCTCCTATGATGGGTATTTCCCATGGAAATGACTCAAGGAGTCAAGAATCTGTGTGAGTCTCATAGTACTAAGTTGGAAATATTCTTCTGAAGTCCCTCAACCAGCTGGAGTCTGGCATCTTCAGGGAGCCAGGATATATTGACTTCTGCCAGAGCTGGAAGAGGGGTAAGATTATAGGTCTGGGATCTTTGGCGTTGACATATCACTGTATTTATAGGTGAGAGTATGTGATTTTATTGGCCGGTTCAGCATTTCTCTCTTTTGAAAATACTCATGGATCTAAGTGTGACTTTGACTTGCATTAGATAATAAATCCAAGTGCTAAGAGAAATCAGCCAGGTTTCTCTGGACCAGAGAAATTGAATGTTCTTCTTGAAGTGTTTCCTATCCATGAAAGAGCCAAAACATCTAGGCAAGCCCTGTAGATAGATCAACAGTCTCCAAACTTTTTTGATCAGATAGCCCATCAGTAAAAGATGTTTAAAATGCATTCTTATTATATGAATATTTATTTATAAGTTACATTCATGTACTATTATACTAATTTCTTATGTATATTATCAAACATGCAGATATGCATTAAAAAGGATAATATAACATTAAATAAATATTTAAATTTATTTTATTTTTAATTTATGTAATAAAACAAGCATTTCTGTAACAGTACAACAAAGAGATGATTTCATATGAAACTGCAAATCTACTATGTACAACTTGCTACTCCTCTGAAATATACAACAAAATGATCATGTAAATTTCTTTTTTTTTCCTTCCCCTACCAAGATTATTCTGTACATACTATTTAACAGTTCTTTCTCCAGAAGCAGTTTGGGGTATTTATAACATACAAAATAACTTATTTGCTCAAAGTCATTCTTAAAATAATATCGTTGTTATGGTATACATTGTTCTCTTGGTTCTCATTTTGCTCTTTACTGTGTCGTGCAAGTCCTTCCATGTTTTTCTAAACTCATTGAGCTCATCATTTCTTATAGCACAGCAGTATTTCACCACAATTGTATACCACAACTTGTTCAGAATATTTAAAAGTTAAAAATATTTTATTTACCAACAGTAAAAAAAGCCATTTTTTTTCTTTTGAGAGCAACATGATTGAAAGTGCTTCATTATTTTAAGAAAAATTAATCACTGTAAGTATCTTGGGGTGTAGGGCAGATCTAAATAAAATTCACCATTGGGGTAATTTGATTAATACAGTCAGCCAATGAAATGCATGTCTTCTTTTTAATAGATACATTTTTATTGAAAACGACTTAGTATAGCAATCAAATAATAAGTTGTAATAATAAATGAAGATAACAGCTTTTCAGCAGCAGTGATAGTTCTCTGGGTATTGATATTTACCATACATAATGCAAAAACAAACAAAAATGATTTGTCTTTGATTTCAACTCAGCAAAAATGTTTTTAATATTAATCTATGCCTTTCTTTGTGTGGTTCTGCTTAAAGAATGGTATGATATGTTAGTTTCCTATTTATATTTGTATATTTTAATTTTCTTTTTGTATGAATGTGAGAAACAGCAAAAAGGCCTGGACAGGTAGCTTGGGAGTCAGGTTGTGAAATACTTTAAATGCCAAAGAAGTAAGTATTTGATTTTGGAGGTAATAGGAAGTCACTAGAGTTTATTGAGTTTCCTGCTGCACAAATTTAGAGGCATTCCTACTCCAAGCGTTCATATGGACTATTAATGGCCTAATTGTGGTAGAACAATTCTTCTGAACTCATATTGGTCTAATTAGCCATAGTCGTACACACGGTACCTTGACCCAAGACAGTGATGTCATTTTGGTCCTCTTTGAGAACAAAGGACAGATCTAAATAAGACATTGAGTGTGGAGGTAGAGGGATGACATAGATATGAGCTTTAGAAAAATAATTTGTGTGTGGAGGATGGAAAGGGCAGTGATTAAAGGAAAGAAGACCAATTAGGAGATAATTGTAGTGGTTCAGATGAAATAGGCCTGAACCAAGGTGGTGTGGGACATAGAGACAACTCAACTGCTTGGCCACGTGAACGAAAGAGAGGGGCTGAGGTTGACACTAACTTTGTGAACCTGGGTGACTAGAAGGATGGTGGTGACTTCCTTAGCAGAAACAGGGAAATTTGGGAGATGACGGGAGGAAGAGAACGTAATGAGAGCTTCAATACAGATCACAACTCATTCATACTTGTTCATCCCTGGCAATTTATTCTGTCGTACCCAAAAGGAAAACTTGTAAGTGGGATGCAAAGAATCCTGCATGGGGGGGGGGTGAAGAGAGAGAGAGAGAAAGAGAGAGAGAGAGAGAGAGAGAGAGAGAGAGAGAGAGAGAGAGAGAGAGAAGGAAGGGAGACAGAAAGAGAAACAGACAGAGACAAATGGGTGGGTGCCTCTCTGAGTTAGGCTATAACTGTCTTGAAGTGGTGAGGACAGAGTTAGGAGCCTACATAACAGCAGAAAGAGACAAGGTGGGGGACTGTTGGGATAATGGATAAAGGATTGGTGTGATTGTGTTGGAGAGAAGAACTACATGTGGCTATCATAAGACTGGGGGTGGAACTTGACTAGCCTTCTCACCCTCTGATTGGTTGATTGGCACCCCTAGAGACAAAGCACCCATTTTAGACTCCACCCCCCTAGAGGATAATTATTTCATCTTGGTAATTATATTTGCAGACCAGATAGCTGTGATGAGTAGTGTACTATGAGGATGCACCAACCATGTGGAACGTATGCTGGTAACACATCAACAATAAAAATGTCAGCATATAAATATAGATGGAAAATGATTAATTTAATTAATAGTATGGAATAGACAATTTCTATAAGAGATGAATCATATAGTAGCAACAATTTCTGATCCAGAAGGTAACAAATGTCTTCTAGTCTAATCTTCTTATTTAGAAGATCGGTTGATCAATGAACAAGCATTTATTAAATGCCTATTCTAGATATTGGAGTTAGGAAGACTGAAATGGAACAGTTCCTGCCCTCAAGGAGCCTACATTCTGTCAGAAGAAACAATGTATCCACATATAGGATTCTACCAAATACATATCAAGTAAACAGGAGGTCATGGGGGGAGCAGCATTAACACCTGGAGATCAGGAAAGGCATTCTCTGAGGGGTGGTCCTTGAACTAAACTTTGAAGGAAACTAAGAATTCTAATTATCAGAGGCGTTGAAGGGAATGCATTCCAGACAGGAGGAACAGCCTTTGTAAAGATGTGGAGATGGGAGGTGTAATGTTATGTGTGAGGAACAGCAAGATTAGCTTCAATAAGAAGAAACTGATAAGGCAGTTTCTTCACTGACAAAAGGATCAGGACCCTGGTCAGGTGGGAGAGGAGAAGGTATCAAAGGAGGAAGGGAAGAAGGGAGGATGCCAAAGACAAACTTGTCTCTTTTTTTCTTTAATTTTTTTAGCATTCATTTTTCAAAAAATTGAGGTGCAAATTCTTTCCCTCCTTTCAGCCCCTCTCCCACCCATTGAAAAAGGCAAGCGCTGCGATATCAATTATACATGTGAAGTCAGGCAAAATATATTTCCATATTAGCCATAAAAAATAAAGGAAAGAAAAATAAAGAAAGTGAAAAAAGTATGCTTCAATCTGCACTCAGAGTTCTCTCTCTGGAGGTGGATAGCATTTTTCACCATGGGTCCTTTGGAATTATCTTGGATCATTGGACTAATCAGAGTAGTCAAGTTTTTTTGGTGAATCATCCTTACAATGTTGCTGTTACTGTACACAATATTCTCCTAGTTCTGCTCATTTCTCTTCGAATTGGCTGACATGAGGCTTTCTAGGTGTTTCTGAAAGTATCCCGCTCATCATTTCTTTTAGCAAGATAGCATTCTATCACAATCATATGCCGCAACTTGTTCATCCAATGGGTTAATGTGTTATTCCTCCCAAAAGGATCTGTGTCACTCGTGACAGATGTATTAAGCTATTGGTAGAATTGGAAGTCTGATTTTGGAATTCCTTGCCATGGGCTAGTGTCTTTCTGGTGGTACTTAACATTATTCTGGGTAGCCTATGAAAGGGTTGGCCCCATGGACAAGCATACAGGAAAGCAATCAGCTCTGTATAAAGTGGAGAGCTGGGGGCTGACTCTTGGCACTGTTTACACCCTTCCTTTGGGGTAAGGGTAAGGAGGTTGGTTTGCTGAGAAATGGGTGAATCAGTTGCTGGACACGTCATCCCTGCTTCCCCTGGGATTTGGGTCTGCCTGTTTTCATCTTGAAAAACAAAATATCAAAGCCCATGGTTGTAACAAAAGAAATGACCTGTTGCTCCTTCCCCCTCCCAGCTTCCTGATAGCAGAGGCCAGACAGAATGGGCATTGTCTGGAACTTTGCTGCAGCTGGGGACGCCTTCCCAGCCCCCCATGCCCTACCCCCACCCTCAGTCAAGCAGGGCCATTTGGAAGGGCAGGGAACACCAGCAGTTGAAATTTCCCAGCTGTTGTATAGGCAAGACAGTCTTCTGGGCACCAAAGAGCTGTGGCCTTTTACATTAACTGCTCTGGGCTGGACGGTGAAGGTGGCTGGGAATAGAGAAACATCTGTATCTTTAAGCCACAATGTCCCGCCTCCTGGAGGGTCAGAGGGATCTGTTCTTTAGGCCAGTCCTTGTTGTCCCAAGACTGATTCTGAAATCAGGAGAGCAGCATTTCTGTCTTATCTCTGTATCTGAGCAAGTCCCTTCACTGCTCAGTGACTCAGTTTCTTCATCTGTAAAAGCAGAAAATTGGATTCTATGGCCTCACGGGATCACAGATTTCGCACCAGAATGGATGTTAGAGGTTAGGAGAAGCACTTTGGGGTAGGAGCTAGAACACTGGACAGGCAGTCAGAAAGACCTGGATTCAAATCCTGCCTCAGAAATCTCCTAGTTGTGTGATCCCAAGCAAGTCACGACCTTTCTGAGTCTCATTTTCCTCATTTGTAAAAGGAGGAGATTAGATCACAGATGTAGAGCTGGAAAGAAACTTTGGAGAACATCGAGCCCAACCCTCCTCCTTTCACAGATGAGGAAACTAAGGCAATGAAAAGTTAAGTGACTTGCCCAGGGTCACACAGCTAGAAGATATCTAAGGCAGGATTTGAACCAGAGTCTTGCTGACTCTAGGTCCAGTGCTCTGTCTACCACACCGATTTAGCTTCTTCTCACCTCTAACATCCTTTCTAGTTATAAATCTATGTCTTCAGCAATCACCACTTGGATACTATAGGGTGAAACGTATCCTTTCTGCTCAGCATGTAAATAGGTATTCACTTTGGTCCACAGATTTCTGGCTATTTTCAAACTCGGGCTTTATTAATCAGTTTATCAGCACTTGTTAAGAACCTATATGCCAGGCTGTATTATTAGACTTTGCAAAGGCAAAAAAGACCTGTTCCTGCCCTAAAGGAGCTTACATTCTATCAGAGTACATAAATATATACAGAGTAACTATAAGGTGATTTCAGTGTGAGGGCCACAAGCATGTGGGAGTGGGGAGGGCTCAGGGAAGTTAGAAGTACAAAAATGCACGTGTGTGCTTTTTAAGTTGACAAAACACTTTACAAATATTATCTCGTTTGATTCCCACTAGATTGAGAGCTCCTTGAGGGCAGGGACTGTCTTTTGCCTCTTTTTGTATCCCCGGTGCTTGGCACAGTGCCTGGCACATAGTAAATGTTTAATAAATGTTTATTGATTGATCCTCACAACAACCCTGTGAGGTAGGAGTTATTATTCTCATTTCACAGATGAGGAAACTAAGGCAGATAGAAGAAGTTAAGTGAATTGTCCAGGGAGGCAGGGGTAGTAAATGTTTAAGACTGGATGAGAACATAAGTCTTGCTGACTCCAAGTAGACTGTGCCACCTGGCTGCTTGGGAGGGAGCAAACTGGTGAAACTACAGGTGTTCTTGAGACACTGAGCCTTAGTTTGCTCATCTGTAAAATGGGACAATTAATACTCATACTACCAGTTTCACAGAGCTGCTGTGAGGAAAGCCTAGCCCTTCTTCTCTTCCTAACTCTTTTTCTTTGTAGTTCCTCATTGGTCACGTGCTGTGGCCTGCTACCACTCGCTGTGTGCCTTTCAATTGCCTTCTGCGTGGTGCCCATTTTAAATTCTCCAGAGGCAGTGATGTTCCACATCTGGGTGCCGTATATGAACATTGGCAAAACAATAGTATTGGAAAGATGGACTTTTGCTCTTTGACAGGCAGCCAGGTGATGTAGTGGACAGAGCACTGGACTCTGAGTCAGGAAGACATGAGTTCAAACCCAGCCTCAGACACTTGACCCTGGGCAAGTTACTTAACCTGTGTGTCTGCCTCAGTTCCCTTATCCATAAAGCGGGAATGATAATAACACCTACCTCCAAGGGTTATTGTGAAGATCCGATGAGATAATAGCTGTGAAGTGCTTCGCAAGCTATTATTTCACAGGAAACATGGGGCTTAAGAGCTTGATGATTTCCTAACAGTATCCTGTCTGCTCTCCTGCTCGACTCTGGGCCAGCTCATCATCCATTAAAACTGTCTGTCCCAAATATACCCAAGGTTGGACAAGCTCTAGAGAGTGTCCATCCAAATGCATGTTGAAATCTGGACGATATACATTCTTCATCCATTTGGTCTTTCCTGTGTCATCAGACAGGCCAAAGTCCTTTGAGTGATTATAGATCTCTTCCAGGACATTCTTCAGCGTCTGGGGGCCTGAAGTACTCAGCACTGTGTCATCCACAAACAGAAGCATCTGGAGGACCTTGGTATCCACAGGCAATCCTTCTTTGATTTGGAATCTGCACTATATCTCCTCTATCATATAAGCTAATACCTTTGGCAAGCACACGTCTCCATGATTTACGCCTTGCCTAGCATTTATTATCAGAGAATCACCGAACAGAGTTTATTCTGTTGATCTATCTTCTAAGGAATCTTGAATGATGCTGATGTTTGGATGAGAGACTTGTTGTAAGGAACCCAAAAGGCAGAGTCTTGTTTTGTGGAGTAATTTTTTTTTCCCTAATCAAGAAGCAATAACTATAACGGGATCTTATCTTCTCGACATCTTTCAGTTGATTACAAAATGACAATGACATAATCCATTGTTGAATATCAGTTGTTTTCCTTGCTTTTTCCCTTCCAATATCTTCATTGAGGATGTCTTTGATTTGTATATACAGTAGATGACTCTCATAAAGATTTGTATAGATGGGAAAGTAGGCATATAGATCAGTGGTTACTGATGCTGTCTTGGGGACTAATAAGACCTAACATTTTCTCCTTTAGATACCCAGTCTATTGGTCTTTCCACGACCTCACAAATCTATCATCTCCAGCACAGATTTCTTTTATGTATGCTTGGTCCGACATTACTGCTTTCCTCATCTTTGTTCTATTTAGTGCCATTTCTACCTCCTCAAAAAGAATTTTTAGGACTGTGATGTTAGGGTCCAAAGGTGATGGTTTCACCTTTTGTTGCAGACAAAATAGTTTATTAAAATGATTTTTACAAATCTTTTCCGTTTTTCTCCTATTTGTATTGTTTTGTTATTTAATTGTGTCTGACACTTGGTGTTCCCATTTGGGGTTTTCTTGGCAAAAATACTGGAGTGGTTTGCCATTTCCTTCTCCAGCTCATTTTACAGATGAAGAAACTGAGGCAAACAGGATTAAATGACTTGGTAGGTCACAGAGGTGGTAAGTGTCTGAGGCCAGATTTGAACTCAGGAAGATGAGTCTTCCTGACTCCAGGCCCAGCGCTCTATGCACTATGGTGCCACCTAGTGGTCTCTTCTGTCTGCAGTTTTCTTTCTATTTTCAACCTTGAATGACCTTGGAATGAGTTTGCTTAGTTGTGTATTTTGCCAAATTTTCTATAAAATAGTTTTACTGCCCTCTGCTTTTCTCTGCTTTGTGAAATAATACTGCTTTTCATTGTCTATCATTTATCTTTTTAAGACTTTACAAATGATTTTATATTCTTACTTGATGTTGCCTTTATGTGGCACTTGGCAAGTAAGATGTTTACTGTCTAAAGTGTTTTCTGGTTATTTTTGACAATTCATTTACATTGTTTAACTTCTGGATGAAATGATAACAGTTGATGTTAAAGTAATTTTTGTTGTTAGAGATGAAAACCCCATGAAATATTCTCAGAGAGCTTTTAGAACATTTACCCCTGGATTCCTAATGGGAATCTGGAACTGGGTAGCTATCAAATCAATCAGTCAAGAAGCATTTATTAAGTGCCTACTGTGTGACATGTACAATAAGTGCTGGGGATACAAAGGCAAAGAATACCTAGCTGGGGGTTGATGATTTGATTTATGAATGACCCAGATCCCTTGCCGCTCTTCTTCTCCCTGCCTTTTTGCTCTTCCCTATCTTTGTGTGTTTCATCTCCTTCCTCCCTACACACCCAATCAGTCAATAAGACGTAATGAATCTTCCTTAACAATCTTTCCCCTCTAACCCTTTCTTTCTGTTCCCACCATGACTACCCTAGTCTTGGCCCTTATTAACTCTTGATGGTATAATCTCTGCAGCCTCCTGACTGCCCCGCCCCCACCCCAACCTTTAGCCTCTCACATCTTCAATCCATATCACTTATCTCTGCCAGAATACCTTTCACAGTCACCAGACATCAGTGCTGTAAGGGACATTGGAGATCATCTAAGCCAACATCTCCATTTTACAGGGGATGAAACAGGCCTTGAGAGTTCATGGTTCAAACTGACATTTACCAACATCCCTATGAGGCAGGTAATATGAGTGTTATTACACCCTCATTACATAAGAAAAAGCTGATAATTGAAGTGACTTATCTGAGCTCGATCACACTGTTAGTAGGTCCCAGAGCTGGCTCTTCTGATTCCAAGTCTGTTCCTTTGGCCACAATTCTATGCTCCCTCTGATGATGTCACTTTCTTGCCCCACCTCCCAGTCCCCAACCAGAAATGGTTTTCCATTGCCTAGAGGATAAATTCCAAACTCCTTTGCATGGTGTTCTTGGCCCTCCACAGTTTAGATCCATGCTTTTTTCCTTCTCTTTCTTAGTCAAACCATCAGAAAAAAGCTGTAGTTGTGGATTCTACTTTGCCTCCTGTCAGTCAGTCATAAATAAATAAATATTTATTAAGCCCCTACTATGTTCTGGTCACTGTGCTAATCACCGAGGGTACAAAAAAGGGCAAAATACAATTCCTTCCTTTGAGAGCCGCATAAATAATGGAGAGAGGAAAACACGTAAACAGATAGGTACAAACAAGCTACATACAGGATAAATAAGAAATAAACAACATAAGAGAGGCATTAGAATTAAGCAGGATTGGGAAACGTTTCCTTTGGAAGATGGGTTTTTAGCTGAGAACTGAAAGAAGCCAGGGAAGCCAGGAGGCAGAGATGAGGAGGGAGAACGTTCCAGGCCTAGGGGACCATTCACTTCCCACCCTTTGTGATTGGCTGCTGACCTCAGCACTCAACTGAAGTTGCTCCTTTCAAGGTTGCCAGTGATCTCCTAATCGCTAAATCATGCGGTCTTTTCTGAGGCTAGTCCTTCCAGACCTCTCTTAGGCATGTGTCACTGTTGACCGTCCTCTTCCCTTAGATACCCTCTCCTGTCTGAGTTTCGATGACAGGGGTCTTGTTTCTCTTCCAACCTGTCTGGTTGTTCTTTCTTTCTTTTATCTGCCGGATCACCATCTGTGTCCTGCCACTTATTTGTGGGTGCACCCAAGGCTCTGTCCTGGCCCCTCTTCTCTTTTTTCTCTACACACTCTCTCGGTGATCTTGTCCAGTCTCATGGGTCGAATTATCCTCTTTATGCAGAAGACTTCCAGGTCTTATGTATATATCTCTAGTCTCCCTTCTGAGCTCCAATTTGGCATCGCCAACTGTGTATTGAACAAGCTGAAATGTGTGCCTCAAACTCAAAGTGTTCAAAACTGAACCAATTCTCTCTCCCTCAAACCCACTCCTTTTCCTACCTTCCCCATTTCTGGTGAAAGAACCACACCCACCCCCTTCTACCTGTTCCTGAAATTCACCCCTGAAGATAACAATCTTTCCATAGGAAATCTTTCCCAATCCTGCTTAATTCTAGTGCCTTTTTCTCTTCATTATTTCTTATTTGTCCTGTATGTAGCTTGTTTGTACCTATTTGTTTGCATGTTTTCTCCCATTAGATTATGAGCTCCTCAAAGGAAGGGAGCATGCTTTGCCTTACTTTGTAGCCCCAGTGCTTAGGACAGTGCCCCGGCATATAGTATGTGCTTAATAAATGTCTATTGACTGACTGAGAGGAGGGGAAGTGGGAGGGGAAGTATAGACAGCTTTTTCTAATGGTTTGACTAAGAAAGGGAAGAAAAAAGCAGCAGTGGCTCCCTATGCCTCTAGGAGAAACAAATTACTATGTAAAGTCTCTCACCATCTGGCTCCAGTCTACCTTTTCAGATACATTCCTTCCCTTCACAAACCCTATGATCCAGCCAAAATGCTCTCTTTACTGTTCTTCATATGAGATGTTATATCTCCTCCTGCCTCTGGGTCTTTGTATAGAGCAGGGATGGGGACCCTGTAGCCTTGAGGCCACATGTGGCCTTCTAAGTCCTCAGGTACAGCCTTTTGACTGAGTCCAAGTTTTATAGAACAGATCTTTTTATTAAGAGAATTTGTTCTGTGAAGTTTGGATTCAGTCAACGGGCAGCACTTGAGGACCTAGAGGGACACATGTGGCCTTGAAGTCACAGTTTCCCCATCCATGGTATAGACCGTGACCTGATACCTGGAAGACACTCTCTCCTCATTTCTGCCTCTTAGAATTCTGAGGTCCTAACTCAAGTGCCAACTATTTAATGAAGTCTTTCCTGACCACTCCAGTGCTTTCCAAATGAAAGTGGCTTTGTTTTGACCTTGTATGTATTTTGTGTTTATTTATATGCATTCACACAGCTTCTTCCATACATTGTTAACTCCTTGAAGACAGGGATCATCTTTTTTGTTTCTAGTACCTGGCAGCAGTGTGCAGTTACAAATGTTTCTTGGTTCATTATTGATTCTCAGCATGACAGGCTATACAGTACTTGCTCAGTAAACTACTCACACACAAGTCAAGACATCACCCTCATGATGTCTTTGGTCCTCTTTGAGAGCAAAGGATAGACAACAGCCACAAGCATCACACCAATATTATGCTTTAAAGGGTTCTCTCTTGGAGACATTCACAGACCAGCCACATTCTTCCCCTCTACAGACACCACCTCCCTACTTACACATACACACACACACACACACACACACACACACACACACACACACACAAAACCACCTGGAATGAGATAAAAATCCATTTCCCTGTTCCCCAAAGACCAAACAGGGGCCAGAAAGGAAGGAAACTCACACCCATCCTTGGCTACTTGTGTGCAGCATAGAGAAAAGTTTGGTTGGGGAGGAAGTTGAAGCTATAAAAATCCTATACACAACTACCAGATTAATTTCACAATCAGAGATCTAGGGTAGGAAGGGAATTTAGTGGTTTGCTGGTCTAGTCTCATTTTACAGATGAGGAAACGGAGGCCCAAAGAGATTAAATGATTTGCCCACAGTCACACAGGTAGTAATTCAGAATCAGGTCCTGAGATTCCAAGTTTTGCCTTTTTTCCACTGCATCACACTGCCTCCCTCTATTTCTCTGTTCATATCGCTCCTGATAAAAAAGAAAAAAAAACCCACCAAAACTTTTAGTAACTCTCTGCTGTCCACTTAATCAAGTCTTACCTCTGGTCCTGTAAGATCTAGCCCCAACCTACCATTCCAGTCTTATATACCATTATACCTCCCATCCCCCTTTTAGGTATATCTTCTGCTCTAGCCAAACTGTGTTACCAGCCTTTCCTTAAATATTTACCATTATAATCTCATTTTTGAAACTTTGCTCATAGCATTCCACCGGGCTGGAAAGTCCCATCCTCATTTCTGCCTGTCAAAATCCTACTTGTCCTTCAGGACTTGGCTCAGATGTCAGCTCCTCTCCCCCTCTATGAAGCCTTTCCTGATATCCTCAGCTAAAAGTGTTTATTTCCATCTCTTAATTCTCAATGTTATTTGTTCATAGCTCTCCTGTGGCAACTAGCAGAGGAAACATTACTTAGTTGATATAGAACTGGCCTCAGAGTCAGGAGTAATGGATTTGAATCCTATCTGAGGATCTGGCTGGGTGAGTCCTTTAACCACTCAGAACCTCGGTTTCTCTTTCTGCAAATTGAGGATAATTATGCTTTTGGAGCCCGTGGGAGCTCTGAGGAATTTGATACCAACCCCTCCTCCCACTGATGAGTCTGGTCCCCAGAGTTTAGTTCAAGGTTCTGAGTATCTCTGAAAGGCCCAGGTTGATTCTGTGATACCATTGGCTCAGGTCCCTACCAATGTGCTTTACCCTGACGTTATTAGTCTAGAATCATTTAAATCAGTTGGCCTTATGTATATTTTTTAGAAAGCAACATTTACTAATGTGCTCAGTAAGAATAGAGTCTGGGACATATTCTTTTAAGATTTTTTTATTTTTAGTTTACAACATTCAATTCCACAGGTTTTTGAGTTCCAAATTTTCTTCCCCTCCCTCCCCTCAAGATGGCATGTAATCCGATATATGTTCTACATAAACCTTTGCATTAAACATATTTACACAATAGCAAGCCATAAAGAAGAACCATGATCAGTGGAGTGAATCATGAGAAAGAAGAAACAAAACCAAAAAAAAAGATATAGAAAAAAAGAGAGCAGCTAGTTTCCTTCAATCTGCATTTAGACTCCATAGTTCTTTATCTGGATGTAGATAGCTCTTTCTATCATGAGACCTTTGGGGCTGTCTTTGAACCTTATATTGCTGAAAAGAGCTAAGTCTATCAACATTAGTCATCACAGAATCGATATGTCTGTGGTTGTGTACAATGTTCTCCTGGTTCTGCTCCCCTCACTCAGCATCACGTCATGTAGTTCTTTCCAGGTTATTATGAAGTTTGTATATTCTCTATTTCTTACGGCACAATAGTATTCCATTACATTCATATACCACAGCTTGTTCAGCCATTCCCCAATTGATGGGCATCCCCTGGATTTCCAATTCTTTGCTACCACAAAAAGACCTGCTATAAATATTTTTGTACATACGGGTGGGATACATGCTTCTACGAGTACATAATAGAGTCCAGGAAAAAGTGGGCTCTAGTTTAAAAGCACATGTGGCAAAGGAGTAAAGCATAGCTCCTACAAGCCCTTTTCTCCTATTCATGGGGTGCTCGAGAAGCTGCCCTTGGGAATGGTGTAGTGCAGTGACATCAAGTAGAAATGGGGCCACTCGCCTGTATATAAATCACATGATAACTTACTTTTAAAATGTAATATCATTTATGCTTTATTGTATTTTTATTTATTTCCCAGTTACATTTTAGTCCGGATCTGGCCACACCTGGGAGTGTTGTAGGTAACATGTGGTCCTTGGACCACGTGTTTGAAAGCTCTGGTGGTTTCTTTGTTGAGCCACAAATCTATGTCCCATCTGTCCTTGTCTCCCAATCCAGACATTGCTATCAGCTGAGTTGGGTATGGAGCTAGGAAACTGAGGGATAAAAGGGAAACTCTAGACCCTTCAAAGCTATCAGTCTTCTTCTGGTCAAAGTGGGGGGAGGGTAGGCAGGGACAAGAAGTCTTGGCCAAGACCAAAGCCAAGGCCTCTTCTCTCTTTCCCTTCCTTTTAGGAGGTTCCTTCTAAGGGGAATTCTTTAGAAAGGAGGTCCCTTCTGAGGGAGTTCGGCTAGAACAACTCTTTCATTCCTGGAATCCTTCCATTCTCCTAACTTATTACTTTTATATAGTAGCCAGAGGGCATGATGAAATCCCCTAGTTGATTGGAACAGACTTCCTGTCTGGCAGCATTTCACTCATCAAATGGCTTTCAAACACTTTTCACACCTAGTCTAAGGTCTTTGATTGAAATTGATTGAGTGGGCACCTTATCATTTACTTCAAGTAGGGTGGGGTGACTTGCTTGAGCAAATATCAGTCAACCCCACCCTTACACTTGTACTGCCTACCTCTAAGGACTTCTAGGAAAACCCTTTGCAAACCTGAAAGGACCATGTAAATATGAATTAATGTTTTCACACTTACCTTATATAGCAGTATTGGTGTAGACATCTATCCTCTAATAACACTGAACTGGATTTGAAGGCAAGGGTTTGGGTCCTCTCAGTGACCTACACATAGTAAGTGCGTGATAAATGTATACTTAATGAACCAAAGGAGATTTTTGTGTTATCTGTGGATTTCAATTATCCAGGTTCCCCCTTAATCATTTTTCTATGAGCACCGAGTGGTAATCATGGAAAAGTCCTGGATTTGGAGGCAGAAAACTTGGGTTCCTAAGTAGACCAACAATTTATCAGCTGTGTGACCTTGGGCTGAAATCATTCAACTCTCTGGATGTCAGTTTCCTTTGTTTATGAAATGGAGGAGATAGATAGATAAAAATTATTTCTAAGGTCCTTTCTTTCTCTAAATCCTGGGTTTGCTGTAGCCCAAGTCACTGAGGGCTGGGCGGATATATTTTGCAATCACTCTCCCACCTCCACCCCCATCTCTCTCTCTGAAGGGATTGGAGAGGCTCTGTTCTCTACCATTGGTTTGAGTCCCTACTGATCATGTCTCCCTCTTTTTAGGGGCCATCGACTTGCACCCCAGTTCATTTAACCACTCAGATTAGCTTTTATAAAGGTGATATTTATAACAAAATTGTAGCATGGCCAAACATATAAACATTTTCTCCAGTACCTCAGGGAATAATCCTCCCTATACCACTTCAGTTGAACTCAGTTCTCGTATAGCTTTAGTCCCACCAAATTCAAGTCCAAAGCCCAAATAGGCTAGCATCCCTGGTCCTTGATCCTTAGGGCTGTTCTACTGGGCTGGCTGCACCATCTGGTCTGAAATTCTAGGCTCTGACATCTATAATTTGAGCTCCTAGTCAAAAACTCCATGTCCTGCACCTAGAACTAAAAAGAACAAATAAAACTAAACCAAAATCCAAGACAGTTTCTCAGGGCCACATGGCCTAAGGGGGAGGAGAAGAGCCCTCAGCAGCACCACTCCCCTTTCTTACCCCATGGTGTCTGTCCACTGGTGTGGGCAAAGCAGTCCTTTACCCTTAGATGTGAATGCCAGAAAAGAGAGACTAAACTCAGCTAGTTTTAGAGACAAAGTCAATGGAAAAGGGCTGCTTCAGACAGTGAGGTAGGCTAAGGCAGAATGTCTACACATACACCAGTTCTCCTCTCTCCCAGGAGCAGGTCTCTAATGTCTCCTATGTGGTTGATAACTTTTTAGGCCGTCTGGGTATGTGCCAACCCCCTGTTTCACTGTTATCCTATGTTGGTCGGGCAATGGACATTGACTTATGCTTAGGATTTTTCAATTCAGTTTAACAAATATTTGTAGAAAGACAGGGATTTTGTTGTAAGGGAGGAGGGCAAAGGTCACATATCCATTTACTTTGAATCTAGCCCAGTCCAGCCCTTTTATATGGAACATGAGGGACATGATGGGTGGTTGTAGGGAGCATGATCTTTGCAACACCATCCAGCTCTTTTGTGATTTTCTCCAGCGGAGCCCCTGGGAATGATTTATTGAAACCAGAAACATCAGTAATTAGGAGGAATGTTCTTATGATAACTGAGAGTTAGATCAGCAGCGAAAGAATCAGTGCTGAAATCCAAAATTAAAAATGCCACATCCAACTGGGTCTGCTTCACAAAAAGAGCTAATTAAGACCAACCTCTCTGCTCTAAAGCAAAAGGCCTGGAAGACCTCTATCTACCTTGATTGGAAGAAGCTGTACCGGCAGAGATGCCCAGCAGAGATCAGCACAACAGGGATACCGAGCAGGAAGCATCGTGGTAGAGAGACCAGTGCAGCAGAGGACCCTGACTCACCTGACATCCTTGGTTCTGAAGTGTCAGTCCTGGTCATGTGTATGTACTGTCCACATACATTCACCATACTGCATGTATATCTCTTCTTGTGTGTTTCCTGGATACATTCTCCACGTTCCCCCTCACTCCTACAACTGATGGGATCGTGACCTATGGCAGAATATACATTCCTTTGTTTACAGGTGACCCAAAAGTCTTAGTACAGTTTTAGGTTCTTGAAGCTTCAAATTGAATTAAGACTTTTGGAACCCCCTGTGTATGAGGGATCTTTCTTGTTGCTTACCTTGCTGTCACATTGAGACTGCATAGCCAGAAGGAAAGAACACCAAGGTTAGAGTCAGAGGATCTGGGTTTGAATCCCTGCTCTACCACTTTCTATCTGTGTGACCTTGTGAGAATCACTTGCCTTCATGAAGTCTCGATTCCTTCTTTGTAAAGTGAAGGGTGGCCCCCAATGTTCCTTCTAGCTCTTAGTCTATGGTTCTATGTCTTTTGCTTTGAATTAGTATCTTTTCTGGTTGCTCTGCTAAACATAAATATGTGGGTAGGTCCATGAACTATGGCATTTGAAAGGGTTGTTGTTCAGTTATTTCAGTCATGGCTGACTCTTTGTGACCGCATTTGGGGTTTTCTTGGCAGAGACCTTAGAGTGGTTTGTCATTTCCTTCTCCAGCTCATTTTACAGATGAGGAAACTGAGGCAAACAGGGTTAAGTGATTTGCCCGGGGTCCCACAGCTAGGAAGTGTCTGAGGCCGGATTTGAAGTCGGGTTTTCCTGACTCCAGGCCCTATTCACTGTGCCAGTTGTTTCTAGGTGCCTCTATGTGTGTGTGTGCATGTAGGAGTGCCTGGGTGCTGCACAGTTACAAATACCTGTTCTGGGCAGTACAATGCCAGACCTAAAATCATAATCCCTGCACTGCTCTTCCAAATCATAACCCGTTCCCTAGCAGCATCCCTTAGGTCTGGCCAAGAGTCTCTCTGAATAAGGGGGAATGAAGACCGACTTAAAAGGGGAAGGCAGGTTAAGCTTAAAAAAACACATTTCAAAGCAGGATTTTTGTTTTGTTTCTTAAATGCAAAGACTTAACCTTTGCTAGAAAAGCACTGGAGTATTTTTTTTTCAATGAAAGGAGACCATTGTGATAGAAGCTTTGAAAAATATATAACATCCTTGTCCTTTTCTGCCAGGCTAAGTTACTTCATCTGTTTCTCATTAGGTAGAGTTTGCTCTCTTGATGCACTTCCCTCCTCTCATTGTTAAGTGTTGGGAAGCCATGTGGTGTGTTGGCATGGGCCTTGGACAGGGAATCAGGACACCTGGGGTTGAACCTAAGCTCTGCTCCTGACTGGCTTTGTGACTGAACCTAAGGTACTTCAGTGGGATTGGATTAAACGTGTAGCACAGGTTAACTCTCTAGATTTGGGTACTGCCTTTCAGAGAGGTGACCTACGTGCAGAAACTATTATAGACCCTCAGTAAATACCAGTGAATGATTGACCCACTAAATGAATGAATGATGGCATCCATCTGACCTTAGGAGATAAAGTCTCCCACAGGTTACAGCCAGAGCTTTGCCTTTGAAGGTATTTCCCTGAGCCAAAGACAGATTCCAGATGACCAGCCAGAGGTCATAGAGGTTAATCACAGAATTTAGAGATTCAGGACCCTTAAGATCATAAAATGCAACTGCATCATTTTCCATAGGAACCCCAGAAGTGACATTACTTGCTCAATGTCACACTGGTGTAAACAGCTAAGCCAGAATTGGAACCCAGGTCTTCAAGACCGTAAATCCAAAGCTCTTTCTTCTGTATCTGGGGTTCTTAACCTTTTTTGGGTCATGGACCCTTCTGGTAGTCTAGTGAACACTACGGACTCCTTCCCAGAATTCTTTTTTTTTTCAAATTGAAGGAAATGCTAAATTTTCGTTAAAGGTTAGTGAAAATAAAGATGTGATTTTTTTTCCTGTCTAAGTTCACAGACTCAAAGTTAAGAAACTGTTTACACCAATAGAAGGGGGAGATGACGGCAGAACCATTGAAATCCTTTCTTCCTGTCTCTACTCCCCTAAATCCTGCTCCCAAGTGCTTCAGCAAATGGCAACATCCAAACTGGCTTTTTACTGCCCTTTGTTTTCCTCTCCTGTTTCCCAGGCAGTGATCCTGGGTGGGGAAACCATTTTGGCTTGAATCTGTCCTGACTAGAAACTGGGGTTTGGGAAAGCCAGAGGACAAAGTCTCAGCTGCAATGAATATTTGTCTTTTTGAGACTTGTCTAGATCTGTGCTGTTTATAAGGTTCCCCACAGGTCCTACTGTAAATAGGAAAGTACAAACATGGGCCTCTTTTCTCAGAAAATTAAAACCATCCATCGCTTTTCCTGGATCTTAACACTTCAAGAACCTGAGTTTATCTAGCGTTTATTACCTTGACTACATAGAGACTTCAGGCTGTGGCCTGAGCTTCTTTCGGGCAAAGGTTATGACTTGGGGCAGCCTCCAGGCTGCGGAAAACCCATTTGTTAGGCCCAGGAGAAGTTCCAGGGGACAAATCCAGACTCAACAAGACTCAAGCTCTCCCCTTTAGGGTAATTTGTGGCACATTGGAAAAAAATGCTGAATTTGGAATTGGAAGACATGTGATCAGATCTCAGCTCTGCAACATAATACCTGTGTGACCCTGGTCAAGTCACTACCTTTCTGAGACTTGGCTTTCTTATTTGTAAAATGGAGGGGGTGAGACTAAAACATCTCTTACATCCCTTCCAGTTCTAAACTCATTGTCCGTAAAGTATCTAGCCCTATCTAGATTCCTGCAGAAAAGCACATGCAGAGAGAGTGACAGAGAAAGAGAGAGACAGAGACAGAGACAGAGACAGAGAGACAGAGAGGCAGAGACAGAGACAGACAGACATAGATGCAGAGAGAGAGAGAGACAGAGAGACAGAGAGAGACAGAGAGAGAGAAAAACAGAGAGTTCACTGTATTGGAGAAAGCACTGGACCTTTGGTGAAGTCAGAAGACTGGAGATTGAATTCTGCCATTTACTTGCTATGTGACTTTGAATAAGTTACGTGACTTTTCCACTATTTCTCCATTTGTGAAAAGGGTACAGTACTACTTGCACTGCCTATCTCAGAGGGTTGTTGTGACATAAGTATTGCATAATACTAACTACAATTATACAGAAAGAACACAGAGATCCTGACAAGGCCTTGAGAGGAGATACAGAAGCACAAAGAGACCATGCAATTCAACCCAACCTCTACCTCTTCCAAGAAGTCTTCCCAGACTGGCCCCAACCTAACTACTATTATCTATTGTTGATGGTTTGTTGAAGGTCCTGCCTCTCTCATTTGCCCTATTCCAGTGCCATTCTGTAGGAGCTGGTCCCATTTAATGTGGCAGCTGGAACCACCCCCCATTCCCAGTCTCTGCTCAACTCCATAGTATCCTCTGGGTGGTCCATAGTTAGCAGTGCTGTTGGGCAAGACTAGCATTTGTGGAGAACTCTTTTTAAAAAAGTTTGCTTATATATATATATATATATATATATATATGCTTTATATATTTAATCCATTTGATCCTCCCAACAACCCGGTGAAGGAGGTGCCATTTTAATGCCTCTTTTGCAGATAAGGAGACTGAGGCTGAGATATATTAAGTGACTTACCCAGGGTCACATAGCTTGTTAGCATCTAAGGCAGGAATCAAACTCAAGTCTTCCCACCTTCAAGTCCACGGCTCTTTTCATTACTCTATGTAGCTACCTACAGTGAAGTGTCTTGTCTTGGGTAATACAACCAGTTAGTAGCAATGAGGACTGGATTTGAATTTGGGTCTTCTGGACTCCACACCTAGGGCTCTTTCCACTACCTCTTGTGTCCTTCCTGTTAGTGAGGTCCTGAGTACTTTGCGGTTCCTGGGGAGACATCACCCCGGGACTTGATGGAGAGTCTACAGGTAAAGAGTCTGTGACTAACAGCATGCAAAGCAGTAGAGTGTCTAACTCAGGATTTCTGAATCATGGACCTCTTTGGCAGTCTGAGGAAGTCTGTTGGCCCTTTCTCAGAATTCTGGGTTTTCTTTAAGGCATAAAACACATTTATAAGAGACATCAATTATATTGAAATACTAGTTATCAAAATATTAATAGAAACAAGTTCAGGGATTCCCAGATAAGAACTCCTGCCTAGGCACAGGTGGTTAGAGGAGAACAAGGCTTGGATTGCAGAGCTCAGGATGTTTCTGGGATGGCTGAGAGAGCAAGGGGAGTGATACGATCTTCCATGTGTTTACAGACAGATGAAGTCCCAACAAAGGCATTTCCTGGAGCTCCCCAGTGGCCCCAGGGATCAGCAGGGGGATCTTTTGGGCTGGGAGAAGGGGGGAGGGTGGAGGGGGATGTGAGGCTTCAGTGCAACTGGTTGCCATGGTAACAGAATCAGCAAAGCAACAACTCCAACATGTCCTGGCTGGGACAGGAGTGGGAGGAGAGGACCAGGAAATAACATAGAACCTTCTCTAACTGGCCTGTCTCCCTGTTTTATGGGGGTGGGGTGGGGGGTGGGGAAGGTAATTGTCAGGCTAAGATTTCTGTATGAATCACGGATGGCTTCATTCATTCAGCCAACTGCATGCAATGCACTGCTATGAACTCTGAGGGGCTGTACAAAGAAGATAGTCTCCCTGCCCTTTAAGAGTTTGCAATCCAGTAGGGGGATAAGGCCATAATCCAAAGCAGAAATTTAGAGTGGGCCTTTAATGAATCAACAGAAAAGCACAAGGTAGGGGTGAGGGGGCAGTTCACACACAGAAGCAGAGATCCTATTTTGTTAGAGGGAATCAAGGGAAGGCTTCATAGAAGAGGTGACCTTTGAGCTAGGCCTTGAAGGATGAATTTGGAATTTCAACAGAATTAGATGGGGAGGGGGTGCATTCAAGATGAAGACAACAACAACAAAAAAAAACAAAGACATAGAGGTAGGAAAGAACCAGGCATATTTAGGGAATGACAAGATGTCTAGCTTGCCTTAAGTATAGGTCACATGTTAAAAAAAGTAGTGGGTTATAAGGTCGAAAAGGTAGTTTGGGGCCAGATCATGGAGGGCCTTGAATGCTGGGTTCAAGTGTTTAGATTTAATTTCCAAATAATGAAAGTTCTTGAATAGTCGCATGAGCAGACCTGGACATTAGGAAGATTATTGCGAGAATAGAACGTAGGATTCATGAGAGTGGAACAGAGGATATAGGGAGAACATTTAGAAAGCTATGGTCATAACTAGCTGAGGGGTGACAAGGATCTGAATTGTAGGAGCAGGAAAGAAAAGAAGGATTAGAGGAGAAATCTTGCCTTCTGCTCTTGTCCCCAGCCTCTGCCGGGCTATCACTCCCTCCTCAGCACTGACTGACTCTTTCTCCCAGTAGAATGCCAACAGCTTGAAGGCAGGAACTTGCATTTGTATCACAGGCTTAGGCATAAGCAGTGCTTAATAAATGCCTATTGATTAAGTGATTAAGTGTAGTCCTGTTTTCCCGTATGCTCTTGGCTTGGTTTTCTAGTACCTCTTCTTACACCTTAGTTTAGATCAGGGTTATGAACGTGGGGGCCATGGGCCTGAGGATAGAACTCAGGGAGGGGTCTATGAATTAAAAAACAATTATTAAGATATTTCAATATAGTTGTGCCCTGGAACATTTGTCTTCCTTTCTATCTTTTTTTTTTTTACTAAGAACTTAAATTTTTTTCATTATATTTTCATCATTCTTTAGTCTATCAATAAAACAATGAATGATTTGCAATATTTGTAAATTTCTTACCCTGAAACATCCATCTGTCCCTTTGGCCCCCTTCTCCCATTAGTGAGATCTTCCTGGAACTTCCATTTTGAGGAAGGGCCCAAGACAGCTATCCTTCATTCTCCCACCACAACTTCTGACTTTTGGGGACTTCCATGTCATTCCCCATCTAAGTAGGTACCTTTCTTCCCCTCTACCCTTCCCTTTTCACCTCCTTTTCCAGTATTGCCTTCCTCCATTAGAATGTGAGTTCCTCCAACCCTCAAGGGCAGGGACTTCTTTTTGCCTTGTGCTTAGTATAGTAGAAAGCATTTGATAAATGCTAGGCAACTAGGTAACACAATGCATAGATCGTTGGGCCTGGGGTCAGGAAGACCTGAGTGCAAATCTGGTCTCAAAGACTCACTGATTGTGTGACCCTGGGTAATCCACTTAACCTGCGTACCTCAGTTTCCTTGTCTGTAAAATGGGGATAATAATAGCACCTTTGTTCCAAGATTGTTGTGATGAACAAATAAAATAATATCTGTAAAGTTCTTAGTGCCTGGCACAGAGTAGATAATAAATGCCTTTTTCCTCCCTTGTTAACCTGACAACACCTTTGTAATTCTATGTATTTTATTTTATGCATTTAAAAATTATTCTGAAGTATCCATAGACTTCACTAGATTATTGCTACCAGAAAAAGTTAAGAACTCCTAGTCTATACTCGATTTCAATAGTTTTGGGCCTAGGGGCCTTTGTTGTGTCAGAGAAAGACTGTTAAGCCTTGACCAAGTGTCAAATTCCAAATTAGACTGTATAAAATTTGGGTCTGTAAAATTGACCCCTAAAGGGAGAGGTGGAGTCTCAACTTGGTCATCCTTAAAGAATGTGGCTTGGATTGTATCTAAGTTATGTGTCATCACAGGCACATCCACCGACACAGTGGATAGAGAGATGGCCTTGAAGTCAGAAAGGCCTGGGTTCAAGTCTTGTCTTTGACTCCCTACTGGCTGTGTGACCTTGGGAAAATCATGGAACCTCTCAGTGCTCTGGAACTCTGGGAAGCTCAGTGCTTTAGAAAGTCAGCAAGTTAGTTGGTCAGTCCTTTGGGAGTTAGCCTAAAGGTCAGTCAGCCCAGATGGGGCACCAACCACAGAGAAAGGGTCTTTGTGTCTCAGGGCAGGAATTTGCATGGGATGGGTAAGAACTGCTCTAACTTTAAGGCTCTACTTGTTTTTAGGGGAGTTTTCCTCTTCCTTCATGTATCCTTTCCCCACACTCATTGGGAAAACCTAGCCATATCTAAGCTAAAGCTGAAGTCAGTAACTGTGTCCCTGATCCACAATGGACAGATGTGAAAGCAATATCTTCATAATAGGGTGGTGAGACCCTGGCTCACCCTCCCAGAGGGAGGCTGACTGTTGCCCCTCAGGGCAACCCTAGGGGGTGGGGGTGATTCTCTAATGCTAATAGCTCTGTGCCCCCTACTCTTACCTCCATGTCATGTATTTTCTCTCACTCTTACTTACCAATGATTAATGCCCCAGTTCCATTTAACCAAATAACATCGATTATCTTTTCAAAAGGGACATTTATTGCAAAAATAGAGCATGAACGGCAATTACAAATATTACTCCCAACACCTGGGGGGAGGGGGATGAGTAACACTCTCCCCTGTACCATTTTCAGTCCCCAGAGAGGGTGATATCAAACTTAGCACAGTTTCTGTATAGCATTTGCCCCATCAATTTCACTTCCAAATGTATTATGGCAGATGGATGGATGGATGGATGGATGCACGGACGGACGGACGGAGTCTTCATCTTTGCTATTCCTGGGTTAGTTTGGGTAGATCACTCAGGACCTGGCTCCTTACTCTCTGGCTTGTGGCAAATTTTGGCATGAACTCCAGCTCCTGGGCTTGAAAAATCTCCTGGCCTTTTAAAGCTCACAATATTGTAGCCACCTCCAATACCTTTAATCCAAAAGGAGGAAAGAATAGAGCCCAAAGTAATAGCAAGACCATGCTCTTTGAGCTTTATGCCAGCTCTGGTTGATGGAGGACCCAAGACCCTTCCCCTCCCCAGAGACCCATAGCAGCTAATCCTCCTTTTCCAATGATAGCAAGGCTGGAAAGAGGCAGAGCTAAAAAATTAGTCCTGGCCGGTTAGTGCCCTTTGAATGCCCTCAGTTCTGCAGCCACTCAAAAAGCTTCTCTTCAATATGAGATTTAGCAGACTAGAACCAGATATAGAACGTCCGCACATGCTCCAAAGCCACGTCTGAATTGCATCAGCCTAGCACACTAGGCATGCTACTAGGACCAGGATCATCAGCCAGTCCCTTCCTGATAACAGTAATGGCTTTGGCATTAGGGAGTGCTAAGCAGAAGGTCCTGAGGAGTTATGTGAGGGGTGCCAGAGAAGGTTCTATGTTCAAATATACCTCCCCATGGTTTTGGAATCTTGAAGGAGTTTTTTTCCTGAGCCCCTTAAAATATAAATCTTCTAGAAGAAGATTGGAATGGATGATTTTAAATTCTTGACATAGAAAAAATACAAGGACTAAACATAACAGATTTAGGAGGTGGAATTAGTTATAGTAGCTCAGAGATGGGTGTTAGTAACAATCTGGGATCTAGCAGCTTCCTGTTTTAATTATTCTTCCTAATTAAGCTCTTTTTTTTCCTGAAGGAGGTCAGTGGCCTAATCACCCTGGTGTAACAACAATTTGGCTAGCAGCTGTTTTGGGAGTCAAGACCAACACAGGACCAGCAACAAGAGCCAGCACAGGTCCTTTGATCTGCTTTACTAAGGAAAGTAACTTTAAGGGGTTAGCAATCTCACTTAATTCAACATACAAATATCACTCGCTTAGTTCAGGGGGAAAAGCCAGCACCCTGAACTTCAGAGTAAATACAAACAAATTACAAACAGAGACAATATAAACAGACCAAATCACAATTCAGTTACCAGAGAAGAACCAATGGGTTTGGGTTAGCAAAGGCGGGGTGGGGGCAGTTATAACGGTTTGCCCAGAGTCACACACCACTCCTCCAGTGAGTGAGAGCCCCAAAGAAAAATTGCCAACCTTTGAGTTTATATACCCTCTTCAGGGTATATAAAGGGCATCACAACATGTGACTCAAACCCACATGGCCTGAAAGCTTCTAGCATCATAACATATGACTCAAACCCATGTAAACTAGGCTTTTCTCTTGAGGCAAGGAGGTCATTAAAGAGTCCTAATTTAATCAAAGAAACAAAGGCCAGACTCATCAAGGGCACTTGATTAAATAAGTGCTCCAAAAGACAAAACAGTAAAAAAGTCCCACCTTAATTACTGATACACTTGGCCCTAGTTATAACTCTATGGAATAATAAGGTTTGCAAAATGCTATATACATTAGCTCATTTGAGCTTCTCACCATCTCCATTTTACAAATGAGCAAGCTGAAACTCACCCAACTGGGGTCTGAGGCAGGATTGGAATCCGAGTCTTCTGGACACCAAGTCCAGTGCTGTATCCATCTCATAGTGTCTCTCAAAGGAAGGGAGAACTCAGGGTGGCAAAGACGAACTTCAGTGTATCCTGAGCTTTATATCCCATGGGCCAAGCCCTGATGTGTGCTGAAGGATTTTGTCAGAAGGACTGTGTAAAGATGGTGTGTCCTGTAGCTTATAGGCATCTGGACCCTGTTCTCTTAGGGTAAAGGGGCAGAAGGTGCACTACCTTAGGAGGGTTACAGGTGTTTCAGACTTGGTTCAGAGGAGACTTAGGATGGAAGATGTTCTCTATGACTGTCGTTTGCATGTAGCTCATTTGGGATCTCTCTGGTGTCACAGCATGGCATTGGTGTTGGAATCGGCTACTATTACATGCCTTACACAATCCCAGAATGACCTGCTCCTAGGGCAATGCCAGTCCATGGAGAGGCTTTCTGGTTATTTCTGTGCCTGAAAGTTCACAGTAAGTCAGAGCACAAGCTGACATAGTGCTTCCTTATTCCACTCTTGGTCACTCTGAGATCGAGGATTCCTAGGAAAGAGAGGAGACAAAACGAAGAGGAGGAGGAAGAGGAGGAGGAAAAGGAGGAGGAGGAGGAGAAACAGGGGGAAAAAAATCAAGCAAGGAAGAGAAAGACCAGAAGAGAGAGGATGCTTAAGATGACGGTGGAGGAGAGGGGAGGAAAAAGGAGAAGATGTTAGTGAAGTGGAAAGGGCTAGCACTATTATTCACATTCTATGTACTTGGGAGACCAAAAGTCCCAAGGGAGAATGAGTGAAAGAATGAAAAAAATATTGTGCCAAGTGTGGTGCAAAACTGGGGATGGGAACATTTTTCAAAGCAGACGCGGAAGCTTGGCAGGAGCGGCGTCTAGCTTGGAGGCAAGATGGTGGACTACATGATTTCCTGGTCAGATGTTCAGCTTTTTTAAGGGTAACAGACTTACTCGTTTCTCTTGAAAATGCAGGCTAGGAAGAACAGACGTCACTTAAGTTGGTGACACGTTTGCACTCTTTGCAAAACAGGGAGCAAGCTCCCTAGACGCCAAGCGGATATAACCTCCTCCACATTAACCTTCCCCTTAAAACACATTAATTTAAATTGATCCCATTTCAACATATGCCCCCAGTGCCTCAAAAAGTTATAACTGCTTCTAGAGAGATAAACATTTACTGACAAAATTAAGAGGATTATTAGTTCTGGTTCCTCAATCTTCAGAAAAGGAAGGGGGGAAAAAGTTAGGAGAATCATTTAATTTGCAAGGTTTTGTTTTTTTGTTTTTGTTTCAGCAGGTATAGATTTGGAAGGCTCCTCCCCCAAACAAGCCTGATACCCCTGTGTGCAGCTTGGCAACGTGAAGAGACACATTGGTTGTGGTGGTGAAGGAGTACCTGCCAGAAGAGATCAGTCTGAACCAAGTGATTTCCAGGCTTTGTGCTCATTTCCCCTATGGCCCTATCTCAAGAGGTTTTCCAAAGCCCTTCCCACAAAGCTTGAGACCAATGGCTCTTTCGATCTTGCCCGAGACCTGGTTATTAGGAGTGGCCGGTCCACACTCATAGTCAGTAATGATTTGGGGCTTTTCATTGATTTTTGTGGCTAGATCCTTCTTTGTCAGTCCCTTGCTCTGCCAGTCCTGTTGCATCACTTTGCCCACTTCTAGAGTGACCCTGTCATGGTGAAGATCCTCAGTCTCTCAGTCCAGCTTGGCTCTGTTCTTCATGAAGCAGTGCTGTTTATTTTGGCCAGCAGCACATTTATTGGTAGCGTCCACATCTTCTCCTCTTCTCTGAGCTGCTAAGATGGCCTACTTGGACTTGACCTGGGCTGCTGTGGGGACTTTCTTGGGCAGCACTGTCGCCATGTCCCAGTAGCTCTTGACCTTAGCAGGGGGTTTGCTCTCCGGGAAGCCAGACTCGAGGAGCCGCGCAAAGCAACATTTCGCCAGCCTCGATCCCTCGCTATTTTCCTATTCAATTGTTTTTTCAGTCATATCTTAATCTTCATGACCTCATTTGGGGTTTTCTTGGCAAAAATACTGGAATGGCTTGCCATTTCCTTCACCAGCTCATGAGGCAAACTGGGTTAAATGACTTGCTCACGGTCCCACAGCTAGTAAATGTCTGAGGACAGATTTAAGCTCATGAAGATGAGTCTTCCTGACTCCGGGCCTGGCGCTCTATCTACTGCACCACCTAGCTGCCCTTGATCTCCTGGTACCCTGATAAAATCAGGTACCAATAGGATTTTAAAAATATTTCAGGGTAAAATGTTTGTGAAACATAAGCACAATCCAGATAAAGCCCTGTTCAAGGTAGGAGGCATCCCTTTTTCTCTTTCTTCTAGAATCTGTTTCATTGCTCTCCCTGAATATCCATAGACCTCCTTGGGCCTCTACTCATCCATCCTCCCTCCTCCCTCCCTCTTTCCCTTCCTCCCTCCCTCCTTTTCTTGTTCCTTCCCTCCTTCCCTCCCCAGAAGGCAGGGTATGTGATGGAAAGAGTACTCAACCTGGAGTCAGTAGACATGGGTTCAAACCTGAGCTTTTCTACTAACTGAGTGACCTAGCTAAGTTACTTAAACTCTCTTGTCTCTTTAAAGTAAGAGAACTGATAGAATATAGAATTATGTCCAAAGTCCTTACAGCTCTAATGATCCTATGACTCTATGAGGATCCCCTTCCTGGACCCTACTTGGAAGAGGCTCCTTAACAACAATGATAATACTTACATTTTTATGGTATTTTCCAAAGTCACATCTATTGTCTCATTTGTTCCCCTTGACACCCCTCTGAGGGAGATGAAGCAGGGATCATTCTCCCTATTTGCAGTATTAACTAGCAATCTTTATACCTGGGAAAGACACATCAGACAAATTGTATAAAATGCACTTTCAAATAAGCTTTTAAAGATAAAGTCAGTTGTTGAGGGAGGAGAACCTGGGCCACCACTCACTGCTGAGGAGAAGGAGACTCTGAGATGCTGGAGCAGGTGCAGTTGGACCAGGCGGGACCTGGATGAGTTGCAAGTTCACCATCTGCCAGCTTCCTATTTAACTAATTATTCGTGCTATCTAGGTGCTTACCTGTTTCTATGCTGCCTCTCTGAGGCAAAGCCACTCTGCGCTAGTTATGTCTCTAACCCTTGACAGGTGAAAAAACGGAGACCCAGAGAGGTGCTGACCTCCCCAGGATCATGCAGTGAATCAGTGGTGAAAGCTAAAGCTCTCACTCAAGTGTCTTAACTCGTGGCTAGGGCTCTTCTTCTATGTTGGTATCGCGATGGATGTGGAGAAGGGCACCAGGGAGCGGTGGATAGAATGCCAGATTTGGATTAGGAAGTCTATTTCAGATACTTACTAGCTATATTACCTTAAGTAAGTCACTTAATTTTTCTGGATTCTTCATCTATAAAGAAAAGGGTTAGATCTAAGAACCTCTTAGGTCCCTCCCATTCTAAATCTGTGATCATATGACCTTACTATCTATTAACTAAGCACACTCTCATCCCATAAGATTTTGCCCACATCCTCCCTCAGATCCTATAGGAAGTCCACCCAACATGCTGAGGATTTTCCTCCTGAGCTCTTGACATTGGGAGGAGACCATCAGAGCACATGGCCTGTCCACTAATTATCCATTCCCTCTCCACATGACTGACTGATCTTTTGGGGACATACAATTTTCTGATTGCATCTTGAATCTCCTTCTCTTGTGCAATAACTCCTTGGTAATGTGCTGTGCTTTCATCATACTTTCTTCATGAATTTGATCTATGATCCTTGAAGGTCAATGTCTAAGTGACGGTCTAGTCCCAGAGCATACTCCAGGATGGGGGCTGGTGCAGAGTTTTGGGTGGAGTGTCAAGACGTTCAAAATTAGTCGGCCACACCTCCTTGAGCCACTGGAGAGGTGCCTTATTCTCTGCAGTTGATGTGTGTTTCCTGTTTTCTTTCCTGCTCAGGGCAGCTCAGGGGCTTGTGGGGAAGGTCAAGGTTTTCCTGAAAGGAAGAACAGCTTATTTGAGCCCTTAAGTTCTCCATCCTTCAGAAAAGGCTCTCTGTGTCTTCATTAATTATCCTAATGAGAATACTACATATCCCACTATGACTATCCCAAAGTACTCTCACACTTATGATCTCATTTTATCCTTAACACACTGTGGTGAGGCAGTGTAGGAATCACATTATTATCCTCTTTCTAAAGCTGCAAGAATTGAGGCTCTGAGAAATCAATTAACTTACAAATCCAATCGGCCAGTGAACGAACATTTATAAGTGCCTACTATGTGTCAAGCACTGTGCTAAGTGCTGGGAATATAAAATATGGAAAGACAATCCCTGCCCTCAGTAAGTTCCTTACTATCTAATGGAGGAAGATAACATACAAAAAAAAAGTCTGAAAAGGCGGGGAGGTTCCTGGCCTTGGGCATGATGGACAAGCCCCATGATGTGCATCCAGGTGGGAAATGAAGAAATGGCTGGCCTTCAAGCCCTCCCTACATAGCAATTGGGGAGGAGCTCTTCATCCTGCCCTCCAATCAGAATGGCAGAGGTTTAGTGTAATTAAGTGTGAGGTCATGTAGCTAAAGAGCGACAGGATGTAAATTAATGCCCAGATCTTTTGATTCCCAGTCTTAATAATAATGATAGCTAATATTTATAATAGCATTTTAAGATTTGCAAACTATATGTTTGTATATAGATATACATATACATATATATATATAAATATATATACATACATGTAATTTGATCCTCAAAACAACACAGAGAAGTAGGTGTTCTTATTCCCAATTTATAGATGAGGGACCCAAGGTTGAGAGAGGTTAAGCGATTGCCCAGGATCACACAGCTTGTAAGGGTCTGGGGCAGGATCTGAACTCAGATCTTCCTGACTCCAAATCCAACATGCCACCCACTGTGCAAGTAGCAGTAGTCTTCTAACTATACCATTCAATCTCTGTTGTCGTTCAATCCTTTTCAGTCACGTCTGACTCTTCATGACTCCTTTTGGGATTTTCTTGGCAAAGATAATGGAATGGTTTACCATTTCCTTCTCCAGCTCATTTTACAGATGAGGAAACTGAGGCAAGCAAGGTTAAGCGACTTGACCAGGGTCACACAGTTAGTGAGTGTCTGAGGCCAGATTTGAACTTAGGTCTTCCAGATTTCAGGCCCGTGGCTCTATCCGTTGTGCCACCTTACTGCCCCCACCATTTAATCTACTTCTTTTCGATAACAAATGATGGGGTTTCCAAAATTCCAACCCGTCTTGCCAAGAGCAGATATTGGGTACCTTGGAGAAGTGAGTACTGATACAACTGGACTGGGGTCAGTTGGTCCAAGGGCAATACATTGTCAGTCAAGGATCTAAGTGTTTCCCCAGAATGGCTTGCGCCATGGGAGGTGGATGGGTCAGGTATGGCTCATCATAATTTCTTCTCTCTGAGGTTTTTTTTTTACCTCAATCATCCCACTTCTTCACCTACAGTCCCATTTAGCAGGCGAGGGAAGAGAGGTTAGTCCCTGCTGACTCTTTCTTTTTCCTATCTACTCTTTGGAACTGAGTGGAAGAAGTTTGTTTCTTCAGCAAGTTGGGACCATGAGGCCCTGGTTCTGCCTATGTCTGGGCACTTAGAGTCTTTCCACTGGATGTCTCTGGAAATTTATAAAACAAGGTCCTACTATTTGGCCCAGGGACTCCCTCCTCTCCTCCAATAGTTTCACTTTTACTGACCCCTTAGGCTTGGCAAGGTCATCCTCTATGGAGCCAGAATTTACTACTGAGTTTGCCTCTGGACAGTGTGGACAGAGGGCAGCCAGGATCTCCAGCATGGCTCCGACTTGGGAACGTGGTGCTTTGGCCTTAGCTCTGAGAGAGGGACAGAGGGGGTTCCCCTTAACTCCTGTGGTTAGTTACTCCCCCTCTCCCCCTCTACATGCACATACCTCTAGTATTGGGTTCTATGAATGGCCATCATCTGAAGGTGATCTCCTAGTCAGGAAAGTGTTTGTAATTTTCCTGTGGATGGATGGCTATGGGTCTATATGCCTGGTCATGCTGAATGTGTATATTGAGAGTGTTTGCCTTCGAGTATGTCTCCACATGCATGTGTTTGCATGTAAATATTTGTGCATTTTTGTATCTGGGTACCTGCTGCTGTATATATACTTACATGTGCCTGTATATTTGTTTGTGCATTTGCCTTTATGTATGTTCATGTGTATATGTTTGTATATTATGTCTATACATGATTGTCTCTACCCTAAGTATGTGTTTATGTGCTATAAGCTTGCTTGCGTCTGTATATGTATATGTCCATGTATGTTCACGCGTGGCTGATTTCTGGACTTGCAAAGCGGTAGTAGAATTAAGTTACCTCCCTCCCCCCCGCCCCCCCCCTCCCTCTCTGTTTTTGCTTAAGGCTCTGCCCTGGCTTTAGTAAGCGTGATAATGGTGTAGAATAAAGCTAGTTTGGAGATGAGTCTGAAGGATGAGAGCCCCTGGGAAAGTGGATTCTCCTGTGGATTTGAAGTCCAGATTCCCTATTTCGGGCTCCTATGGCAGAAACCACATTAGTCCCAGGTTTCCCTGGGGCTTGTTTAATCATTCAATCATGTCTGACTCTTTGTGACCTGAAGGACTATTCCATAGAGTTTTCTTGGCAAAGATACTGAAGTGGTTTACCATTTCCTTCTCCTGTGTGTCCCCAATTTATAGAGGAGGATTTTCCCCTAAAGCAAATAGGGGTTAAATTACTTGCCCAAGGTTACAAAGTAAGTGTCTCTTGGCAGATTTGAACTCAGTTCTTCCTGACTGCAGACCTGGTACTCTACCCATTGCATCACCCGTGTGCCCCTCATTCCGGGTTTACCTGGGGCTAATTCAGTCTATTAAAGGAATTGTGGCAAAGTTGGACAACCTTGAATTTACCTTCTCTCTCACTTTTTTCCAGTTCAGTGGGCCCTTGCTCCTTCTCCAATGGGCTCTGGTTTAGGGTTAATGTTTGTTACCTGCAGATGACAGAAAGAAATTATTCCCCAAATAAGATGTACATTGGCTCCTCAGGCCTACCAGGTAGTGGGGGAGATTGCGTAGGTATCCTTAGGACTTGGCCAACACACCATCCACAATGACTCTATCTCCTGCCTTCTAGCATGTTCATTGGCTGTCACCTGGAATCACTCCCTCCTCATCTTTGCCCCCGGCTTCCTTTACTTCTCAGCTGGAGTCCTGCCTTCTCTTGGAAGGTCCTCCTTATCTTAGGGCCTTCCTTTATTGATCATCTCCAATTTATCCCGGATAGTTTGCTTGTTTGTAGCTTTTTGCCTGTTTCTCTCCCATCAGATGGTGAGGTCCTTGAGAGCAGGGGCTGGTGTTTGCCCTTCTTTGTGTCCCCAGTGACCAGCACAGTGCCTGGCTCATAGTAGGAACTTAATACATGCTTGTTGACTGACTTCAAAAGTTTTGTCTGGAAGCCTGCGGGCAGGTCTGGGGAAATGGGTCAGTACCAACTGAGGTTTCTTCTTAAATTTACATTCATTCAGGATCTTTTAGGAATATCCTTGCTCAGAGACAGAGGATTAAATGGTACTTCTCTTCCTCTCTCCTCTCCCCTCCCTGCTTCTGGGTCCATGGCAGATTTCATACAAGGAGGAAAGAAAGGAGGAATGGTCTTGCCCTTCTCACCTATGAGTTAGAGAATGGGTCAAGAGATCATCCTTGTTGTCCCCAGGGATCTAAATGCAGCAGGGATGGGAAAGGAACAGTTTTTGTGTGGATGTGTGTGCCTGTGAATATATATCTGTATACAGGTGTATCTTTGTATTTATGTCTGTAAGTGCTTAATAAGCTTATGTGTGCAATTATGGATGGCTATGTATGAATGTGAGATTCTATCCATCTATGTAGGTGTATCTGTGTGTGTGTGTGTGTGTGTGCGTGTGTGTGTAACTAACTCAGACAATCTCAAACTCTAAGTTGGATTGGGACTCAGAGGTCATTTAGTCATTTATCTGTCCTGGATAGGAAGCTGTTCTATAAAAATATATAGAGTGTGTCTCTGCGTGGGCAATTAGATAAAGCAGTGGAAAGAGTGCTGGGCTTGGAGTTAGGAACACTCATCTTCATGAGTTCAAATGCATCCTTATACACTTACTAGCTGTGTGACCCTGGGCAAGTTCCTTACTCTGTTTGCCTCCATTTCCTCATCTGTAAAATAGCAAACCACTCCAGTATCTTTGCCAAGAAGACCCTCAGTGGGATGATAGAGAATTGGACACAACTGAAAAGCAAGCTAAAAATCTTGGTGTATGTGCATGTATATGTTAAGTGTGTGCGTGTGTGCATGATTCAAGCCCTCTTCACTTGTTGCCTGAATGATTACAGTAGCCCTCCCACTGGTCTCCCTCCCTCAAGTCCTTTGCATCACTAAGCGCATTCTCACGCTGCTGCTGAAATGATTTTCTTAAAATAGCTTTGACCAAGTCACTCTATTGCTCAATAGACTCTCGTGGCTTCCTAGGGCATCTCAGATCGAGCACGAACTCCTCTGATTGGCATTTAAAGCTCTTCCCAGTCCAGCTTTAAATGCCAGATCCTACTACATGCCCCCTCGAGCCTATCCCCTCTGCTCTTCCCCAGAGAATTGTCCCCATTATTATTATTATTATTTCTATTCACTCTTTTATCTCTCTGTCTACCGGCTCCTTCCTCATTGCCTACAAACATGCCGATGTCTCCCCATTCTTCAAAAGCCCTCCCTCGATTTGACTATCCTCCCAAACGTCATCTTCTATCTCTCCTCCCCTTTATGGCTAAGGTGCTAGAGAAAATTGTTTACATTAGGTAAACTACTTCCTGTCCCGTCCTCTGGCTCTTTTCTCCACTCTCTGCAATTTGACTTCCAACCTTATGGCTCACTCTCTCCCAAATTACTAATGATCACTCAATCACCCAACCAAGGATCTTTTCTCCATCCTGATCTTCCTTAACTTCTCTGGTGTATTTGACCCTGTTGATCGACTTCTTCTGTTCTCTCCTGGTTCTCCTCCTTCCCGTCTGACTACTCCCTCTCAGAATCCTTTGCTGGTTCTTCATCTGCGTTATGCCCGGTAAATGCAGGCATCCCCTAAAGATTGGTTCTGTGTCCCCATCCCTTTTTGCTATAGACAGTCTCACTTGGTGATTGATCTGACTTGTTTCTGTAGGTTCACTGAGCATCACTGTGCATGTGACTGGTAGATCTATATGTCCAGTCTTAGGCTCTCTGCTAAGCTATAGTAACACATTCCCAATTGCCTCTTAGATATTTCAAACTGGATGTCCCATAAACATCTCAGACTCAACGTGTCTAAAACAGAACTCATTGTCTTGTCCCTCAAACCGCGCTTCCTTCCAAACTTCCCTATTATGGTCAAGGGCTCCACCATCCTCATGGTTACCCAGACCAGCAACTTCAACATCACCCTCAACTCTTCACTCTCACTTGTCCCACAGATCCAATCTGTTGACAAATCTTGCCTTCACAACATCTCTCCCATATATCCTGTTTCCTCAACGCATGCAGCCTTAACCCTCTGTCAGGCCCTTATCCTTTCTCTCCTGGACTACTCCAGTAGCCTTTTGCCAATCTCTCTGCTTCAACTCTCTCCCCACTACAATCCAACCTCCCTTTAGCTGCCATAGTGATTTTTCTAAAGCCCAATTCTGACCGCATCATTCCTCCGCTGATCCTTGCTCAATGAGCTGTAATGGCTCCCTATTACCTCCAGAATCAAAAATAAAGTATTCTGCTTGGCATTTATAGTTCTTTGTGACCTGATCTCTTTCTACCTTTCCAGTCTCCTTACTCATTGCTTTCCTCCTCTGTGATGCAGCTATATAGGCCTACTTTCAGTTCCTCAAATATGACATGCCATTTCTCCTCTCAGTGTCTTGGCACTGGCTGTCTTCCATGTCTAGAATGTTTTGCCCCTCACCTCCACCTTTTAGTTTATGTTTCTTTCAAGATGCAGCTCAAATACCATCTTCTAAAGAAGGACTTTCATGTTTCCTTCAGCTGCTAAAGCCTTCTCCTTTCAGATGACCTTCATCTACTCTGTACATGTCTCCTGTGCACTCAGTTGTTTACATGTGGTCTCCCCCATTTGAATGCAGCCTCCTTGAGGGGAGGGGCCAGCTTTGTGGGTTTTTTTTTTTGCTTTTTTTCATAACCCCAGAGCTTAGAATCATGCCTAGCACATTGTATACACCTTGTTGATGGATTGACTTATTGGCTGCAATCTATTTTTCTGTTGGGTGCAAATTGGCCTTCTTTCCATTTCTTTCATACAACATTCCATCTCCTATCTCCACACTTTTGCATTTGTTTTCTTCCATGCACTCCCTCCTTACCTCAGCTTTTTAGTATCCATGGTTTCCTTCAAAGCTTAGCTCATATTCTGCCTCCTATTCGAAGCTCTCCCAACTATGTGTTTTTCTTTCTATTCAATTACCTATCTTTATTTTGTACATGTCATACCTATTTATATATGTACATGCCATCTCCCCAATAAAATATAAGCTTCTTGATGGTAGAGACAGTTTCTTTTCTTTTTTTAACCTTTAGCTTCTAGCACAGTGCTCAGTGTCTAGGTGGTATTTAATAAATGTTTATTGATTGATTGGTCGACGTATGTCCATTTTATCTGTGGGTGAGGACGTTCATTGGTCAGTCTATATTTTTCTGTGTGGCCTTCTTCAGAGTGAATGGAACATTGGAAAGAGCCAGCGCTGTCTCACGTTGTTATGTTTAATTCATGGAGACAATTAACATTTGATGATGGTGATGATGGTGGTTAGGAAGGTGATGAGAAGCAACAGGAGAATGAATCTGAGCCTAGTGAGAGGGAGGATGAGGATGAGTCGAATGGAAAAGATGAGCATGAGGCCTGTGAGGATGAAGAAGGTAAAGGTGAGAATTAGGAATATGGCTAAGATGAGGGCCTGGAGTTTTGGAAAAGCCCCAACTTAAACATAACCCTAGAAATCCAACTTAGGTTTAGAAAACCAGATGTAGCTATGAGAACTTTGATGTGGCTTCACTCAATACTTTTTTCTGGACTGTTCTCAGGCAACTATTTAAAACTGTAATGTTTTCCTCTGTGATATGCCTGTAGCTTCCAGAACCCTGGGCTGAAAAACACCAGAAATGCTTTTCCTTTGGTGTCTTCACGATCTGTTTTACCAATCACAAGGCTGAGTCACTGCTGATGCTATCTCCTGAGCCACAGAGGCCAAAATCAGCCCAGACTCTGCTTTGGAGGCAATGCTCTGGGCTTCTTGAACCTTCTCCTCCACAACAGTCGGGAGACCTGATGGACTAGCCTGGAGTGGGGGCAATGAGAATTGGGAGGTAAGGGGTCTGTGTTTTGTCAGCTTGCCCTGAAATTTAAGAAGATGACCCAGTCTGTGGCAAGATCTCTATTTGCTAGTTATACTTGGGATGCCCTGTGGATCACATTGCCGTATTGTGTAGCCCAGGGTGTGCCATCTTCTTCATCACCGAATCAGACATTTAAAGAATAAAGGATTGTGAAAGGCCATCTGGTCCAACTGCCTCATTTTTACAGATGGCTGAGAGGGTTTAGTGACTTTCCCAGAGTCACATAACTAGTATGCATCAGTGGTGAAACTTGAACCCCAAACCTTTTGACTCTAAAACCTATCATTTCTATTTTACAGATAAGGAAATGGAATCTCATTGACATAAAATGACTTGCCACCTAAGTCAGTAGGTGGTAGAATTGGGACTTTGATCCAGGTCTACTGAATCCCAGGCCTGCATTATTTTCCCTGAAGTGTGGGTTCTATCATGTGCCACGCTGTTCCCACGTCACGTTGTGTCATGGGATGCACTGTGTATCTTGTTGTGTCCCAAGTGAACATCACATTGTATGCTGCATGATGAGGGCTATGCATTACACACACACACACACACACACACACACACACACACACACACACACACACACACACACACAGCCCCTCACAGAGCCGAGACTGTAGTTCACATGACACATTTTGATATTAATTTTCCCAGAGGCTCTCCAGAAGGCTGGGTCCCAGTGACCCCAATTCATCTCTCAGTTCCCTTCTCTCCAGCCCTAAACTTGCTCACAAACATTGCCACATTCATCCAGCCTTTCAACCCAAGACTTGTAATTTGCAAACCAAGTGCCCCATTCATAACCAGGTAACCTCTGCTCTGGTCGTTCTGCTAATTAATGACTGTTGATTGGCCTGACTGGCCCACTCATTATTCCTGAGAGCGATCAAAGACGGGCCCCAATAATCTGCTAAACAAGATGTCAGATTAGAGAATTCTTCTGGGCTATTAGAAAGATTTTTTTCCCCTTCAATAAAGGCCTGTCAGAAGATAATGGCTGAGCTAGCCTCTCACAGGTCAGTCAAGCAGAGGTGGATTAACATAATGGTAAAGGGGCAGTTGCCCCAGGGCCCCAAGGTTCCAGGGACCCTTAGCCTCCATCTTACATAAACAGTTGTGCTGTGTATGGTAACATGCTTCTTCTCATGCTTACTCATTAGGACTAAAACTGTGGTCTCGCTTTACTCTGACAGAGCTGGCATCTCCTCCATGGGAATATTCTCTCTCCTGCTGCGGATTGTAGGCCTTCTGCTCTGCCTCATCAGAGCAGCTCTCTAAGAGCGGCCTTCTCTAAATCCTTTATAGATGATCCACCCAACATTCTGTCCAAAACTGAACTCAGTATCTTTGCTTCCCAAACCTCCCTTCTTCCTAATTTTCCTATTTCTATTGAGGGTTGCACTCACCCAGGCTCACCACCTGGTCTTGACTCTTCACTTTCTCAACTCCCCAAATCCAATTAGTCGTCAAGTTCTGCTGTTTCTACCTTCCCAAGGTCTCTTGTGTACCTCCCTTCTCTCCTGTGTCTCTCCCTGCTCCAAACTATCCTCCACTCTCACGTCAAATTGAACTTCCTAAAATGCTGGTCTCATCATGTTATCCACCTCGCCTCTCTCATTAAATCAACTCCAATGGATCCCTCCAGGTTCAAACATAAAATCCTCTGATTGACTTTTTTGTTTATCTTTTTTTTTTTTTTGGAATGGGGAAAGCAATCAGGGGTAAGCGACTTCCCCAGGGTCAAACAACTAGTAAATATCCAATGTCACGTTTGAACTCAGGTCCTCTGATTCCAGGGCTGGCCCTCGATCCACTGTGGCAGCTAGCTGCCCCTGGTTGGCTGTTAAAGCCCTTCATAAGCCCATCCCTTCCTAGCTTTTCAATCTTACAACTTAACCCTTTCCAAAGACTCTGCAACCCGGGGAAACTCTATATACTCTTTGACGAAACACTTCATTTCATGATTTCAGACATTTTCATTGTCTGTGCCCCATGCCTGGGACTCCCTCAAGTCTAGCTAAATTCCCACCTTATACTAGAAGCCTTTCCTGATCCTTTTTAGAACTTTCTGTCTCTATTGATTATCTCTAATTTATCCTGCATATATTTTACTTGTTCATAATTGTTTGTGTGTTGTTTCCCCATTACTGAATGATAGCCTAGTCATTAAATGAGATAAAATTTAGAGTGGTTAGTACAGTGCCTGACACATAGTAGGCACTTAATAAATGTCTGTTGACTCCACTGGCATTTTTAATCCTTTGGGGATTCTGGTACAACCCCTCAGCTGTCCATCTGGGACCCTTTGCTCACACTGCACGATCATCCTACGTTCTTATTTGGTTGGTCCACGATAATGTCATTTGTGCAGTTTGTATACAAGTTACCATTATTAGCTTGCTACAGCCTGATTACATTTATCATATATCTCCCCGTATTGCCTTTTGGTTACCTGCAGTCTATAGATAATTATCGGTTAATATTTTAATATATTGGGAGAGAATCAGCAGTATCCTTGTAACTATGTTGCATTAGGTACCTATTTATTCTTTAAAAATATATTTTTAATACATTTTGTTGTTACATCACATTTATTTCCCTTTCTTTTCCCCGTTACCCCACCTAGCAAACTTGTAACAGAGAACTTAAAAAGAAGACAAGTGGTTCGATAACTATATCCACATGTTCTTAAGCCACCCTTGTACCCAGGGGGACACCCTTATACCCCGCCTTGAGGGGGCTTATAGGATCAGACGAAATTAATGTTTACAGAATCAAAATGATTTAGGTCTGGAAAAGACAAATCTCCCTGTGTCACTCTCTTACTCAAGAAGCTTCAATGGCTCCAAAAAATAGGGAAAAATTGTAATCTCTTTGAAATTTAAAGCCCTTAAGAGTCAATTTTTCCAGGTTGAACATGCACATTCCTTGTATTGGCCAAAATGGCCTATTTGCTGTTCCCCATACGTGCCATATCACCTTCTGTATATCTCTTAAAAGTCTAAGTCAGCTGGATAGTTACCTGTACGTCTACATTGGGGTCTTCTGACAATTTCTATTTTTCTAGTTATTGGAATAGTTTCCTTTTATCTTTAAAATATCATTCTTGAGAGTTTCCTAACATTTTGGGACAACATCTCATGTTGGATTTTGGTCTGAAGTCCTCCTTATCCTTCTGAATCCTTTGAAATCTACTTTTTCAAAATCTAGGGCACTTCATACTAAGCCCAGCTCTCCGTCACAACCCCTAGGAGAGAATGATTACTTCCCCTCAGGGTTCCCATCATTTCCACCTCCAACAGCCAGTTCCTCCCTGTTTTTGAGAATCCGATTCAGCATAGAATCTTCCCTTATTGGCAAATGAAATCATCTTTAAGGCAAGTGAAGAAATTGTTAGCTGCTTTGCTTTTGGCAGAGAGTTCCAAGAGATGTTGGGATAATTGAAGTCTATTATGACTACAATAGGATGCCTACGTGCTGGGCTTGTGATCTGTTTTCCAAACTCTTCATCTATTTCCTCTTTCTGGCCCAATGGTCTCTAATACACTCTGGTGACCAAATTGCTTCTGGAAGGCCAGAGGGAAACATAAGTAAGCAGGACATGTTTGATAGTTACACTTTAAATGTATTCGACACTTAAATGGAAAAGCCAACTGTATATAATAGGAGTTCAAGTTTTCATGTTAAATCCTTTCTTATATTCTACTTTGAAAATGGAAATGCTCTTTTTATTTGATATTTGTTGAGTTCAGAATAAAAAAATTTAGAATAAAAAATTGCTCCTTTTTCTCCTTGCCTTGGTCACCAAAATAAATTCTCTCTAGCACGCTACTGCTACTGTTTCCTGTATTTCCCCAATGAGTATTCTTTCTAAATAAACAATGCTATCCTACTACCCTTTTTGATTATCTCATTTCTTTTGTATTTAATACTTTTTATTGACCTGTACCAAGAGACCCTGAAAAAAAGCCCAGGACCTTTCTAGAATTTCTGTGGAGGGAAGGCAATCCCAG
This sequence comes from Phalanger gymnotis, assembly GCA_028646595.1. NCBI lineage: Eukaryota > Metazoa > Chordata > Mammalia > Diprotodontia > Phalangeridae > Phalanger > Phalanger gymnotis. The sequence goes on along the minus strand of CM053625.1, from coordinate 281,000,919 downwards.
TGTGGTGTGTCCGGGCCCTGTATGTGAGAAAGAGTGGGTACCTGGAAGTCCTGACCTGAGGGGAAGAGTTAAAAAAGAATTTAGTACTTCTAAAACTTTCATGGCTCCTCCAAATGTGGCCCAGCCAGTACAGATATCTTTATATGCATTGATAACCTTGTAAGCATTTGAGGTGAATTAGAGAGATTTTACCCAATTTTCAGCAGAGCTGGCAATCCCATGCTGAGGCCCAGGCCTCTATGCTGGAGGGGTGGAGGTGGGGGCAAAATCCTCTGGAAATATCCTGGCTCATGCTACCTTGTTGCATCTACCTCCACAGAGAAACTTGAAGTCTAGTCCAACCTTGAACCTAGAGTCTAGATTGCAGAGACCAGCCCCAATCTCCAGAAGGCAAGAATTCATTCCACTTCATCTCAGAACTCAGGACTACTCCAGAACCTAGAATTTTAGTTTAGAACCCCACCTAAAGGCCTTGAGCTTACAGCTCAGACTTGAGCCTATTGCCCAGAACCCAGAGCTCCTTGTCAAGAAAATTAGAACCAAGAATCCCAAACCAGAAGTCCACAGTGTACCTCAGAAGTCTACAGTCCTGAGCCCAGCTCATCCTAGGACGTAAAGCTTTGGACCCAATACATAGTACTCTGACTAGAAGCATAGATCCCAGGTAGCTAAAGACCAATTAAATTCAGTGAGCATTTAGTGCCTGTATCAGCTGTTCAATAAACATTTATTAAGCCCCTACTGTATGCCAGGAAGTGCTAAGGTTCCAAAAAGAGGCAAAAGACTCTGCCTTCGAGGAGCTTATAATCTAATGGGGGCGGGGAGGGAGGGAATTCATACAATTACATACAAAGCAAGCTACATACAGGACAAATAGGAAATAGTTAACAGAAGAAAGGCGCTGGAATTAAGAGGGCTTACCAAAAGCTTCTAGTGGAAGGTAGGATTTTAACTGAGACTTAAAGAAAGCTGAGATATGTGCAGTATATGTGCTAGGCTCTGATTTTACAAAGATTAAAATGAAATGGCCCAGCACTTAAGGATCTCACATTTTCCCAGGGCTATTTTAAAAAAAGCATGCAAATGAGAATGACAGAAGGAAAATGGAGGAGGGTAAGGGCTTTGACCCCTGGGCTACCAAGGAAGGCTTCCTAGCGCAACTTCTCTCTTTGAAGATCAGGAAACTGAGGCCCAGAGAAGGAAAGCAAGCAGCCTACAATTCTAGAGTGAAGACAGAGACCTAGGTCCTTTGGCTTTCCATTCCATCCTTTCCCTATCACACCATGCTAATTTCTTGGCCCTGTCCTGGCCTTATGTAAAGCTACCCTTCATGCTTCCAGGAGGGCTCTGGACAAAGTGCATGACTTGGAGGGAGACGGCCCTGTGTTCCAAGAAGGAAGGGTGGTGGGGAGGAGGATACCACGAGGCTTACATTGGGCTCTGGATTCTGGGTCCTGTGACTAGACAGCAGGGAAAACGTGGAGGGTCATATTTTTGGCTTCAACACTTTCAGTGGGTTCCTGTCTGGCATTTTATGACCCCTTTGGCGCTCTCTCTTGGAAACAGAGGCCAATGGAAGGTTGGTGCTCAGCGTTCCAACCTTGGGGGTGGGGAAGTGGATGGGAGGGGCGAAGAGGAGAATGAGCCCTTGGCTTCAATGCAGCTTTCTTTCCTTTTAGAAGTTCAAATCAACTTTGTTTTCCACTTTAAAAGCATTGCAGTTTTCTCAGTGTAAGACATTATAGTGGCAAATTGCAGAATCATAGACTATAGTTCTGGAAGAGATCTCAAGACATTGTGAGATCATAGATTTGGTGTTGGAAGAGAATTTAGAGGTCATCTGATTCAGTACTTACATTTTACAAACAAGGAAACTGAGACCCTGAGAGGTTCAAGTAGTCTAAAGGTCACACAAATATCCACTGATGGGGTCATGATTCAACTTAGGCTATAACTCCAATTATCCCTTCCTCTCTTCCTCCCAATCTCCCTCCTTCCCTTCTTTCCTTCCTTCCTTCCTTCCTTCCTTCCTTCCTTCCTTCCTTCCTTCCTTCCTTCCTTCCTCCTTTCCTTCCTTCCTCCCTTCCTTCCTTTCTTCTTTTCTTCCCTTCTTCCTTCCTTCCTTCTTTCCTTCCTTCCTTCCTTCCTTCCTTCCTTCCTTCCTTCCTTCCTTCCTTCCTTCCTTCCTTCCTTCCTTCCTTCCTTCCTTCCTTCCTTCCTTCCTTCCTTCCTTCCCCCAGTTAGTAAGTAGCAAAGCAAGGATTCTAGTGTAGGTCTCACCATACTCACCCTGCATCATTTGGAAGGCCACTGGGTCAGAGGATGCAGCCTGCTGGATTTTCTTGCTGGGTGATGTGTTCTGACATTTTTGTCCCTGTGGTTACAAGGAGATCGGTTGGGGAGGGAAGAGAAAGGGTTACATTTTTCCCTTTGGGAATATAAGCTAGTAAACTTAATAGGTTCTAACATTTCCTATCCAGTTACCAGAAGGAAAGGAGGGAACAGAAACCACATGGGCCTGGAAAGCTGGAAATGGTTAAATATTTGATGCCTTCACTATGCTGGCCAGTCGGGAAATAATTAAGACAGTGCTGAGAATCCATTCTGTGTCCCATGGCTATTGGACACTGTAGGAGGGAGGGTACTTCTCAGCAGGGCAGCTCTTTGTCCTCTCCCTACCCCACCCTCAACCAGGTCAGGAGAATCAAGGTTCTTTGATTGGGATGCAACAAAGTCATTTACAATAAAACACTGAATCTGGGGGATCCGCTTTGCTAGATTACCCCTATAGTGCACCCCATTCCCCAGGGACAAGGGGCCAGAGAGTTATGCCTATCCCCTGGGCTAGGTCTTCACAGCTTATGATCCCTTTTCTCTCTACCTTTGTTTTCATAATTGTTCATTCCCAGACTATTTTGGGAGCTGACTGCTATGGTTACCGAGCCATTGGAAAGCCTGGGCCTTCTTCACCCTCCCTTCTACCCCCACTCCCCATTCCCCCTAACTGCTTTTCTTGTCCCCAGATTACAGCCTGGTCTGTTTATTTTGATTGTAACACAACAGGACAAATCTTTAATTACATCGCTTGGATGGTAAGCAATTAGTGGCCTGACTGCTCAGTTGGTGGAGACTAGGAAGGCAGCATCTGGTCAGAAACACTCTCTGAGCTCTGTGGGAAGAGGATATGGGACTGAGGGTAGTGGACTGAAGCTGTCAGGTAGGGAACAGACCATGAGCCATAGGGGAAAGAACCTGGTTCTTTGTATCAGAAAGACCTTGGTTCAAACTCTTACTGGACGATAAATACTAACAGTAATGTGACATAGGGCAAATCAATTAACCCTCTCAAACCTTAGTTCTTCCTTCTGTAACATGGGAATAAAGATAGTAGCAAGACCCAGAAGGATTTTTTCCCCTTCTGGACAGAACTTAGCTAAAAAATGCGGTGTTTTGTTGTTGGCAGTTGAGCATAATAGAGACAGGAATGGGGATGGGCATCAAGAACAATCATGTGATCTTTTCCACCTAGTTTTTGTTCTGGCCCCATCTTCATTGTCCACCCAATCAGAAGATTTTGTGACTGGGTAAACCTTGGTGACCCAGGCCCCACATGTGTCCTGTGGGTTTATGAGACATGAGGTTATAATCAGGATTTAGCAATAGTAAAAAGGAATTTTGTAAACCAAAGGCAGTAGTTGTCTAAGACCAAGGGCTGTGAGTCTGTACCAGGAGGGAAACAGTCAGAAGAGACTTAATAGACTTAATTAGCCTGGGGCATTCTGTTGACTTGTTAGGTGAAGCTAGCTGCCTGCCTAGGTCTGGGCTACTCACTGAAATTGCTGTCAGCCTGACCTTGTCCGAGAGGTTATCCGGTCACTGTACCCCAGTAACAGAGCGGTAGAGGGCTCTAAAAAGCTGAAGCCCAGAAGATGGTAGCAAAGAACAACCCGTGATTGTGAGATCAGCAGAGATGATGGTACCACCCAAGGACGTAGGCAACTCTGCAGCATCAGACATATGAGTTGCCATTGGTCACACATTTCCCCTGGTCACAAGTGTTCTCTGTATGTATACCTTTCCTGATCTCTGGAAGAGTACTCCATGTGGGCATGGGAGAAATATTTTCTTGTCATTCTATTTGCCATGAAATTTGATTGAATATCTTTTAGTTTGAACTAATATATCCTCTGGTTAGTAAAAGTTAACATTTTGTTAAGTGGTCAAAATGCCCATATCTTTCAACCTAAAGATTCCAGTACTAGAGCATATACCTCAAGGAAGTCATTGATAAAAAGAAAGACTCCATATACACCAAAATATTTATGGCACCACTTTTTCTAGTAGCAAAGAATCGGAAACAAAGTAGATGCTTATTAATTATGGAACAGCTAAATTGATTTTGGTATATACATGCAATGGAATCATTACTATGCTGTAAGGAATGACGAATACTGTGTATACCATGAAGCATGGAAAGATCTACATGAACTGATGCAGAGTAAAGTAAGCAAAGCCAAGAAAACAAAATACACAACGACGACAACAATGTAAATGAGAAGAACAACCACCACAAAACAATCCAAACTAATGCTACAAAATTACCAAGAGCAAGCTAGATCCCAAAGAAGCAATAGGAGAAGACACCTCTCTCCATTCCTTTGCAGGGCTAGAGGGGATAGGTGTGGGACATTGCAAAGAATGTCAGTATATATATATATATATATATATATATATATATGTATGTATGTATGTATATATGTATGTATGTATGTATGTATATATTATATATATAGATCAGTTTTGCTGATTTTTTTCTCTTCCTATTTTCTTTTTTAAAAAAATTCTTTGTTTTAAGAGAGTATTCTCTTAAAGGAGGAGTAGAGAGATGGATGCAAGAATGAAATTTAGGTGACGCAAATCTGAAACATATTGATAAAAATTAATTTAAAAATTTAATATCATATGCAAAATGACTCTAAACTATCACTAATAAGAAAAACACAGATCAAAACAACTTTGGTTTACCTCACCCAACAAATTGGCAAAGATGACACAAGATAGGAATAGTCAATGTCATACGTTTTGTAGAAAGGCATGCACTCTAATACAATCCATTAGATTGTGAGCTCCTCAAGGGCAGGGACTATCTTTCGTCTTTCTTTATATCCCCAGTGCTTAAGACAGTGCTTGGCACATAGTAGGTACTTTAAAATGCTTGTTAACTGACTCGCTAATGTACTGTTGTTCTAACAATAAAGCAATTTGGAATTATGTTAAGAAAATAACTAAAATGTTCAAACTCTATAATCCAGAGATCCCAAACCTTGGGGATATGTTTGGCATATACCCCAAGGACAGAAGGGAAGATCCTATACATACTAAAATATTCGTTCAACACTTTTTGTAATAGCAAATAACTAGAAATAAAGTGGATGCCCACCATCTGGGGAATAATTGAATGGCTTGTGGTACAAAAATCATCATAAGAAATGATGAATATGGAGAATGAAGAGAAGGCTAGGAAGGCTTGCATGAATAGATGCAAAGTGAGTAGATATGAAACAAATTGAAGTATGGAATCCAAGAGAATACTTTACATGATGACTACAACAAAGAGCAAGAAATACTGAGATCGAATGCTACTTATTTATAACGGCCAAGCTCGACCCCAAAGAAGAGATGAGAAAATGCACCTCTTTTGTTCCTTTCCAAAGGCAGGGAAATACTGGTGTAGAACTCTGTCTCTATTGTCAGACTTGGCTGATGCGTTGATTAGTTTGGCTGAATTGCTTTTTTTCCCTTTCTTTTTCATTCTTTATTATAAGGGTTGGATTTCCAGGCATGGGGGAGGAGTAGAAGAAGGAATATATTTGGAAATTAAGGTGTTGTAAAAACAAAAGATATCTATAAAAATTCTTAAAAGAAAAAAACGTAAACATTTCATGGGGATTCATGAGCTTTCGTTTTGAGTGCTTCAAATCTGGGCTGGATTTCTAGGGTAGCTTTTCTTAAGGCACATATGTGAGAGGTTTCCCCCAGGGGCTACTATCTACCTTAAGAGTTTGCTGAGAGGAAAGGGCTTTCTTTGTAAACTCTAGAATGTTTTATAAATGCAAGTGGTTTTTATTACATTCTTCTACCAGGTACCACATAACTAACAGGTAACAGACTTCAATTTCCAGAGGCCATCCACAGTTTTTTTTAGGGGGCAGGGAGAGAGAGAAGGTGTGGGTGGGTATAGAGTAAGGAGGCCTTTTAATGTGGAAAACATCAGCCCTTTTTTTCTCTGGCTAAAGACAGCCTCAGTCTTGGGAGCTTGATCCTTCATGAGGAAACCCAGGCATGGAAGGGACTGCAAGGTCTGGCTCTATCCCACACCCTGGCACTAGACATATATACCTTAAATATAGAATTCTGTATATTGAGGTTTGATTCCTCCACGTCATGCATTGTTGATCACCTCCATCGTTTGTGCCTCAGTTTACCCATCCATAAAATTCAAGTAGTCATCCCTGCTTTTCACTTTCCTCTTCACGTTCTTCATCCCTGCTCTGCTCCTAAGTATTCCCTCTCGGGCCATTGTCAGTCTTGTGGCCAAAGGAGAATGAAGTTTTTCCAGGGACAGGTAATTCAAGAAAGAAAGAGGAGAGTTCTGGGGAGCACATAGCAAATGCCAGGGTGTCTTCTTTCTTTTTGACTGTCTTTCAAGACATTCATAACACTTTGTAGGATTTAGAGCTGGAAGAGAAACCTAGACATCATAGTCTTTCTTATTTATTCCCACCATAACCCTACGAGATACAGAAGGGGAGGGAATTTTCCTCACTTTAGGGAAAGAGAAACTGAGGCATTCAGAAATGAAATGATCACTTTCCACTTTCACTCAGTGAGTAAAGTAAACTGAACCAAAGCAGGAGTGACATCCAAATAGTCTAATTCCTACTCTCACTGTTGTTCAAGCTTCAGAAGGGCCCTAGTAAGGTGTCATCCAGATTAACAGCTTTTAGATTCCCTCTAGCCACCAGGCATCATCGCCGTCTCCTAATATTACTTATTATTCCATATACCACAGTACATATTTTAGGATATACATTATATACCTCATCTCCGCTGTTATTAAGGATACTACTGCCCAAAGTTGAACTTCACAGGAATTTACAAATCTGTAGTTTGGATTTCACAGAACAATAGACAGGCACTGATGTAATATCCTCTTTTCTAGTCTTGTCTTCTTCTCTTGCCCCTTATTATAATAAATACATAAGAGAAAACCCTAAATAACACCCTCCTAAACACCTAAATAACCACCCATTTATCTGGCTTGTATCCTGGGAGATCTTCCCTTAAAGCCCTCCTCTGATGCTTTGGTCTGGTATGGAAGCAAATTTGGCCTCCTGAAGGCTTTGCCAGCAGAGAACAGGCCTTGGATGGCCCTACCCGGTTGTACCAGCTCTGATTAAGGGTCTAGGGATGCATTGTGTGCCTGCTCTTAGAGGACAGTCCTCACTCTGTTCAGAGAGGTTCCTTATCACTTCATTGCAGAATTGTTCCTCTCTGTTTATCTATCATCTCTGGAGTTATTCAGACTTCGCATGCTCTAGCCAGGCTCGGTTTCCCTTGGGACATAGCACTGGATCATGGTTCAAGGATCACACACTACAAGCTATAGGCAGCTCCACTGAACTTGGAAACAAAGACTATCTGACTGTCTTTACTGATACAATCCACTCACTTATAGCCACAGCTGGATCACACACACAATCAGAGATCCAAGGTGAAATCTATTTCTTACTAGTCACCAGTGACTTACCAGTTACTTCTTCCTGCTGTTTCGTATGTGTCTATAAATATATAGGCCATTTGATTGTGACTTCCTTGAGGGTGTGGACCGTGTTTCTTAATTTATAAAATGTGGATAATATTTGTATTAACTAAATGATTGGGTTGTTGAGAGGAAAACACTCTATAAACTTTAAAGTGCTAACAGTAAAGGTTAGCTAATATTAAATACACTACCTACTCCCACTCTAAACACAGGCAGTCAGTTATGGTTATTGAAAACTATATCTATTTTACAAATTCAGAAACTGAGGTTCATAGAGATGAAATAAATTTGCTCATTGACACAGAGAAAGGAACCATCAGAGCTGATTTGAGTTCAGGCATCCTGATTCTCAAGTATAGCTGTATAGTATAATGAAAAAAGCATTGTACCTGGAGCCCCTTTCAAATCCTAACTATGCTTGTATAGCCTGTATGACTTTGGATAAGTCATTTAATTTCTCTGGTCTCATTTGCCTCTAAAATGCATGACCGTCTTTCCACATTTTTTATGAACAGTTTTTAATTCACCTTTTGAAATCAGAGAGGGTCTGACTAGAGAATCTCTAAGGTCTCTTCCAGCTGTAGTTCACTTAAGGCAGGTTGGTAATGCAGTGGATAGAACAGGGCACTTGGAGCTGGGAAGACTGCCCTAGCAGCTGTGTCACTAGACAAGCTAATTAATCCTCTGTGCCTCAGTTTCCTCATCTGTAAAATGGAGATAATAGCACTCTCCTCACAGATTTAGTGTAAAGATCAAATGAGTCAATGTACGTGAAATGCTTTGTGAATCTTAAAGTGCCATGTAAATGCTAGCTATTGTTGCTATTTATTTCACAGCTTTGTCATGGAAGTAACAGAATTGTCTCTGTAGTAGATGGAGGAAGAAGGAAGGTAGTTTACTCCAAGAGTTGTCACCAAAAAAAGTGTTCTATTAACTTATTGTATTATTATTGTATTAATTAACTTATTGTATTAATATTGTATATTACGAGAGAAACAATGACTATGTTTTTCTTTCACTAAAGCATTAAGAAAAACTCTGTTTAAAAACTATATAAAAGGTCAAGATGCTTCATTCGTATTCCTTAAATACGTCATTTTAGGTAAGAAAGGAATTCATCTCCGTGCATGTATGTATAGCACTTCCCTCTCAAATTTGAGGCCCAAAGAAAAGCCACCACAGGCTTAAAGGATTCTGTGGGTTCCCATCCATTCAAAAGCCATAGCTTATGAGCCCCTACCAATGTATTCACATTTATTAGTCACCTGGCAGACACAACTGCCTCAAGTTAAAGACATTTAGTGAAAGGTCATAAGAAGGAAGTGAAACTAAGGGACAAAGAAAAGTAACAACAGAAGATTTTCCTCCCAAAATCTTGGCCACACTCTCCCAATACACACATGCTATCAATAGGAAGAATAGACTCATCTTGGAAAGAGGTATGGCCAAGGATGCACACGTGGAGTGGCAATGCTAAATTTAATAAGATGAAAATCTATGTGGATAATTATAAAGTATCACAGTTGGGTTCAAAAAAATCAACTCTGCAAGCAGAGAACAGAGGAGACATGGTTAGACAGCAATTTGTCCAAAAAATACTTGAGTATTTTAGTGGATTGTAAACTTAATATAAGTCAGTTATGTGATGCGGCAGCCAAAAAAAGTAATGTGGTCTTGAGCTGCATGAACAGAGTCATAGCTTCCAGGAATTAGAGGGGGGCCACCCCATTGTACTCTGTGTCCAAATCACATTTGGAGCATCACGTTCAGTCCTGGGCAATAAGGACATTGAGAAATTGGAGAGCACGCAGAGGGGAGTAACCAGGTTTGTAAGGGGCCTTGAGTTTATGTCATAGGAGCTCAACCATGTTGTCGAAGGAACTGGGGACATTTTGCTCTTAGAAGAAAAGATTTATAGGGGGATTAGAAAGTTATGTCCAAGTATTTGAAGTATTCACGTATCACGTACAAGACAGATCAGATTTATTCTTTGTCCCCAGAGAGCAAAACCAGAATGGCTGGAAGTTGCAAAGAAGGTACTTTAGGTTTGATGTGAAGAAACACTTTTTAATACTTAGGATTACCAAAAAGTAGAATGGGAGGCCTTAGAAGGTTGTGGGTTTCTTTCATTGGAAATCTTCAAGCAAAAGCTGGATGACCACTACTTAGGACACTTTAAACAGGCCAAGTGTCCCAGGCTTTAGGCCAACCAAATGTATGTGTATTTTCCCTGCACGGAATAAGACACTCCAACTGTCCCCAGAACCCTTTCAACAGGCTAGACCACTTCAATTATTAATCCCATGTTGGAAAGTATGAACTATGCCACAAAAATTACTAAGTTGTACATACCCTTTGACCCAGCAACAATACGACTTGGACTATACTGCAAAGAGATTAAAAAGAAAAAGGACTGATGTACACAGATATTTAGAGGAGCTCTTTTTGTAGTGTTCAAGAACAAGAAACTAAGAGGATGCCCATCAATTGGGAAGCAGCTAGACAGAATATGGTATAGTTAGTTTGCACAGTGGATAGAGGGCTGGACCTGGAATCAGGAAGACGTGAGCTCAAGTCTGGCCTCAGACGCTTACTAGTTATATAGCCCTAGGGAAATCACTTAACCTCTGTCTACCTCAGTTTCCTCAGTTTTAAAATGAGGATAATAGCAGGGATTGTTACCAGGATCGAGTGAGATAATACTTGTAAAAAAAAACTTTGCAAAGCTAAAGTGCTGTGCAAATGCTAGGTATTATTAATGAATTGTTATTGTGCCATGAGAAATAACGAAAAGGATGGATTCAGAGAAAACTGAGAAGACATGTTTGAATTGATAAGTGAAGTGAGTAGAACCAGGAAAACAATTTATGTAATAACTACAAACACCGCAAAAATGAAGAACTTTGAAAGACAAGAGCTCTGGTCAAATCAATGACCAGTCGTGATTCCAGAGTACCCACGATGAGGAATCCCTTCACCTGGTCCTTACCTGGTACCAGAGGAATCTCTGGAACACTCTCCAGTTTGTCGGTGTCCTTTTTTGCCCAGAACTAAACATGATGTTCCCTGTGTGAATGCAGAATGCAATGGGGTAGTTGCCCTCTAATTTCTAGAAGTTTCAGCTCTCTTAATGCAGCTCAAGATCACATTAATTTTTTGGGCTACTGCATCACATACCTGACTCATATTGCTTACAATCCATTAAAATACTCAAGATAAAGAGATAGAGGTGATGGACTCAAGATGTAGAAGGAGACATATATTTTTGGACATGGAAAATATAGGAATTTATATTTCTTGGCTTTGTAGATTTGTTACAAAGGGTTTTTTTCTTTTTCAATTAGGGGCAGGTGGGAGGGAAAGAAAATAAATGCTTAGTCATTGAAAATAATAATTTTAAAAAGAAAATAGATAATTACATCCTTCTCATGAAGTTATAACATTTAAGATCCAGAATAACTACCTGAAAAAATAAAGAAAGGAAAGAAAGAAGGAAGGAAGGAAGGAAGGAAGGAAGGAAAGAAAAAAGAAAGGAAGAATGGAAGGAAGGAAGGAAAAAAGAAGGAAGGAAGGAAAAGAAAGAAAGAAATGAAGGAAGGAAAACAAAGGAAGGAAGAAAGAAGGAAAGGAAGGAAGGAAGGAAGAAGGAAAGGAAGGAAAGAAGAAAAGAAAAAAGGAGGAGAAAAAGAAAGAATGGAAAGAAGGAAAAAGAAAGAAAGCAGGAAGGAAAAAGAGAGAGAAAGGAAGGAAGGAAAAAAGAAGGAAGGAAGGAAGAAAAAGAAAGAAAGAAATGAAAGAAGGAAAACAAAGGAAGAAAGAAGGAAAGGAAGGAAAGAAGGAAGGAAAGAAAGGAGGAAAGAAGAAATAGAGAAGAAAAGAGGGAAAGAAAGAAAAGAAAGAAAGAGAAGAGAGAAGGAAGAAAAGATGAAAGAAAGGAAGTGGAAAAAGGCAAGAAAAAAAAGAGAAAGGAAGGAAGGAAGAAAGGAAGGAAGGGAAGGAGGGAAGGAGGAAGACAAAAGAATCCCAAGGAGAGATGTGGGAAGGGAGCATTGGATTTTGCATCAGAGGACCAGGTTTCAATCCTGACTTTGCAACTTATTTGACCTTGGATAAGCCCTTCTCTTCCCTGTATGTCAATTTTCTCGCTTGCAAAATGAGGGGATCATATTTGATGACCTCTAAATTCCCTTTCAGTTCTAAACTTACGGTCCCATGGTTCTATGGTTCCTTGGGGGTCTCCAAACTATACAACTTCCTCCCTCTCTGGGGGAGAGTTAGTCTGTTTTTCCTGGATGACCTAACCCCTAACCGACCCTTCCCAAACTAAATAATTTAGAAGCGTTCATCCATCCATCAGCAAGTATTTACTGAGCACCTACTAAGTGCTCATAATACTACAGCTAGCATTTATATACCACTTTGAGGTTTGCAAAGTTCTTTACAAACATTATCTCATTTTATCCTCATGCCATTATAATCCCCACTGACCTATGAAGAAACTGAGGCAGATAGGGGCGTGCATTTAGAGTCCCACAGCTAGCAAATATCTAAGACGAGATTTAAAACTCAGGTCTTCTGGACTCTAGGTCCACTGCACCACTTAGCTAACTCTGCTAAATAAATATTTTCATTAAGTTCTTGTGTAATTAAATTGGATTGAAGAAGAAGCCAGAAGGCTGAAGGCATGTACAATGGCTCATCTCCCATCCCAAGCCTAGTCAGTACTTCCCCATCTGGTTTGGCAGGAAGGAGGGGCTGCCACAGGCTGAGTTTCTATTTTACTTCCTCAGTTGAGATTGTTGAGGTGAAGGAAATCATTACGGCAAATAACCCAATTGGAATGTTTGCTTTGCGAGTTAGGGGTTCTTCCTTGCTTTGCAGTCTTGCCGCTCTGATGGGAAATGAGGAAAATGTCCCAGTCGTGATCCAAGCATAATGTAAAACATACTGAGGAGGGATAAAGCCTGGTTGATGTTGGTGCCCTGAAGCCTGTTCCCAGACAGAAGCTCCTCAGAGCTTACTGGAGGGAGGATCAACAAAGATGGACTTAATCCCTGTCCTCATATAGACTCTCCAGCTGCTCTTAGCTAAAGCCTCTGTCCCGTTTCTCCATTCCAGGGAATTTTGACAAAATAGGCCCAGGCCCAGCTAGGCAGAGAGAAGAAATGGGTTTTCCCAATCCTCTCCACAGTGCTCCCATCACCCCAAAACCATTCTGCAAAGGGAGAGGGGAGACCTTTTTGTTAGTCTCATGTTTTTGATGATCAGTCTGGTGGGCCTGAGAGGAAGGTCCTGTGCCTTCTGGTAGGTGGGCTGTTCCTCCAGTTGTGATGTATTGGAAAGACTATGTGATGGAGAGGTAGAGGGCCTGGATTCAAATCTTAACAACTAGGTGACACAGTAGATAGAACACTGGGAGTGTCTTAAGAAAGCCCTGAGTTCAAATCCTGCCACAGACATGAGACCATGTGATACTCAGCAAGTCACTTAACCTTTCCATGCCTCAGTTTCCCCCTCTGTAAAATGATAGAAACAGACTCGATGACTCGCCAAGCCCCTGCCAGTTTTAAATCTACGATCCAATTTATTACCTCATAAGGTTGGGAAAGTCACTTAACTACTCGATGTCTGTTTCCTTCTCTGTACAATGGAAGAATGGGACTAGAAGAACTCTGAGACTACCTCCCAGCTCTGAATTCAATGATTCCCCAAGGAGGATCCTGGGTAGCCTGGCTCCAGGAGTTCTAACTTGGCAACCTTTAGCATTTTTGTCTGGCAGAGAGGGCACTTCCAAATGGGAGCTCAAGGTCTCTCCATGTTCATATAGTCCTGAGACTCTTGAAAGAGCCTTTCCTTATTCAAAGTGGGCTTCTACTGAATTGCAATCTTCCTTCATGCAGCATAAATAAGGGAAGCCTTCCTTCCTACCTAGTTTAGGAAATCTCTGACCTTTATTTCTGCTCTTACGGTAATGTGCTTTGAACCTCTAATTACTGCTCACATTTATTTAGCAATCTAAGGTTTGCAAAGCATTTTCCTCACAATGATCCTGTTGTTAGTACGAGTGTGATTAACCTAGTACCACCTGTTTCCCTATCTGACATCATCAGTGTGACCTTACAGCAGCAAGTTTGGCGGTGAAAAAGAGAGAAGGGTCTTAATGGTGGCCAAGACCCAAGTAGTTCCATATTGCAATGGATACTAGATCTCTGATTGCGAGGCTGTACCATGACGGTATAAGTTGAAGGATTTCACCAGCACATCCCACCTCACTGCTGAGGGTTTCAAGGACATATGGAAGCTCAGCAGAGTCTCAGATTCTGAGCAAGTAGCACATAGGCCCCTGGGAGTTATTGCACAGGAAGCAGACCATGTGAAGCTGGGTAGAGGAGTGGCTGTAATGTGGAGTCAGGGTTCTACCCATCCTTGTAGCCATGGACTAGCAGCCTAATTTAGGTCAGTGCAGAGTGTCTACATATATGTCTTTTTAAGAGGGGAAGAGGAGAAAGAAAGAGACAATAGGATGGGGGCTGAGCCATGAGTTGATTTACTACAAGACCAATCCATGCTGTGGGTAAGGAGAAACTTGTCCGCCAACAAAGGGCAGCTTATCTGGAAGCCAGAGACAGTCCCTGGGACCTTGACAGTGACCTCACAGCACCCTCTGGTCTTGGGTGGTGAGCATGATACGTGGGGCTGAGCAAGTGATTGATAATACATACCCTGGTCCTGAGTGCTGAAGAGAATTATGCACTGATCAAAGCACCCCAATTAATGACATCACACCCCCAGTTTGCAGGTGAGGAAAATGAAGCTCAGAAACATGAAGTGACTAGTAATAAAATAATAGCTGCATTTATCTACTATTGTAGATTTATTTTATTTTTATTTATAATTATTTAATTTATATTGAGGATTTAATTTATTTTGAACAGGAAGGGACCACAGATACCATCCAGTCTAGCTTCTTTATTTTCGAGGTCTGTCAGTCAATAAACATTTATTAAGTGCCTACTATATGCCAGACACTGTGCTAAGTGCTAGAGATACAAATAACAAAGAAGACAGTTCCTGCCCTCAAGGACTTTATAGTCTAGTAGGGGAAGACAGCAAAAGGAGGCTGAAAAACAAAGATGGGGAGGAAGAGCTGCTATGAAGACAAGGTAGAAAAGTCAGAGCAGCCGGGTGAGAAGTGAAATGCTCTAAACAGAGCTCCCTCCTTAAATGGAAGTTCTGGAGTTCATGGCCCCACCTTCCAATCAGAGGGACAGAGGTGGTGATGAGTTACTAGGGTTGATGGGATCTTGCAGGATGAAGAGGTTTTCCCAATAATAAGCTTCTTGGGATATGGTAGAAAAGCAGGAGAATAGAGTGGACAGGTGAGAAATGAGGAGGTGAAGAAACTGAGGTGTAGACAGATGGAGTAATTTAGCACAGCCAGCAGTGTGCTGGAGCCAGGTCAAACCAGCTCCTGAGACTGCATTGTTGCATTTGCAGTATGTGCATTTACACCTCAGAAATCAGCAAATGCTACAAATCAAGGCTTGATTTATTGTTCTGCTGATTGTCTAGACTTAAGAAAGTAATGGGGAAATATTTATAATGTAGATTAAATTTGAAAGTGCATTCACCTGAGAGGTCGTTAAACGTTTATCAGCCCATCCCTAGTCTCAGCAGAGCAGGGGATCGAACACAAGATCCTCCTGACCCTATGGTTATCTAAGGCTCTCTGACCTCTACAATGTTGACTAGCTCAGGGTCACATAGCCAGTAAATACTAGAGCCAGAATTTGAACCCTGGTCTTTTGACTCCTGGTTTGGTGGTCTTTCCATCATATTACACTGCCTCTTTCATCCATGTGACACGTCACATGTATTATATTTTTCTATATATGTGCCTTTTCTCCTATGACTATAGTACCCATGGGAACAAGGACTATGTTCTACCTAAGCTTTATCTCTCTACCAACACATTGCGCAGGGTTCTACCTGTAGGCCCTTAGTAAATATTTGTTGAATTGAATTGAACTAAAATACACGTATTTTCCAATGATGGAGCAGCTATGTAATAGCAACAGGTTCACAATAGCCAATAATTGGGGTGGTAGTGGTAAGTAGGGCAGCATCCTTGGTAATTGTAAACTCTCTTTTGTAGTAGACCCAAATTTTCATCTGAAAGCATTGAGTCCCCAACCATGAATCCCATCTCCAATATCCCCAATGAATCATTCAACTTACTTCTATTTCTGTACTTGTTGGCAAACATTCCATTCTCTAGAATGCTGTGGGGTAGAAGGCAGCAAGCAAAAGATGCTAGGAACGAGAATCCTTAATAGAAAGAACTTCCCTGGGGAATGGCAGGAGGAGGCAGTGGCTGTCTCTTATAAGCAGTAGAGAGGACTGTGCACAAATTCCAAGCTGGAAAGAATGCTAGAGGAGTTCCTGGGCAATACCAAATACTCGAACTAGTCAGAAGAGTACCTACTCCATGACAAATTCATTCGAACCAAACATCAAGTAGGGTGAGAAGGAACACCAAAAGTCTTTTTTGAAGACTATTTAAACGCTGCCCACCCTGCAGCGACTTCTCTATTAATGTCGTGAGTTTGTTCTGTGCTATAGGGCTTTTGGACTTGGGTCTGAGTCTACTTCTGTGCTGGGGAAACACAAAGGAATGTAAGACATGGTCCCTGCCCTTGGGGAGCTGAGATTTGTACACAGAAAGCCACAGATGTAGTCTCTGTAACCACAGACTCACAGTCTGAGATAGACCCACAGAGCAGCAGTATCAATGCCATGCATTGAAAAATGGTGACATTGGGGCAGCTAGGTGACGCAGTGAGGAGAGCACCAGCCTTGGAGTCAGGAGGACCTGAGTTCAAATGTGGCCTCAGACACTTGGCACATGTACTAGCTGTGTGACCTTGGGCAAGTCATTTAACCCCAATTGCCCTGCCAAAAAACAAACAAACAAAGAAAAAGAAAAATGGAGACATTGACTAAGCGGCAAAATGGAGGGGACCTGTCCAGGACACCATCTGCCCAAAATGTTTTGGGGTCAAGAGCCTCAATCATTAGAAAGAGTCTCCCAGAAGCCTGTGTGTTGGAGTTAAAACATGTGCTGTTGAAAACAAAGGATGGAAGTCTTAGGAAGGTATAGGAGACACAGGCATGAAATAGAGAGAGACACCAGAAAAGGAGGAGCGAAGATGGAGAGAGATGGAAAATAGTGATGGCTGGACAGGCAGTGGTGTGGCTGAGAGTGTAAGAACACAGGATTGGAGAGCAGCCACGCAGAGCTTTGTTGGGCATGTGTAAAACCACAAGGATTCTTGGAGTCTCACTAACCTATAATGATCCCAGAAAGACAAGAGACCCCAGGTGAAAACACCTCCTGTGACCTAGAACTTCCTAACAGTTTTCCCCGAGCAGGTAAGTTCTGACTGAGCCGAGGAGTTTTCCTCTCTCCTGTTAACATTCTGGGGACTCAGAATGGTTAATTGGGAGCCAAGGGTGACAGTTGGGGACAGCAAACATTCAAGGAGAGGTGCCAAGAATCTTTAATGTTTCATCGAGTTCCTCACTATTTATCTTGCATTCTATTTCATAAAATACTTTCTGTTTTGAATTTGTGTGTCTTCTAGCCTGATCTGGGAGATAGATACTTGGAATAGGGCCTCTTTGAGCTGTCGGTTTGAATAAATAAGAGATCCAAATCAAACCTGCCTATTGGTAGCTTTCAGAGGGATGGACGTATTGAAGGGTGGCCTACATAAGTGAGAGATCACTCCCTGGATCTCAGATCTGCAGGGGGCAGGGTGGAATTTCTACCCCTAACATCTGCAGAAAGACAGTTGTTTTCCTAACGCTAGAGTCCCAGCAAGAGAAGGAGCAGCACTCTCATAAAATTAGTCTTTATTAACACCTGTTGCATGGCTTGGCCTGGGTTGGGTTCAGAAGGATAAAATTGGGTACCTTTCTTTAAGAAAGCCTTCAGAGTAGCTTAGGGGTTCTTAACCCGAGATCTATGGGTTTACTTTAAAATATTTTAATACCTATTTTTCAATATAGTTGTATGCATTATATTTTATCCATTTAAAAAGGCTTTTCTGAAAAGGAGCCCATAGACTTTACCAGGCTTCCAAAATGGGTCCATGATACAAAAAAGGCTAAGAGCCCTTAGCCTAGTTGAAGAGTCATGGCATATATCAATGGACAGTTGAACAAAAGTATGATATTAGTAATTAAAAATGTGGCCCTAAGGTCATGTGAACAACAGTTTAATGAATGAATAATAATACCCCTATAGGATCACAAATTTAGAGTTGGAAAGGATCTTAAAGACCATTGAGTCCAACTCCCTCATTTTACACATGAAGAAACTAAGGCACAAAGAATTAAGTGACTTGCCCACAGTGACACAGCTAGTAAGGATTTGAGGTAATATTTGAACTCAGGCCTTTTCGACTCCATTCCCAGTGCCCACTAAACCATGCTGCCTCTCATAGCTGTTATACTGGATGGGTTATTTAATTTCTTTCAGGCATGCTTCCATTGCTCAAAACATTTTAGGTACCTACTGCTGTAACGATCTCTAGAGACTTTGGTGATTCATAGAATCCCAGAATTCCAGAGTCCCTGAATTTGAAAGCCCCTCAGAAACAAATCTCCTCTGCAAGGTCAATCAATCAATTGATTGATTCGTTTGCATCCCCCCAAGTGGTCATCCAGCCTCTACTTGAACATTTTCAATGACGGGGAAGTTTGGAAGCTATTCAGTGATGCTAAATCTTCATCCTTGGCTGGAGGATTTGATTTTTGGAAACCACCCAAAGTCATTTGGAGCCTAGTCTGATAGATCAGGTGGTTGGATAATGTGACTCTGCTTTCAAGTGATTGTTAAGATTGGCTTGAGTTTGGCCTCAGAACTGGCTCTGGAGGCAACTTTCACAGAGGAGTTCCAGACTTGGTTTGACCACTGGTACTGCCATTGGAATACATGCGTGGTCTCAATGCACTACGAAGTGAGGGAAGGCAGTCTCATTACTCGATAATCGTGGGCTGCACTATACAGATGAGTGGTATCAAGAATGTGCCAAACTCAAAGGATAGAGAAGCATAAGAGGGAATAGGGCTTGCAGTGAAGTGGGCCAAGATTTCCCCAAACAAAAAGCTCTATGACAATATTCCTTTGGCAGATTTTCACGCCCTACACATAAGAGTTCATGGATGTTCCCTTGTGACTGTGACCTTTTATTTTTTATTTTCCTACAGAAAATCTTTTTCCTGTACTTTTGGCAGAGCATGTACTCAGTTAGACATGTGAGATACAGGGACCACTTTCCTACAGTGTAGGGAAATCTCCGGGGATTAGACAAGCAAGTTATAGATACACAGAATAGTTATTTAATACAGCTTAATCAAGTTTAAGACATTTATCAACCTTTTAAAGTCATTTCCACCTAAACCTTTTGGTTCCACTAGCCCAGGTTATAGTACTCTCTCTTCTTCTTGGAATGCTAAGGAAGTCATATCCTTTATGTCTCGGTCTTCAGCTCTCATGACCTTGAGTTCATTGCAGACTACATAAAGATGACCTTGGACATTCTGAGGTAGTAACACTACCCTGGGTTCCTGTTCATGAAAATCTCCCTGAACTTTTCTCTTACCTTCCAGACCATACACATACCAATCAGCTCTTCTTAGTAGCTCCTTACCAGAGCTTTCCTAACTGGAACCTCACAGCAGCCCTCCCACCTTGATCAAAGGATCCCATTGTTTGAACCCAAATTTTTCCAACAGATACCTTCTCTCTGGATCTCTCTTCTTATGATCTACACATCCAACCCTGCTTTTCAAGTATGCCAGATGTCAGTCAATCCTCACTCAATCAAAATATTATCATGTCTAAAAGACACATCGATATAATGTCACAGAATCACAGAATTTCAGAGTTGGAAGGAACCCTGGTTACCAACATATAGCTAAAAAGGAATTCCCTTTATAACATATGTGACAAGTGTTCATCCAGACCCTCACTAAAGGAGTACCTACTCCTTCCTATAGCTTACTTACTGCCTTTTTTTTGTTTTGGAAAGTTCTAATTGTTGGGATTTTTTTTTCTAACATCAGGTTTAAATTTGCTTCTTTGCAATAACCACTTGTTACTTCTAGTTCTGCCCTCTAGGGCCAAAGCAAAGCAAACCTACTCCTTCTTCAATATGGCGACTCTTCCAATAATAGGACATGGCCTTCATTCTCTTTTACTGTTTCTCTTTTGTAGGTAAAAAAAAACCCTAGTTCCTTTAACCAATACTCATAAGATGGTTTTGGTCTCATTGAGATATGGGTGCAGTTAAAGGTAAATGTTTGAGACAGAAGAGTTTTCACCCCAGAGATGGAAGCCCTTCAAATCCATTCCCAAGTGCCTATGCAGGTCTCAGGCAAGAGAAGTCAATTGGTTTGGGATGCTGGTTTGTGGCTGTATCTAGTGAGCATCTTCATCATACCCAGCCTTAAGTTATGACTTTGAGGGATCATGGAGAAAGGCAACAGAGCCTAGCTGATCCTGGATAGGAGTTTTGGCAGGTGGCATGAGCTGATAAGTAGAGTTTGCACTCATTGGGAGAGAAGTTACCCTGGCCTGGGAGCGGGCAGTGTAATGGCTGGCCTGGCATGGCAGTGGGGTCACATGGCAACCCGAGAGAAGAGAGAGCTGCTCCAAGCTTATAATTCTGAGCTACACAAGAACCTGACACGGGTGGGGGCTGGGGCTGGGGCTGGTGGGCCCCTGGCATGGCCTCCAGGGTTTGGGTTTAAAGAGCTTTAAAAAGCTTATTAAAAAGCCTCCTTAGACATCAAATGGGTCTTAAAAATCAATATTTTGAAGGTTTAAGTGCAAGTGAATCAGAAACATATGGATTAAATTGCTCTTAAATTATACACGGATTTTAAAAAAATGTTGGTCTTTAGCAAACTCCAAATATTTGAAAAACAGATCAAGTTGTTCCCCATCTCCAAAGGCAGCAAAGTTGGGCCAGTTCACGGCTCCCAAAGGGGAATTGGTTGGGGTGGGTAGCATGAAGAAAGAAGACAGTCTGGCTCAGAGGGGGAGAAATGGGAAATTCTTTCCCTTTCAGGCTTTTGCCATTTGGGCCTGTTGGGGTTAGATGGATAACAGTTAGAGGAGGCACTGTGTTTGTGTGTGTGTGTGTGTGTGTGTGTGTGTGTGTGTGCTGTGTTTGCATGCATGTAGGAGTGGGGCAGGGAGAATATTGTGTGAGTATATACATGTAATACTCGTGTCAAAAGCCTCACATCCCAGGAGAGGCCTGGGTACACTTTGGGGGATTTCTGTGTTGTCTGGCTTGTTGCTAGATAATTTGGGAACCATATTATCTGCTATCACCCAGAAAATAGAGTGAAGGGATTCTCCATTTTAAAAAAATCTCTTTATTTCCGTTGTATAAATAGATGCCTGATACATTTGTTGTGTTGAATTGAACTACTTTCACCAGTTCCCATTGCAAGCTCATGGTTTGCCAGGCTGAAAAAATGAACCAGTTTATTTACAGGTCAGAGAAAAAACACAGACTCACAACAGAGTGCATGGAAAATAATGACACCTGCCTATGAGCAATTCTTTCCAAGAGGCTTGCATCCCCTCGGTCGCTTAGTCATACCCTTAGTCATAGCCACACATGCTAATAACCCATCAAGCCATTAACATGTGAGGTTGTTGGTACAGCTCTTCAATATGTGTCTCCTACTGAAGCTCTCAAGAGCTGTGGCCAGTTTCTCTGACGGTCCCCAGCATGTACCTTTTTTGTTTCTGCTTATAGTCTTCCACAGCTCTCAGAAGATGACACAAGTCATTGCTTCCTGGTGTGGTTTTTCCACTATCCTATCTTGTGTGCTTCTCTACCTGCATTTCTCCAGAGAAACCCCTTCACCAGGGGTTTGGTGGTAAATGTTTAACAACTGGCTCTCTGAAAATAATACACGTGACACACTTTTACATGTAATCTTCATTATTTGCATTTTCTCCATCGTTTTCTTACGTCTAGACAACCCACAACACAATGAATCAAGCCCTGATTTGTAGTGTTTGCTGATTTGCAAGGTGTAAATGCTCATACTGGAAATTTAACAATCAGCTCTCTCTAGCAGGTTCATCAGCTTCCAGTGTTCCCCTGGCCTTGACTCTCATCCTTCACGGCTTCCAGCAGATGATCCCCAGTGTCCTCTTCTGTATATCACAGTTGGACGTGTCCCACAGAAGACATACCCTCGCTTGTTCTTTGTCATCGGTTCCCTTGCAACCAACTTTATGACCATGCCAGACAAAGGCCCCGCTCTGGATTTCTCCTTTGCATTACAAGCCTGAGTACCCCTGGCCTCACAGAAACATGCCCAATGGTTGAGAATGCATCACTCCTTGTATTTTCCATGATGCTAAAATTTTATATTTTTATCGTATTTTTTGCCCCTAATACAAAGTTGGCTTAGATTGGCTCCACAGTGCTACATCCCTTTCTTTAGAGCTCAAGGAGCCTCTAGCCTAGCTCAGAACCTCATCAGCTCTTGCTTGAACCAATATTCATTTTCCTGCCTCTCGTCTCTCTCCTTTCTAATCCAGCCTCCACAGAGCTACCAAATGGATATCACTAAGCACAGCTATAACTAGATCAAGAAGCTTCTGTGGCTCCCTATTGTTTCCAGGATAAAATACAGGCTTTGCAGCCATTCAAAGATAATCCCAGTCTGACTTCAACCTGCGACTATTACATTCCCTCCTACACTCTGTGTATTCCATCTATACTAAACTTACTTTCTGTTCCCCATACTCAGTACTCTATTTCCAATTTCTATGCCTTTGCACAGGCTGTCCTCATGCTCAGAGTACTCTCCCTGCTTACTTATCGCTGCTTCTTTGACCTCCTAGATCCCTTCGAGGCTCAGATCAGAGGTGAGCTTCTACACGAAGTCTTTCCTTATTCTCCGGCTTCACCACCCCAGCCTCCCATGTTGGTACTCTCTTCTGAAATGACCTTGAATTTTTTTTTTTGTATATGTTGTTTGTATAACTGGTCTTTTCTATGTCTTCCAAGAAATGGGCTGAGATAAAGGATCAGTGAGACTCAAGTAAATTACAGCGTGTGCTCCAGCACACATTTCCTGGAGTCCTTGAATATCCATTTCTTGTCCTTAAAGAGACTTTCTGCCTCTGGTTTTACAGGCTCTGGATAGAGAGAAAAAGCCACCTAGATGCCATTTTGGATTTTCTTTATGAGCAGCAGGTGGAATCTATGTTGCTGTCCTCGGTTGTTGAGTGTGGCAGAGGGAAGTGAAAGCTGAGATTCCTCCTGGAGTAGTGCAGGGACACCAAGAAGATGTCTGGAACACTGTGAACCAAGAATAGACAGGAATAGCACAGTGGAAGCAAAATAGACCAGAGCAGGATTTGGGACCAAACAGGATGAGATGGTATAGTGAAGACTCATCTCCCTAACTTCGAATCTGGCTTCAGACACTTACTAACTGTGTGACCCTGGGCAAGTCACTTAACCCAGTGTGCCTCAGTTTCCTCATCTGTAAAGTGAATTGGAGAAGGAAATGGCAAGCCACTCCAGTATCTTTGCCAAGAAAACCTCAAATGGGGTCATGAAAGAGTCAGATACAACTGAAAAACTACTTAACAACCACCAGGATGAGATGAGGGGTGCGGTGCTAGGCTGTGAAATGTGGCCGTGGTAAGAGCAATCAGGACCTTGCTCCAGAGATTTCCCCTCTGACTCTTCACATGGAGAGCTGGCTGAGGAAATTGTCATGAGGTCAGAAATTGGCCAAATCCTTTCATTTGGTGCTCCCACTTTTACTAGCCGGGAAAGAGTCTGAGGAGACCATACTGAATCCGGAAGCTCACTATTTGAAAGCCTTTTCCAATTTGTTTGGGGTTTAACTTTTACCTGATTGTTTCAGTAAGTCACATGCCATTTAAGAGGGAATTACTGAGAAGCAGACTGGGGAATGGTTAAAATGATTGTAATAATAATTATTATAATAAAATAAATGTAATGATAATGATTGCAATAATACTAGTATGGGACTTGGGTTACGCTAGCATTTACATGGGGGCAGCTAGGTGGCACAGTGGATAGAGTGCCAGGCCTGGGGTCGGGAAGACCAGAGTTCAAATCCAGCCTCAGACACTTACTAACTGTGCGATCCTGGGCATATCACTTAACCCTGTTTGTCTCAGTTTCCTCATCTGTAAAATGAGCTGGAGAAGGAAATGCCAAACCACTGCAGTATCTTTGCCAAGGAAACTCCAAATGGAGTTGTAAAGAGTCTGAAACAACTGAACAACGACAAAAGCATTTATATAGCACCCGCTGTGTGTATATGGTGCTTTACAAATATTATCTAACTTGATTTTCAAACAACCGTGGGAGGTGGGTGCTATTATTATCCCCATTTTACAGTTAAGAAAACTGAGGTAAACTGAGGTTAAGTGACTTGCTCAAGGTCGTTCAGCTAGTAAGCGTCTGAGGCTGGATTTAAACTCAGGTCTTTCTTGATTCCAGGTCCAGCTCACTATTCACAGTAATTGGCACACGAATGTAATACCTGTAGATGATGGAATAGCCCTGTGACACAAGAAATGATCAATAGAAAGAATTCGAAGAAACACAAGAAAGATTTATAGGAACAGATACTGAATGAAGTAAGCAAATACAGGAAAACAATGAACTCAGTGACTAAAACATGGCAAAGAGAGAGAAAAAAAAAACCACTGAATGCTCTGTAATTATGATGATCGAACTAGAGATGAGAAAATGCGCCTCCTGTCTTTCTTGCAGAGGCAAGGGACCACGGGTGTGAAACTTTGCACACGCTCTTGGGCTCAGTCCATGCATTGGTAGGTTTTGAGGAATTGTTTCATTTTTCGCTTATTCTTCATTACAAGGGGTAGCTCTCTAGGTAAAGGGGGTGGGTGGGATATATTTGGAGAGAGATAATAATTAAAAAAAAGAAATTTAAGACCAATTGTTGAATCCTATGAATACGTGGCTATGAATTAGGAGAGAATAATTCAACACAGAATAGAGGTTCAAAGAACAAAAGTGAGAGTGATTTCAGGTGTGGGGGTGATATGAGGTCATGTATTCCAGGTCATCTCCCCCAAGATTTCTCTCGAACCAAGGAAACCGACTACTGCCATACATCTGCCTACGGAGGAGATCTCCAAGTGGGAAGGAATGTAGGTTACTCACAAAGACCTGGAGTGCCATCTGGCATCCGCTCCCCTCATCTCATTAGTTAATTAATTAATTAATCATGGAGCGGCCTACTGTTCTCTGTGAGTAGGAGACACTGGGGCAGCGTGTCAGATGCGGGTGCGTACGTCTCAGGAGGAACCACTGGGTTTGCCTGTAGCATCACCTGCCATATTTGTATTTACTTATCTGCGTCCATGTTGTTTCCAGTAGAAGGTAAGCTCCTTGAGGGCAGGAACTGTTTTATGTTTGTCCTTGAATGCCCAGCATCCAGGATGGTGCCTTGTACAAAGTAATTTCTTAATAAATAGTTATTGAATTTAATTTCACAAAAGAGGAAACTCAGGTCGAAGTGACTTTTGCCTAAGGATACACACACACACACACACACACACACACACACACCACACATACACATCAATCTAGTTAGTGGCAGAACTGAGAATGGAGTGCTGGCCTCCTGAATCCCAGTCTGACATTTTTGCAAATCCTGGCTTTCCTACATTGGTCTGGGAGTCAGGAAGACCTGAGTTCAAATCCAGTCTCAGACATTTACTAGCCTTGTGACCTGGGGTAAGTCACTTTACTCCGTTTGCCTCAGTTTTCTCATCTATGAAATGAGCTGGAGAAGGAAATGGCAAACGATTCCAGTGTCTTTGCCAAGAAAACTCCAAATGGGGTCATGGTAAGTCTGAAGTGACTGAAGATGACTAAACAACAAAAACCTGAGGAACAAGGATTAAAAACAGACCAAGGACTCCCCAATGATGGCAGCTCTTCCTGTGACCAGAATGAGATGTGGCTGTAGTCAGAAGCCTCAGCCACTAATGAGGATGGCAGCTTGGGCAAAAGAGAAGCTCTATCCTTTATTGATACCACTTAACACTCCCAAACATAAAAGCTGGTTCTCACGGGAGCCAGCCAAGGGGTCTAGCGTTGGTGGAAGTCTGGGGGAGTAGTTGGGGTACAAGTTCATTTTTCAGAAGCTGAGAGGCAGCAGGGAGGGACGTTGGGTTTTTTGCTATCTTCCCCTCTCTTCACTTCTGTTTTCTAGTACTCAACTCTCTTTGGTGTCAAGGATAGGGGCAGCTTGGTACTAATTACTGATTAATACAGTATAAAAAGTCAGGGGACAGAGTCAGGGTTCAAACCTAAGTATCCTGAATCACAGCTTGACACTGAGAGAGAGCTCAAGGGGGAAATTCTCGAGGCTCTCTGTTGTTCTGGCTTCAGTGTGGGGTTTGGGGTGGCTGGCATCTCTCCTTTCCTCTTCACCCCTCCTCATGCGTAGTAGACTTCTAGAAGTTTTAAGACTGGCTTGACAAATCTTGGGCCTGTCGGAGTCTTTTAGGAGGCAAAACCTGGTGGAGACATGACTGCCTGATAAAATACCTCAGATACAAACGGAAGTCCAGATGGGAATATTTCAGTTAGATAGTGCTCCTTGATAGGTAGGAATAGTCCCTGAGCTTCATGATGGGAGGTATTAAGGTAAGGAGGGAAAGGGATTACTTCGACCATTCCTGGGTCCTATGATATCAGACTGGGCCCTGGAGAGCAGACTCACAGTCAGCCTCTAAGAGGGGGCATCCAGTCATGATTTGGGGTGACCATCCCCAAGCCACTCCTATCGTCCTTAATGATAAGCTGCATTTTCCAGAAGCTGAGCTGTGCCATCAGATAGGGTTTGAGATAGTCTAGGCTCTGATCTCTACTTTACTCTCAGTCAGAGAATTGGGGGACAGAGGTCTAGACCAGAGGTTTTTAAACTTGGGGTCTGAGAGCTTGTTTTAACAACATTTTGATAGTAATTTTTGAATATGGTTTGATTCCTTTTTTGATTCTATTTATTTTATATATTTAAAGACATTATTCTGAGGAAGGTTCGTGAGTTTCATGGACTGCCAAAGGGCTCCAAGACACAGGTTTAGAAACCCCCGGTCTAGACCCTCTGAAGAACTAGTGTTGGTCATATACCATCCTTTTTTTCTTCTTTGTATATGGAAAGATTCATATTTGTTGGTGATCATTCACCTCATAATAAAAAAAGAAAATGAATTTTTTAAAAGAACTAGTGTAAGGTTAGGGGTGAAGGTGCAGTAAGGGAAGGAGTTAAGAGTTGGAGATGTAGGGGTGAAGGGGAAGGGGGCATTTTAGACCAAGCTAAAGGGGACAACTATGATTTCACACATCCTTGAAGGGTTCTCCAGGGTCAACATCTCCATTTCCATTATCTAAAACCTAGGCTTGGGAAGCCTCTTGGCTTCTGAAAAATGTGCTTGTGCTCCCACTGTCTACTCCTCCCCTACTCCCACCAACACTAGACCCCTTGGCTGGCTCCAGTGAGGACAAGCTTTTGTGTTTGGGGGTGTAAGGTGATGCCAATGAAGGAACATATAGGGCTTCTCTTTTGCCCCAGCTGCCATCCTCATTAGTGGCTGATTTGCAGGCATCCCCAATCACAAAGAAGACATCAAGGTAAAGTGAAAGGAACATCGGATTTGGCTCACTTGTTGGCCCCATAGTGACATTTCACCTCCCTTCGGCATGGCCTAGAGGTCAAACCTAGCTAGGTACAAGTTTCACTGATGATGATCTGGAAATCAGAGTAAACCACTTTCAGCAATAGAATATTATCTTCAGGCTACAGGGTGTTTTTAATAGGAATTTGCAGTCCAGCAGCCCATACCTTCCAGTCATTTAAATTCTCCCCTAGTGGCCCTCCCCTGGGGCTTTACTCTGGGACCGAAGTGGTCCTAGATATGCTCCTAACTACTGTGTGTCTTTTGGCAAATCGTTTTACCTGATGGGCCTCCATTTCTTCACCTAGAATATGAGTTAGACTAGACCTGTCCAATCCAATTCTGCAGCTCCAATTCTATGATTTTAAGTCAGGATTCTTCACTATATTTTCTCTCGGGCTTCTGTATGCCAAGGAGTTCTTTGCAAGAATCTTTCTAACAGAGCAAGGCTGGGGCATCCTCTCTGGGTTGGGCCCTGGGTCTGAATTAGGCACAGGAAGATGAGTCACTGGAGACGATCCAGAGATGATGAGGTTAGCAGGAATGGAAGCCAAGGGGAAAGAAAGGTCAAGAGAAAGGGAGATATCCCCCATCCAACCCTATGTTCCAGCTAGGCTCTCCTCAGTGGGCTCCCCTACACTACCCGGGTCCCTCCTCTAAGCACGCACAGTGTCCTCCTCTAAGTCCCATTGTTCTACTTGGGACAAACTTCCCATACCTGCCTCTAAATCTTGCCCATCTTTTAAGGTCAAACTCAAGCCCTCCCTTCTCCATGCCAGTTTTTCTCCTACTCTGCTTTACACTGAGGATATTGGATTTGACTTAGGCTGTAAAGGGTATTATTATGATCTATCTGGACAGAGAGGGACAAGAGGGCATTCAACATGCCTCACCTTCTAAAAAACAGCCCCTCTTCCCCCCGCCCCCATCTATCCTCATTCCCTCTACCCCCAAGTCTACTATTTCTGTTAATGGGTCTCTCTTCTTTATGGGTCATAGCAAATATTGATGAAGTATTTACAATGTTCAGAGTATTGTACTAGGCAGGCCCTTAAGAAAAGTCTGAGTTTAGATAAGTTGTGATCCCTGCCCTCAAGAAACATACAGTCTACTATGTCATGTGACATGTTCTGAACCTAATTTTGTTGCTGTTCAGTCATTTCAGTCTGACTCTTTGTGACCCCATTTGGGGTTTTTCTTGGCAAATATACTTCTCCTTATCCTCATTTTACAGATGAGGAAACTGAGGCAAACAGGGTTAAGTGACTTGCTCAGCTAGCAAGTGAAGTCAGATTTGAACTCCAGGCCCAGCACTCTATCCAGGGCACCATCTAGCTGCACTTAGTAAATTCTCCATAATTTTTTTTTTTGAAAAAATGAATGTACATCTGACATTTCCTTATTGGTTGGTTGGTTGGTTGGTTGCTGTGTAACGTTCTTGAAGAGGACCAAAATGATGTCACTATGTTGGGGTCAAGGTACAGTGTGTCCAATTACAGCTGCTCAGACCAATATGAATTCAGAAGGCTCTAGCACAGGCTGGACACAAATAGTTCACATGAACATTTGGAGTAGAGATATCTCTAAATTTGTGCCTCTCACATTCCTTTTAATCTACTGTAATTCTGCTTTGCTTATACAGTACAGTGCCTTCTTTGATGCAGGCACTCCATGCTGGGTGGTCCTATGCCAGCATCTCCCATGTCTCACAATCTATACCTAGGTTCTTCAGAGAGACCTTGAGAATGTCTTTGTATTGCTTCTTCTGACCTCCATGTGAGTGCTTGCCTTGTGTGAGTTCCTTGTAAAATGGTCTTTTAGGCAAATGTATTTTTGTCATTCAAACATGGCCAGCCCATCAGGGTTACACTCTCTGCAGCTAGGTGGCACAGTGGATAGAACACCAGGCCTGGAGGAAGGGAGACCTGAGTTCAAATTTGACCTCAGACACTAACTACCTGTGTGATTCTGGCAAGTCACTTAACCCTGTTTGCCTCAATACCAGTTTCCTCATTTCTTTATATTCAAGTATTATGAATCAGGATACTGGTAGAAGGCTTGAGCTAAGCTTCCAGGCTCACAATATCAGCTAGATCTGCTGTGAGCGAAGAAGTTGTAGAGTAGAGCTGAGACAGTTTAAGTTAATTTAGCCCCAGGTGGAATGTTCTAAGGCCTACCTGGGGACCCTTTTGGACAAGGACGATGTAAAGTGGTCTCTAAGACCTGGGCTGGGAGCTCTTCAGACCTGTGGGAGCCTCCAAACCAACTGCTTTTAACTTTCTCACCAGTGATTTTTATCTGTCTTTTGTTTTCCTTGACTGCTTTTAATGGGTCTTGGGAACCTCTTTCGCCTGGGGGTATTTGAATATGTTTTTATCTAATGGATTGTTTATTTGAACCCTCAGGCTCGGGGTAATCCATTGAACCAGATGAGGAATCTTGAGTCTGGACACCAAGAGAGGTTCCAATTGTTTGCTTTAAAAAAAAAAAAGAAAAAAATCCTGATGGTATTTAATATGGTATAAAGTTCAGCATTTACCTCTCTCTTGGACCAGGGGTGGAGTGAAGAGGAGTCTCTGGTCCCAGTGCTTCCGTTTGCTTGTGCTGTGCATCCCCCTGTACTAGATGCGTCAGACTTAACCGGCCATTCCTCTCCCATCTTCCATTTGTGTAGTGATGAGCAATTTATTAGTCTGTCTCCTTCTGTCCTTGTTCAGAGAAACATCTCTTTGGATACAGCTTTTTATTCCTGCTAAAATACAGATCTCTGGGTGGGGTGGGTGTCATTCATTTTAGTAGCCACTCCTATCTCAGCGTGAAGTTGTTTGATTAGTCTTTGAAGCTATCAGGTTAGAATAGAGAGGGTGAAGGAAGGAAAAGGGGTACCCTGAGGTCTGAGATGAAGGTGGGAACGAGGGAGTGTCACTGACGGAGGAAAGATAAAGAGTCAGAAAGAGAATGTTGGTTGCACTGAACTTTCACTCATAGGGGGAAGCCTACAGGGTAGCTAGAAAAACGATAGCTCCTTTTTCTTCCCTCCCCCCCCACACCCGTCTCTTTCTCTGTCTCTCTCTGTGTGTGTCTCTCTCTTTCTCTGTCTGTCTCTCTATCTCTCTGTATCACTCTCTCTGTGTCTCTGTGTGTCTTTCTGTCTCTCTGTCTCTGTCTCTCTGTATCTCTCTGTCTCTCCCCCCCCCCGCCGTCTCGCTGTCTGTCTGTCTCTGTCTGTCTGTCTCTTTCTCTATCTCTGTCTCTCCCCCCCACCCCTCTTTCCTCTCTGTCTGTCTGTCTCTGTCTGTCTGTCTCTATCTCTCTGTCTCTCTCTCCTCTCTCAGTGTTCAGTTTTAATGGTCTTTCCCACTTCCCAAGCACTTAGCTTAGAGAAAGACTCCAGTGGGATTGTGTATGTAGGCATGTGTTTGTGTGTGTGTCTGTGTGTGCGTAAGGGTGTCTCTGTGTGTGCCTGTGTGTGTGTGTGGGCAGATGTGTGGACAGGAGACAAAGGGCCCCTGAGTGAGATCCAGGGCACAGCTGAACTGTCCTGAACTTTCTCTTGTTCTCAAGGAAAGGCAGAATCCAAGAACCACCCACAGGGGCCGCGGTTGGCCCTGTTGAATCAGGGCTGGAATGTGCTGCCTTTCCTGTTAGCAATTGTTTTTCTGGTTAGTGAGACTGCTTGCTCATTAGAGAGAAACTCTTTCATTCCTACACTCAAGTCACTGACCCTTTGGGGGCCCCCAGTTTGGAGAGGATCATGTAGAATGGGAGGGAATTCGGGCTGTCTCTTTCTTGCGGTTCTCCTAGAGTATGACCTACCAACCTCAGGCCTTCTGCACCTTCTGGCCCAGTGAGTCCCCAGGCTTCTTTGGCCTCACACTGTCCTAGACAATGCAAAGTTGGAACTTCCGGTCCCAGGCCCAAGGCTGGACTCACTTTGTGTAGAAAGCAGGTGACCGTGTACTACCATGGGACATCTGTCTTACATGGTAATATATTTCTGAATTCAGTTCAATTCAGTAAGTACCTATTAAATGCCCATTCAGTCCAGGCACCATGCTGGGTTTTAGAGATATTGAGATAAAAATGAAACAGTCCTGTCGTTAAGAAGCTTACACTGTACTGAGTGCAAGTGCATCACCTGTGTGTGTATGGGATGCCATAGAGAGGATTCAGGGACTGTCTATGTGTTTGTATATTCAATTATGTATGTGGTTATGTGCCACTTTTGTATGATTGTGTATGCAATTATATATGTGATTGTGTGTCATTTTGTCTGATTGTGTTTGTGTGTGCAATGATGTGATTGTGTGCCATTTTTATGTGATTGTGTATGAGATTATTTGTGTGATTGTGTGCTACTTTTGAGCGATTGTGTATGCAATTATATATGTGACTGTGTGCCATTTTTGGGTGATTGTGTATGCAATTATTTGTGTGATTGTGTGCCACTTTGTGTGATTGTGTGTATGCAATTGTATATGCGATTGTGTGCCACTTTTGTGTGATTGTATGTGTGTGATTGGGGTAAGCATGAGGAATCTAAAGAGTTCATTTATGAACAAAAGGGAGGGGAATGATGGAAAGAGAGAAAGGGAGGGGAAGGGAGCTGAAGAAAACAGCCAGCTTTGTTAAGATCCCAAGTCCTCGGGTATGCATGCCTTCCCAGGCAGGCAGGTGGTACCGGGCTGGTGGATGCTTCCCAAGCAGCTGGTTGGGAAGGGTTTTTTGGGGGGTGGGGGGTTGTATTTATAAAGTGCCAGGACCAAGTGTGCCCAGAACATTTGGTGCAAATTAAATGCCTTTTCCAGCCTCATTAGGAATGCAACAGAGTGGGGTTTGGAAACATGGCAGGGTAGTCACAGACTCTGTTCTAACCGAGGTTCTTCTAGACTTTTAATTACAAGCAGTGTTTTCCAAAGGTTCATAAATCTCATGGTGACCTGCTGCAGTCAGTGTCTATGCCAGGGAGAGAAATGTTGGGAAAACCTTTTCAGCAGAGTTTATTTTAACAATTTTTTTAAAGAGGAAAATTTTCAAAGCAGGGCTTGGGAACTTTTCTCAGGGTAATGTACACAGGCAGATATACTGATGTACATATAAGACAGAGGCTCAGGCAGACACATAAATGTGATTTCATTTAACAGATGTTTACTGAATGCCTACTGTATATGAAGTGTGTGTGTGTGTGTGTGTGTGTGTGTGGAGGGGGGCTGGCAACTGGAAGAACATGGAAGATATGAAGATGAGCAAAAAAGTATTATTACAGTCCTCAAGGAGCTCATGGTCTAATTAGGGAAATGTCATACAGGCTGTTAACTAATACTAATACAATCCAAGAAGCAATCATTAAGCACTTACTGAATATATAGGACTGTGCACCACGCTAAGCTCTGGGGAGAGGAAGACAAAATGAAAAGCAGCCCCTCCCCTCAAGGAGATTACGTTTATATGAAGTGCTATAGGGGAAAGCCAAAACAGAGCTCAGCAGGAGCAGTTACGTGGTGCGATGGATAGAAAGACCAGAGTTCAAATCTGACCTCAGGTACGTATCTGCTGTGTGATCCTGGTCAAGTCACTTGACTTCTGTTTGCTTCAGTTTCGCCATCTGTAAACTGGGAATAGTTAACAGCCCCTACCTCCCAGGGTTGTTACGAGGATCAAATGAAATAATGACCATCACATGCCATTGTTCACTCGTTTTAGTCTCGTCTGACTCTTCATGGCCCCATCTGGGGTTTTCTTGGCAGAGATACTGGAGTGGTTTGCCATTTCCTTCAGTTCATTTTACAGATGAGGAAACTGAGGCAAACAGAAGTGACTTGTCTAGGGTCACACAGGTAGTGTCTGAGGCCAGGTTTGAACTCAGGGAGATGAATCTTCTTGATCCCAGGCCTCGCACTCTATCCACTCTGCCACCTAGCTGCCCAGTTGGCACATAGTAAGTGTTATAGAAAGGTTAGCTATTACTATTATTGCTTCTTCCCAGCGGACCAGGGAAGGCATACACGCTGTAACACACAGATTGGTAGATACACATATGTACACACACCTAAATAAGGATGCGCAGACAGTTACAGGTATAGCTATAAATGCGGACAGACAGTGGCACAAAGAGACATTCCTATAGACAGAATTACACCTTGACAGATATGCACAACAAACAGATGTGGTGAATAAGTGCCTGTTACTTGACAGGAAATTTAGTCTAAACCCTCCAGGGAATTTCAAAAAGGAACAAAAAATATTCCTTAGCTCCACCCTGATTTATGCCCTTGGGCTCCTTTCTCTGGTTCAGGAAACACTACCCTTTCTGGGTTGTTGTTGCTGTCTTTGCGTTTGTTCTTCGTTTTTGAAGAAGACCATGACATCAGTGAGGTGATGCTGTGACTTACAGTTGACTTTGATGAGGGCTGTGCAAGGTCACCAGCCTCACTTTGTTCTCCAGAGCCATCTGGGTCCAGTGGCCTGATATTCACTAGGATGACTGGAGATGGCCTAGGATGCATTGGGAGACCCTGGCCCTTTTAGGCCTTTTCAGATTCTCACTGTGAGTGAGGTAACGCCCATTTAGTGAATAGACCTCTTTAAGAAGTGAGTCAAGGGATGGAATTCAAAACAAAACTCAAACTGGGAGGGGAAGACCCTTAGGGTTCCTGCCCAAAAGAGTTACTATTTAGTATTTACATTCACTCTGTGCTAGGAGGGCAGGGAACCTATTGTCCAGTCTAGGAGCTCCAGAGTGGGGTGGGTTTAGGGCTCCAGGCACAGCCCCAGTTTCAGGTGGAAGTTATTCTTCCTGATGCTGGTCCAATGTCAGTGTAATTGATGCACAAACTGCTGCCTTTGATAAGTTTCTCTCCCCTGGCTTTGGCCTTCTCTCACCGGTCAGGTTCACAGGAATTCAGGTCTTGATTGAATTCTTCCCTCTTCTCCACTTCCCAATTTTATTCTAGCCGTCTCTTTCCTCATCTGTAGAATATAAGAAGGTGGGGTATTGCATTAGATGAGCCCTAAAGTTCCATCTACTTTTCAAGTTCTATGATCTCGATTTTTTTGTATGGGAATGACGGTATATGATTTTGTTCATATGTCTTTGTGTATCTACGAACAGGTTCTTGAATCATAAGATACTAGTGTTGGAAGGCCTTTTGAAGATGATCCAGTGAAACTTCCTCATTTTCTAGAGGAGGAATGAAGCTCAGAGGGAGGAGGTCACCCAGAAAATGGAGGTCAGGTCTCCCTAACTTCCTTACTACGAGTCACTAACACGTCTCTTTCCTCTTGTCTCACACCTCCTAGCTTCAGAACATCTCCACGCTAACATGAACAGAATCACTGAATTGAACAGTTGATAGGGACTCCCTCTTCTGGTCAAAACTCCTCATTAGGCAGATGAGGAAACTGAGTCTCGAAGAGATATTCTTTTGAATCGTCCAAGGCCACACTTCTTTGTCTGTCTCTTGCTATTCAGCTTGGCTCACTGCAAATGTTAGCATGGCCAAGGATGTGTTCCTATGTGCCTTTTGCCCATAGCCAATGAGGGGTAAAATTACGATATTCAAGTATTCTAATGCCTCCTGAAAGCGGCTGAGGGTCACTTTCAGTGATTCCTAGAAATGATTTAACGGATCATTGACGAGAGTGGAAGGTAAGATATGTTCAAACTCCTATTTCCCAGAGTTTCTTTGCCCTATAGGAGACTTTCTGATTTGAGTTTGGAGAAGAAAGAAGAAGGACATAAGAGGCAGTGCAGTGCCCTGTTGGCAATGCTGGCCGTGGCAGGGATTGGTCAGTCCTGATTTTTTCACATGAGACTATTGCTGCAGCGGCAACCTCAGCTTCCTGTGGTCAGCACAGTGCAAGAGGTGGAGACCCATCCTGTGCTGGAGAATTTTGAGGGGAGATGGGGATGTGATTACAGACCTGGGGTCTAGAGGAGGCAGGAACAGAGTGGAGCAGCTAGATGCCGCTCTCTTTGTAGAAAGAGTGGACCAGATTGGCACGGTGAATATCCTCAGCTACAATGAGGTCAACTAGGAAATGGTGCCCCAGGCTGGTGCTCCCCACTTTGTTTCTCCAATGGTTTGCCCAGCTGTTTAAAGCATACAGTTCCTATCCTTTATTCTTTCTCATTTATTGGCTGAGAAGAGGAGTGAAATAAAGGGGAGTTTTTCCTGTATAGCAGCTTGCTAGTCAAAAGCTTCTTTATAGATTGGTACTACTTTGCTATACTACCCTTTACTTTACTGTGTTTTACATAGCCATGGAACAGCAAATTGTCATTTGTGGGAAGAAAGGCACAGTAGTACATTGTTGGTGGAGCCGTGAATCAGTTTAGCCACTTTGGAAAGAAATTTGGAATTATGCAAATAAAGTGACAAAACTGTCCATATCCTTTGACCCAGAAATTCCATTGCTAGGTTTACACCCCAGGGAGGTCACTCACAAAAAGAGAGTCACTATATATGCCAAAATATTTATAGACATACTTTTAGTGACAGCAAAGAATTAGAAACAAAGTAGATAGCCATAGAATGGGGAATGGCTAAACAAATTGCGGTTCATGAACGTAACGAATGTACTGTGCTGCAGAAATGATATATTAGGTGAATACAGAGAAACATGGGAAGAGCTCCATGAACTGATACAGAGTCAAGTAAGTAGAGCCTAGAAAACAATATAGACAATGGCTACGACAATGTGAATGGAAAAAAAAAAAACTACAAAAAAAAGTCAAAAGTGAATGTCACAAAATGACAAAGAACCATAATGGCACAAGAGACGAGATCCACTCTCTCTCAACCCACCCCTTTGGCAGAAGTGGAAGTCCATGAGTACATGGCATATTGGACATATTTTTAAAACTTTGCTATGTATTGACCAATTGTGCTGATTTTTGTGTCTAAAACACTACTTGTTATAGAGGGTTAACTTTAGAAGGGAAAAGGGGAAGGATGCTGAGAGAAATTTTGGTGATATTTTAAAAAGACGTTAATAAAATTTTATTTTAATAAAAAGAAAAAAGGTCTAGGTCCTATGAATGAGGTCAATCCATATAATAAAAAAGACGATTGCTCATGAAGCTGCAAATCTATTATGTACAACTTGCTATTCCTTTTAAAAATAATAAAGTTATCATGTAAGTTTCTTTTTTTCCCTTCCCCCCTACCCTAGAAATGACCACCATTATACACAAATGTGTATGTGTGTGTGTGTGTGTGTGTTTGTGTAAAATCATTCTACATGTACTTCTACTTATCAGTTCTTTCTCTGGCTGCAGATAGCATCTTCCTTCATATGTCCTTTGTAGTTAATTTGGGTATTTGTAATGGTCTAAATGGCTTACTTGCTCAAAGTTGTTCTTCCAACACTATTGCTATTACTGTAGACAGTGTTCTCTTGATTCTGCTCATTTCACTCTGTTATTTCAAACAAGTCTTTCCATGTTTTTCTGAGACCATCAAGCTCACCATTTCTCATAGCACAACATAATAATAAGCATTTATGAAATTCCTGCATTGTGCCAGGGACTATACTAAGCGCTGGGTATACAAGAAAAGGCAAAAAGATAGTCCATACTCTCAAGGTGCAAGGAAATAACATAGAAGATAAATATAAGGTAGGTAGAAGGGAATACAGCGAGGAGACCAGCGGCAGGAGTGATGGGAGAAGGATTGTTACAGAAGGTGGGATCTGAGCTGAGTCTCGCAGGAAGCCAAGGAGGTCAGGAGTCAAAAGGGAGGAAGGAGAGAGAGAATTCTAGGCATGGGGTGCAACCAGTACAAAAGCATAGCCGGAAGACCACGTGTGAGGAGAGTAAAGTAGGCCAGCGTTGCTGGAACATTGAGTGTCTGGAGGGGAGTAAAATGTAAGAAGACCGGAAAGGTAGGAAGGAGCCGGGTTACAAAAACTTTAAAGGCAGATCCCTGTGAGGTAAGGGGGTATAAGGGCCATTAGCCCTGTTTTAGAAAAGAGGAAAATGAAGATCAAAGAATTAATGTGATTTGTCCAGGATCACACAGTAAGCCAAGGGATGGGTGCTCTCACTGCTTTGGCCTCCTAAAAGGACACTTGATCTTACTCCCCGGGTGACTTAGTCTTAGTTCGGTTGGCTATTGTCCAGAGAGGAATGGGTCTCCTGAACCAAATGGGGATCACTGGCTCTGGATGAGGAATGTGACAGAGTCATCTTGAAATCCCATGATCAAGTGACCTCCCACTGACACTTGCCTTATTTGTTTTTTGCCTTGTCCCTTCCTGGGGAGTCTTTTGTCTCTGAGGACCGCCTCTGCTACTCTCTTTGGATTTGCCTATGGAGAGGTCAGTGTAAATAGGAGTAGAGTTCTTGACTTCAGGAATGATCCCAAACCATCAAAACTTGGGGAGCAGTAAGACCATGTTACAGATGGGGAAAACCGAGTGGGACTGCCAGTCAAAAGTCTAAATCTAAAGTACCTATATTTATTAGCTTCCCAGAAATACCCAGGGTTAGAGGAAAGGCAAGTCCAATGTTCTCCACCATGTATATGTTAAAGGAACTGGGGGGGGGGGGGGTAGAATAATAACCTGCACTGATATTGCATTTTTGATTACAAAGTACCTTCCTAATAACAATTCTGCAAGGCAGGTAATGCATGCATCATTATCCCCATATTACAAATGAGAAAACTGAGATTCACAGAAATTAAGTGGCTTGCTCAGGATCACATATATAATAAGAGGTAGAACCATGGTTTTCAGAACTTTGAACTCTTGATTCCAAGTTTAATTCTATTTCCTTTCAGGAAACAGAGGGGATGACCTATGAGTACCCCCTGAGACCACACAAAAGCCCAAGTTCCCAGCGTTATCTTAGGGACCCTGAAGCATGCAGAGGAAGGGCCAGAGCTAGGTCTAATATTGAATTTGGCAACTACTCACATGGAATGGTGTAAAGAATGCTTTCCTGGTCAAAAATATCTCTTCCACTGCCTGGAGGAAAAAATATCTCCCCCATTGTCTGTGCCTGAAATTCCACCATTAGGGCACTGTTCCTTTGGGCCTTGAAGATTTTTGTATTTCCAGAATTCTTTATTAATAATGTAAACACTCTTGAGAATGGGGAGTCCTTAAGCTGGGGTAAAACTTAGAAGTTTCTGAGCCTCTTAGAAGAGTCTAGGGGCAAAGGAAAACTCTCAAACTGAGTTCAGAGAATTGCTAAGAATAAAATGAACAGTCATGGCCCAACAGCAGTTTATCCCAAAAGGAACTTGGAACTTTAGTGGACTATGAGCTCAATGTGGATCAACATTGTTTAATGGCTGTTGAGAAAGGTAATGTAATCTTAGGCTACATCCAGAGAAACTTAATATAAGGAAAAACTTGCTACCATTTAGAGCTAGTGGAATGTTCATTGGGTTACTCTCCAGAAAACTTCCCTAGGTGGTTTAGTATTAGTTCGGTGGGCTGTTGCCCAAACAGAAAAGGGTCCCCTAACCCACGTAGGGATCCCTGGCTCTTTGGAGGCAGTATGTTTTCCCTCAGTGGGGGTGGGTAGTGGGTGGTGGGTCTTCAAGCAAAAGTTGGAAGGCCACTTGTCCAGTATGCTGGGGAAAGGATTCTTGGTCAGGTAGGGGCTGGCCTAGGTGGGCCCTGAAGTCCTTTCCATCTCTGAGGTCCTGGGACTCTTTGACCCTGAGTGGGTAGGGGTGGGAGAAGAGCCCCTGAAAGTGGGGAAGGGGGCAAAGCCAAACTTTTGCCTCCTCCAAAGTTTGCCAAGGGTTGGCGCTATGCCTTGAAGCCTAGATCTGGCTGCTTTCCTTCCCCGTTGTCTGGGCGGTTTTTGTTCCTCCCAGCTGGACTGTCCCTTGCATTAGGCGAGGGTGGCCTACCCTCTTTCAGACTCAAGCCAAGAAAGCCAAGAAGAAACGTTCCTTCTGAGGCTCTGGGTGGCTTTCTTCTGGATATGTGGGTGGTAAGGGCTGGCTTGTGTGTCCCTCTCTCAGGACACAGCTGGCCATTGGAGATTCCCATTTAGCTGGACTTGGCCAGCCAGTGGGGGAGTCCCAAAGGAGACTGGCTCAGCAGGACTCTGGGAAGAGATTGGCTTGTTGGTGGCTGTTAAACTGGCCGTTGGTGTTGGCCCTGTTATCAGCCCCTTATCTGCCGCCTCTCAATCCTGTCCCGGCTGTTACACCATCGCTCTCAACCGCCCCTGTGGTCCCCCCAAAACAAACCGTTACTTTGTTTCCGTTCATGGTGGGGGAGGTGAGGAAGAAGCTGGCGGGAGAGGGAACTGTCTGTTTAATTAATCATTCCAGGGCCCTGGGAAGCTCATTAAAGGCATTTCCACCTCTTCCTTGGGGTAAGCCAGACTCAGGCCAAACCCCAGAAGCAGAAATGTGCTTTCAAAAGTATCAGAGGCCTGGGCCTTCAGTGAGCAGCCCTCCCTCCACTCAGTGCTGAGAGTGAGGATGTGTGTGTGTGTGCACACACATGTGCACAAGTACACGCTTGGGAGTAAATTTCTAAGTGGCCACCTCTAAATGAACATTGATCCACGTCCACGTATAAGCCCTTGTCTGGGTATTTAGGTTATTGGTGTATGTGTGTCAAGGTGTGCCAGTACGGGCATGTCTTTGTGAGTCTGTTTGTGTGTCTGTGGGTAGGTAGGTGTGTGTGCCCCTGTCTGCTCATGTTGAACCATCTATGTGTGTTTAGGTGGTCTATGCATGTGTGTGTCAATGTGTTCGAGTATGTGCACGCCTTTGTGAGCATTGCCTGTGTTTGTGAGTGTGTATTTCCCTGCAAGTGTATGTCTAATGTGCGTGTGTGAGAGTCTGTGCCTGTGGCTGTGTGTGAAAGGTGCTACAGGGATTTCTAATTCTGCCTAATTACCAGCCTTGGAGAAATTTAAGAGGCTTCGAGCAAAGGTCGAACTCCACCTGTTTATATTACATTTCATTTTTGACAGTTCCCACAATGGTACAGATAAGTAAGAGATTAGGGCAATCTTTTCTAATTAAGGTAATTAAAAAACAGCTATTATTGCACCTTTCATCTGAATGGGAAAATATTTACTTGTCCATACTGCAGGACCTTAAAAGCCTTTCAGGAGGTCTGTTTTGACACACCCTACATGCCACCTCCGGTGCCCTCCCACTGGAATAAGGCCTGGTTTTCTTTGAGAACAGCAAGGCCTGAGATGGGAGTCCCCAGTGTGTGGCTGGCAGGAATGGGAAGTGCCACTGGCCAGGCTTTCAGCAAACAGACTCTGGCCTAGTCCTTGCCAAGGGTTATTCACCCAGGCTTGGGAGAAGGAAGGTTTGCTGATCAGAAGGCTGGATTTCAGTGACTTGTGCCTTTGTGGTTTCCATTTGGTGAATTTGGGTTTTGTTTCTTCTCTTTCCCCTTTCCCTGGTGACCACCAACCTTTCTGGGGAAACTCTGCTGCCCTGGACAATCCCAAAGCCACTTTCAGGGAAGTAAAGTAACTGGAATTCATGAAAACATTGATGAGCAGAAGAAACGTTTACTTACAGCTTGCTCAGCAGTTTAGCCTCGAGACAAGACTGAGAGACGGGGTGATGTTTCCATTTGGGGATTTCAGCCCAGTGATAATAGCCTAATTTCCTGTGTTTGTCTCCTAGTGGAGTTGCCCTGGGGAATGTGATCTAGTTTCCAACTTTTAAAGCATCACTAAGAACCCAATGATTTGTTATAGCTTGGGAGAGGTCCTGGATAGCAAAGTTTTTCATGGAGATTGAAAATAACTTTGTGATATTGGAAAACTGAGGGGTTTTTTTTTTTGACAGTGCAGCTTTTGGGACAGGGCCGAGGAAAGGGCCACAGAACAGAACCATCAGCAGGGCCATCGATATTATTAACTTTAGACAAATGGACACTGCTTCCAGGATGGGAGAGCCGGTGGGGCAGATGGAAGGGGACGTTCACTACCTCCTGGGTGGTCAAATAGGTGAGGCCAGAATGCCCTTCTGTCTCCTCAGGCGTATTCCTTCACAACGGATTTAGATTCTATGCCTCCATGGTCGAGGTTTAAGCTTCTACATGCTAATCTAATTTATAGGCTGTTCCTCTAATCCTCTGACTGTGAAATGAAAGTGTATTCTGAGAACTCGTTCCAGAAACATCAGGGCCAGCTGCCCTCAGGAGAAGGGCCACATTCCTGTCCAC
This sequence comes from Phalanger gymnotis, assembly GCA_028646595.1. Classification (NCBI taxonomy): domain Eukaryota; kingdom Metazoa; phylum Chordata; class Mammalia; order Diprotodontia; family Phalangeridae; genus Phalanger; species Phalanger gymnotis. The sequence continues at coordinate 280,959,121 of CM053625.1, read as the reverse complement.
TTTCCTTCTCTAGCCTAGATCAGTAACTTCATTGTGAACCAAAAGCCCTCAACTTCCCCCAGGATCTCCTTATTTTCATTTTTTTCTTTTTAAAATGTTATTTTTGTTGGTGACTTTTGTTTTTATATCACATTCATTCCTGCATTTTTCCCTCCCCTCCCTGTCCCCTGCCATAATAGCAACTAGGCTTGGCAGTGACTAGGGCCAGGATCAGGAGCTGATGAGGGCTTGCACCAGGGCAGTGGGTAGTATCAGAGGGGAGAAGGGGGCATGTACCGGAGATGCTACACAGGTAAAATTAGCAGGACTTGGCCACTGATCGAGTATGGGGAAAGAAGTGATGAAATAAAGCGGGGAGTTGAGTCTAGGGGACAGGGAGGTTGCTAGTGCCATCCTTAGGAATTTGGGGAGAGGAAGACTTTTGGGGAAAGATAATGAGTTCAGTTTAGACATAATCTTGAAGCACTTGAAGCACATGACCACACGGTGGTTAGAAGAAGTGATACAAGGACCCTCTTAAGGTCTCTCAAGAACTTTGGAATTGTGTGACACGGGAGACCCTGGCACAGGACCACTCAGCATGGTGTGCCCACGTCAGATAAGGCGCTGAGCTCTATGAGCAAAGCAGAATTGAAACAGCTCAAAGGCAACGCAGGATGTGCAAGTTTGGAGTAACCACCCCATATGCTCACACCGACTATTTGTGCCCGACCTGTGGTAGAGCATTCTGAGCTCATATGAGTCTGATCAGCCACAGTAGGAAGCACTGAATCTTGACTGAAGCATAGTGATGTCATTTTGGTCCTCTTGGAGAACGAACCAACCAACCAACATGTTAGCTACTATTTTTAAACTTCTAAGGTTTGTAAAGCACTTTATACACATCATCTCATCTGGCCCTCACAATAACCATTATGTGGCCGAAGAGACTAAGAGAATGAAGTGACATGCTTTGGACAGGTGTGTGTGCCAGGACTCGAATTTGGACCCAGGCCTTTCCAACTCCAGTTCTAACACTCTATCCATGTTTCTGGCTGCCTTAATGCTATAACCCAAAGGAACAGAACACCAATGGTGGAATTCCAGGCATAAGGTAGATTGGGGAAGGGTTTTCTTTCATATTCCTCATATCATACTTTATGACAATCTATTACATAGGGCTACTTTGTATTATTATATTTACTCAGTTGTTTCAGTCATGTCTGACTCTTTGTGACTCCATTTGGGGTTTCTTGGCAAAGATACCGTAGTAGTTTATCATTTCCTTCTCCAGCTCATTTTTCAGATGAGGCAACCGAGGCAAACAGGGTTAAGTGACTTGCCCAGGGTCACCCAGCTAGCAAGTGTCTAAGGCCAGATTTGAACTCTGGTCTTCCTGATGCCAGGCCTGGTGCTGTCTCTACCACATAGCTCTCCAGAGATTACTATATAGCCTATCCTATATTTTCAAGTCAGGCTGTTCTGAATTTCCTCCTTTATTACTTTCTCACTATCCCATGGCACTGTCCAGAAACATGTGTCCTCATCTCATATATGAACTGGAAACACCAAGTCATCAGCCTGCCCCTGATGATGACCAGACCCTTGGTACTCAACGCAGAGGGACATTTAAAAGGAGGTCAACTCAGGCAGCAGTGAATGCTACAGGGGAGGAAAAAATCATAAGCTAGCAGAAGATAATTGGGGGAAACCATAGGAGGGTTTTCCTCTCCAAGATCCAGGCCTCTAAATAAGTTCTGAGTCATCTAATGAATAGGGACAGGGAACGATGCCAAAGGGCAGCTAGGTGGTGCAGGGGATAGTGCACTGGGCATGGAGTCAGGAAGACTCATCTTCCTGAGTTCAAATCTAGCCTCAGATACTTAGCAGCTGTGTGATGCTTGGCAAGTCACTTAACCTGTTTGCCTCAGTTTCCTCATTTGTAAAATGAGCTGGAGAAGGAAATGGCAAACCATTCCAGTATCTTTGCCAAGAAAACCCCAAATGGAGTCACAAAGAGTCAGAAATGACTAAACAACAATATAAGATGCCAAAGCTATGGTGAATCCAATGATCAGTTTTGCTCCGCCTCCTAATGTAGGACAGGAAGAGATTCTAAGGTCTGTACAGAACGTCCATAGTACATGAAGCGGGGGAATGGAAGTCGGGAGGTCGGCATTCTCTTCTACCTGGACTATGCCTGTGTGACCTCAAGCAAGTGTCTTAACTTTTCTGGGCTTCAAACATCCCTATCTGTAAAATTAGAAAGGGTTGGACAAAATCAGAGATTTTCTACCGTGTGTGTGTGTGTGTGTGTGTGTGTGTGTGTGTGTGCGCGCACATGCACGTGCACATGTGTGCAAGTACACATGTGCCATATGGCCCTCTTCTCAGAATAATGTTTTTAAATGTGTAAAATAAAATACCTAGGATTCTAAAGGAAGTCAAAGATTAGGAAAACTACTGATGTAATTTTTTTCTACCTAATGCTACACATCCTCTGTCGGGACACCAGGTTAAGAATTCCTGGGTGAGATGATTCCTTCATTGTCCCTCTTAGGATTTTAGAAATGATACCACAAGGAAAAGTTGAAGCTGAGATTTTGAAGGTCAGTAGCTTTTAATAAAAATTTATTTTAATTCGGAACTAAAACACCTATAAAGAGTATTTCTATTCACACAGCAGAAAACACAAAAGTTTCTCTATGAAACACTAAATATTTTCATACCATTTGTTTTTTTAAAGCATGTAATAAATCCTACATGTTGCTTTCCAGCTTATTTGTGCATCCTCCCTTCTGCATATTTAAAAAATAAAATTAAACCAATTAAATTAAGATTAATTTTAATTAAAGTAAAAATTAAATTAAAAAAATTCCTGGCCCTCTTAAAAGACTTTTTTTTTTCTTCATTATTGTTGACCCACTCTCCCCTCAGTGAACAGAAATTTTAAAATGTGAGGAAAAGATTGTTGGTCAGATGACACAGTAAATAAAGCACTAGATTTGGAGCTCAAATCTTGCCTCAGACACTTATTAGCTGTGTGACCCTGGGAAAGTCACTAAATGTGTTTGAGCCTCAATTTCCATTGGTTAAATGGCAAAGGATGAAGAAGTCAAGTAGTTGGGATAGATAGGCTCTCACTTCCCTTCCAGATTGACAGCTGTTAGGAATCAGAGCCCAAAGCAGGGCTCAGAAGCCAAGGATGAGACAGTACAGTCACTCCCAAGAAATCCAGGATGCATGCCTGGCTATTATTTCATAGTGACTTAGAGCATGTCAGAAAGGCAAAGGCTTTAATGTAACTGGATAGAGATTTCAGTGCAAAGAGGAACAGAGTCCAGGCTGTTGCTGGACCAAATGTTATGGTTGTGGAAAGAATGGTGGACTTGGAATAAAGGAGAGATCTGGGTTTGAATCTCATCTCTAAAGCTTGCTAGCTGTGTGACTATAAGTAGAATGCTTAATCCACCCAGGTCTCAGTTTCCTAATCTGTAAAAATGGGGATGATAATGCCTGTTCTACCTTCTTCCCTGAAATATTATTATAAAGATTAAGTGGCAGAATGTATACAAAGTGTTTTTGCAGACTTTAAAGCAAATGCAAATGTCAGCTGTTACTCTGTTATTTAGCCCCATATGGGGAGAAGAGACCCCTCAGAGGTTAAGGGACCCTGTTGATGATGAGAGGGGTCATCTTGAGATTGGGGATTTCACTGGTTTCAGTGGCTGATGCCATTTGGAAGGTCTTCATTGACCTCTTGGGTGGCAAGCCCCAGGTGCAGAGTTGGGAGAAACATGGGGAAAGAAGATGGGGAAACTTTTAGTGGGATTCTCTGTGTTCTCTGGGCTTGGACTCAGTGTGGTGTAGCAGAAGGGACATGGACTGAGACCCGAGATGTCGGGTTCCTAGTGTTGCCATTCCATTAGCCAATTGGGAGAACTTGGCTATAGAGATTATCCTCTCTGGACTTCTGTGCCTCCATTTGTAAAACTGGAATAAATAACCACCCAGTCTATCTCATAGGTACATTGAAGAATCCAGTGGAAAAGCTGGAGCCCAATGGAATGGGAGTCTTGGAGTCTGATGACCTGGGGATGAGTCCTGAATCTGACCCTTGATCTTTGACCCTGGCCAAATCATAGTCTGTCAAGGCCTGTTGTAGAGGCCCAGTGCAATGGTCTATGTCAAAGGTTTGGCAGATTGCTAAAGCACACTCTGAGTGTTAGTTGGGTTATATAAATGAAGGGCCAGGAGCGGAAGACAGTCTAAGTGCTCCATTGGCATCCTAATGAAGGAGTATCTTCAATTTATCCTGCCTATAGCTTGTTTAGATGCAGATGTTTGAATGCTGCCTCCCTTCTCTTCCCCTCCCGGCCCATTAGACTGTGAACTCCTTGAGAGCAAGGCCTGTCTTTTGTCTTTCTTTGTATCCCTGGTGCTTAGCACAGTGCCTGGCACATAGTAGGTCCTTATTAAAGGTTTATTGACCGGCTGGCTTTACCTTTCCAAACTTCTGTTTCCTCATCTGTAAAATCAAGAGGTTGGTTTAAATGTCTAAGGTTTCTTCCAACAATAAAGTTCTATGAGGCTTATATGTGATAGTTTATGGTGTCAACCAACAAGCACTCACTAATCGCCTACTATGTGCCAGGCACTATGGTGGCATTAGACAAAAATACAACATGGTCCTAGCCCTCAAACTTTCATTCTATTTGGGTCAATAGTTTTTCTGAGTGAACCCTTGTCCGAACTCAGAAATCAATGGGAAAGTGCGATTTGGTTTACAAATTTGATTTTAAACATAATTTTCCAGAAACACAGACATTGTGTGAAACGGACAACCTGCATCATCTGTACTTGTTTGTAGCTTTCTTAAAATCCCTACCTTCCAGTAAAACTCAGCTCAAGGGCTGTGTACTATCTGAGCAGCACTTTTCATGATTCCCTAGTCCATAGGGCTTCCTCTTCCAGGCCTCCAACCACGGCCTTGTATTTACTTTATTCGCATATTATCTATACCTGTCTGTTTCCTCAATAGGTAAGCTCCTAAATTGTCAACAAGAATTTATTGAGCACCTACTAGGCCAAGACAGTCAAAAGACAAACCCATTTCTCCAGAGCTCATAGTATAAGGAGGAAGAAAATATCTCAACAATAGTACGAACAAGCTATAAACAGGATAAATTAGAGATAATCCACAAAAGGAAATCTCTGGCATTAGAAGAGGGTCAGAAAAGGGCTGCTTGAAGAAGATGGAGTCGTAGCTGGGACTTGAAAGCCAAGAGACTGAGATGGGAAGGCAGAGGCCTAGAGGACAGAGAATGAAAATGTTGGTCTTGGGTGAGGAGGCCAGGGTCACTGGACTGAAGAGTTGTCTAGAAGAGGGAGTAAAGTGTAATAGGATTGGAAAGGTAACACCGTGCCTGGCACATAGTAGGTACTTACATGCCTATTGAGTGACTGAACTAAGTTTTCTTAAATTGAGTATAGAGCGAAGAGCCAAATTTGAAATCAGGTCTCCCTGACTCCGGGCCCAGCACTCTGTGCACTGTGGTGCCCCATGGCTGCTATAAAACCAGTCTCTACATCCTGACCTAGTGTCTCTCCTGAGCTCTAGTCCTACATTTAGGTCTAGTCAGGTGTCCTTAGTTTTCATACTAGGTCTGTAACTTTTGTAACAGGTTCAGCCTCTCTGAGCCTGTTTCCTCCCTCACCTGTAAAATTAAGATAATAATATTTATACTATCTACTACATAGGGTCGTAGGGAGGTTGAAATGGAATAATACATGCAAAATGCTTTGCAATGCTTAAAATTATCTAAATGCATGTCATCATCATTATTAGTAATAGTAGTAGTAGCAATGGTGGTGATGGCAGCAGTGGTTGTAGTAGTAGTGGTGGTAGTAGTGCTAACAATGACCTTGGACAAGTGATTCAACCTCTTGGAACTCAGTTTCCTCTGCTCTATTAAGGCTAAATTAACCTTCTTGCCCTACTCACTATAAGGTTAATGGGGAATAAGATCAATAGGCCTCCTGTAGAGTTCATTAAGAGAAGCTTGCTTGCTTATAGGAAGGCTTACACACCTTTTGTCAATTTCTAATTAGGTGCTGAACCTGAAGAGTATATATTCTGAGAGGTGAGCTTTTGCTTTGGGGGCTTGTTTATGAGAAAGATGTTGTGATTCCCTGGTTGAGACTCTGAGTGGCCGTAGGTTCAGAGCTCCCCAACTCCTCAGAGGTCAAGGCTCTCTCCATTCCATAGTGGATGTAAAGCTTTGATTCAGGTGGTAGAGCCCTGTCTGTTGGTCTTTATTTCTTGTTTCTGTATTTCCTGTGTTTGTATTTTATATGATTAAAAAAGAAAGATTGTTGCCCCCTGAAACAGCTGTCTTTCCTTAGTAAAGCAGATAAAAGAACCCGCACTAGCAGCCAACCTGGGTATGCCAGTGTGGTTGCTGTTGTACTCAACTCACTGAGTAATTGAGATCTGTGTTTAATGATATGCAAATGTAAAGTGTTATTATTATTCTTATTCTCCTTCAGTCATGTCCAACTCTCTGTGACCCCATTTGGGGTTTTCTTGGCAAAGATGTTGAAGTGGTTTGCCATTTCCTTCTCCAGCTCATTTTACAGATGAGGAAACCGAAATAAACAGAGTTAAGTGACTTACCCGGGGTCACACAGCTAGGAAGTGTCTGAGGCCAGATTTGAACTCAAGTATTCCTGACTCCAGTGAGCCACCTAGCCGCCCCATTGTTATTTTTTGGGCCCTTTGTGTAGTGTTCCCTGCCCTTCAGCCAGATTCTAAACTCTTTGCCTGATTTCCCCAAACACCTGGTATATAATCTGGCACCCTGGGCAAAGGGATGGGTGGGTAGGGGAAGCTCAAATGAGTCATTGACCAACTGAATGGTAGCTCTGGAGCTTTCTGGAACAAATAAAGCTATTGAAAAGTCGATCATTTGTGTGTTTTTTCAAGTGAATAAATTCCTCAGCAGCATCCTGAGGCCCCTCTCTTGACTCCACGTAGAGGGCAGGACAAAAATGTAGCCCAAAGCAGAAATATTATGGGATTAGTTGGTTTTCCCCAAACAAACCCTGAGGCTGCTGCTCAGTCTCCAAAGAGTTTTGGTTTAAGCCTTTCCTTGGGATTAGAGACAGCTGGTAATCAACCAACCTCCCTCTGCCCCCTGCCCTACCTTCTCCTCAGTAACTGGTGCTGGGTGACCATACCTGAAATCCTCTGCTCTTCTGCACTGTGAGGCTCTGAGGAATTTGGGGTCAGTTGGAAAAGGCTCTCAGTTATTTTTGGTGGGTGTGCAGCCCTTCCAGTGAATATCAGTGTCTCCTGGAGAGGTGGGTGAATTTTTTATTTAAGGAGGGGCTGAACAACTAGGAACCTGTAAAATGGCACGGTGGTCTGCTTGTCTCTCCTTCTCCCCAATCCTCCTCCCCTCCCATCTCTCCTAAGCCTTCAGGTTTGACCTAGGGATTGTCTCTGCTGATCCCCCTGGATGCTGATAATAATAGCTCTTCCCTGGATCCTAAACCTGGGGTCTGAGAGGTTGGTCCAGGTGAAGTGGAGAGGAATATAATGCCCGGAGACAGCCCTGAGCCCAGTCTGCCTGACCTCGTGCAGTGTCTGGACTTTACTTACCCAGTTCTGCTGTCTGATGCCCGAATCCAGCAGCACTGCAATGTCAAGGTCAGAAATTTCTGGTCCTGGACCTTGTCTCCATCCCCCCTCTTCCAACACACACACAATACCCCTTAATGTTAGTGCCTTTCTTCTGTTCTTTATCTCTCATTTACTATCTTGTCTCTGCAAGGTATTGGGGGCTCCTTGAGGACATGGGATTAGTTTTTGCCTGTCTTCATATCCCAAGTGTCCTGATAACTCAGTAAGCTCTTAATAAATGGTTATGGCTGACACACACACACCCTTGAGCTGGGGCTAACCTAGTTTCCTACAGATCCCAGACTTGGTTGGTACAATCAGATACCACAAAGAATGAGGAACATTCAGTTGGCGGAAGCAGGGCCCAGTACTAAAGGGAAAAGGGAGGGTCAGAATCAGGATTTGCTAGGTGGCACAGTGAATAGAGAGCTGGTCTGGAGTCAGGAAGATTCATCTTCCTGAGTTTAAATCTGGCCTCAGACACTTACTAGCAGTGTGACCCTGGGCAAGTCACTTACTCCTATTGGCCTCAGTTTCCTCATCTGTAAAATGAGCTGGAGAAAGAAATGGCAAACCATCCTAGTATCTTTGCCAAGAAAATCCCAAATGAAGTCAGAAGAGTTGGACATAACTGAACAACAACAGCCTAAAATATCAGGGAATGTTAGAATTGGCAAGGACCTTAGTGATCATCTCCTGTAACCCCCCTCATCTGACACATAGGGAAACTGAGAGAACCGAGCCCAATTCTCCTAGCCCTCCTTCCTGCACACTTCTCTTTACACAACACCCTCTCTGCCCTAACCCCAGAATCACCCCTCCCACAGTCTTTCCCCTGCCTGCCCAGATCTGATCCATTTCTGGTTATTGTGGAGGGAGGGAAGGAGGCAGGCAAGCAGACGTCACAGTAAATGGAAATGGCATGTTTTGGCGGGTCCTGGCCTCGGGGCTGAAAACTGTTTATTTGAATAATTAAGAACAAGTCTTCAACTGAACCGCAAAATCAGCAGGAAACCTTTGTGTTGGACTGTATGTCTCAGTTTCCTCTCATTCCCCAGCACACAGGGGTGGAGTGAGTTGCCACGGTCCCAGCCTGGTCTGCGTAGGCACTAGGTCTGCTCAATCCTTAGAAGACCCCAGGACCCAAATGATGGGGTGTCAAGCATTCAATAAGCATTTATTAAACTCTTTGTATGTGTTAGGCACTAGACTAAGTACTGGGGATAAAAAGAAAGGTAAGAATAATCCTTAACCTAAAAGAGCTCCCTTTCAAAGGAGGGACACAGCTAGGTGTGTACAAAATGTAACCGGGGTGGACAGAATGGGATCTCAGAGAAGGGCCCTAGCAGCTGGGAAGGACCAGGCTTCCTGCAAAGGAGGAGATCTGCATGGAGTCTTGAAAAAAGCTAGGGAGCTAGAGGTGAAGAAGGAGAGCATTCTGGGCCTAAGCCTAAGCCAGTGCAAAGGACAGATGTGGGAGACAGAGTGTGGTACGGAAGCAAGAGCCTCTAGGTAAGGGAAGCCGGATCCATAGAGTATACAAAGCGAAAGAAGACTGGTGAGGTAGGATGGGGTCGTGTAATGAAGACCTTCAGGTGCCAGACAGAGGGCCTTATGCTAGAGGTAAATAGGGACCCTGGAGAGATTTCAATGGAGAGAGTGTGTGTGAGAGAGAAGTAAATGCAGTGAGAAGCCCAGGCACTTTTTAAGTGCTTAAATGGGTTTAAAATCAGAAGAAGGCTTCTTGGGAAAGGGGGCACTTGAGTGGATCTTGTAAATGGGTCTTTTTCTGATAGGTGGAGATGGGAAAGATATTCCACGTGTTCCCTCTCTCACTGGGGCCATGGCCATGGAGAACTAAACAAAACCCCAATTGCGCCCATCTTGGCCCTCCTTGGGGCCGACTGACCTTAGATGTTTGCAGGGTATTTCTGGGTTTTAGGAGAGTGGTGAGCTCCCTGCCACCTGGTAGATGTTTGGTAGTTTTCTTATACATTATTTCCTGCTTCCCATGAACTATTTAACTGCTTATCAATTCTGTGCTAAGATTTAAAATGCTGCGTATGTGGTAAGCACATTTGCTGACTTCTGTGTCAGAATTGACCATGTTACAAGGTCCCAGAGCTGGCACTCCCTGCAAGAACAGCAGGTTCGACTTCTAATTGGGCAGACTCCCCAGATTCACATGTTCCTTGACCTCAGTGAGTTGGGGCCACTCTCTAGAGAGAGGCAAGCTGAGGGATAGATCCCAGGAGCACAGAGAATTAAGTGACTTAACCCGGGTCAGATGGCGTCTGAGCTGGAATGTGAACTCAAGTCTTTCTGATCCCCGCACCAAGCTACCTCTCATAGAAAGTAACTGACCCAGGTGGTAAGCATTTATTAAACACCTACTGTGTGCCAGGCACTGGGATACAAGGGAAAGAAAAAGACAATCATTGCTCTCAGGAAGTACATGGTCTAATAGAGGCAACAATGTGAAAACAGCCACATATAAATGAGATAACTATACACACATATGTATGTATGAATAGATACATATATGTGCATACATGTATATATACACATATGTATATACATATATGGCAGCTAGGTGGCACAGTAGATAGAGCACCCAGTTCGGAATCAGGAAGACTCATCCTCATGAGTTCAAATCCAGCCTCAGACAGTTACTAGCTGTGTGACTCTGAGCAAGCCACTTAACACTATTTGCCTCAGTTTCCTCATCTGTAAAATGAGCTGGAGAAGGAAATGACAAACCACTCCAGTATCTTTGCCAAGAAAACCCCAAATGGAGTGATGAAGAATTGGATACGACTGAAACGACTCAACCACAACACATACACACATGTATGTGTGTATATACGCACACACATATATATATACATACATATACATTGCACATGTATGTATGTAAGTTAACATTTATATAGTGCCAGGCAGTGTGCATACATATACCACATATATATGTAGGCTAAATTGGAGATAATAAGCAGGGGGAGGGCATTAGCATTAAGGGGGATCAGGAGAGGCTTCTTGTAGAAGATGGTATTGTAGCCCAGACTTGAAGGAAGCCAGCAGGCAGAGAGGACAAGGGTAAGGGTGAGACTCCCCAGAGAGTGGCTATTAATGCCATCTGGTGGTTACACAGACAAAGGGAGCATCATGAGTGAAGTCCAGTCAGTTGAATTTATCTCTGTTAGATGGAATCATAAGAGAAAAGTATCTAGAAACACACGTTAAAGCCGGCGCACATGGGAAGCCCTCCAGGTAAGCAAAGGGTGCTCACTGAGAGCTTTTAAGCAGGGAAGTGAAAGCTAGGCTCTCTGGCCCTGATGTAGGGGACCATCCATGGGGCAGCCTGGGGGAACCACAGAATTTCTCGGACCCTTCCTCAGGAGGGGGACTTATAGGCCAGGTTTTCATTATTACCTCTCCTTTTCAAGTTTCAGCTTGTTCTTGGAATCCTCCCTTTTCCCCGCAGGGGAACCCAACTTGGCAGGCCTTGACAGGTATAAACCTGGGCTGGACACAGAGTGTTCTGGACCTTGCCAAACACCCAGAAGGAAGACAATAATGTATAATCCCCAGGCAAAGGTGGGGACGGAAGGAATCTCCTAGTTCCAGTCTCAGAGAAACTCCTTTCCCGCTCCCCCCCCCCCAAACCTGGCTTACTTTCCAGTTTCCTTTGACTGAACTGATAGATGTATAGAGGATGGTCTGGAGATAAGACTCTGGAAATCACTTAGGAAACTATTCAATCAATAAGCATTGATTAAGCACCTACTTTGTACCAGGATAGCTAGGCTACCTGCTGGGTCCTTTAAAGTGCAAAGAATGAAAAAAACGGTAATTTGTTCTGGCGAGAGGTAAGGAAGGCCTGGTGGCTCTGAGGATGGAGAGGAGGGGAGGATGGGAGAGACATTTCTGAGGGAGAATCAGCAGGATTTGTGGACTGATTGGATATTGGGGTGAGTGAATAAATAAAGTGAAAATAAAAATAAAAAGTCAATAAATAAAGTGAAATAAAGAAGGTCACAGATTTTAAAACTGCAAAGTTCTAAATCTAGTCCAATCAAATTATTTTAAAAATAGATTTATATTGGTATCTTTTGTTCTTAGATCACCTAGATTTCCCCCTTTATCTCTCTTCTTCCCCATTCCAGTAAGCCATCCTTATATCAAAGATTATTTTTTAAAAGCAAAAAAAAGAAAAAAATGAAAGAAGAGGAAAAAACATCAGTAAAACTCAGAAATACCTAAAAAATCTGGCATTACATGCAATATTCCATACTTGTAGGGATGCTTTCCCCTACCTAGGCAAAGGAGTAGGGAGAAGGGCCTTCCTGTATCTCTCCTTTACCAAGAGGATCATTTTATAGATAACAAAACTAAGGCCCAATGAGGTGTGGCAATTTGTCCAGGGTCACGCAGGAAGGAAGAAACAAAGTCAGGTTCTGATCTCTGAAGCTCTACTTCCACTGCAGGATGTCCTGAACTCTGGTCTAGCCTCTCACAGGACGATCGGGGGATTCACGGCCGTATTAAAGAAGAAGATGACTCCTAGGTTTTGGATTTGGGTTACTGGGAGGATGCTGGTCCTGCTTAAAGAAATAGAGAAGTCAGGAGGAGACACAAATAAGAGGCCAAATTAAGTAGCTAGGGAAAATGTTCAGCTCTTAGGAAAAAGCAAAAACAAAAAAACCAAACATTGAAAGGGCGAGGAGGAAGGAAAGAATAATCAGGGTGTTGCCATAGAACATGGATTGAGACCCAGATTAGGGCCCTGAAGGTTCTCTTGGAAACTCCTCTCAAATCTTGCCTCATTTTTCTCAGAAGTATTCCAAACATGAAAGGGGGAAGGATGGAGGGGATATGGATTTAAATGGCAAAACGACTAGCTGTTTCATGGTCTCAGGCATTAATCACGACAACCACCACCACCACCACAACAACAACCTGCCCATCTGGACCCTTTTCCCCTTCCCCCTTCCTTCCCTCCCCCCCTCCATAAGCATTGCCTAGGGCCCTGAGATTCATGAGATGGAAAAAGGGAGCTCTGATGGCTGATAATTGGTGGCTGGCCACTGGGAAGGCTTGGGTCTAGGAAATTAAACAAGATTGTGAGGCTTTCTAAATTTGTTGCAAAGCTGGAAGGCTGGTTACAGATTTACACAAATGCTTAAAGACAGGAAGGGAAATGAGATTATAATGATAGCTGGGATAGCTGAGAGTTTAACAAAAAAATACCAGACCCTGGTTAGAGTCATTAGCTAATTGACCAGAGCTGCTCTGGACAGTCATCTGTTTCAGCCGTTAATCTCCCTGGCTTTAGGTGATTCAAGGTGCTCCTTAATTCCATGCATTTTCATTTGCCCAGGCTGAGAGAGCTGGGACACTCCAGCCTATCCACACTTCCATCACCCCACCCCCACCTCCACCGCCCTGCCCTAGGTACAACCTGAAGGAGAATCACCCTCAACTTCTGCTCTAGGATGATAGAAATAACCCTGGTTCTTCAACTTGCTTCAGGAGTTCCCAGTCAGGCCTGGGCTGCAGGCACATTTGCTTGAGAGGCCAGTGAAGGAAATTGCAGGGGTGGGGTGGGGTTGGAGGAAGGCTACCTGGCTGCTGCTGATTATGGGGGAGAAGAGATGTTGTACATTTTACTGGGGAAGCCCTGCCTCCCTGCAGAAAGAACTGGGATGGGAAAGAAAGGAGGAATCATCATGGAAGTGATAGCTGGAGAGGCAGCCTTGAAAGATGCAGTGAAGGCCCATGGGTGGAGTCTTTGGATGGGGCCCAGCCAGCCTCTGCGTGTCTGTGGGTGAGGCTTGTTCCCTTTGGTAGAACCCACGGCCTACTCTTCCTCATGCTGAAGATGAGAGAGCACCAGTTACCTTAGAACTCCAGGTCTGACAGAGTCTGGAGGAGGTGTTGGTGTAGCAAAAACATCCAGGAGTTAAGACAGGCCTGGTCTCTTGCATTAATAACTGTGTGACCCTGCGCAAGTCTTGCAATACTCTGATCTTCAGTTTCCTCATCTGTAAATCAGGACTGCTGGGTGGCATGAGGGTTAGAGTGCCGGGCCTGGTCAGGAAGATCTGAGTTCAAATCCAGCCTCAGACACTTACTAGCTGTGTGACCCCAGGCAAGTCACTTTGCTCTGTTTGCCTCAATTTCTTCATCTGTAAAATGAGCTGGAGAAGGAAATGACAAACCACTCCACTATCTTTGCCAAGAAAATCTCAAATGGGGTCATGGAGAGTCAGAGTAGATTGAATAACAAATTGAGATAATAATAGCTGACATTTGCATACTATTTTAAGCTTTACAAAAGGCTCTGCAGAGAAAAAAGACCTAAAAACTCTAGGTAGTTATTATTACTGTTATCATTCTTATTTTACTAGAACTATCACCTTAATCAACCAGCATTTATTAAGCATTTACTAGGGCCCCACACCATGCTCAATGTTGTTGAGCGGTGTCCAATTCTTCAAGACCCCATTTGGGCTTTTCTTGGAAAAGACACTGGAGTGGTTTGCCATTTCCTTCTCCAGCTCACTTTACAGATGAGGAAGTGAAGCAAACAGGGTTAAGTGACTTGGCCAGGGTCACACAGCTAGGAAGTGTCTGAGGCCAGATTTGAACTCTGGAAGATGAATCTTCTGACTTCAGGCCTGTCACTCTATCTTCTGTGCCACCCAGCTATGGTAGATACTAAAGATTAAAAAAGAAAAGATGAAACAAAACGAACTGCTTGCCTTCAAGGAGTTTACATTCTAATGGAGGAGATCATAAGGGATGTCATCTATAGGTCCATTCAGAAGGTAGGTAACTTTTAAGCTCTAGCAGCTGGAGTATTGTGAGAAAAGGGTTTTGTAATGCTTAAATCTAATGTTTATAGAAATTGGAGTAGTCTTTGCAGTTGGTTAGATGCCTTATTCTGAGAGGCTAATGGGACCCTGTCCCTAAGGTTAGAGCCTGAGGATTCCCCATCATTGGGAAGAGAAATGCCCATCCCTTTAAGCCAAAATAGCTGGTCTGGTGAAAGTGAATTTGAGAGGCAGATTTTCTCAGGCTGGAATGATTACCCTTGGGCTCCTCTTGGGCGTTGGCCTCTCCTAGAAGAAGTAGGACCTCGGCAAGCTCCAAGATCTGCCCTCAGTTGTGGAGGCACTCTGTGGGCAGACCTACGGCCTCTGTCTCAGTCAAATAGATAATCCCTGGGCATGCAGGGGTCTAACTGTGTGCCTGCTACTCAAGAAGAGTCCCTTCTGGCTTCGGGGAAACAGGGCAGGAGAGACCTCTGCATGGACAGCAGAGGTCTCCTTGCTTCTCCCCAAAGATCAATCAACATGTCAACAAGGATTTATTTAGCACTTATTGTGTACCAGGCACCATGCAAAATGCTGGGAGAAGAAAGGCAAAAAGCCTTGTCCTCAAGAAACAGACATTCTATTAGGGGAGACAACATGCAAATAATTATGTGCATACTATGCAAATGAAAAATAATCTCAGAAGGAAGGGACCAAGAAAAGGCTAGCTCATCAATGGATATCCCCCTTCTGTCTCTTACACCTTTTTGCCTCACACAAAAATTCATCTGTCCTGGATGCTTTAAGCCAGGGCCAAAATATAGAGGAGGAATAGCAGGAAAAAGAAGAAGAGGAGGAGAAGGAAGTTGGACTACATGTCACTTCTTAATGGTCCCACTGGCTCTGGGTTTCCAAGAGTTTAGTATTCCTCATCTTGGAAGCTGTATGGTTCCACCAGTCTCCAGAGCTTTTGATGGGATGGGGTTCAAATACGGCAATACGTATGCTAGGGGAAAGTTGTTTATTTCTAGTGATTTATGGAGATTTTAGGCAACGATTTCTTTCCAAGGGAGGGAATCTGGTAATTGTTTTTGCTGCTTCTCTTTATTTATAACCTGGAGTATTATTGTTCACTTAAAGCAAGAGCCCTATGCTAACAGTATATGCAGCAATCTATACTATACTGATGCTGGAGAGGTGTGAGTGAGGGGTGGGAAGGGGAAATAGGGCAGTTTAATGGACAAGTTGGGATCCGTTTCTAAGCAGTAAATTGCCTCAATCTCTAGGTCCACTTTCCATAATAAATCTAAATTATTTGAGTCTGTTGATCCACTATGCTGGGGGCATCTCCATTGGCAACGGAAAATTAACATAGGTTGGAAGAGGGCCATGAGAAAATTAATATTGTAACAAGGCCACCGGAAGATTAATATTACAACAGGACCACAGGAAGATTAATCTGCATTGTAATAGCTCCTGGGAAATGAACATGCCTGTAATAGGGCCACAGGAAAGTTATCGCGATTATTGGGTCATGGAATACTTAACATGCCACGGACATGCATTAGGAAGTGACCACAGGTGAATTAACAGGTCTTTAATGATACCATGGGAAATCAACATGCATTGTAGCAAGGCCACAGGAAATCAACATGGACCATAACTGAGCCTTTCTTCATTGGAGCATGGCTGGGAATTTCACATTCATTATAATAGATCCAATGGAAAATCAGTATGCATTTGGAGCCCATGTGTTGATTGAGGACAGATGGACTGAGTTCAGTTTTAGAGGCTTATCAGCAATAAATACTCTCACATGGTTCACATCTTATCCCCACTCAAACAAAGGGTCTCTGACCTTTGAAAACCTCTAAATTTAGGTCTCATCCAGGGAGTCTGAGTCAGCTCTCCTGCTAACAGCCAAGGCAATCATGAAATGTTTGAAACATAAACATGGATTACAAAATGCATAAGGAAACTCTGACCCAAACAAACTCACAACATCAATAGGGAAGCATGGATAGAGTTGTAGTTTCTTTCATAAGGACTATGTGTCTATTTTCTCTTTGCCCTGGTGTCTCCCCCCACCCCACCCTGGATTTCCCTGGAAGTCTCAATCCGTTCTCACTCTGCTTCCTTCTGATCAGTCTGTCCATCATGCCCATTTAAATGGAGAGTCCAATCAGGTTGCTGATGCTCCTGAAAATCCCACTTTAGCTCAGAAACCCAATAATTAATGCCCCTGCCATTGCTCACCAGCCCTAAACACATGGATTGCTTTATTCCCAGCAACCTCTGCACTCCTTCAATGCATTATATAGGCAGCTATGTGGCATAATGTATATAGCACTGGATTTGGAGTCAGGAAGATGTGAATTCAAATCCTGCCACAGTTACTAACTGTCACTCTACACAAGTTACTTAATCTTTCTTAGCCTCCTTTTCTTCATCTATAAAATGGAGATAATTGTAGCATCTACTATTTGACTCAGTTCTAGTGCCTCTCCTCTGTCAATTATTTCTTATTTATCTTGTATGTGGCTTGTCTGTACTTTTTTTTTTTTTGCCATCTCTCCCATTAGATTGTGAGCTCCTTGAGGGCAGGGACTATCCTTTGTCTCTTTTTGTATCCCTAGCACTTAGCACAGTGCCTGGAATATAGTAGGTGTTTAACAAATGTTTGTTAATTGATTATTGTAAGAATCAGATCAAATGACATTATATATACATATGTACTAGTTTATTTGTACTAGGTAAAGCTCTATAGAAATGTTAGCTTCTTCTTCTTCTTCTTCTTCTTCTTCTTCTTCTTCTTCTTCTTCTTCTTCTTCTTCTTCTTCTTCTTCTTCTTCTTCTTCCATCCTCCCATGTACTTTCAGTCCACAGAGTTGTGAAAATGTAAGTTCTTATGTATGCTTACTATTTACTATCAGAAAGTCATAGGGAAATTACGAGACATAGTATACTAGACTTTAGCAAAATTAGCTGAAACTTCTTTTATAGGTTGTCTCATCCATTAGACTGTGAGATCCTCGAGTATATGCATTGTAGAAGAATTAACACATGCTACAATAAAGCCTCTGGAAACCAACATGTACTGTAGTAAGAGAAAATTAACATGTAGAGCCAGGAGAAAATTTACCCACATTGTTATCCAGTTGGGGATGAGGTCCAGAAAATGCCCTCTTAGAGCTCACATATGACTGCTATTAGTATTTGCAGAAGAGAAGTCACTGCTTAAATTTAAGCAGGAGAGTTTTTCTTGGAAGAGATAATACCAACTTTGGTGCCAAAAGGTTGGGTCTCAGAGAATTTTCCTTTGTCCTTTATTGCTTTTTCCTTTAGTTTTTGAAAGTTTTGGTCTACAAGGCTGAAGAGCAGTACGATCAAGACCAGAACAGGAGCGAGAGTTAAGGTCTCAGACAGCACAGATATAACATCTTCCTCCCTGAAAGCTGGCCCTGAACAGCAAGCCTGATGCAGTCTGCCAAGCTGCTCTTCATGCTTACCCTTTCCCCACTTCTGAGTCCCTTTTCCTTTCAGTGATTCCCAATAATGCTCCTTTGTCTTGGGTACATGCAGGGGTAAAAAAGGTCGATTGACTTATATTGAGGGATGAGAGACTGAAGCAGTCCCCTCTTCCTGGGTAGATTTGCATGTTTAAAAGGGAGTCTGGAAAGGGCAGTGCTTAAAAGAAATGACATTCTACTTACAAGCAGAATTTTAGGTGTCTGGGGGTGGGTATTTTTGGATATTTAGGGCCTTGTTGGTATACCCCTCCACCAAACCAAAGGTCCATTCTGATCCTCCACATTTTAACACTGTTTTACATTATTATTTAACTGTTTCATGTCTAACCACCCCCACACCCCATATTTCTGGGCCTAGGTCAAATCCCACCTTCTTCCTTGGCTTAAAAGTCAATGGAATCCAATGTCTTTATTATCCTGTATCATTTTCTCAGTTTTCATGGGTATTTCCCCAGCTAGACTATAAACTCTTTGAGGGCAGCAACCACTTCTTCCAGTCTTGATAGAACCTAATTTGGGATTGGGTACTACAGGAAGTATTTAGTAAAGATCTGTTGAGTTCCACTACCTTTTATGCCTATGCTTTCCCAGAATTTTGGGGCTAGGAGGGAGCTCAAGGGCTTATCTAATCCGGAAGTGTCAAATAGGGACCAAGGCTCAAAACTCCCGAGTGGGTCCTGAACTGAATTAAACTGTAAATGGGAAATATTTAGCCAAGCAATTAATAATATAATAAAATGTAGATAATGTGAACGGGTGATTTTCCAAGTCAATATGTGCTAGTAGAGATCCATATGTACAGCGTAGTGGCCCTTCTTCTATTTGGGTTGGACACCACTGATGTAGTCTATTCCCTTGCCTCTAGGTCAGGATCAGTCTCCTTGTTTTCAAAACTCTCCAGAGAAGGGAATTCTATTCTACAGCAGAGAGGCTGAGAGCTCTTCACGCAAAAAATTCCTTTGCTTCTCTCTCCTTTTTACCCCTCATCACCCATGAGGTGATAAGACTTTGGTTTTCTCTTTGTTGTTGTTTAGTCCTTTCAGTCAGACTCTTCCTGATCCCACTTTGGGGTTTTCTTGGCAAGTATACTGGAGTGGTTTGCCATTTCCTTCTTGAGCGCATTTTACAGATGAGGAAACTGAAGCAAATAGGGTGAAGTGACTTGCCCAGGGTCACACAGCTAGTAAGTGTCTGAGGCTGAATTTGAACTCAGGAAAATGTGTCTTCTGGACTCAAGGCCTGTGTAACAACAATGCTACTTGCAGCTGCTGTGGCTGTGTAAGGCCAATAACACCAGCACACAGAAAGGCTGCTAGCAGAGGTTCTTTGATTTGCTTTTCTAAGGAAAGCAACTTTAAAGGGTTTACAATCTCGCTTTAATTAAACATACACATATCATTCACTTAGTTCAGAGGAAAAAGTCTGCACTCTGAACTTCAGAGAAAACACAAACAGAAATTACAAGCAGAAATTATATAAACAGAGCAAATAACACAAATCAGCAGACAGAGCTTCTAACTGTCTGTCCATAGCAATATATACATAGTTACCAGAGAGAGAAGCACCAACATTTGGGTTTTCAAAGCTGGCGGGGGTGCCGGGGTGGAGGGCTCCTTAATGGCTACCCAGAGTCTCATCTGGCCAAATCACAGGAATGCTCTTCCAATGAATGAGCCCCCAAAGCAATATGCTAACCTCAGGGTCAGCCCACAGAGGGCATCACAACCATGTGACTCAAACTCATGTGACTTAAGCTTTCTTGTGACTCCAGCAGGTCATCAAAGACTCTTGATCCAATCAAAGACTTTTGATTGAAACAAAGACAAGACTCAATCAAAGGCACTTGATTACCTTAGTGCTGAGAAACACTAGAATGCCAAAAGAAAAAAAAGCAAAATAAAAAGTGCCACTTTGCTTGCCATTACAGCCTGGGACTCCATCCACTGCACCAGGTAGTTTTTCCTAGTCAGCATTTTTTGGTTTTTGAGGGCTACAGTTTGGCCATTTCGCAGAGATGGTAGTATCTGGTGCTCTGCTCTGGGCCCTCTAGTCCTGGTGGTTCCTCTTAAACCCATCTCCCAGAACTAAGCAAAACACCACAGGCAGTCCTTCCTAAGACGACTCAGAGTTAAGTTTGGATATGACTCCCACCTTTCTTGACCTTGGGTGGTAGGTCTACATGCAGAAAGGTACTATTGTTAACCAAGAATCACCTAACTGGAAATTCTTCAAAATATAGTTTTATGTTTCCTATTTCTGCATTTCCATTCAGCCAAGATATAAGGGCTGACATGAGGTGAATCACCAAAACAGAAAAATATATATTTTATATATGACTCTTCCCAGCATCTAGTATTTTTATGCCAACGCACTTCAATTCAGTAAACATTAAGTTGCCTACTGTATACAAGGCATTAAGGATGTAGAGACAAAAAGGAAAAAGGCCCTGCCCTCAAGGAGCTTATTTTCTACTGGAAGGATACAACACATATACAAGTGCAGTAAGACATATATGTCTATATGGGTTATCTAAATGTAGTTCGTGGGCAATATAAACTGATATGTCTGAAAACCAATCCACTCTTCTCCAAGGCACAATACAGTTTTCACTTTGAGGGAAGCTAGAAAAGGGCCACGACTAGGTACTTGTTCCTTCCCTTGCTTATCATCAGGAAGGGTATTAGACTAGAATTATATCTATCTGTATTTCCTACCCCCTACCCCATTATCCGTGGTTTAGGAATGTGAGTCTAATTTAGAATAAAAACTGCTTCCCTGATCACTCTTAAGGGGAAAAGGGTAGCCCCACGTTTATACCCAATTCTGACTTGGCCCCTTCTTACCAAATGCTTTTTACACAAAAGACCATCACAAATAGCAAATAATGAGTAGGAAACTTATTTATCCAAGCAAACAGAAATTGAAGAAGTTAATATATATGTATATGTTTGTATATGTACATATATACACAAATACATGTATATACATATATTAGAATGTACCATAGAGAAAATATATGAGCTTTTTAATGAGATGAGGCAAGATTTCACCTCCACAAAGAGAGGGCCAGATCTCACTCAAGGGAATCTGCAAAATCTATAGGGAGGCAAATCAGACATCACGGAATGCTGAGCTGACTTCTCCTGCATATCTGAAGTTTTTAAGTCTTTTCTTCTCTCTCAATGTTAGTTGAAGGCTTTAAGTCTTTTCTTCTCTCTTTATGTTAGGCTTCCCAAGTGTCCTTTTCCCAAGTTGCTCTGACAACAACTCCACTCTTCATGCATATCTACAGCTTTTGCATTCTCTCCACTAATTATTAGGAGTTACGTCTCATTCTACATGCACAGACACACACTGAATGTTCTAGTCTTGGGCCTAGTTATACAAGTAAGAATAGTATAAAGAAGTCTGAAGAAGGAGAAAGCATCAATAGCCAGATGGATTTGTACAGGACATAGCTCATGAGAACAAGAATTCTGAGAGAAGAGGAGAAAGTACATTCCATGAACAGGCTATGGCTTGTGGGAAGCTATGAAGGCAGGACATAGAGTATCAAGTTTGATAAGTAGATTATGGTACAATTTAGCAAAATTTTAGCACACCTTATTGCTATGGTTAAAATCGATGCTACTGGAAAACCTGGCTTTTCCAGGAGATGAGTCTCTAGATATTCCAGGCAAAGTTAGTTGAAGCATTTGCTGGAAGACCTTTGTGTATTTTTGCCAATAAGTGACCAACATTCCCAATCCATGTCCTAGGATTTGTCAGGACTCATCTTCCATCTGGGATGGCATGTACAGCTAATTCAGTGATGGAATACTGACAGAAGGCAGAGGGATGAACGTAATGGTTTCTTCATTAGGTTCTTTGCTTAGAGACCCTTGATGGTTATTGTCATTGATACAATTGCCTGTGAATAGCGTTTTGTGGTTACAAAGCATTTTTACAAATATCTCATGAGGACCCTGTGAATTAGGCATTGTAGTATTATTCTAATTTTATAATTTAGGAAATGGTCCAGAGAAGTTTCCTGATTTACACAAGATTAGACAGGAAGTTCATAGCAAAAATATGGATTCAAAACCCCGATCTCTGGACTTGAAATACAGTTGCATTTTGGTTACACTACATTCTTCCTTCCTCAAACATCCTAAGCTATTTTTCAGCATGACTTATTAGAAAACAACAATAAGGAAAGCTGGATTTTCAGCTAGAAGACCTGGGTTCAAATCTCATCTTGACTCCTCACTTTATTGCTCTGGGCTTTCTTATTCTGATACACAATAAAAAGGTATTAGAATAGCTAAACTTTAAGCCTCTTCCTAGCTCTAAATTCAGTGATCTTGCTTTATATATGTAGAAAGACTAACACTTTTGTGCCTACCATAATGCTAAACAACCATTTTGTTGCTTGCTACAATTCCCAATAGGGGCAGGAATACAGAATAAAGGTGAAGGCTTAGCCCTATTTTTACTTACTTTGGTTCCTCATTTTATTTGGGAACCAAATTTGGGAATATTTTGAAAGCTTAAGGGACTCTGATTAATACTCAGCCCTCATCTAGCTCTTCTAATGTTTTTTGGGTAGAATCCTGATGAGTTTTGGGGGCAGAGCCAAGATGGCAGCTGGAAAGCAGGGACTAGTGTGAGCTTCCCGCCAAGTCCCTCCAAAAACCTAAAAAAATGGCTCTGAACCAAATCTAAAACTGCAGAACCCATAAATTAGCAAAGGGAAGCAGGGCTGTAGCCGAGGACAGCCTAGATGGTATCTGGGTAAGGTCTATCCCGCACGGAGCTGGGAACAGAGTCCAGCATGGGCAACGCAGACCAACCAGACCAGGAGCCAGGTGGAGTGTGCCCTAGCACCCTGAATCAGTGAGCTGCAGCAGTTACCAGACTTCTCAACCCACAAACATCAAAGACAACAGAGAAGGTTAGTGGGAAAAGCTGCCAGTGGAAGGAGTTCTCAGGTTTGGCCACCGCCCCAGGGCTGCAGAGGTAGGGCAGCTACAGAACTACAGCTGCAGTTGCTGCTGGTCCCAGGCCCACCTGGTGGGAGGAATTAAGTGGCAGATCAGAGCAGGAGTGCAGAGCCTGCTGAAGATCTAAGTCCAGTCCAGGTTGAGGGTTCTTAGGGAAGGAGGAGTGCTGGTGTGGCAGAGCTGGCGCATCCCCCCCAAGCTTGGAACATAGTTCCCTTAACTCTACAAGCAGTCATACCCTGCTGAAAAACTCAAGGGTCAAGATAGTTGGCTGGGAATATGGCCAGGTAGCAAAAACGCACCCAGATTCAGTCTCAGACTCTGGAATCTTTCTTTGGTGACAAAGAAGACCAAAACATACAGCCAGAAGAAGCCAACAAAGTCAAAGAGCC
>CM053625.1:280854875-280935236 GCA_028646595.1 Phalanger gymnotis | reverse complement strand
TGATTTCTTCTGGCTGTATGTTTTGGTCTTCTTTGTCACTAAAGAAAGATTCCAGAGTCTGAGACTGAATCTGGGTGCATTTTTGCTGCCTGGCCATATTCCCAGCCAACTTACTTGACCCTTGAGTTTTTCAGCAGGGTATGACTGCTTATAGAGTACAGAGTTCTATGTTCCAAGCTTGGGGGGGATGCGCCAGCTCTGCCTCACCAGCACTCCTCCTTCCCCAAGAACCCCCAACCTGGACTGGACTTAGAACTTCAGCAAGCTCTGCACTTCTGTTCTGATCCACCACTTAATTCCTCCCACCAGGTGGGCCTGGGGCCAGAAGCAACTGCAGCTGTAGTTTTGTAGTTGCCCCACTTCTGCTGCCCCCAGAGCGGTGGCCTAACTGCAAACTCCCTGTCCCCAGCAGCTTTTCCCACTAACCTTCTCTGTTGTCTTTGATGTTTGTGGGTTGAGAAGTCTGGTAACTGCCACAGCTCACTGATTCAGGGTGCTAGGGCACACTCCCCCCGGCTCCTGGTCTGGTTGGTCCGTGCCGCCCACACTGGGCTCTGCTCTGCTCCCCTCCACTTCCAGCTCCATGTGGGATAGACCTTACCCAGAGGCCATCCAGGCTGTCCTGGGCTGGAGCCCTGCTTCTCTCTGCTATTTCGTGGGTTCTGCAGTTCTGGAACTGGTTCAGAGCCATTTTTTATAGGTTTTTGGAGGGACTTGGCGGGGAGCTCATGCTAGTCCCTGCTTTCCAGCCACCATCTTGGCTCTGCCTCCCCCACCTCGGGGTTTTCTTTCTATTTTCACTCGTACCTCTGGTTCTAAGAGGGCTTTTTTTTTTTTATAGATTTCTTGAAATTAGATGTCTGGACTCTTTTTTTGGTTATAATGTTCAGGTAGTCAGTGATTATCAAATTTTTTTTCTCCTTAATCTATTGTTCAGGTCAGTTGTTTTTACTACCTTATATTTACTTTTCTTCCCCCCACCCCAACCTTTTGGCTTTGTTTTAGTTGATTTTTAAAAATTGTTTTAAGGACTCATTGGGCTTCATTTTAGTCCATTCTAATTTTCGAGTAGTTTGTTTCTTGGGCATAGTTTTTCATTTCCAGTTCACTTTCCAGTTCTTCCTTCCATAACTCTCATTTTTTTTTCCAATTTTTTCCTCTAGACCTCTCATTTCATTGATAAAAGCATTTTAAACTCTAAAAAAGCTCACTTTGTTGCTTCCAATCTATGCCCAAGCTGTGTTTTTTTCTTTGAAGCTTTGTTTGTAAATGTTTTGGAGTCATTCTCTTCTATGTCTATAACTTGAGTATCCCTGTCACCATAATACTTTCTTGAGCGATTCTTTTTTTGCTTGCTTATTCTTCTAGCCTACTTTCTGACTTTGGACTTCATGTTAGGACTAGGCTTTGTGCACTTCTGGAAGGAAAATCTGGGTTGCTTGGGGTATTGAGTATTGTGTTATTTAAGGTTTTAAGGGACAACTCAGGGACAACTTGGGACTTATGAGCCTTCAGTGTTCCCAAAGTAGTCTCATTTACGGCAAAGTCTGATGACTGCCTCTCTGGGATGAACTGCAAGTTCCTGGCCTATGTTTGTGTCTAAGCAAAAGTAGATTACCTCTGGACTTAGCCACTCTCAGTCAGCTAAGAAGTTCTATTGGTTCAGAGTGATGGAACTGCAGTCTCTTCTTTGGACTGGGATTCCTGCCCTGATTATTCCTCTGCATAGTTCAGACTGGGTTAGAAGCTAGAACTGAGACTTCAGTCTGCTTCTGGGATGGAAGCCACATAGCTGCTGCTTTCTTCTCAAGTTGTTCATCCTAGGGCCTGGGGTTGCTCCTTACCCAGGAAGTGATACCTGCCACTGCTGGGTACAGGCTCCCTCCCCAGTCTGACCTAGATCTGTGACTCAGAACTGGGTAGTGGGCAGCAATGTTGCCAGTTGTCTCCCCCACCTTTGCTGTTGTAGTGCCCTGGTGTAGGTCTGGGACCTTCTCTTGGCCTGGTGCCTCTCTCGACTTTGGGATGCTCTGTATTACCTCTCCTAGCCAGACCTAGCCTTAGTGTATACAGACCTCATTCTCTGTTTCCCTATATCATGACTCAATGTGACTTGTTTTTGGATTTTCCTAACAGGATTTGATCTGATGCATTTTTCCAGATCTATCTGGAGGAGCCTTTTGGGAGGGGTAGGGGTAAGGGTAGGATCCCTGTTACTTCATCATCTTGGTTGTGCCTCCAGAGCTTACATTCTAATGCTGAAAGGCAACACATTAAAAAGAAGTGTGGAGTGAAGCCTAGAGAGGAATAAGACTGGGCAACCTCTTTAAATGGCAGTTCCAGGAGAAGTCATCCCACCAGAGGGAGAGGCAGGGTGGAAGGTACCTCTAGTATGTGGATTCCAGAGCTGGATGGAGGAGACTACTCATAGCCTTTTAGAACCTTTTTCTTTATTGTTTGATTTCTCCTGTCTCATAGTGCTCTCATATAGCTGGAAATGAGGATTAGAGTCACAGCATCATAGAATTTTAGAGTTGGAAAGGACCTTAGCTGAAATCTAGTCCAATTCATCACTGAAACACAGTATCGTTATGAGAGAGATCTTCCAGTTTCTCCTTCAAGACTTCCAGTATGGGGTAACCCACTACTTCCTGACATAGCCCATTCCACTTATAGATAGCTCTAATTGTTAGGAAGTTTTCCCCTGAAACCAAGATTAAATATGCTTCTTTGTAACTATCGTCTTGGTTCTAGGGCCAAGCACAAGTATAGTCCTTCTTCCATGTAACAGCTCATCAAATACTTGAATTCACCTAGGTGTCGTCCCTGCACCTTCTCTTATCCAAGGGGAGAGAGCGAAGTTCTCTCTGTTGTATTCCTAGAGCTCCAAACACCCTTAATGTGAAATCTGCCTAAGGGAGATGGAAAGAGAGGAGTGGACCAGAACTTCAAACACAAATCGGTCAGAAAGATTTGAGTTTGAATTCTGCCTTAGATACTTTACTACTTCTATGATCCGGGAAACTTCTAAACCTCAAAATGCCTCATTCGTAAATCAGTAGTAATGCTAGTACCTTCTACACCGGGTTGTGTTGAGGATCAAATGCCATAATATGAATATAAAGTGCTTTGCAAACCTTTAGGCACTTTTCCTGTAATGGTCTCTTCCACATAATTCTTTTCTTCCTCAATCCAACCCTTAGCTTCTTTAGGATAGGAATCTAATCTTTTCCTTCTCTTGCCTCCACACTTGACTAGTTACAAAGTAGATATTTAAATACCTACTGGTAGAATTAAATTGATTCCAGCAAAAACATCCCACTACGTTCACACTGCCCAAGGCCGTATTGGAGAGCCAGCCTCATCTGGGTATGACAATAAGGAGGCCAAGAATTTGGGAAGAAGGTGGCGGAACACCCAGCCAGAACATGTCTCCTTTATTCCCTGAAGCACCTCGAGGATGAGCTAAGTTGGAGGTGAAAGTAACTTCATGTCTAGACATTAAAATCAAGAAGGCAGTTTTCAATAAAAGGAGAGTCCTTAGACTAGGAAAGAAAAAATATAAACAAAAAATCAGTTCCTGTATCGCGTTTTAGACTGATGTCTCCATGGCACTAAGGATGCACAACATAATACACACTTCCCTTGAGTTTGGTTAAAAAAAAAAAACCTTTTCAGTTTTATTAAATCAAAATGATCTGCTTTATCTTTTGTGATCTCCTTTATTTCTCATTTGGTTAAAATTTCTCCCCCCCAGCCATAGTAATGAAAAGAATCTGAAATTGTTCTCTTCTGATTATTTTGTGGTACAATCTTTTATATTCAGGTCCCATGTCCATTTTGAGCTTATTGCTGCATATGGTGTAAAATTTAGGTCTAAACCTAATTTCCGCCAAACGACTTCCCAATTTTCCCAGCAGTCCTTGTCACATATGGAATTCTCAAGTAGTTTATATTGTTGGATGTTGAACCCTGGGTTATTGAGTTAGACTGTTTCAAATGCTTATTTATCTAGTCTATTCCACTTATCTACTTTCCTATTTTTTAACCAGCATCAAATCATTTTGATAATTACTGCTTTAAAATTTAATTTGAATTTTAGAAGTGTTATTCAGTTTTTCCCCATTATTTCTCAGGGATTGGTTTTCAAGATATCTCAGAGAGGGAAAAATAGCAAAAGAAGGGAAGAAAAAAATCATGGATAGTATTACTCCCCCCTCAAAAAAAGAGGATGACCTAGAAGATTTCAACAGACCTTTTGATCTATCTTTTTTCATCTCTATAAAATCTTTATAGGGATGGTCTATGAACATATTGAAGACATCCTTTATTAAAATATGAGAAGGGAACTGTACCATTTTGCAAATGATTCTCTATAGCAGCCAACAACAACTTCCATCAATTACTGAAAGGTGTAAAGACTGAAAAATCCTGTAGTGTTTACTGCTTGGTAGTTGCAGAATAAAAACACTTGATATGGTAGGGCAAAGTACAACTTTAGAGGCTCTCCTCTAGGGAAGTATCTCCTAGGCACAGGTTGAGATTATTCAAGATTCCATAATAGATGTAACCACAAAGATAACTTTGTTCCATAATACTCTATCAGTATCAAGAGAGTCATAAAACAAAGAGTCATAAAACAAGAGTATGCTCACCAAAGGTGTTTATCTATGTAATGGACTCCTACACAGAGTCCATACGGAAATGGGCCAATCATGTAGGGAGTACTAGGGACAACAGACGGACAGTTTTGAGCTAGTGAAGCGTTAAAAGACCTAGAAAGGTTTCAATGTGTTTAGGAGGTCTTCTTTGGAATGTTTATAGGAGAGTGAGAGGGGCTATCATTACAAGACATGGGTTGCAGATCCATTGAAGTATCAACATGTGTATCTGTGGTGTTTTATTTGTTTCTGTGGGTCTTGGGATATCCCATGATGCAGTTGCTGTTATAAATCCTATTACATGGGATGGAAAAACCAAGTCTAACTTTTGAGTGGTATATTCTTCTGAACATAGATGGCACCAGTAGCATTACCCACATATGGGTAGTCTGTAGGGGCTCGTGAGGGGCCTTGTGCCTGCAATAGAAGTAATGGCCACCAGATGGCGATGATGCTCTGTTATGAAGTACAAGTCCAAATGGCGTGCTCTATGTGGATTTTAGAGCTGGAAAGGATAGTCTTGTAGATGTAGGATCATTGATATAGAGCTAGAAGGGACTTCAGAAGCCATTAGGCCAACCCCTTCATTTTACAGAAGAGAAAACCGGGCACAGGGAAGCTCAGTCACTTGCTTAAGTTACAGAGCCAGGTTTCCTGATGGCCAGTCCAGTGTTCTTTTCACTCTTGTGGTAGGGTTATATCAAGCCTCAGACTCTCATTATGCTACTAGTGGCTCATCTCTTCTAGACTCTTTTTTGCTGAATTTAAGCTTCTCTTCTAGTTAGAAAACAACAACAACAACAACAACAACAAAAAACCAGAAGGGGTCCCTTCATTCTGGAGTTGTGCTTAAAAAACAAAACAAAAAAACAACCAGCCAACAAAACCCCCAAACCTAAGCTTCTTGGGCAGCATGGTAGCACATATAATGGTCTGGCCCTAATGGTTCCTATCAGCAACGACCTAGGTTGGACCTGCTTTGCGTCTGCTTCATGTCAGGCTTGTGGGTACTCTCAGACACCTCCTGCATGGTTTCCTCCCCTGACTCTAGGGAGATTTCATCCCAGTCCTCATTTTTCCTTTTCTTCCTTTAGAGAGTTTACTTAAAGGGACCACACTTTTTATTTTTTGCCCGATTTATGACCATTTAAACCTTGACTTAAACAACAGAACACAATAGCAAGCTTAAAAATACAGAGACCAGTTTCCCCAAAGAGACCATTAAAAATGTTTGATTAACTCCACAAACTCAGAGTGTCCATGGAAAACACTCTCTATTCCCACGGCCTTGAGTTTCAGTTGCTCTTTGCTGAGAGTTTCAGGATGTGTTTGGGATTGGATCCAACATCCTTCTGATGTCCTCCACAGTAATGCCATTGGCACGGCCAGGCTAGGCCAGCATATGTCCTGTGCTCTGGAAACTTTGAGAGGAATTAAAGAGTTCTAGTGTGGAGGGGAAAGAGAATTTTTACCTCTTCTCTCTCCCTCAAACCCAGACATACAAATGAAATCTCAGACATACATAGCTATGATACATATGCAAGACAGAGACATACATGGACAAGCATGAATACTTATGCATACACAGTTATATTCAGATGTCCCTAATGAAACTTTGGCTTTCTGACTCTGTCTCAATCTGTTCTGTCCCTTTCTTTGTCTGGCTGGAGAGCGTTCCCATGAGGAAGTTGGGGTAGGGAACAGGGTTCCATGTTCCTAAGATGTTCTGTAGTTAGAAGATTCAAACCAATTTCAGGAAACTTGCTTAGTGCTGAATGCTTAGGAGAACGTAAGAATTGCATTCATAGGATATCATAATCTGGTTCTCAGGGAGGAGAGACAGAGGATTCACCTTTGGCATCTGCAAATAAACTCACAGTTTCTAGGAGGAGCTGTGAAAAACTTGCTTCCTTGCATATGAAAAATCATTTAGTTGAATATCCATGTGTACAAAGAAATGTAGATGTATATGTAAGAGTAGGGTTTGCCTCCACCACATAAAGCCCAGATATCTCAAATCAATTAGATATGGATAAGCTGACAATCAATTTGAACCAGTCAGAAGGGTTTTGAGTCAATGTAAAAGACAGATAATGCTGTACAGGAAATATCTTGGGCTTGGTTGAAGAGCATTGCACCTGTTGGGCAACATGTATAAACAGCAAGCTAACTCAGGGCTGGGTAGTGCTATGGGAAAGGACTCCAAATTTAGGAGTTGAGGATTCCAGGGCCCTGAGAGGGAATTGCTCTTGGAAATAGAACATAGTGCCTCCCATTTTCATGTCCCATTTTCCATTGAGCATATAATCAGAGACCAGACTAAGAGCAGACAACCTATCCAACCCGGAGAAGAGACAGACTTGTGAAGAGCAAACACAAAGTCTCACGAAAAAAGGCAATTAGGTATCCAGAGACAAATTTGATCGGGTTACCTTATGAACTTTGAAAGGTTGGAGGTCCTATTGACATCAGTAGCAGTGTGCACTGGAGTGACAACATCTCCAAAGAAGCAGATGATTGCAGTGTCTGCACTGGAAGTTGTCAGACACATTGGGAGTCAATTAGACACACTGAGGAAGGGAAGCACTGGGAATCTCCAAGGGCGCTGGCCTATCAGAGAGCTGTACCTTTGAGGAATTTCATGAGGACTCTACAAAGAGACAAAAGGACTTTTAGTAACCAGGAGCTAGAGTGTGAGCCCATTCTCCCCCAAAACCTTGTATGTACAAGGGATGAATGCACCTCATACTTCTGTGGGAATTATTTTCGAACAACTGTCTTTGCTATGTCTGCTTAGTAAATCCCTTTCTAAAATTTAATTAAGTCTGACTAATTTGATGGGATGTACACTTGTGGGGGCTTGTAGTAAGTCACCCTCTGGGGACATATCCTACCAGTGTAAGTAGGAGTTGGAGAAGTAGTTCAAGAAGGGATGTTGTGTGTGCCTGTGTATATGTCTGTGTGTGTATATATACATATATACACATATATGCATATATGTGTGTACATATAGGTATACAGACACTTTTTTCACATGAGCATACATACTTGTGAGCTCACTTCTGGATGCATTTAGTGAAATAAATTGTACTAGATAGAAAAAGTCTTAGCCCTGGAGAAGAGATGAGGGAATGCACCTCCTTCTTTTCATTAGAGAAACTGGTGCCTGTGAATGAGGAGTGTTGTGTATATTGTCAGACATGGTTGAGGTCAGGTTTTTTCTTACCAGTTTGTTTTTGGTTAATGATTTTTACTATTGTTACAAGAGAAGCCTTATCATCAGGGAGAGAAGAGGAGTATATGGAGAAATTACCTTGATAGAAAAATGAAAGACATCAACATGTAGCACCCACGGCACCCCTCACACATAGATCCCTCCGAAAATCTCCCCCAGGTTGTGACGGTATCACAGTATTCCCCCAAAGCTGTAGCTGTGAGCTATGTTGGCTTTTACTAGCCAGTTGGAGGACTTATTCATTTGAAATTAAAGACATTTAACCAAACAGCATAGCAAATAAAATAACAAGAAAAGATCCTCCCCACATAAACACACATGAAGTATCGTCTCCCATGGTTTATTCTATTTCCAGTGGGAGAGGAGTCACATATATAAGGAACAACATTGTGTATCCCGGGGACATTAGCAAAGGGGCACTTGCATCCATGTAGCCAGAGCCAATATGTGGAGAGCAAACACAATTAGGCAACTAATACTGTTGATACTCCATAGAGCTGTTGAAAGCCCCTGGTGATGCCAACCTGCTGCTTTCTGCTGGGTGTTCATTCTCAGCTTCTCCTGGGCATCACATCATCGCTTTCACCCTCCATCCAGCCATTACTGCTGGCTACTTGTTAGTCTCGTGGTGGACAAATGTATCTCTGCTATTATGTTAGGCTTTAGTTCTCCAGGGCCTTCTACTTAAGAATGGTGATTTACAATAGCCTGTACCTGATGAAGGTCAGTGCTTCTTGTTGTTCGGTTGTTTCAGTTGTGTCTGACTCTTCTGGACCCTATCTGGGGTTTTCTTGGCAAAGATATTGAAGTGGTTTGCCATTTCTTTCTCCAGCTCATTTTACAGATGAGGAAACTAAGGCAAACAGGGTGAAATGATTTGCCCAAGGTCACACAGCTAGTAAATGTCTGAAGTTGGATTTGAACTCACGCCTTCCTGATTCCAGGTCTTGTACTCTATTCATTGCACCAAATAGCTATCAATTATACACAGCTGCAGTAGCCCAGAAAAGTCACTAGAATAACCATGGACTACGATTAAGTCTGTCCTTTTACTGCCTTTGTCTAGTCCCAAACAACTTAGAGTCGAGAAATTCCTTGTAACTCCTATTACAGCCATGATTACGAGTCTATGGTTTCACCAAAAAAAAAAAAAACAAAACCAAAAAACCCCCCAAAACAACAACAACAAAAAAAACCCAAACCAAACCAACTAAACAAACAAATAAACGGAAGACCCTCTGGAATTTAGGGGGAGGAAAGGGGGAGGGGCAAAGGGGCACTAAGCCCCTTTCACACCCTTTTTTACTGGCATACAAATGAAGTTAAGACAAAACAAAAGCCCAAGTAAAGTACCTGAGCTGAACTCCTTCCTTTTGGCTGCATATCTGCCAGCAGCAAAAACACTGACCTTCTTGTATTCACCCAAGTGGGGTACGGAGAAAATCACCTAGTCCTCTACTTCTTAACTAGTTTGGGAGCTACTATTCCCTAACCTAGATTAGCTGATTCTTCTGAGTCTGGGAATGTCTAGCTCCTTTATGGGCCCTGGAAGAAGTTCATGGCTGATTTCAGGAGTCAGAAATTGCTGAACTGGGTTGAGTTCATTTGCTTGTTTAACAATTCCCTGTTTACTCTCATCCAATTAGGAAGCCTCGGATGGTATGATAGTTTGTGGGCACTCTGCCCACATTCTTTTATAAACGCTTATCTAACCAGATGGTCCCCTTTCTTTGGCAGTGGCTTGTGGGGATGTAGGAATACAATTGGCAGCGTTCCTACCACCTCAAAAAACCCTCATAATAATTCAGTTCTATCGTAGGTGACCCCCAGAGTTCAATGAGTTTGTAGTTTCGGATCACAAGGAATACATCTCTATCTCTATTTCTGTCTCTATCTCTATCTCTATCTATCTCTGTCTCTATCTCTATCTATCTCCATCTCTATCTCTATCTATCTCTGTCTCTATCTCTGTCTCTATCTCTATCTCTATCTCTATCTCTATCTCTATCTCTATCTCTATCTCTATCTCTATCTCTATCTCTATCTCTATCTCTATCTCTATCTCTATCTCCATATCGACTCACGTTCCTTAAGGAGGCAGCTGGGGATATAGTGAGTAAGGCAGTTTACCAGGAGTCAGGAAGACCTGAGTCCAAATCCAGTCATATGATTATTAGCTATGTGACTCTGACAAGTTACTTAATCTTTGCTTGCCTCAATTTTCTCACCTGTAAAATGGGGATCGTTGTTCAGTCATTTCAATCATGTCCAACTCTTTAGGACATCATTTGGGGTTTTCTTGGCAAAGATACTGAAGTGGTTTGCCATTTCCTTCTCCAGCTCATTTTACAGATGAGGAAACTGAGGCAAACAGTGAAGCAAAGTGCCCAGAGTCACAGAGCTACTTGAGTCCAGATTTGAACTCCAGTATTCCCGACTCCAGACCCAGTATTCTAGCCACTGATTCACCTAGCTGCCCTAAAATGGGGATAGTGGCACCTATCTCTCAGAATTGTTGTGAGGATCCAATATTTATAAAAATACTTAGCTCACTGCCTGCTTATTCTTTTCCCTTAAATCTAACTACAAGGATTACTGACAACATATTTTAAAATGGTAGTATATATGTGCAAAAAGGATACAATGATACACATTTTAATCTGCTTTCCTATCCACCCAGTTTCTCAGCTGTCTGTTTTGGTCTTTGAGAGACAGAGCCCTGTCCAGAACTACTCGCTAAGGACTGGAGTAGTTAGGGGCACCACTGTTTTATGCTCGTGAGGACAAAGACCTGGAGCCTTTATCAAATGCACCAATATAGCTAGGGTAAGCAGACTATGGTGGCTTTTTGAATGCATTACTCACAGAATATACCCTAGAAGGATGCCCACAGGGTTAGCAGAATTTTGAATGTCAGGGGCTGTTTCATCAGGTGAGCCAGCTGTTTCTGTCTACCAATGGGTCTTTTCTTCCTCTAGAGGATAGGGTCCACCCTGGCCTAACTATATCTCAGAAAAAAACAATCCCTTTTCTTAAAGTATCTAATAGCCGATTCAGCAGAAAGCCACACAATCATTAATGCATTAGCCTCCAGAAAGGTTTTTTTATGAAAAGGTCTAGCATAGGGCCCATTTAGGAAGCAGAGAGTACAAGCACAGAATTCTTCTTAGGGATGATGTCCTAGAGTTCAGCTCCCCGAAACTGAATTTACATCTTTAGGATTTTCAGGAGGGCAGTCCTAGAATATTTAGCTTGTACATTTACCAAGGGAGCGGCTAGGTGATAGAGTGCTGGGCCTGAAGTCAAGAAGACTTCCCGAGTTCAAATCTGACCTCAGACACTTACTAGCTGTGGGACCCTGGGCAAGTCACTTAACCCTATTTGCCTCAGTTCCTCATCTGTAAAGGACTGAACAATAAGAACAAACATTTACCAAAACAACTTTACAGTGAAAAGGGAGAGAGAAGGACACAACTGCCCACATATACTTTCTAAGCCAGATATCATACAGCAGAAGGTATAATACAGGAAGGAAAAACTACGAATTCACAGGAAACAATGTTCAAGAAGAGTCAGCAATACCAATCAATCAGTAAACATTTATTAAGTACCTACTATGTGCTAGGCATGATGCCAAGTGCTAGGGAGACAAAAAACAGTAAAAGACATTCCTTGCCTTCAAGGAGCTCACAGTCTAATGGGGAGACAATATGCAAAGAATATATGCAAAAAAAGTTATATACAAGACAAAGAAAATGACAGAGGCAATGGAATGGAATTAAGGGGAGTTGGTAAAGGCTTCCTGTAGAATGTGGGATTTTAGTTGGGACTTAAAGGAAGACAGAGAAGTCAGTAGGTGGAGTGGAGGAGGGAGAGCATTGCAGGCCTGAGGGATAGCTAGAGAGAACGGCCAGAGAGTTAAGAGATGGAGTGTTTTGTTGATAGGATAGCCAGGAGGTAACTGGATAGAAGAGAATGTGTTGAGGAGTACAGTGTAGGAAGACTTGAAAGGTAGGAAGGGCTTTGAAAGGCAGACAGAACATTTCATGTTTGCTCCTGGAGGCAATAGAAAGCCACTGGAGTTTACTGAGTGTGGGGAGTGGGGATGACATGGTTGGGCCTGTGTTTTAGGAAAATCCTTTCAGTGGCTGACTAGAGGATGGACTGGAGTGGGGAGAGACTTGAGTCAGGCAGACTCAGCAGCAGGCTATTGCAATAGTCCAGGTAGGAAGTGATGAGGGAGAGATGTTGCAAAGGTGAAATAGATAGGCCTTGGCAATAGCTTGGATATGGGGAGGTGAGAGGTAGTGAGGAATCCAGGATGACTCTTAGGTTGTAGGTCTGAGAAACTGGGAGGATAGTGTTACTTTAGAGGGCTAAAGTAATAGGGAAGGTAGGACGGGGGAGGGGTTAATGGGAAAGATAATGAGTTCCATTTTGTTTATATTGAGTTTAAGATGTCTCCTGGACGTCCAGTTCAGATGTCTGAAAGGCCATTGGAGATGGGAATTTGGAAGTCAGCAGAAAGATTGGGGCAGGAGAGGTAGATTTGAGGATCATCAGCATAGAGGTGATCATTAAATCCATGGAAGCCTACGAGACCACCAAGTGGAGTAGTGTGGAGGGAGGAGAGACGAGGTCCCAGGACAAAGCCCTGAGGGACACTTATGGTTGGAGGGCGTGATCTGGAAGAGGATCCAGCAAAGGAGACAGAAAAGGAGTAGTCAAGCAGATAGCAGAAAAACCTATAGGAGATGGTGGTGTCCCAAAAACCTAGAGAGAAGAGAGTATCGAGGAGGAGGGAATGATCAATACTGTCAAACAGAAAGGTTGAGGGGAATGAAAGAATGCATAAAAGAATAAAACCCTTGGCCTTAGATGACTACGATACAAATGCACAAAGAATGGGTAAATAGAGATCCTAACCTAAGGAGCCCGACTTGACCTCATGAATATCCCTGAAGCTTGTTAGAGTGGAACTCACGGCTGGTATGATATATAACTGTGGGGAGATATACTTCATCCAAATGGAGCAGAAAAAGGAAAAGGAACAACAGAGTATCATTTTGTAGTGAGATATACTTCCATGAGGAAATCTGCGGGTCAGAACAGGGGCAGTGGCGGTGGGGGGCATGGGGAAGAGTATTTAGATGAGGTCAATATAGAGACTGTCAAGAGAGTTTGTTATATGCCACTTGGGCAGGAGGAAGAAATGGAGGAAGAATTTGGGAAATAGCACAAACATGCATTGAGATAGGATATAGTAGTGGTGGGGAACATCAGCCATAGACATCTAATGGAGTATATGTCCTTTCCCCTTTCCCTTTCCCTTTCCCTTTCCCTTTCCCTTTCCCTTTCCCTTTCCCTTTCCCTTTCCTTTGCCCTTTCCCTTTCCCTTTCCCTTTTTCTTTCCCTTTCCCCTTCCTGTTTTCTTTCCCTTTCCCCTTCCCTTTTCCTTTCTCTTTCCTTTTCCTCTCCCTTTTCCTTTCTCTTTCCCTTTCCTTTTCCCTTTCCCTTTCCTTTTCCCTTTCCCTTTCCCCTTCCCCTTCCCCTTTCTCTTTCCCTTTCTCTTTCCCTTTCCCTTTCTGTTTCTGTTTCCCTTTCCCTTCCTTTTCCCTTTCCCTTTCCCTTCCCTTTTCTTTTCTCTTTCCCTTTCCTTTTCCTTTCTCTTTCTCTTTCCCTTTCCCTTTCCCTTTTGCTTTCCCTTTTTTATCTCTCTATGTGTCTCTCTGTGTCTCTTTGTCTCTATCTCTCTGTGTATCTGTGTCTTGTCTGTCTCCATCTCCCTTTCAGACCAGCAGATAAATTTTCAACCAGCCTATGAGATAATCTTCATTTTAAGATGAGGAAACTGAGACCTGGGGTGGTGGTGGTGGTGAAATCACTTGCCCAAGATTACCTACAATTATTCATCGTGGGTGAGAGATCAATGACTGGGAGATTTTCTGGACCTTCTGAGAAGCCACCTTAGATTAAATACATAGAGAAATTTCAAGGATCTTTGAGCTTATTACAGTTTATTCCATAGGATATTGTCTAGGCTGTGTATGGTCCCTCTCCTACTGGTGATGGAAGACAGTATGTTTGTCTTGGTGATATTTTCCTTATTACTTAACTTGCCATATATAGATTTTTGTAGGTAACTAGAAGAGCTAGGATTCAAACCTAGGTCCTCTCCCTCCAAACCCGACACTCTTTCCAGTGACTCATCTTTCAGCAGCTAAGTGTGGCTGGACAGTAAGGTAGAAATCA
This sequence comes from Phalanger gymnotis, assembly GCA_028646595.1. NCBI lineage: Eukaryota > Metazoa > Chordata > Mammalia > Diprotodontia > Phalangeridae > Phalanger > Phalanger gymnotis. The sequence continues at coordinate 280,921,088 of CM053625.1, read as the reverse complement.
CAGCTTTCCAGGCTCCCCACACCTTCCAAATCACCACTGTAGCAGCTTGGATACAGTTGTAGGAATGTAGGACAAGAGGGATCAGTTAACACCACTGCCCTCCAAACTGGCTAAGTGAAACTTCTGGGTAATCTGTATGGATTTTGGCTCACAGCAAGGGGCATGATGGGAGCTGAAAGAAATTGACTTCTTCCAACCCAAACATCAGGCTAGCCTAAGGGAGTTGCTACTAGGGACAACCAAAAGGAATAAAAAACAGAGATCTGACCAGAGAGAATCTCTGTTGTTGGTTGCAGATTCAACTTAGAAGAAATGAAATAGCCTGGGAGCTATGGGCCAACTTCCAAAAGAGCTTTCGCCTGTCCTTTCTGGAAGAGGATGTATAGCAATTGCGATTCACGCCTAGAAACTAGCAGATAACAGGGAATGCCAGATGACAATGCAGATGACATCAACAGTCCTATAGAGAAATAGCCAGTGGTAGGTTTGGAAACATGTTCTAGCTGGAACACAGCTCTGGAAGCATGAATTGTCTAGGGTAGGCTATGTATGGTCCCTCTTCTATGGGTGATGGAGGCCAATATGTCCTTCTTGGTGATAGTTTCTTTATTTACCTTGCCATTTTGTTGAATTAAATGTCTCTATTTTGAGGTCCTGTATTCTCTGGTTTGTTCTGAAACATCACATGGGGGGCTCATGTACTGTGCTTTTGAATAAGTATTGACTACAAATATTCCTTCAACAAGGTTGTAACCTTAGGGGCCCATGTTTGAAGAATGCTGGGAGAGCATTGCCATTTACTAAGAGGAGAAGGGGCCAGCATCCAGGAAATCTGGTCCTTTCACTGTCTTCTTCCATGATAGTTTTTGAGAGAAGCAAATCATTGGTAAAAAGGACACCCTCCCTGACTGATGTTGTTTTCCTGATCCTGATCTTTTAAAACTCTCCCTTCATTTTGACCCCTTTGCTCCCAAAGTCAGATATTTCCCTGTTTGGCTTCCTTGATCTGATGCCTTGAGGATTTCTGGTTTTGAGCTTTGAGCTGGTTGCCCTAATTTTCTTGGATCCCTGGAATGGAGAGGGGACTTGTATTTATACTTAGATTTTTTTTACTCTTTTTCACTTGGTGATTGCTGCCTAACACCCTCAGCCCAAGTCGAAGACCACCCCTTCCCCACTCAAGGTTTGGAAGTGATAACGGGGATTTGATCTGGGCTTTGAAAGTTAGGCAAAATCTGAGTAAGGAGGAGTGGGGAAATATCTTTGGCAGAAGCAACAGCATGAATGAAAGCACAAAAGTGGGACTGAGCATGATTTGCAAAGGCCACAGAGTCCACCAGTCTCATTTAGGCCAGAGGGTTGGCAGTGGAGAGCCATGGGAGAAGAGATAGGGCAGATAGATATTTGAGAAACTTGCTAATATATGTGCCTGTGGTCAGTGGGCTGCGGGTACTCCCATGATGTTAGCATTGGAATCAAAGATTTCCCTGACCACTGGGGAATTTCTGGTTACAAAAGCTCAGACCACATAACATCAGGGGCCCTTGCACAACTCTTCCCAACACTTACAACAGACTTTTATTGGTTCAAAGTTTTACAGACTAGAATGGAACAACAAATTGAAAGGGGTGGAGGACAATTTGGAAAGAGCCCCAGACTATAATTTCATTGCTGTGGAGTCACTAGGGACCACATCTCTCTGCCTCCTACATTCTCAGCCCTCATAGTCCTAGGTCAAACTCCTAGAAGGGTGAGAGGACCTATAGTTGAAAGGGAGGGGCAAGACCTTTGAGGAGAGAAGGGCAACTTCTCTTTTTACCTATTGAGAAAGGAATCTCTTGTCCTCTCTTTCTTACCTTTGTGGTGGTGGCCGGTAACTTGGCACAGCCTTGTCTCATTTATTTCATTCACTTGCAAGTCAAGACATCACCTTCCTGATGTCATTGGTCTTCTTCCAGAATGAAAGGCAAACACCAACAAGAAGGGATCAGACTGGAAGATTTTTTACTTTTCCTTGCACTCTGAAACCCAATGGCATCTTTGATATGCATTCTCTTCCTTCGTTCCCCAGAGTGCTTCAAAACTCTAACAATGGTGGGTGACCTCTGGCTTCATTCTCCCATCCAGTGGACAGATGAGGCTATTTCTGCTGAAATGGAGGGAAGAAGAAGCCTTCTAGACACTTTTCTGGTGTCCTTATTCACTTCACTGAGCAATTGATGGCTACTAATAAGAGCTCAGACCCAGGGCAGGAAAATATTGAGTCATGTTCATTCCTGTGGTGTCCTCCTCACCTCCCACCCTTATCTAATTTCCATGGGCTGCATAGGAAACAAACAAGCATTTATTAAATAATAATACTTTGTGCTGGCATTGTATTAAGCCCTGGTAATACAGAGAAAGCAAAAGAATGGTTTCTGCCCGCAAGGAGCTCAAATTCTGAATTGTAATTTAATTTAGCTAATATTTAATTAATTTTATTAATAAATTAATTTTTATTTAATAAATTAATTTAATTCTTAAATTAAATTAAAATAGGGAAGAAAATATGCAAATATCTATCTATATACATATATATATATATATATATATATATACAAGAATATACACAGGGTAAATTGAAGATAATCTCAGAGAGAAGGCCGTAAAATGAAGACTGTATTTCTCCCATCCCCAATTTATTGTTCCCCTAGTGCTTAGCAGAGTGCCTGAAAGATAGGAAACCCTTAATAAATGCTTGCTGACTGACTGACTCATTCACTCACTCATTAGATGAATGTATTCTAAAATTCCTTCTCGTTCTACTGCCTGGTGATTCTGTGACTACCATACTCTTTCTCCCAGCTTTGAGAAAAGGCAGGTGCCATTAAGGAAGGCTTTCAGGAAAATCCTCCTTCTGACGGTTACAGGCTGTGTGACTCTGAACAAGTCCTTTGCCTTTCAATGCTCTAAGCTATGCTGGAAGACTATAAGAAGCAGAGTTGCTGTAACCTGCATAGATGCAGGTAGTTACCTCACTCAGGAATTCCGTATACCAATATAATCACAGGTCCAGTCCCTACTCCTTCAATAATAACATTTGCTCCCCTATTTGTAATATTTTATCTTTTTCAAGCACCTCAGACATGATCTTTGGGCTGCTTTGGCTTCGTCATTCATTTAGATGTGGGCAGAGGAGGCAATATTATCTTAATTTTGCAGATAGCTGTTAAGGCTAAGTAACTTCAATATAGCAGTGATTATGAACTTCTTAGCAAGGCAATGATGCGGGGTCATCATTGGGGATACCAAGTTAAAAAAGTGATCCCTACCCTCAATGGGCTTACCATCCAAGTTTGTAAAGAGAGATTGTTTTATATGCATTTAATCATTGTAACAACCTTGGAGGTAGGTAATACAGGCATCAGCATCTATAATGTTTCCTTGAGTATATAATGATACGATATTTGTAAAGCCATTGAAAAACTTAAAATACTATATAAACACTAACTATTATCATGTGGCAGCCATAGCTGGACATACTCAGGAAGACCCGAGTCGAATCCTGCCTCAGACACTGAAAAGTCATATGACCCTAGGCAAGTCACTTAACTACTTTCAGTCTCAGATTCCTCATCTACAAAATAGGACTGATAACAGCAGATGTGAAGGTAGATGAAGTGGGCCTGGAGTTAGGAAGACCTGAGTTCAAATGTGACCACACACACTAGAAATAGCCTAAGGGGGATGAGGAGTTGAATTTGATGGGTACACAAATAAGTCTTCTGTAGGAAGCAGCCAATTTGGCTGGGGTATAGAGTGAATTAGGAGTTATGAGCTTAGTCTAGAAAGATTGGTTAGAGCCAGAAGGTGAAAAGCTTTAAAGAGTAGGCCTATGATTTCATTAGTCATTAGAATAAGTAGCTCCTGGTGAGGAACTTTCTCTACTAATACCTTCTCTCCAACTAATAAACATAGAGGTTGCCTAGACCTCTTTGAGGTTGGGTTATCTGCCCAAGGTCAGTCAAGGTGATTTGAGGTTGGGGGTCAAAAGCAGAACTTGAATCAGGACCTCTCTAGCTCTCTATCCATATACCACACTGCCTCTAACACAGTACTTCTATTTTGTTGTGGAGGCAATAGGGAATCATCAAAAATTCTAGTGTGACACGATTGAACCCATGCTTTAGGAATATCAATTGTGGTGGGTGTGTGGAGATGGTTTGGAGAAGAAGGAGACTAGAGGTAGGGAAACCAACTTAGAGTCTATGGTAGAAGACCAGGAATGACGGCCCGAACTAGGCATTGTGGTCATGTTGTGAGTGGATCGAGGGGATGGGTTCAAGAGATGTTGTGGAGGTAAAACTAACTGAACTCTGCAACTGATAGGCTCTATGGGCTGGGAGAGAATGAAGGGTAGAGGATGACTGTGTGCTTGTGAACACTGGTGACCAGAAGGATGCTCTCAACAGAAGGCTGAGGCCTATTCAAGGCTCACCAACTCCATGAAGTCTTCCCTGACTGCAAGGGCATCCTTTCTCTGGTCTCCACTTTCCCTGAGCTCCTATGGCAATTCTTGCGTGAACCACACTACTTAGCGCTTATTATATATTATATATAATATATATATAATATATAATATATTATATATTATAGTTTTGTTTTCATATTTGTTTGGCTGGCTGAGACTTGTTTCCTCAATTAGACTGTAATGTTCTTAAAAGCAGAAACCGTCTCTTGTCTTCCTCCAAGGATCTTCCACAGGGCTGGGGGGACACAGTAGGTACTCAGTTGGACTGGATTAGAGGGGGTCTGGACTGAGCTCCCTATGTCTCTCCAGACATGAGACTTTCTGGCTGACACATGCCCAGGCAGTGATTAAGTTTTACAGGAAAGTTTTTAATACACTCACAAATCCTCACGCTATCTGATTACAGGGGGTGAGTAGAGGGAGAGAGGAAGTCATGAAAAGTCAAACATTTGAAGTGGTGATGGCCTGCTGGGTTGGGGGATGGCTGGCAGGATGCCTGCTCAGAGGGAGCCAGCACTAGGGACAGAGAGAGGCTGGTGAGCAACTCTCGACCTGGGTGTTTCCCAAAGGCTCCCTCCTGGAGCCGGAGCAGTGAGGAGGGAGGAGGGAAGAGAAATATGCCAAAGGAAAGCCTGCCAAAAGCAACACTGGCTTTGATTTCCAGGAGAGTGGGAACCGCACCACCTCCTTTTAAGACCAGGGGGTCACTAAACATCGAGGCTGTGTCTCCTCTGTTTGGTGGCTACTTGTAGGAAGGAACTGCCTTCTTGGTCCCATCAGGGCTTCCCCTCAGCCTCACAGAGTATGATGCTTCCTTTCTCTTCCCCCACCTACTCATCCACCCGTGGTGGCCTCTGCCAGGGCATAGCCTCTGTTCCCTTAGTCTTGACCTCCAGTCTATTCATGAGACTTTCTACTGGGACTGAAGCAGGAATATTCTTGAGAGTTTCCTGTTGGAATTCCCTAAGACACTCTTTCATTGTTTCAGCTCAACCCACAGAAACACAAGGAACTCTAGTGGGGGGGGGCGGGATAGGGGAAGAATGGGGAAGAGGAGGGGAAGGGGGAATTCTCTGTTCTTAGAGGGAAACTCTACCTACCCTGATACCTTTTGTATTTCCATTTGATCCGAACAGCCCCAAAGGGAGAAGGGTGCCATGCAGATACCTGGGGCTGTCCAATTCATTCAGTACACTCAGGCCTTATTGGACCTCCCTGAGGTGCCATGGATTTGGGGCCTTCATCTCTAATAAATCCCTATCTGAGCCTAGGGCCTGAGAGTACTTAAAAGTGCTTCTGGTCGAACAGTTACACAAGCTCAAAGGACCTGTGATTTCATCAGCTTGGAGGAAATTCTGTGTGTGGAAATAACAGTAGTAAACATTTATATAGTGCTTTAAAGTCTGCGAAGCATTTCACACGCAAGTTTTATCCGTGTGTCTGGAGCAGGATTCAAATTAAATCCTCTTACATGAGCTGATGCAGAATGTGGCGAGCAGAACCAGGAGAGCATTGTACACAGTGACAGCAACAGTATATGCAGTGATCAGCTGTGAAAGACAATGCGATCAATTCAATGATCCAAGACAATTCCAAAGGACAAGTGATGAAAGATGCTATCCAGCTCCAGAGAGAGAACTAATGAACTCTGACTGCAGCATAAGTTTTTAAAACTCTCTTAATTTTATTATTTCATTTAGTTGGTGTTTTCTTTTGCAACATGGCTAACACAGAAGTATGTTCTACGTGACTTCACACATAATTGATATAACATTGCTTGCCTTCTCAAGAAGAAGAGTGAGGTGAGAGGGAGGAAAAAAATTGGAACTCAAAATTTTAAAAAATGAATGTTAAAAGGTTTTTACATGTAATTAGGAAATATTTAATGAAATAAATAAAAATATATTAAGAAACAAACAAATTCAGGTCTCTAGCACCTAGTACATTTTAAACACCACAATTTAAATTTTATGGATTTGGGGGGCAGGGGATAGAAGGTTAAGTGACCTAAACCATGGTCACACAGGTACTGAGTGTCTGAGGCAGAATTTGAACCCAGTTTTTCCTTACTCAATGCCTGTACTCCATCCACTATGAAGCACTGTCTCATCTGAGCAGTATGATATAGTGAATAAAAGGTGTTAGGAGGTTAAGTGACTTCCCCAATGTCACATAGCTAGTATGTATCAGAGGCAGAGCTTGAACCCAAATTTTAAGAGCCAGGAAGAGCCTCCTGAGGTACACTAGCTCTGTGATTTTGGGGAAGTCACTTAAAATCTCAGGGGCCCAGACAATTCCCTAAAATGAATCTGGATTAGTGGAGGCAATTTAAACATGTGGATTCACAGGCCCAGACCCTCTCCCCCTACACCCCCTCACCCCCTATAAAACTCTGACAAAATCCTGGCCCCAGTGCTGACTCCATTCTCTCCTCCACAGGCATTCTCTAGGCATCTGGGCCTTTAGGGTATTCCTTCTTGGTTTCTCTCTCTGTCACACCACGTTCTCCTGCCCAGATGCCTGTCCCAACCCCCAGATACAGATTTTAAGTATCAATCATCTCAACAGGGGAGTCAACCATACCCTGAGCTTCTACACCCACCCCCTTAATTCCCTCCAGCCACCTTCCCAGGAATGCTTGGCAGGCCTCGAGGAGGGATGGCAAGTAAGGCTTGTTGGAAAACTGGTGTTTGAGGAAAGTGGCCTTGGGCCAGCAGTCTGCGCCAGGGCAGGCTGTGCCAAGTTGGCATGTCTAATTTTATCCTGGGCTCTCTAGGATCCCTTTACACAAGGCTTCCTTTATTTCTGATAAAGGGGCAGGGGATGGCGGGAGGGGGAGGGGAGTTGGTAGGCACAGGTGGGAATGTGTCCATGTGGTGCTTCCCGATCGCTTTTTAAGGACAGTGCAAGTCATATATCCCCACATCCTGTTATAATTGCCATTTTAATTACTGTTATAATCATTGTCTTTATCAATATTAATTCCACTGGGAAAAGTCTTAAAATCCAAGGACCTGGGTTCAAACCCCAGTTCTTCCACTTACTACCTATGTGGTCTTGGACAAGTAATTTAATCTTTCTACATGCCTTGGTTCCTTTATTGGTAAAATGAGGGAGTCGTATGTTTACCTCTGAGTAATGTGGAATGTTTATTCCTCGTCTAAACCTGAGATCTCATGAATGAACAAGATGAGATACTCTCTTAATTTTTCCAGCTCTAGACCCACAGAAGCATGAGCAGCACCAAACTGGGAGGTGGTGGGGTGAAATCCTAGAGGAAACTCAACATTCAGCCTATTATCATCATTATCATCTTTAACTTATATAAACAACTTTCATTTGTATATCATTTTACGTTCCCTTTAAAAATATATTCCAGTTAGAATGGGTTGAACCAAAAGGTTGGTAGCAACATTAGGGTGAAACTCAAGAGATTTTTGATGAAGCTGAGCCATGAAACTGTAACCATTGAATTGAAGAATGGAATCCAAGTGTCTAAAAGAATCACAGGCTCGGATGTCAGTCTGAATACATATCCCAAAACCATGAAAATAGCCCCGAATAACTGAGAGCCTGTAATATTGGAAACACTGAGGATTCAAGGAAATAATATTTGATGCTTCATCCTACCAGATAGCTTACCTGAAGATACATTACTTGTGGATATTGAGCCAAAGGAAAAAAATCTAAGAAGCAAGAAGCTGTTGTAGAAATAAGCTGAGGTTGGAATAGAGGATGAGGACGTGGTTGTGGCAGAGAAACCACGGAAAGGAAGGAAACAAGCATTTATTCAGCATCTACTGGGTGTTAGGTACTATGCTAAGTGCTTTATAAATATTACCTCATTTGATCATAATAATTCTGACAGTACATGCTATTATTGTCTTGATTTGAAGAGTGAGGAAGCTGAGACTGAGAAAAGTTAAGTGACTTGTCTAGAGTCACACAGCCAGTAAGTGTCTAAGGTTGGATTTGAACTCAAGACTTCCTGATTCTAGGCCCAGTGCCAACTACGGGATGTTTTGTTCTTCAGTTGTTTTTCAGTTGTATCTGACTCTTCTTGGGCCTATTTGGGGTTTTCTTGGCAAAGACACTGGAGTGGTTTGCCATTTCCTTCTCCAGCTCATTTTACAGATGAGGAAACTGAGGCAAATAGGGTTAAGTGACTTGCCCAGGGTCACACAGCTTGGAAGTGTCTGAGACTGGATTTGAACTCAGGAAGATGAGCCTTCCTGACTCCCAACCCAGCAGTATATCAACTGTGCCACCTAACTGTTCAGGGTCCTAGATGATAACTTCTATGAATACAATGTCAGGAAAGTCAGAATATATGTGTGTATGTATATATATTTATGTATATATGTAACATAATATATAATTGTATATTATTACATGTAAATATATTATATATAACATATATAATATATATTCTGACTTTCATGATATTATCTATACATATATAAAAACACACGCATATACATTTTTTTTTGTGCAAGTGTCAGTGGGAAAGAGTTGCCTCTTGAATGCCTATATCTATAAGGCAGGTGTTATAATATCGATAGTGACCATGAATGTGCCTGTATTGTTCTGTATCGCAGAATATAAGAGACTATCCGTATAGAAGGCAGAAGAAGTAAAACATTTATTCAGATACCAGAGGATCAAATCCCAAAACCAATAATTTCAATTCAACATATCAGCAATTGTATCCCAAAACCAGTAAGTTCACTTCATTATAAAAGCAAGGAAATTAAAACACAATATCGAAGCAGAGAGCCAAGCCATCCCGTAACCTTCTCCTCTGCTGGTACCTTTGCGTAAATACTCAGTCACAAATCCTAGTTGTCTGTTTGCCTGTGTCCTCATCCTGAAGTCCTGAGAGCTTGCAGTTCTGAGAGCCCTTGTAGTTCTGAGTTTAACAACTACCCTCAGAGTATATATACCCTTTTTAGGGCCCCAAGGGCTTCACAACTAATTAGCAAAAGAGTGTGGGCCTTCCTACAAACAAGCCTCCCCTAATCAAGCTTCCCTTAACTAGCTCTAGCTAAGGCCTATTAAGGGGATTAATGGGTGGGGAAGATCTTTAATTGAATTAACACCACAATGTCATCAGTTAAGATTTTAGCATCCCCAGATATACTCTTAGTATTGGTAGAGTAGTTCTGAATGTGAAATAGTTGAGTATTCTTACAAATCTAGCTGATAATGTCCTAAACCAGGGGTGGGTAACCTGTGACCTTGAGGCCACATCTGGGCTTCTAGGTCCTCAGGTATGGCCTTTTGACTGAGTCCAAGTTTTACCGAATAAATCCCTTTATTAAGGGGATTTGTTCTATGAAGTTTGGATTTAGTCAAAGGGCTGCACTTGAGGATCTAGAGGACCGTGTCTGACCTTGAGGCCGCAGGTTCTATACCCCTGTAACCTAATCATTCTTTCTCTTGCCTATAAACATGATGTAAGTCATGCATGTAAATGGAAGATTTTGTATCTCCCCTAGAACTCTTTCCTCTTCTTTTGGACCACCTAGAGAGAAAATAAGCGATGTTTGGAATATCAGAATGAAAACCCCATGTTTAACATGACTGTACATATGTAACCTATATCAGATTGCTTACTGTCTTGAGGAGGAGGGAGGGAAGGAAGGGAGGGAGAAAAATTTGAAATTCAAAATCTTATAAAAATGAATGTTGAAAACTATGTTTATATGTAATTGGAAAAAAATATTAAATTAAAAACCCCTTTGGAATGAGTTCTCTTTTTCCTTAATTTCACACTGTAGTGAATGATATTGTAAGAGAGGTTTTAAGCTACTGATATTTTATAAGTGAAAGTTGTTTTATAAATTAGGAATTAGCTATCTTTGTCATAACTTATAATTATTACTTTTTTTGGTTCAAATTCTTTAATAAAGCTTCTGGACAGAATGCATCATTTTACTTTCTACTCTTGAATCAAACCTATAAATATACTTTTGTCCTAAAAAAACCCAAAACCTCACTTTCAAATTAATTTCCTTACTAGAGCCATTGTGGAACACATTCACATTCATAGCTCCTTTCTTCTTGTTGGTTTTTTTTGGCTACGTCTGAAAATGTATGTATCATTCTGCATCCTGAGTCCTCTCTGGATTTGGGTAGCATGTTTCATTATTATTTCTCTGGAATCATGGTTGGTCATTGCACTGACCAGAGTTTTCATGTCTTTCAGAGTTTTTTGTCTTTACAATGTTGTTGTTACTGTATAAATTGCTGTCTTGGTTCTGCTCACTTCATTCTGCATCAGTTCATACAAGTCTTTGCAACTTTCTTTAAAACTATACATTCATCATTTCTTGTGGAACAATAATATTCCATTACTCTCATATACTATATCTTGTTTAGCCATTCCCCAACAAATGAGTACCTCCTAAGTTTCTGGTTCTTTGCTACCACCAAAAGAAACTATATACATATTTTTGCATGAATGGATCCTATTGTTCTTTCTTTGATCTATTTGGGGCATAGGCCTAGGAGGGGCATAGCTGGGTAAAAGGGTAGGTATAGTTTAGGGAAATTTTGGGGCATAGTTCCAAATTGCTTTCCACAATGGCTGGACCAATTTGCAGCTCCAACAACAGTGCATGGGTGTGCCTGTATTCCCATAGACCCTCCAACAGCCCTTTTGTGAGGTTGGTATGGCAGTATCAGTATTCTGATGACCCTCCTCACTTCCATCTTTTGGAATTTCTGCCTTCCTTCGAGACTCCACTCAAATCCCTCCTTTTGTTCTGGATGCCCCCCAGCTGCTAGTGTCTTCCTCTCTGAAATAACCTTCCTAGTCCCTATTAGAATGAGTTCCCTGAGGACATGAACTGTTTCGCTTTTCTTTGAATCTCTAATATTTAGCATATTGCCTAGCATATAGTAGTAGTTAATAAATGCTTATTGCTTGATTGATAAGGAAATTGAGGTCTATAAAGGTTTAGTGCTATACCCAAGGTAACTTAGTCAGTCAGTAGTGGCCCCAGAGCTAGAACTCAGGTTTCTGACTCCCAGTTCATTATTTTCTTGACTCCTAGTTCATTATTTTCTTGACTCCCCACACTTCTGTTTTCATTTTTTCTCACTTAGGAAAGTCTCCACAATTCAGGTCCAGGAGCTGGTCCCCTTTTGTGGGAAAAGGTTTCGTAAATTTTGAGCAGGAAGGAAGTGCTCTGACTTTAGAACCATCAATTCCAACCTCATCCATTTTACAGATGACAAAAAGGCTCAGAGAGGGAAAGAGAGTTACCTAAGGTCATGCAGTGTCTGGGGAAGGGGGGAAGGAGGAGTGGTGGGGAGGGTCCTAGAAATCTCCCAACTCCCAGGGTTCAGATCAGATGGGAAGAGGTCAGAGTAGCTCTTTGTCCCTCTCTGTAGCTTTCGCTTAGCCTTGTGTGACAGAGTATTCAGTAAAGGTTTTTGAGGATGGGGATGTAAATGGGAATGAGGATGAAGACGATAACGCAGCACAATTTGGTGGAAGACCAACGGACAGGGAGACGGCAAGTCTGTGCTCTGGCCTCAGTTATTCCATAATTCCCTTAGGTGACCTTAGAGAAGTCACTGAATTCTCTGGACCTCAATTTCCTCATGTTTAAAATGAAGATGCTGGACAAGACGATGTCTAAAGTCCCTTTTCTCAATTAAACCTTTTCCCAGAGTGGGGACCTGGCTCCTGCACCCAGACTTTGGATTTCTGGAGTCCTCTTCAGCTTGTGGTGTATGACATCATGATCCCCATATAGGGATCTTGGATCTAGAACTAGTACAAAACTCAGAGGTTTTCTGGAATCCCTTTCGGATTGTGGTGTGTGATATCGTGGTCCTCATATAGGGATCCTAGATCTAGCTGGTGGTATATGACATCATGATCTTCACATAGGGATCCTAGATATAGAACTGGAAGAAAACTCAGAGCTTTTCCAATCCAACCCCCTCATTTTACAGATGAGCAAATAGACACCCAGAGAGGTCAGTGACTTATCCAAAGTCACACGTGGAATAAATGGCAGAGTGAGGACGACTTGAACTGAAGTCCTGTGAGTCTAAGTTTAGCGCTCCCTGATCAACACTTTTCCCACTGTACTGTCATGCCTCCTTTCCCCACTTGTTTTCATTTCAGAAGGGAACAATTTGTGACGTCTAAGGTTGAAATTATAAAGGCAAAGTCATGGTGCTCTTCTCAATTATACCTTTGTCTCAGGAGGAAAAAAAAAGAGGAAAGTATGTCCTTTCTCCCCTTGGGATTGTCTCTTGTCATCTTATGGGCAGGGGAATTCCCAGTTGCTCTGGAAAGTCCCATTGTACTCTGCCTTGGTCAGACCCCATCTGGAACACTGTGTTCAGTTGAGGGCATCGCATTTTTAGGAAGGCCGTTAATAGACTGGAGAGCTTCCAAAGGAGGGCAGTCAGGATGCTTAACTGGCCTTGAGCCAATGCCAGAGAGGACTGGTTGAAGGAAACAGTAGTGGTTAGCCCAGAGATGAAAAGACTTGAGGAGTAGAACAGCTCTCTTTAAGTATTTGAAAGGCTGATACATAGCAGAGGTATTAAATCCATTCTGCTTGGCCCCAGGGGCCAGAACCAGGAGCAGTGAGTGGAAATTGCAAAGAGGCAGATTTAGACTTGTAGTGAGAAAAAGCTTTGTAACAATTAGAGACATCCGAAATGAAGTGATCTGCCTCAGGAGCAGGCCCCCCCTTCTCCTCTCCTTCTCCCTCCTTCCCACTCCCCCCCCTTCAGCTTACCCTCATTGGAGATAGTCAAGTAGAGGCATATATATATATATATATGTATGTGTGTGTGTGTGTGTGTGTGTATCTGTATATATACAATCGTGGAGGGGAATTCTTCAGGAATGAGGTTGGCGCACATAGCTCTTTAGGTCTGTTCTAGCTTTGAGGTTCTGTAATGCTGTAAAGTCATGAACAGTTTGTGACCCCAGCCTGGTGGGAATGGGTGGGGCTTCAGTCCTAAGGAGTTGGCTTCATCAGAGGCCTAGAGATGCCAGGGCCCAGGATTCTTCAAAATGCTTTGTCTAAGGGAAAAAAAATCCCCAAGGTGGAGAAGATGTCAGACTTGGCAGGAGTCTGACCTCTTCTTTCCATACTGTTTCTCTAAAACTTCCAAAAATACAAGAATCAGTGAATAAAGACCTAGTTCATTTACCCTCATCCCCCATTTTCTTGATTTCTTGCCTCAATTTCCCACCCCTATCTCCCTCGGACCCCAATCCACAAATGCCCATCCCTCCCAACATTTTATCACTATTCCTGAATCTTCCTCTTTAGGGCCTCATACCAGAGCCTAGACATCTTTCAAAGATGGCGCATCTCAAGACCCACCTTTTCCATGAGGCCTTTCCTGATTACACTGCTTTACAATGAATTTCTTTCCTCCTTTCCTCTGAATTATTTCAGAAATATTTCTCTCTCTCTCTCTCTCTCTCTCTCTTTCTCTCTCTCTCTCTCATTTGTATTGTATACAGTTGGTTGTATCTGACCTTGGAACAATTTTTTTGTTCTTTGTTTCTGTATTTGTATGCCTTATTTCCCCAACGAGGCTGTAAGCCCCTCTAGGGCAGAGACAACACCTTTGCCATCTTTTCTTAGAAGGGAATAAACATTTATTAAGCACCCACTGTGTGGAGCGCACCCTGCTAAGCACTTTACAAATATTACCTCATTCATTGATTGTCACATCAGTGAAGGTGGTATGTAGGTACTATTTTTGCCATTTTATAGTTAAGGGAACTGAGGCAGCTAGAGGTTAAGTGACTTGCCCAGGGTCACATAGCTAGGAAGTCCGAGGCTCGGTTTGAACTCAGGTCTTACTGTCTCCAGGCGCAGAGCTCTATCCGTTGCACAACTTAGCTGCCTCCTATAGCCCTGACTCAGACCTCTCTAGTGGTTCTGTGTCAAGGGTTGGAACAAAATGAGGTTCTCATAGGCCATCTAAATTTAGAAAAAAATAAAAGAGATTTACTTAACAATAGCCTTGAAAGGCTATTTAGCGAGGATATAGCATTGATTCAGTTGAGTGCAGGTCCCACAGGAGGGTTCTTCAGTCAGCATCCTGTGTTAAGCCTCAGGAGGTGTCTGCTCTTACAGGATGCTTTGCTCTTACAGGATGCTTTCGTACTTAAGCGACCAGGAAGCTACAGCAATGGTTCTAGCCGTAGTTTCCTGGATCAATTGATTAGGGAAGACAATAGGGGGAAAACAACCTAGGTTATATATCAAGGACCTTATTGAATGTTGCTCTGCCTGGAGTCAGGAAGACCCAAGTTCAAATCCAGCCTCAGACACTTACCAGTGGTGTGATCCTGGGCTAGTCACTTAAACTCTGCCTGCTTCATTTATCTCACTTGCAAAAATGGGGATGATATTAATAACAGCACCTGTCTCCCAGGGTTGTTGTAAGGGTCAAATGAGATAATATAAAGTGCTTAGCATACAGTAAGTACCATGTAAATGTTAGCTATTATTACCACTTCTACCATGCCTTCTCTTGTCTTTTTGTACCCACCCCTTCTCATCTACTACATGCCCACACTCAGAGAGGACTTTGCGTAGTTCTGGACATCTAGCTTCAAATAACCCTTTTGTATCTCAGCTTCCTTAGCTTTAATAAAAGTGGGTTGGATTCCATGACCTCAACATTATTTTCTAGTTCCAAGTCTTTTGTTTTATATTTGCTGAAATTTAAAAAAAATTATTTTTGGTCCAGACCTATGATCTCTTCGGGTGAGAAAACTCCCTCCACCAATGGGCACGTTGGCTTTTATTTGTTGGAGAGGTACCTTGGGTACTGACTGGCTAAGTGGCTTAACTGCTATGTGTCAGAGGCAGGATGAGCCTAGATCTTCCTGAACTGAGCCTTCTATTCATTCTGTTCTTCTGCCTCTTCCATTGAAGGGAAGAATGGACAGGCTCTAATGGACCTTAGAAAGGGAGAAACCAATTTTTCTGCTTTTTTAAAAATTGCTTTTGCTTTACTTGTCAGTTTGGCTAAACATCTGCCTCCAGGAGCTGGGCCACTCTAGCTTGTAGGTAGTAAATCTGGTTAAAAGCAGCACACAAGGGGTTTTTTGAGGAACTATGGTCCCTTTGAAAACTTCAGACAATCCTCTTCTGCTCTTCTTATAACCTGTGGGAGGCAGGTGGAGGAAAGCAAAGAGCTCAGGACTCTGGAATGAGGTAAGTAGGGGATGCTGAGAGCTATCCTTCCCAAAGGATTTAGATGTTTTTCCAGACTTGGTCCCTCCAGTCTGATATGTTTGATCCAGAGGTCTCCTTTCTCCTCATCATGACCTGGCCTCTCTCCGGTGAAGGGGCTTCAATGCTTTCCCAGTATTTTTGTCCAGAGGTTTCTTAGGGTATGGAGAACTTGGTAACTTCTTACCATTGAGCCTCAAGACTCGGGGGCCCAAAAACATCCACAAAAGGAGGAGAGGACCTATTTGTACAAAAATATTTATAGCAGCTCTTTTTGGGGTGGTTAAGAATTGGAAATCAGAGGCATACCCATCAATTGGAGGATGACTAAACAAGCTGTGGTGTGTGATTGTAATGGAATATTATTGTGCTATAAGAAATGTGAGCAGGACAATTTCAGAAAAACCTGGAAAGACTTATGTGCACTGATACAAAGTGAAATGAACAGAACCAGGAGAATGTTATACACAGTAACAGCAACAGTGTTTGATAAAGACCGGTGAATGACTTAGCTATTCTCAGGAATCCAATGATCCAAGACAATCCCAAAGGACTAATGATGAAGCATACTATCTACCTCCAGAGAAAGCGCTGATATTGTCTGAAGAGAGAGTAAAGCATTCTATTTTTCACTTTCTTTCTTTCATTTTTTCTCTTATTTGAATCTTCTTATATAAAATGACTAACATGGAAATGTTTTACAAAATTGTACATGCATAACCTATATCTGATTGCCTACTGTCTCAGGAACGGGAGAGGGGAGGAAGAGAGAGGGGGATAGAATTTGGAATTCAAAACTTTAAATAAAAAATGTTTAAAAATCGAGGAAAAAAGACTCTGGGGGCAACTCTATGCTTTTTTCCCCTTACAAAAAGATTGTGCAGTGGTAAGAAATTATCTCAAAAGGGACTGAGACATTCAAAATAAACAGTATCAGGATAAGTCTGCACATATTTGGTGGGCATAAGGACAATGTGACAATTGACAGATGGAAAGAAAGAGGATTGGACTGACTCCCCTCCTCCCCCACCCCCCAGGGGCTCCCTATCTTCTTCTGGATCATAATTGATCCTAATGACCTATTTCCTTTTGACTCTTTACCCTCCATATCTTTCTTTTACAAGCCTATATACCTCTTAGGAAACTTTCACTTCTCTGACTTGTTGCCCCAAACCTAATTCCCACTGTGGTGCTCTCCCCAAGAGTAGCCTTTGGCTTCACCTAACAAGCACTTGAGCTCACATGGCTCAAAACACATTGTGGATAATTGAAATACAAACGGTAACCAGGTAAGTGCCTATAGTTAGGATCCCTTTCTCTTCCCTCGTGAGACAGCCTCCTTGGAGTCCATTCCTGGGGGATGTTTGCTGCAGTATCACACCAATACTGAGGGGATGGGAACATTGGCCTAAGGAGGATGTCCTTCTCAGACATGTTCAGAGAAAGAACCCCCATGGGCAAACTAAAGAAGTGATCCCAGGTGGGAAGGGGGTCAGATTTTGCAGCTGTAATGCAAAGCCAGAACCCCAGTTCTATGTTTAACCTAACTAGATTCATTGGTCCAGGCCCTCATGACCTCACTCCTGGACTATTGCAATAACGCGCCGGTTGGTTGGTCTCCCTGTCTTGACTTGCTCCCCATTCCAGTCTATCCTTCACTCAGCTGTCAAAATGATCTTCATGAAGTATAAGTCTGACCATTTCACCCCTATTCCCATCCCCCACCTCCACACACACTCGGTCAACTTCAGCATCAAATGTAGAACGCCATTTGTCATCCAAAGACCTTTGTAACCTAGGCCTCTCCTACCTTGTCAGCCTTCTTACATTTTCATCCCTCCATGCTCTTTGATTCAGTGATACCGGTCTTCTTGCTGTCTTGGTCACAGGAAGCTCCAGCTATTTTCTCTGGCTGTCCTCCATATCTAAAATTCTCTCTGTCTCATCTTCACCTCCACCTCCACCTGGCTTCCTTAAAGGCCCGGTCAAAATCATAACCTCTTCGGGAAGTTTTTCCTGAACCCCTTTAATTCTAGCTCCTCCCCTCTGTTGATTATCTCCAATTTATCTGTTGGACATAGTTGTCTGCATGTTGTGTCCTGCCTAGACTAGGCATTTTTAAAAACTTAGCTTAAAACCACAGCCAGCTAAAAAACTGGCTTAGCACAGTGCTTGGCACATAGTAGGTGCCTAATAAATGTCTCTCGATTGACTGACATTTACGGCATGGAGAGGCTGGGCACTTCTCACCAATCACTCTTAGGCTCATTAGTCCTTACCAATGTAGGCCTGCCATGGCTATAGTGTTTGGGTGTGCAGACCAGATGAGAATGAAATATAATAATAATTATTATTATGTATTATTATTAATTATTATATAATAATAATGAAAAACGGAGACAAGGTAACAAGGTGAGCCCCCATACCAAATGGCTTCCTTCCTCCAAACTTCTGGAAGCAATGGTGTGTTCTTCCAATGAATCTGCTCATATCCTCCCCTTCCACATTCTAACATGGCAGGGGCAGAAGGTCAGCCAGACTCATTGCATATCCCATTCCATCTTGCCTTGGCTACCCAGAATGGATGGTCTAGCAAGCACTGGCACGATTCCATGTAGCTAGGGAAGGGAACAAGCATTTATTAAGTGTCTATTGTGTGCTAAGCACTTTACAAATATTATCTCATTTGATCCCTACAATATCCCTGGGAGGTAAGTGTTACTATTATCCCCATTTTGCAGTTGAGAAAACCAAAGAAGAGGTTGGCTAACTTGCCTAGGATCACACAGATAGTGTCTCATCTGATTTGAAGTTTTCCTGAGTTCAAGGTCCAGTGCTCTATCCACCACCCTTAGGCACATTACTCAACCTCCTGGCCTCCAGCGATCACTTTCAACCAGAAGCTGGAATTCAGGACCCAGCTGCCACCCTTCCTCATCTTCTGGCTATCTCTATCCCCATGCATCTTGCCCACACTAGCCCTTTGAGACTCTGACTTCTTTTTAACACTACACTCTGGAGCCGTACTGCTATGACTGGAGTGTTCTGGGGGACGGCATACACCAAAAGCTTGTGTACGACCTTCTGGGAGATATAGTCTAAAGAGGTCTGTGCTCTCCTGTGAATGGGGCCGTACCCTGGATGGCACCGCCAATCCCCTTCTTGCCTGGTGTAATTTCTTTATATATAGTGACAGCGTTGCTGTCGAAATGTCAATCTGGGCACCAGGGGGCTGGTTGTTGAGACCAGAGAAAGCTCAAGGAATGAAGAGAGAAGAGCCATAGAGGGGGGAAATCTTGGAACCTGGAATGCTCTCTCCTCACCTTTGCCTCCTGGCTTCCCAAGGCTAGAAAAAGACTCATCTGGCATTGTTAACACTGGCAGAGAAAGAGAAAGGGGCTGCCACTCCAGAAGCTCTGTGGTACAGGCTCGTTAGAGACTGAGTAAATGGAAAAGCTCCTAGGTGTGTCTGGGTCACATCATTACCCCATGGAGGAGTGGAAAGAGAGCTCAGGGTATCATAATTGGAGTTAATTGTTTTTGGCTTTTCTGAGAGTCTCAAATACAGAGCTTTATCCCAGAAAGCAATTGTGAACTCACTTGTGGGCACAAACACACACACACACACACACACACACACACACACCTTTCACAAACAATACTGTTTCTCATGCTGGTGAAACCACAGCTGGTAGACCAATAAGACATTAAAAATAGCCTCAGATTTCCCAATCCCCACTCCCAGTGTCTCTGGGCTGGGGGAGAGGGGCCTTTGCCTAATGGGAATTTGCTGCCCCCTTGTTTCTGTCCTGTGCAGGATTGAGAGGGAAGGGGTCAGGGTTGGGGGGGAGATGATTTCTAGGCAAGGGGAAATATCCAGTAAATCCCAGTCAGAGAATTCTTGAGGAGAGTGTGTTCTTGGCAAAGCCGAGGGATCGAGGATGAGAAGATATCATGCACTTGAATGGATTAGCTGTTTGGTGTTTATTTTTCCCTTTTCATGCCAAGAAATATAGCACAATACATTTTGAACTTCAATTTCCACTAACTTTAAAAAAAATAAGTGTGCAGAGGAGACGGAGATACAGATTCTTATTTCCATCTGGGCCCTGATCCAGGAGCCTCGACCAAAACGTTACTTAAGTCATATTTCCATCATCTGCAGATGGTCATGTATTTATTTCTCACCAAAGTGAAGTCCCAAATGGACTCCAGATATTTGCAAGAGACAAAACTGTTTCCTCCTGGCAGGGTTGAGATGGAGCTTTGATCCTTCTGAGCAAACAGAAAGGTTGGCCCTGGTGCCAAAAAGTTGGTGTATAGGGGGTTTCCTGAACCTGCCTGCCTGTGGGAGAGGAGACGGGGGTGGAGGAGGGGTAGAATAGGGGAGTCATTGCTGAAGACTATGGAATTGAGGATTGGTTGAGTCCAAGGGACAAGGGGAAGTGAGGGACAATGGGGCATGGCCACCTAGCCCCTATTCTAAAGCTGACAACCTCAAAGGTGCCACCAGAGACCCTGTGCTCAGTAGAGAGGGCCAGAGGATCAGTGCACAAACCCAGATAGGCAGAAGCCCATCTGAATAGAGGACAAAGTCAGATTCAGACATCTCCGGAAGGTGTCAGTTGGAACTTGGTGAGAATCCCTGTCTGAAACTAGAATAGCTCACATCCCTGAAGTACTTTGAGGGTTACAAAGTGCTTTCCTCCTAATAACTCCTTAGGGTGGATAGGCAGAGCATTTATTGAGCTCTTACTGTGTGCCAGGCATTAATGCTGGGGATATATAAGCAAGCAAAATAGTCCTTGCTCTCAAAGAGCTTACATTCTAAGGAAGGAAGGGAACATATTCTGAGGTGCTAGAAGTGGGGAAGGCAGGGGAGAAGGAGGTGTAACCCAGAGACATAGGTGAAACATGGCTGGAGTTCTTCTCGAAATGATGGGAAGATATGGAGATAGAGTCAACAGTGAAGAGAAGAAGGCTCGGGGGATGGGGGGGGCGTTACAAGCATGTCAATGAGGGAAGTGAGGAACATAGAGACAACTGAGCTAGAATGAGGTGAAGCCTGGCTAGAGCCCTGCAGATAGGTACTATAGGTATTATTATCTCCACTTTCCATCTGAGGAAACCTGGGGAAGCTGCTGGCTTTACACCAAATCCTCTCTTTATAACCTGCTCTCTTCCTTCCAACATACAACTAGGGCTTTGGGTATACTGAGTGGTCCTAAACATTGTCCAGTTAAGGAAGCAGAGCTGGTTAAGGATCACCAGGCAGTGGCCCCAAGGCTGGAACTGAATTGCAGAGGGGTAGGAGGCAGGGAAGAGGGACCAACTGGTCCTGGTGGGGTGGGGTAGCATTTGAACTCTCTGACATGGCCAAGCTTTAAGAAAGAGCATCTTCATAAGAAGACTCCTTTTGCAGCTCCCAATTTCCTAGAAGCAGACCCCTATAAACCTAAGAAGAAATCCGGGGGAGGGGGCAGCTGAGTGGCACAGTGGCTAGAGTACCAGCCCTGTAGTCAGGAGCATCTGAGTTCAAATCCAGATTCAGAAACTTATTAGCTGTATGACCCTGGGCAAGTTGAGAGAGAGAGAGAGAGAGAGAGAGAGAGAGAGAGAGAGAGAGAGAGAGAGGAAAGAAGAAGAAGAAGAAGAAGAGGAGGAGAAGGAGAAGGAGGAGAAGAACTGGAAAAGAGAAATTTGAAGTTAAAGAGGACCATCCAGATAGGCAGATATTAAAGAAAGGGAAAAAATAGAAGAAAAAAAGAACAAAATAGAAATACAGAAGGTAAAAAGAAGAAAACAGACACCCCCTCCCATTTTCTCCTTTTCTTTCCTTCTTTCCTTCTTGTTCTTCGTTTTCAACATTCTTCTGGGTGCAATTCCATTTATACAGCAGCCTATCATAGTGGATAGAGAGCCAGCCTCAGAAACAGGAAGACCTGGGTTCAGGTCCTAACTCTGGCACATACTCTGTGGCCCTGAGCAAGCCATTCAACACCTTAGTTCTTCAGGCAGCTTTTTAAGACTCTAAGTTGGAGAAGGCGTAAACCTCCAGGAGTAGAGAAAGTTCCTTTACAAGAGCTCACTACACAAATAAAATCACAATGTCCAGACCCCAACCCTAAGCCTAATTATTTGCAATGGTAAGAATATTAATAATAATAGCTAGCATTTAAATAGTACCTATGATGTGCCGGGCACTTTAAGCACTTTAGAAATATTATTTCATTTATTGATTTATTTTTACCATATCCCCTTTCTTTGTCTAATTTTCAATTGCAAGTGTTCCTTACCTTAACTGCATCCACCAAAGTAGACTATGGTTTCTTTCTGTCTCATGGAATCATTGATTTCTATTTGGTCAATTTTAGCTTGTAACAGGAAGTCTACTGCTTGGGTAAAATTTGCCTCTTTCTTCTCTTCTAAACTATTCTCCTTCCAAGGTTTTCCTCTAGAGCTTTTATTTTATTTTATTTCTTGTGTCTTGTTTAATTTCTTCTAGGTTTTCAGTGTGGTCCTTGTGGAAAATCCATTTTATTCCCTTTGAGTCTACTCTCATAGTCATTACTGAATTACTTTCTCCTTTTAGGGTGGCATTTAGGACATCTGGATTGACAGCAATTTTTTATAAATTTATTTTCAATGTTTTCGTTGGTTTGCTCATCTCTCCAGCTTTAGCTCCAGAATTAAGACTTTGTGCCAGAGCCAGGTTCTGCCCCTTGTTGTGAATTTGAGTGGGGTGGTTCCTTAGGCTCCTGTGCTAACCCCTGTCTCCCAGGATTAGGCTCCCCTGGGTCTTTAAGGCTCAAAGCGCTGGGTCTTTAGGGTACTCTGTGGCAGCTCAGGATAGACCCTAGGGCCCAAGGTGCTGCTAGGCAGGACTGTCTCAGTTCAAGTGCTGCTCCCTGAGGCTTTCAAGGTCTCTCTTGGGATTTTCTGCTGCCTCTGGACACAGAGCCATTCAGGCTACACCTGGTTTGTCTCTGGTCTTTCTTGGAGGCTGTAAGCTTTTGTTTTGCCTGCCCTGGTCTCGGCTTTGTTGGTAGCCCTGTTTCCTGTTGCCCATGGGTTTCTGGATGACTTGTATGTGTGTGATATTCTGGTGTGGAAGTAGTCACTCTATTTTCTCATCGGATTTCTTTGTCATTATCTGTACCAGTGTGAATTTCAGGTTTTTGTTGGAATAGCTGTGTGGAATTTAAAAGATCTGTCCCCTGTTCAGGCAGCCACTTTGGCTGGAAGTCACCTAAACTGGCTATGTAGCAAATTTCTTTAAAGCAAATTTTATTTTCCTATTGACTTCATTACAAAATTGGAGATGTGTTTCCATGGAAACCTTACCCCACTAAGAGCTGAATATTTTTGAGAGAGAGTTTAGATGGAGGCCTGATCAGCAACATGCCTGAAGCCATGGAAATGTTTTTACACGCTCTGATGGTCTTTCCTAAATCTAAGACCTGTCCTTTGCAAACAACATGCCCCAACCTTCTTTTCTCAGATCTCTGGAATTGTTTCCATGTTTGGGGATCTCCTGACTTCACACTCACAGAATTAGCCTGAGTTCATGAGCTTGGCTTTCTGGAGAGGTTGCTAAGTGGTTCTCCCTGGAGGTTTTTCAAACTTTGTATTTTAGGGACTCGACGCCCTTTATAAGCAGAGGTTTGCCTTCAGATGACCCCAGTGACTCTCAATCCCAGTGGTGCCCACACAGTATCAAGCACATAGTGGGCACCTGACAACGCTTGTTAATTGATTCTGGAAAGGTGCTGTGGCACAGTGGAAGAAATGTTGAATTTGGAGCCAGAAGACCTGGTTTCAAATCCTGCCCCTGCTACTAATTGCTTGTGTGACTTGAAGCAAGTCATTTTCCTCTTCTGGGACTCAGCTTGTCCATCTGCAAAATGAAGGGTGTTGGATTAGAATCCAATTGATCTCCCAACGTCTCGTGACTTGGTGTGGACTCCATTCGGAGCACATTTGTCTTTTGCGTCTCAGAAAAGAGAGGTCAGCAACAACGGTGGAGAGCTCACCCCGCTTCCATCTGGAGTTAGTTCGATCATCTCCTTCTCAGCGTATCCAGTTCCCTCACCTCAGCATTCTTTCTCTCTCGCTCACTAGGCAGCCCCAAATCCTAGCTCAGCAGTCTGTTTTTCTTTAAGATTCTCCACAGACATCGAATTGGATATCCAGTGTTCTGGGCTGCTTCTGCCCCAAAGCCTGACCCTGACTCATTGTCCTGGGTCACGACAGGACATGGTTCACGCCAGTTGAAAATGCACTCGACGGCAAAGTCACAAACCATCTGCACCCGCTGCTTCCGCCTGAGACGTTATTTATGTGTGTGGCTTTGTACTTGGAGCTAAATACAGCCTCATGTAAAGGCTGTTAATTAACCCTTTGAGAAATGAGTTTCCCATCAGGGCAAGGAACAGGAATGTGTTTCTAATCAGGTAGTTAAATGCGTAGGATTTATCATGCCTCAGACTCTGCTGCTTAATGAAGCTAAAGGAAGGAGGCCAGAAAGCAAGTCTCCCCAACTCCCTTCTCCCCTCCCCCCGCTGCCGTCCACACAACGGCTTAAATAAAAGCAGCGGTTTTTTTGGACACAAACTGACAAAAAGACAGGAAATTCTAAATCAACCCTTCTGCACCTTCCATCAGGGAGAAACCAGATTTGGAAGCTGGGAGTAAGGCTGAAGATCTGGCAAGAGGTCCTTCCAAGCTCTTCTAAGTTTCAAGAGGCCAAGTAGTAGAAAGAGAAATGGATTTGGAACCAAAGGACCGGGGTTTGAATCTTGGCTCTACTTCATGTGTGACTAAATCATCTCACCTATCTGGGTCTCGGTTTTCTCTCCATAAAATGGCCATGTAATTCCTATTCTATCCCCCTCAAGGGGCTGTTCAGAGAATTAAATGAAGTAATTAGAAAGCACTTTGATAAGTTTAAAACATTTTATACACAGATAAGGAAGGTATTGTTCAGGATGTAGCTTCTGGAATATAGAAACAGAAAGTCTCCTGTTCTTCTCACTCAATCCATTGTGGACTATAAGTGAAGCTCCAGGATGATTCTCACTGTGTTGGTGGTAGTTGCCGGGAGCATGGTGGGAGCTTAAAGAAATACTTTCAACTCAATTTAAATATCAAGCAAGCTTAGAGGAATTCCCACAGAGGGGAAAGTAGTCGGTCAAAAAGACAAATTTGATCCGAGGGCTTTTGGTGTGTTGACTGGGTTCCTTGTATATCTGACTCACAAAAGAGAGGAAAGTCTTAAAAACCCACTCATAGGAGAGCTGTGAACACACCTTTTTAGAAAATAATCTGATTGGCTGTTGCAATTTAGTAGAGGAATAGATAATGTTAGGAGATGTTAAGACTCAGCAACAGATGACATCAACAAATGTGAGGGGAAGCAGAAAATGGAAGTTTCAGAGGCAGAGAGGTTGCATCCAGCTAGAATGTGAGTTGTCCAGGTGATGAGTAGTCCCTCTCTTACCAATGGCATGGGAATTGGTAGAAAAGTGTACTACTCTGTTTATTGGAGAGTATTTTTCCTTGTTATTTACCTTGTGGTCTGTTTTAAGTAAATATCATTTGCTTTATTATGTTACTTATTTTATTTGACTTGGTGACCACAATAAAGTGGAAAAGTGGGACTTGTAAGCTGTGGATTAAGATAGATAATAGACCTGAGGGTGCCAACAAGGAGGCTTATGTGCATGAGACAAATACAAGCAATTATTATGGGGAAGATGAGGACTTTGAACCCTACCCTTCCAAGGGTCCTCGGGTGGGAATAGGAGGAGTTGGGGCAGAGAAGTACAAAGTCAACAGGGTTGGAGTATTTATTTCATTGCCACTAATGATAACCCATCTCCTAAATGAAGGAGACGTTATAATTCTTGGATTTTGTTCTTTCATGCTTTCCCTGACACAGTGACTGCCCTTTTCCCCTGGAGTGCTGCAATCAGTGAACAGGCAGCCCCATTAGAAATAGAGATAAAATGTAGGAACTGGGCTGGGGTGAGTTACTGCGTGGGCAGTGGCAGCCAAGGACTGGGGCCTGTACCATATTTATAACTCTGGCTATTTTCATTTTGTAAAAAGAAATTCCTAAATGCCCCATTGAAAATGAGGCCTTGGAGGCCTGGAACCTACCAAGCTCTCAATCAAAGCCTATTGAGTGAGGGAGACACAAAAGCGTATTCACGACTCCAGAGCCCATTTTTCCCCCTCACAGGCTTGTTTCATTTTAAAATAGCCACAGCCGATTTTATTTGGCTTTCATTTCTGGCTGGGCTGATGGTGGGGGAGAAAGAGGAGAGGAAATTGTGACTATACTCCTGATACCCTCAACGAGGAGGCCTCAGTGGGGTTGTTTGTAAAATCAGGTGAGAAGTTCTGTCCTTATCCTGTGGTCTTGGTCTTGTAGGACTCTATCTAAACCAGAATAACTTCTGGCTTCCCCAGTCTGGGACGGGACCTGCCCTTGAAACCTTTCCTTTACCTTTATTCTAGTGCCCTTGACCTTCCCCCCGCCCCCTTTGGATAGTCAGCAAAACCTTCTGGGAGGAGAAAATAATTCTATCTGCTGGATTTTAAAACACCACAAATCAAGACAACTTGGTTCCCATTTTTAGGAATATTTGGGAATCAAGGACTCTGTGTGTGAGTGTGTCTGTCTGTCTGTCCGTCTGTGTGTGTGTGTGTGTGTGTGTGTGTGTGTGTGTCTGGTGGTGGTGGTGGTGGTGATGGTAGTGGTGAAGCAGATCCTAGGGTCCACAGAGGTCATCTAGTATAATCTCTTCCTTTTATAGTTGAGAAAACTGATACTCTGAGACACAGAGTGATTCAGCTAGGATCATGTAGGTAGAAAGCAGCAAATATGAGATTTGAATCCAGGTCCACCATTTTCAAATCCAGTGTTCTTTGAGGGAAGAGCCATATCTGGCAATTCTGTAATACAGGACAAAGGACGGGGAGAGGAAGAGACTTTGGATCTTGGGATACTACTTCTTGGGGTAGAGAGGACCCTGGGACACAAGCAAATTCACTACTGGTTGTGGAAGGAGAGAGAGACCAGCCCAGGAAGGTGCTCACCTGGGATGCAGCCACAAGGAGAAGGAAGCACGGGTGTCTAGTAGTTTTGTCAATACCCTCTATATTTTGACACCCTGGGCCAAAGGCCCGTTTACCCCTCCCTGGTTAAAGCTCTACCTAGTGGACCTAGCCTGGCTGAGAAGACAAGCGCTCATCAGAATGAAAAGAATTCTATTATTCCTCTAAGGCTCTGCCTCAGGTTCCAGTTCCCAACTGAGCCTAGACCCTCTCTTCTAAACAATCATGTAGTCATCGCAGCACTCAGCGACAGCTTCATGAGAGAATGTGCCCCTCTTTACAGCAAGTATTTTATTAATCCCATTTTACAGATGAGGAAACTGAGGCAAAGAGGGTTAAGGGACTTGCCCAGGATCACACAGCTAGTAAGTTTCTGTGTGAGTTTAACATTATACACCCAGTGTTCAGCACCAGGGATACAAAGAAAGGCAAAAAACAGTTTATGCCCTCAAGGAGCTCACAATATAATGAGGAGACAACATACAAACAACCATAGACAGGATAAAGTGGAGATTATCAGCAGAGGAAAGGTGCTAGCATTGAAGGATTAATCAAGGGTTATGGAACAAAGGATGTGAATACCTTGTCTAAATAGCTAGTTCCAATCCTTCTTTTCCAAGATCTTGAATCAGTTGGAACCATGAACACCAAACCAGGGCACACTCCAAAATGAATGAACCCAAATATCCCTTTTTTAAAAAACTGAAATTACAAACAGAATTAAGAGCTTTTCAGAACAACAGCAACACCACCACCACGCACACACACATACACATAGACAAACACAAAAGCTCCCTGAACTCAATCACACCAGAATCAGCAAAAACAAACCCCAGAACATCCAAATATCCTCTAAGCCCGAATGGAAATAATATTTCATTTATTTTTGACCCCTTTGCCTTTTAGGTGGTGTTTTGGGTGTTGTCTCTGTATCCTGAGATGAGCCTAGCATGATGGAAGAGATTTTTTATTTGGAAATAGTCCCTCATGGAAGTCCTTTGGGAGAAGAGCCAGTGACTTTGCATTTTTCCCTTCTCTCTTCAGGGATAGTGGGGTGGAGGCCTTGGGGACTTCAGGCTAATGGATAAGACCTTCTGCCTGGGTTCCCCATTGGGTCAGGATATGTCCTTGACTACTCCCTGAGGGTGTTAGGTGCCTCGATCTAAGGTTTTTCCTTTAGTATTTACTTCTCTTTATCTTTGCCACCAACAAGAGTTGTGTTGGACAGACCCCTTCTCTCCTCTGGGTCTCAATTTCCTTGTTTGTTAAAAGAGCCAGGACTAGATGAACTCTAAGATCTGCTCCAGCTGTAAGATTCTATCACTATTGAATCCTTACAGTCTTAGAAAGAAGGGGGTGGTTGGAGAGGTTGACAGGGTCAAGAATTTTCTCAGCTATGAACACTGACCCCTCAAGTCATCAGTGTCATAACTTCCTCTTTCTTCTGTTGCGGTAGGTGGCCTGTGCTCTCTCCCAAATGCCTGCAAGGTCTTCCTCGGCTCTTCAGAAAAGGACATTGTATTCTGTTGTTTATTAGTGAAGCAACAGGGATTACTTCCATACAACAGCTGCTGGCTTCAGCCTGTGTCTCTCCTGTGTCACTGCTGTTAGAGGAGCTTCAAGATCTCCTCATGCTTCATCCCCAGAATCTCTCTCCACCCCTAGAGAAGCCCTTCCCAGTGGCAGATCAATATGTCTCTAAACAGAGAAACCAAGGCTCAGGAGTAGAGGAAATAACAGAGTGAGTTAGAGTGGGGCTGGAACAGGGTCTTCATGCCTCCTACCCTCGGATTCTGGAGATTGGCCACAAACAGGCTTTGGCCTGGGGCCGAGGCGTGGGAAGCATTTGTGCTGAAACTCAAGCCCCCCTTGGCCAGCTCCCAGCTGTGGTTTCACACTTGAGCTGCAGTGGAGGAGGAGGAGGCAGTTGGAAACAGCAGTGGGGAATGGGAATTCAGCGCCTGGCCGGGCTGGCCCGCCCAGCGGCATCTCAGAGCAAGAACCACACCCGTAGGGGTTTTCCAAGGCTGTTTCTGATTTCCAGGAATTGGTGGTGCCTCCTGGAGGCCCTCTGGCCCTGCATTCCTGTGTCCCTCCCCCTTCTTGGGAGATGGGTTAGGGACAGAGAGAGCAAGCACGCTTGAAGGCAAATGGCAGGGAGTACGGGTAGGGCTCTACATTGTCTGCATGTCCTTATTCGGTGCCCCACCCAGCCGTGTTTAAGACCTAATAGAAGAACCTAAGGATAGAAATTCTGGGCTGGGAGTCTGATGGAAAGGGAGGATGCACCACTGGCCTCCTCAGGGAGCCTTTTTATCAAGGACAAACATTTACAGCTTGAAGAGAAAGTCAAGAAAGGGCTTGGGGAGAATTAAACCCTCCTAGCCGTGGACAGCCCTGTTCTGCGCTCTGAGTCGGGAGGCAGATATTGTATGTACATAGTCCTTTACACGTTGTTCCCCCCCCCCCCATTAAACTGTGAGCTCCTTGAGGGAAGAGACTGTGTTTTTCTCTGTCTTTGTAGCCCCAGCACTTAGCACACACAATATCAGACACACAGTAAACCCTTAATAAATGCTTGTTGACTGACTAGTTGACTGATCAAAGAGATATAAGAGCTCCCAGACTGACCCAAGGAAACTGAGACTGAGAGAAATAAAACAATTTACTCAAGGTTAAATAGTGAGTGCCTGGCATGGTGCTCTGAAAACACCTTGTCTGATGGGACAGATGGGCCTTTCTCTTAAAGAAGCCCTTGTCTGATAGAAGAATCATATAGTCTCTATTCGGAGGAAACTCTTGGATTCAGAGACGACTCATTCCAGGATAATGACATGAAGCATGCAGATAGGCCTTCCCTCCTCCCTTCACCAATCCTTGTCCATCTTGGTTTGACCTTTCCACTTTGCCCTCTTGATGGTCTAAGCCTGGTCTAGGGTTACATTCGTATTCATTCTTGATCTCTTACCCTTTTATTCCTTCCACTTCTTGGCTGTAGCCCAAATCTGTTTTTTTTTTCCCTAAGGATACCAAATTCCTCTCTATCGTCCCCCAGTCTAGCTGCTCCTTCTCTCATGTTCACTGACTTACAGTGCCAGGGAGGGTTGGAGTCGGCATGCTCTGTACCCTCCACTGCCACTTCCAGATGCTTCTCCACCATTGTCATCCAACAACCTCTCTTTTCTTTGAAGGTTGCACCAACCAATGACATCTCCATGCCATATACCAACATCCAAGACACTCTCCTCACTTCTTCAAGCCCCTCTCCTCCTCATTCCCTGTCACTCAGAGATGCCAAGATTTCAGTGTGAAACACTTCACACCCCAGTGCTCTATCCACTGCACCACCTAAATATTAATAGTTTTCTTTGAAGTAGAGCATAACTTCCTGGAACCTATTATCTGGTCTAAAGAGTTCAACAGGTTTTCCCTTCTTTACTTATACAAGAAGCCTCCTGATAACATTAATTTCTTCCAAGGTCTTCAGAATACTCATTAAGCCCTTGACTAGACAGGTTGCCAGCCCAGAGATGTCAGCCTCTCAAGGTTAGCTTTAGTCTAATTATGAGAAACTGCCCAACACAGGCCTCCTCTCTAGACAAATGTTACCTCCACCTGGGGCCACTGAAAGTGTTGAATGTGTACCAGGGTTGAGCTTCCCAAAAGACTAACCGTGAGCTCAGCCTAGTCAATCATTTCTTCCAAACCTATGGGGCCAGATTGTGAAGCAAGTTTTTGCTGATAAGTGACATTAAAAAAAACCCCAAAAACAATTTTTCCTCTCTTTGAGCAAAGGTGATTAGGTTTCAAATTTCACTTAAAGAAAGGGAATTTCTACTAAAGACCTACTTTTGCCTTTCCTTCATAGACAGGAGAGTTGATAAGACCCCAAGGCTCATCACAGGCATTGGAAGACTATCAAAAGTTGTCATGTTTCAATATCCTTCCATTACATTGGCATCTATGCTATATTCTTCAATAAACCCCATTTGAATACGTTAGGTTTGAATTTTGCCTTTGAGTGGTGCAGTGGTAACTTTTACACCGCACCCATCCCTTTTGTGAATATTAATTGCTAAATTTTGAGGAATGAAAAAAAGTTGACATATCCTGCTTTTGAAATTATCTTCTTAAACACAGGATACTCAGCCAACTTTGACCCTGCCATCACTGAAAACTGTTTCAACTAAAACTGAAAATTTCCCCCTAATTAAAAAAGATCAAATGAGATATTTGTAAAGCACTTAGCACAGTGCCTGGCACATAGTAGGTGCTTAATAAATACACCCTCCCCACTGTCCCCAGTCTTAAACTCCTGTCCTTCTACTTCCTGTTGCCTCCCCACTCCCAAGGAGCCTGTTCTTTGTCCTCGTAGTGACAGTCAAGGGACTGAAAATCCAGTTTCAGTCTAACCCTTGTTCTGGCTGTAAGTCCCTCCTTTCAGAGTCTAAACCCTATAGTTAGCTGTTTCAACATTTAAATCTTTGGTTCTATTGTTTCTCCACTTCCCCCTCCCACAGGCATTAATCTCTAAAGTTGGATCACCATATTGGCACCATCATTCACCTTTTCTACTTCTCCTACCAGCTGCTTAGAAGTCATTAATTGTACTGACTGGGCCCTCAAACATTTACTTGAATCTGTGATTTTGTCCCTTTGGACATTCCTTGTCCATGCCCTCTTGGAGGGGAGCAGGGGATCCAACATGCTGGAGAACTTTTCTTTTGAAGCTGGGGAACATCCTTAGGATACTAATGGGGACAATAAGCTGTCCATTGTTTTTACTTCTTTCGTATGTGACCAGTCCACTTTTTTTGTAACATGCTTTGCTCCACTTTTCCTTTATTATTCTTTGCATAACCCGAGGGATGTTGTTCTCCACCAATGAGCAAAAAGTCCCATAATAAGGACTTGGGTTACATTTGTAATGTGCTGAGACCTTCTCATGTTCATGTATGTTCCCATTGGGTGATTTTCAATTTTCATTCTTCAGAGACTGGAGAGTTTACATGACTTCATCTCCTATCTTTGAGCCTTTACACTGGCCATCTTCCCAACCTGGAATAAGCCCTCTCCTTTCATCTTCCTCATAGTGTCTTTCCTCCTTTCAGATAAGAATCAAGCAACATCTTATGGATGAAGTCTTTTTCTGATCCCCCAACTTCTACTACCTTCTCTTCCAAACTGCCTTGTAATTAACTACTTTGCATGTGTGTGTGTGTGTATGTGTGTGTGTATAAACACCCATACACATGTAGATATAGATGTATAAGTTTAAATGTATTTATGCATACATATAAATTTATTCCTTTTATTTACGATGCATATATTTTTAAATGTGCTTGTTTCCTCTGTTATAGTATAGTCTTTTAGAGAATAGAAATCATTTATACTTGTATCCCCAATATTAGCACAGTGTCTGGCACAAAGTAGGCATTCAGCAAATGCTCGTTGATGGGTCGATTATCTCACAATCATACAGCACGCCTGAGTGATCACTCTGCGCTTCCGCACCTCTTCACTAGCAGCTTTTCTATCCTGAAGATAGCTTGACTCTGAGGACCTCTTTCAGGATTGGTGAGTTCCTAGTCCCCTCCACATTTTATGAGGGGCCCCAAGGCGTTCTCACTTTACTTCCAGCTTGACTGCCTCTTCTTCAGAAACCTTGTTCTTTCCCTCTTCCCTCCCTTTCTTACTTCCCAACTCTCTCTTATGTGTGCCGTCTTCCTCCATTAAAATCTAAGCTTCTTGGGGTGGGGGTATATATTTTCGTTGTTCAGTCACTTCAGTTGTGTCTAACTCTTTGTGATCCCATTTGGGATTTTCTTGGAAAAGATACTGGAGTGGTTTGCCATTTCCTTCTCCAGCTCATTTTACAGATGAAGAAACTGAGGCAAACAGGATTAAGTGACTTTCCCAGGGTCACACAGCTAGTAAATATCTCAGGTCAGGTTTGAACTGGGGTCTTCCTGACTTCACATCTGGTGCTCCATCCACTGTGTCACCTGGCTGTTCTGAGGTATATATAGATAGTCTTATCTGCTTTTACTTTTATCCCAGACCTTAGCATAGTGCCTGGACATAATAAGCTGTAATATATACTCTGTCTATCTAATATATTTGTATAATCATACAGGCCTTTGTTTTAGGATGAAACTTGAGATCACTAAAAAAAACAAAAAACAAAACCAAAACCTTCAAAATTTCCCAAAGGTTCTCTTCCTCCTGTTCAGTTTTGGACCTTACTCATTTTCCATTTGCAGTTGGTCCAAGACATATATGTAACTGAAGGACTATATCTACTGGCTATCCATCCAACTCCATATCTTAGTCTAGACAAGAGGAATTCTTCATCCACTTGATTTTTCCTGTATGGATAGTTAAGCAAAACTATTTTGAGTGATTATGAATCTCAGTCAGGAGGCTCTGCAGTGTTTCAAAGCCTGATCATATCAATACAGTCCATGCTTTTTAACCATACTACACTCTCACTTTCTGTTCATTTCAAATTGACTATCACACTAGCCACATCATCAGTTCCAATCTATCTCCTATCTCAAGTCCCTGACTCCTCCCCCACACCTCTTTTCTTAGTAGATGGTCATATCTCTTATTTTACTAGAAAAAAAAATTGAGACCATGTGTAGTGAATTCTTTCACAATCCCCCAATGCTTTCCCCCATTCCCATAATCATCACGCATAGACCTTAAAACTTCTGGAACCTTGGCTCATTGATCATTTCCTCTTGTTTCCTCTTCAATCTCTCTCTCTCTTTCTCTCTCTCTTTCTCTCTCTCTCTCTCTCTCTCTCTCTCTCTCTCTCAGTCTTTCCATCTCTGCCTCTATTCAAGTTACCTACACTTAAAGAAAAAAAAAATGCCTAGACTTTAAGTTGTATAATTCCCTCCTCCCTTTCACTACTGAACTTCTAGAAAGTCATTTATATTTGATGTCTTCATCTCGTCACCACCACCCACTCACTCCTAGACTCCTCCCTTTTAGCTTCTGTTCTCCCCACTCTACTGAGACTGTTCTCTTTGCCACTAAATCAAAGTACCTTTTCCAAGTCCTTATTCCTCTTGATTTTCCTATAGCATTTGATACTTTTGACCACCTCTTCCTTTGGAGCCTCTCCTCCTTTGGGTTCCATCACATTGCTTCCTTCTTGATCCCTTCCCAACTGTCCAATGGCTTCTTCTCAGTCTTCTTCATTGGTCCATCTCTTTCCTCCTAAGAGTGGGTGTCCCCCAAGGCTCTGTCATCAATCCTATCTCTCCGTATTCCCTCCCTCAGTGATCTCAAGCAATGCCATGACTTCAGAGGTCGTAAAAAGCTGGGCAGGGTCTTAGAGGTCATCGGATGAAGAAACTGAGTTGCAGAGAGGTAAAATAATTTGCCCAACAGATAGTAAGTACTAGGGCCAGGATTTGAACGTGTTCTTCTAACTCTAAAACCAGATATTTTCAATGTGGCAATTTGTTTTCATTGACTATGCATGTTTGTAACATGGGTTTTATTTTTCTTGTGTTCTCAGTGTGGGGAGGGCAAGCAGAACAGAAGGTGGATCTTTGTTTGGAAAAACAATATTTTAAAAGCAAAATAAAACCAGGGCTCTTAAATGATCACCTTGATGCAGTTGACCCAAGTCTATGTGTCCCAGCCCTAATCTTTTCCTAGATCTCCAGATCCACAATTGCAGCTGTATACTGGGCGTCTCCACACAGATATTGTATTAGTGCCTCAAACACAGTAAGTAAAAAATTGGACTCATTATCTTTCTCCCTAAACCACTCCCTTCTCCCAACTTCCCTATTCCTTTCGATGGTACCACCATGCTCTCAGTCGTCCAAGCTTGAAACCCCATTTGCCTCTGATCTTTCCCTCTCACGTCACCACCCTCTCCACAAACAGTCAGTTGCCAACTCCTACTGATTCTACTTCCCCAACATCTCTGGCATCTGTCACTTCGTCTTGGTTTATGCTGCTACCACCTTGGTTCACATCCTCATCCCCTCTAGCCCAGACTATTTTAATAATTTCCTAACTGCCTTTCCTGCCTCCAGTTTCTTTGCTATCAGTCTATCCTCCACACAGCTGCTAAAAAAAATAGCTGCATGAATTCACAAGTCTATCTGTGACAATGTGGAATAATGGGAGGAGGTGGTCTTGGGGTCACAAGCCCTGGTGAGAATTATGGATCCAAACCTTTCTGGCTGTGTGACTCTGGAAAGTCA
The DNA here is from genome assembly GCA_028646595.1 of Phalanger gymnotis. Lineage (NCBI taxonomy): Eukaryota > Metazoa > Chordata > Mammalia > Diprotodontia > Phalangeridae > Phalanger > Phalanger gymnotis. Next base: position 280,885,986 of record CM053625.1, on the reverse strand, counting down.
CTTAAATGTCTTCAGCTTTACGTTCTTCACCTAGAAAGTAGGGATAATAACACTTGCGATACCTCCCTCAGAGTTGTGAAGAAAGTGCTTTCTAAATCTTAAAGAACTATAAAAATGGGAATAATTATTACATCTCTCCCTTGCTCAAAAACCTTCTACAGCTCCCTATTACCTCCAGGATAAAATACAAATTATACAACCTGATATTTCAGACCTCCCTCCCAATGACTGGATCTAATCTACCTTCCCAGTCTTATTTCACCATGTTTTCCTTCATGTACTCTTTGTTTCAATAAAATGGGATTAGTTTTTATTGTTTTGTCCTCTCCTGCTGTTGTGTGTTTACATAGGCCTAGAACAAACTTCTACCAGGTAAACTCTACCAGCATATTTATGTAGGCTCTCTTTTTAAAAATTTAGACTTTATTCATTTCTTACCTTTCAAGTTCTGAACTGACCCCATTCCCTCCATCCTCACCCCTTACTAAAGAAGGCCACCATTTGACACAGATATATAAATATATGTAAAACCATAGTATATATACTACTATTTATCAGTCCTTTCTCTGGAGGTGGATTGATTCGAGTATTTACAGTATTCAGAATAACTTGGTTGTTCACAATTACTCTTTGATCAATATTGCTGTTACTGTATACAATATCTTCTTGGTTCTGCTCACTTCACTTTTCATTATTTCATGCAAGTCTTTCCATGTTTTTCTAAAATCAGCCAGCTCATCATATCTTACAGCACAGTATCGCTCCAACACAATCGTTTATCACAACTTGTTCAGCCATTCCCCAGTTGATGGGCATCCCCTCCATTTCTAATTCTTCGCCACTGCAAAGAGAGCTGCTCTAAATATTTTAGAAGGTATAGCTGGTTTGCCTTTTTCCTTGATCACCTTGAGAAACAGACCTAATAGTGGTGTTGCTGGGTCAAAGGGCACACACAGTTTTATAACTTTTCAGGCATAATTCCAGATTGCTTTCCAAAATAGTTGGATGAGTTCACAATTCCACCAACGGTGTATTAGTGTCCCAATTTTTCTACATCCCTTCCGACATTTGTCATTTTCCTCTTCTATCATTTTAGACAATGCGATAGATGTGAGATGGTATCTCAACTTAGGATCTAATTACCATTTATGTGTCATATTCAGTCAGGGTTTCTTCATCTATAAAATGATAGAGTGAGACCAGATAACCTCTGTGGTTTCAGCCAGCTCTAAATTTATAGTAGAGAGTAGATAGAGCACTAGGGCCTGAAGTCTGGAAGATCTGAGTTCAAATCTGGCCTCTGACAAGTCTTGCTAGCTGTGTGATTCTGGGCAAGTCACTGTCTATCTACCTCATAGAGTTGTTAAGAGGATCAAATAAGATATTTGTAAAGCCCTCACAATAGTGACTGGTACTTAAGTAGGTGTTTATTAATTGCTTGTTGCCTCTTTCTTCCTTTCAGTTTTCTCAACTGCAAAATGGGGATAATATCACCTACCTCAGAGTTGTTTTAAGCATTAAATGAGATGTGTTTATAAAGCACTTAGTTTAGTGCTTGGCACACAGTAGGGACTTAATAAATGCTTGTTCTCTTCTCTTTTCCTTTTTACAAGTGTTCGTATATCTACTACTTCATCCTTTGTTCTTCAGTCTGTTTTTAAATAATATACATATATATCTGGTCACATCTTTTTTCGGAGAAAACATTTCCAGTGGGTCCATAGACCCTATTAAGTAAAATTCATACTCTTTTTTCTGTTTTCAAGGCTACCCATAATGCGATGCCATGCTGCTTTTCCAGAATCATCTCATATCATTTCCCTTCATACTATCTAACTAATCGAATTGGGCCAAAGGTAGTTTGCAATCTCACACCTCCATGTCTTTGTTTAGGCTGTGCTCTATGCCTGGAATGCCTTTCCTCCCCCTCTTTGCCTAGCAAACACCAATGCCAACATCTCCAGGAAGCCTTTCCTGATGTCCTTGGTCACTAACAATCTGGCCACTCACACTTCATATAGCATTTTATTTTGTAACTCTCTAATGCAAGCATTATATAATACTATATGTTATGACTGTTTGTATTTATTCTCCTCCTCCACTAACCTGTAAGACCTTCTATGCCAGTTGCCATTTTTAACTAAACTTTGTACTTCTCTTCAGCTGTTAAGAAATGTCTGTTGTGTAGGGCACCTGCCGAAATTCTAGAAAGGCTTACTGCTGGCCAAGTATAAGCAATATAGGCAGACATTTGAAATAAGGAATTGAGATAAAGGACAAAGCCTTTTAGTGGTTTTCTCTAGGGGATTTTGTTCCTTGGTTCTCTCCCTCCCATTTATTTGTATGGGAGGACAAGAAAAATTTGGGGTTTCATACCCAGATAACACTTGAAAAATTGTTGGAAGGGGAGTCATTCATAATGCCAATTTTGTGAATTCTGGCAATTGGACTTTAAATGGTAGTTTAACAAGGCATTTCTAACTCTAAGTCGGGTAGAGGCTTGGGATACAGAGGCTACCCTTGATGATCAGGAAGCTGAAGTTTAAAAATAGACTCATTCTCTGAGGGCACTATTTACCTGACTGGCTGTGCTATTAAGAAGATTATGGCCCCTGAATTTTGGAGAGGAAAAGTCTGTCATAGTCAGTTCTCTGAGGACTGAAAGTCTCCTTATGGGAAGGAAAAGGTGACCAATGGTTTTTCTCTAGTCTGATGACTAGGTATAGGAGGAAACTTACTTTCTAACAGAAGTCAAACTCCTGTGTTTTCAGGAGAAAGGTGAGGTGACAGAGTCAATTCTTTCTCTTAGGAGAAGAGAGAATGTCTCAGCTAAGGCGTACGACTGACACTGGAAGCTATAACCAATGAGAAACTCTGCAATGTTTTGCCAAGTGGAACTATCCCTCGAAGTGACAAATAGCAAGCAAGGGACCAATGGAGGACCACGACGGGGTGGCCATATGAGATCATAGGGGGCAAAACACAACAGAAGTAGCATGCCACATCCACATATCTAGTAGAGACTACAGGCTTGGCAAAGACTGCACACTACATGAAACCATTGGGTCAGGGATGTGCTGAATCAGGCTCAAACTGAGAGCCAATTGTTAAATTTTCAGTGTGAGCATTTATACCTTATAAATAGGCAAACACTACAATCAGGGCTTAATTTATTGTTTTGTTGATTGTCTAGGCTTAAGAAAGTAATGGGGAGGACCTTAATGATGCAAATTAAACTTAAAAGTGTGTCACAGTACAGTCTTTTCCCTTGGAGAGCTGGTTGTTAAACATTTACAAGCACTTCCCTGACTGGGGTTCAGGCCCATCAGGAGCAACATGGCATCACTGGAAGATATTTGTGACCCTATAGTATCAGAAGTGTGAGTTGCCCCTCCAAAACGGCCTCTTAGGCATAAGTGTTCCTTATGTGTATACCCCTTTATACATGTATCCTGGCCATACATGCACATGTATTCCCTACATGTGAAACTCTTCATTTATATTCCTTAAATGTGTATACACTTCCCACTGGTGGGGTGTGTGTTTAGGGGAGAATGTATCCCTAGGTTTCTGGAGGAAATATTCTTCTTATTAAGCCCTTTATTAAATGCCTTTGCTTTTAGGTATTTATATTCTCTGGATGACTAGCAAAAGATAATATCCTAGTGGGGGAGCCAAATATGTTAACAGAGCTATGGTTTTGAATAGATGAAGCTCTAGAGATACAGTCTGTCTGGGAGTTCTCATGTGTAAGTTGTAGCAAGCAGGGCCAGTAAGTGCTACTATTATAAATTGCAACTGTAGCTCCAATGAGATGCTGCCTCTCTCAGTGAAGCTTGCCCTAGCTGGCCTTGATGAAAGCAGATAGAGTGCTAGCCCTGGAGTCAGGAAACCTGAGTTCAAATTTAACCACAGTCACATATTAGCTATGTGACCTTGGGCAAGTCATTTACCTCTGTTTGTCTCAAGCTGTAAGATGGGAGTAATAACAGGTCCTGCAACTCCATACTGCTTTGCCCAGGAGCATATTGCTTTCTTGGAGTTGGGAAAACCTGGGTTCACATACTTCTGTCTTTGGGACCATTGACAAATTATTTTAACTTCTCTAAATGTGGTCACCTGTAAAACGATGGGCTTAGATTCTAAAGATCTCTGCCCCGCCCCCCTCTAAATCTGTCATCCTTTCACCTTCACTCTCTCCCAAACCCAGTGAGCTCCGAGTCTATTTAAGCTGCCTCTTGTGGTTGTTCTTTCTTAAACTTCTATAAGATAGAGGTCAGGACACGGGGAAACTATTGTCCAGTCTGTCCAGGCTCCCCATCTATTTCTACCTTTCTTCCTTTTTCCTTCTTTAGAAAAGTTTTGTGCAAGAGTTTGGGAAGAGAAAAGTTTCCCAATTGGTCTCCGGTGAAAGACCGAATGAATTCAATCCCAGGGTCATGGAAGGAGGGCCAGCACAAGCCCATTCACGTTCCTCCCACCTCCTCCTTCCTGCTGTCTGACCTCATCCTTAAGGCAAGATTGTGAAGGATGCTGTGTTTGTCTTGGCTTCTCCTTTCTCTAGGGTTTCAGCAGCTTGGTCCCTTCACCCCTCCAGGGAAAATATCTGACAAATTCATTTATAATGAGGTGTTAGGGCCTCCATTTTCTCCGGGCAGTGGAATTTGCATTTTAATAGAGGAACCTGGAGGTCTTAATCTGAGCAAGAGATCTAATGGGGAAATTTCAGGCAATCTGATATGTGGAAGGGAGGGGGGATATTTTTATAGCCCTTACATCAGATTATTTAGGCAGCCACCTCCTGAAGGGAAGGTTTTCTCATCTATAAAACGAGGAGATTAAATTAGATTGTCTATATTCCTTCCAGCTCTAGAGTCTACACAGGAAAAACCAAGTGGATGAATTTATGAAAGAAAAAGCATTTATTAATGAAAGAATGAATAAAAACATTTATTAATCAATAAATGAATGACAAAGCATTTATTAATTACTTATTATGGGCCACGCTTTAACTAAGCCGTGTGTGTGTGTGTGTGTGTGTGTATGTGTATATGTGTATAATATATGGACAAGTTGTCCTTTGAATCAAACAGGAGGTCAGTGGGATGGATTGCTTTTGGGAAGTAGTAAAGCTCCTTTTAATAATTCCCAACTTTTCTGAGAAACAGGAGCTCATCTTTTAAATGCTTGTATTCTCAAAAGCACAGGATGGTTGTAAGATGACTGCAGCACGTAACAAATAAGAAACTATAAAGAAAGAAAATCTTGAGTACGGGTTGCCATCAGAGAAATGGATGATTGAAAAATATAAGCTCAAAATCTTTTAAGAGACAGGGATAACTAGTGGACAGTTAATGTTCCCTAAAAGTATTATCTCCATATCAGAATAAAATATAAGGAGGGCCCCTGTGTTAGACTTATGGGAAATCATGGATATGAGTCATACAAAATGGTCAGGCATAAATGGGTGATAATCTGCATCACTGAAGAGAATGAGTACATTGTCGAGATCACAAATATATTTGAGAATTTAAGATGTTATACAAACAAGTACTGTAACACTTAGCTGGACCACACGAATAAATCATATTTGAAACATTAGGCAAATGATACAAATATTATTAATCATTATAATTGTGAAGTGACTGTCATTCCATGGCACCAAGAATAGCAAGATAGAGGGATTCCATCACCATTTTTAGGTGAGGAAACTGAGGTTGGCAGAAGTGAGTTGGCTTACCTTGCATCACACATCTGGTAAGTGTCTGATGAGGAATTTGAAGCAAAGTCTTCCTGACTCTCCATTATTTGATGAAATGCCATGATTTGTCAAGCAATTCTCTAATCATTGTTGTCTAGTTTTTTGTTGGAACAAATATTCCTATGAATATTTTCATGAGTTGGGACTTTTTTTTTTCTGTGAATAACCTTCTCGAGAGCATCACAGCTGTGGGATTTCTGGGTCAAAGGGTATGAACAATTTCTCAAGACCTAGGGAACTTTAGTTAAAGGTTAGAAAGCTTAAGTACCTTCCAGCCTGGGACTGGGTAATTTTCTTTTCTACACACTTCTAATTAGCTTACCCTGGGGTATTGTTTCTGAATTTGTGTATTCTCTTTTCTCTTGTAAATAAACCCTAGAAATACACTTCTGTGGTTTAGAGTACATGGATACAGGGAGATGTTGATGGGAAAGTAGGAACAGATGCCAAAATCCAACACCAGTTACAGTGACAATAGAAGAGGAAATGGTAATTAGGAAAAGGATGTAGCAGGTTCCTGAGCTCAATGGCCTCAACAGGCCCAGGGACCAAGGAAGTTTAATAAGACTGGTGCCTGAAGTTGAGGATTTGTTGATAAGGGAATGTTTAGAACAAAATAAAAAGGTGAAAATTCTGGAGCAAGAGGCTCTCATTGAGACCTGGCTGCCTCCTGATGACACAGTTTCCTTGGCCAGTCTTTATAGCACTGGCTTCACTTTCACTCATTCCTTCTTCTTTTGGCCAGAAGCCCTGAGGGTCTTCCCCTCCCAGTTTGATTTTTTTTTTAAGTTTTTATTAAAGGGGCCATCCCTTGATTAACTTCTTAAAGAGGCCTATTCACTGAATGGGCCTTACCTCACTCAAAGTGAGAACTTGAAAAGGTCTTAGCCTAAAAGGGCCAGGGTCTCCCATTGCATCCTGGGTCATCTCCAGTCATCCTGGTGAGTATCAGGCCACTGGACCCAGATGGCTTTGGAGGAGAAAGTGAGGCTGGTGACCTTGCACAGCCCTCTCTCACTCAAATCAAAGTCAACTGCAGGTCATGTTATCATTTCCCTGATGTCATGGTCCTCTTTGAAATGAAGGTTAAACACCCTCCTCCAACACTGCTTGATGTAGGGGAATTTGAATACACTCCTTGTTCCCCATCGCTACTTCTAAGCTCTTCCTCTACCTCCCTTACTCAGTAACCTCTCCTCCTTTGACGTTCACTCAATCCATATCTACTACCCAATCAAAATTCTGGTAACTGTTGTCTACCAGGCTCCAAGACAATTCCTCTTTCCCTCAAGGAGTTCAATGTTTGGAGCACTGATTAGGCGGTTCTCTCCTCACCTACTCCTGCCCTCACAAACTTGGGGACTTAAACATATTGATATTCTCTCAAATACTCTAACCTCCCAGTTCCTCAACTTGATGATTTCCCATGCCCTACTCATCTACCACACCACAGCTATACACAAAGATAATCACACCCTTGATCTTCTACATAATCACCCCCCAATTTACCACTTCCATGTTCACTTTAAAATTTCCTTATTTTATCACAATCTGTTAATCTACCTCTCGCTCTGCCTTATAACTCCACACCCTGTTTTTGTTTTTTCTGTGACCTCTAATTCCTTGACCCCTCAGTTCTTTCCCAGGCCATTACCCCAACAAAGGCTACATTCTCTTTCATTCCCCATTTTGATGCCTTGATGACTCTACGTTGTCCCTTCTCTCTACTCCCTTGTCTCTTAATCCTAGTAGAGATCTTGCCCAGCCAAGCCTCAGCTTTGGATGACTCTCACCATAAATTGCCTTCACTTCTACAGACATGCTGTTGAACAAAGCTGGAGTAACTCACGAAACTATGCTAACTGGATCTACCATCGATTTACGCTGTGTAATCTCAACTGGGCCCTTGATGTGGCAAGGCAATCTTTTCTAATTTATTCATGGTTACACTCATTACAGAGGGTTTTCCAAATCCTTTTATCCTTCCTCAGATTTCCCACAGATTTCCCTTCTTCACCCTTTCTGCTGAGAACCTTATATATCACCAAAAACAACTTCAGGTGTTCATCAAGAGATTCCTCTTTTCCCTTCATCTCACATTGCTTGGATGTCTTCTACTACCATTTCTTCCTTCAACTCAGTCTAGGGGTGTACTAATAAGTGTTTAATAAGTGGATTTCTGAAAAAAATGTATACACGATGCACTTTAAAGTTTTTAGTCTGTACTATCAACATTTTCTCCAATACTTTTTTAAGTCTAGACAGTTAGCAAAACAACACATCAGGCTCTGATTTATAGTGTTTGCTGATTTCTGAGACCTAAATGTCCACACTGAGAATTAAAAAATTCAACATATCTCTGTTCCAGTCTCACATGAAGAGGCAGCTCTTCTCACCATGTCAAAAACAAGATAGGGAAAGGCTTTGAGATCATGTCATAAGATGGTCAGTTGAGAGAATTAGGAATGTTTAGCTCAGAGAAGAAGATCCCAGACAGGATTTTAAGGGTTTAAGTGGCTATCATGTGCCAAAGAGATTACATTTGTACAAGGGAGATCTAGGAGCTGGGGTGGAAATGGTGGTGTGAAAATTGAGAAGGGGCAAACTTAGACTTGATGTTGGTGGGGGGGGAGGGAGTTGCTACAAATTAGTGTTGTCCCAGAGTTGCACAGGCTGCCTTGGAAGGTAGTGAGTTCTCCCATGCTGGAGACATTCAAGGAGAGCCCAGGTGGCTACTTGTGAGGTATACTGCAGGGGAGATTCATGTTCAGACATGGGTCCTTCCAACTTTGGAGAGTTTGTAAAGAGCTGGAATCCATGGGAATCTGACTAAGGTCAATGAGGCCTAAAGCCTAGAGCTGAATACCTCACATATTTTGGGCAATGATGGAACCCCAACCCATAGACCATTAGAAGGATAGTGAATTTTTAAAGTCAACCCCTCCTTCCTCTTTCACAGAGTCTGTGATCCCTTAGCGCATAGTCCACAAATGAGAAATCTCTCTCCTTTGGTTCTCAGCCATCAAAATGGAGCATGGAGAGGAGGCAGAGACAGAGGCAGAAGGTCTTGCAATGCATCCTGGACCATCTCCAGTTGTCCTGATGAACATCAGGCCACTGGACCCAGGTGGCTCTAGAGGAGAAAGTGAGGCTGGTGACCTTGCACAGCCCTCCTTCGTTCAAATCAAAAATCAATTGCAGGTCATGTCATCATTTCCCTAATGTCATGGTCCTCTTCAAGAGCAAAGGACAAACACAACAACAATCTCTCCTTTGGCTCCTAGATGATGGCAATATGTAAAAACTTCGTGATATATAGAAAAGATCACAGAGATTAGACCTTAGCAATAATGATTTTGTCATGATCATTAGGCTAGAATATTGGCCAGAGATGGGATTTGAATGAGATCTTCTTACTCCAGAATCAATGTCTTTCTACTACACTGTTTCACAGATGGGGAAACTGAGGCAAATGGAATTTGTCTGGGATAGAGTGCCTGACCTCATTTCAAATCTGGACTCAGATACTTACTAGCTGTGCTATCCTAGGCAACTCTTCTGGGCCTCAGTTACCTTATCTCTAAAGAGGCAATCATAATATTTATACTGCATACCTCAGAGACCTATGGTGAGCAAGCATCTTATAAGCCTTAAAACAATGAAAGAGGCTTTAGAGAGAGACTAGGTGATACAAGTTAGGGGAAAGTAATTGGAAGCCTGGTTCTTAGTCAACTCAGCTTCAAACCCTTAGCTCTCCACCTAGACTCTCATTAAAAAAAAAAAACAAAAAAAACAAACAAAAAAAAACCTGATCCATTGTTAAAAAAAAAAAAAAGTGGCCCAGGTCCCAGTCTCTCTGCTGTACCTTCCCCCCCTTTGTTTAGACCAGCCTGTTATTTGCACAAGTCCCAGGTCAGGGAATAGGGCCCAGCTGGGTGGAGCCAGCCAGCTCGAGGTCTTGCACTGTTACTGTAGCCAGAACCCAACTCATGGAAAATTGGGCCATTTTCCTGGGGAGGAAATGAGGAGCACTTAACCGCATCGGGGAAGCTAAGGTTACAAGATGGAACATGTGATCATGGTTTTAAAAAAAATAACACACCAACTAGAAACTGCCAAAAGCCGGGGAGAAGCATCCTACAGACTGGAGCAGGGCCACACTCCACCTCTGGGACAGTTTCTGTGATCTAGGACCAATAGCAGGGAAAGGGGAAAGGAGAGAGAGACAGAAAGAGGAACAAACAGGGGGGTCTGCAGATGAAGCTACAGAGTGGGAAAGAGGGAGAGAAGAGAGAAAGAGAGACAAAAAAAAGAAAGAGTGTCAGTGCCAAGAGATAGAGACAGAAAAACAAACGGAGTTTTCAGATGAAGACATGGAGTGGGAAAGGGAGGGAGGGGAGAGAAGAGAGACAGAGAGAGAAACAGAAAAAGACAGAGACAGAGGAACAAACAGGGGGTCTGCAGATGAAGTTACAGAGTGGGAAAGAGGGAAAGAAGAGAGAAAGAGGGAAAGAAGAGAGAAAGAGAGAGAAAAAAAGACACAGAGAGAGTCAGTGCCAACAGATAGAGACAGAAAAACAAACAGGAAGTTAGCAGATGAAGACACAGAGTAAGAAAGGCAGGGAGGAGAAAGAAGAGAGACAGAGAGAAACAGAAAAAGAGAGACGGAGACACAACAAATAGGAGAAATATACAGAGACAAAGATAAATAGATATAGAGTTGGGAAAGTAGGGAGGAGAGATGTAGGGAAAGAGACAGAATGGGAGACAAAGGGCTAGACAGGCATGGAGGTGGGGGAGGAGAGAGAAAGAGAGAGAGAAAGAGAGAGAGAGAGAGAGAGAGAGAGAGAGAGAGAGAGAGAGAGAGAGAGGCAAGAGAGCCTCACTGATTTGATTTCTGGGTGGTTTCTTCCCTTATTGTTCTAGTCTTGAGCACGCACAGTCTGAACTTCCCTTTGGAATCTTCCTTTCTAAAGAATATATCCCCTGAAGAAGGTTTATGGGTACAGGCAAAGAGGCTACCTCTGGGTCCATTCTCAGGATCAGGACAACTAAGTTATGGGACAGCAGGGTTGGGGGGTTAAAGGATAGAACTGTCCAGCCTGCTCCCCAAATTGGCTCTACTCCCATCTCCAGCCTTCTGCAGGGCCTGAAATTCCACCATTAGAGTTACATTCCTTTGGGTTGAGAAATTATCCTCTATCATTACAGTACTGATTTGCTTGGGAAGGGAACACACCTCAGGCCCTTATCAATCCTTAGTTAGCCTTCTGTTGATGGGAACTGCAATCTCCCTACACCTGAATAGATGGGATGTTCATAGATAATACAAGTTCATAGAAATTATAGATGGATGGGACCCTAATGGATGATCTAGACTAATGCCCTGCTTTTGTTTTTGTTTTTACAAGAGAACAGCAGGAACTGGGGAATTGTTCTATGTACAGGTCTACTTTTACTGTACACCTTTCCCCTAAAGGTGCTCTCTCTCTCTCTCTCTCTCTCTCTCTCTCTCTCTCTCTCTCTCTCTCTTTCTCTCTCTCTCTCTTTGTCTCATTTTTCTCTCTTTGTCTCTGTGTCCATCTCTGTGTCTCTCTCTCTGTCTGTCTTCAAGATCCTTTGAGTCCAGATAAAAAAGATCCGTTAGGCATGACTGATGAAGTCATGACCAGAGCTCTCCCTGCTCACCCACACCCCTTGGAAGGCTCAGCTTAGGTTTGACCTTCTATACAAGGTTTTTCTCAGTTTCTCCAGGTGTTAGTGCTGCTTCCTCTTACTGAAATCAATTCCATAGACTGTAAACTCTGAGGACAAAGACTGTCTTAAGGTTTTGGTTTGTGTCTTGGTAACCCGTGTCCCAAGGCTCATTGGTATGCAACTCTGTCATTAGTGGAGATGAAGCAGGATGAGTTGGGGAGAGGGGAGAGCTTCAGTTCTCAGTCAGTCCCCTTTCAGGATTCTTCAAGCAAGTCTTTGCTTAGCATTGAGTCAGCTTCTGGTGGCACAAGAGAAGAAGGAGCCAACCCTGCTTCGGATTGCTGAAGGAAAAGACTCTGGAAGACTTGAGAAGAGCCACAATCTCCTTCATATTCATATTACCAGTTTGCTGCTCTACAGATTTGAAGGAGTTTTCCCCTTGGGTGATAATGAAGGAGCTCTCCCATTAGGAGCCGGACCTTGGGACAGGGCTTCTATATTTGTAACCTGAAACCTTAGCCGAGGCCAAGAATATAAATTATTTTGAAAAAAAAAAGCAGGGGGGAAGGAGCCAGGTAAGCCTGTTCCTACCCTGGGGACAAGCCTCTGATTTATACCGATAAATTGGGCCCTCACCTGGTCACACAGTAAGTCCTAACCCCAACTACACACTGAGTCCTTAACCCCATTCATCCTTTCAACAATTGTTTAAGTGCCTACTGTGTGCAGAGTACTTGTGGTAATCCCTAGAACTGGGAATGATGGGAAGAGAGGATGAGAAAGTAGTCATACAAAGTTTAGAAGACATGATCCCTACGCAACTACAGTCTAGTATGAGGATAATATACAATAATACATAATAAATACAATATAGAGATGTAGAATAAAGAACTGTAAGAGATCCAAGAGGCAAGATCTATTAACAAGGGCTATCAGGGAAGGCTTCTTCAGACAGGTAGAATTTGAGTTGGACTTTTAAAGATAGTTAGGAATTCAGCAGACACAATTAGTGTGTGGGATGGCATTCCAAGCATAAGGAGCAGTCTAAGCAAAAGCATGGAGGCTAGAGAATGCAGAGCAATAAGTGTAGTCCCAGAGTGATCCCCCAGTCTACCCAGGAGGAAAGCTATAACCCTGTCTGAGCCATTATCTATGTCTTCCTGGCTATTCCACGGCCACAGACACCAGGTACCCTTCAGGGTGTTCTGGGTTCATCTGTGTTTGTATGTGTTGAAGGGTAATGGGTGAGCCGAGGATCAAGAAAGTCTGGAGCCTGGAGATGAGCAAGAGATGAAAGAGAGGAAGGCAGGAACCAAGAAACCATGGAAGGGAAAAAAAGATGTCAGTGAGGGAAACATGAAATGGAAGTGAGTAGGTGGTAATGGTGGGTATTGGGCGTGTGCGTGTGTGTGTGTGGGTTAAATCTGATAATTCCCTAGAGCTAAATTGGTCAGAAAATGTATGTGGAGCAGGGGAAGGGGGATTTGGGAGGAGGGGAGGAGATAGATGCTACCTGGCATCAATCAGATGAGCCAATGCTTCCAGGGCGAGTTGAGAAACAATTTGGCAGGGTAGAGAAGACAGTGAACAGAAAATCTACTCTTCTCTGGAGATGGTGAAAGATTGTCCTGGAAAGTTCTGGGCTATGCTAGGAAATTGAGATGGGGATTGAGGGCGAAGCTGGAGAGGGACCTCTAAATAAGCCCCTATCTATCTATTTATTTGGGTCTTACTGTTCATAGGAGCACAGACTTAGAGTTGGAAGAGACCTTAGAGAACATCAAGTGCAATTCCTTCCTTTTACAGATGAGGAAACTGAGGCACAGAGTGATTAAATGACTCGCATAAGGTCACACAGCTAGTAAAGGACTGAGATGGGATTTGAATCTAGGTCTTCTTGATTCTACTTCCAGCATTGTCTACTATACTATCAAATGAAATAACATGTATAGAGCACTTTAAGGCTATGTAATTGATAGCTATTATTAATAATATGCTATTATTAATTAATATTATACTACCATAATTAATATCATATCAATATTATTCTATTATTATTATTAATATTATGCCCTGCCACCCAGTTCATAATAGTAGAATTTTACAACTGGAAGGAACCGATGAGATCACCTAGTCAGTCTTCATTTTGCAGGAGAGAAAACTGAAGGCCATAGAAGCGAAATGACCTAAAGAGAGTTGGACTATAGCAGGGGTGGGGAACCTGCAGCCTCGAGGCCACATGAGGCCTTCTAGGTCATCTAGTAAGGCCTTTTGACCAAGTCCAAGTTTTACAGAACACATCCTTTTCTTAAGGGAATTTGTTCTGTGAAGTTTGGATTCAATCAAAGGGGCACATTTGAGGACCTAGAGGGCCACATGTAGCCTTGAAGCCGCAGGTTCCCCATCCCTGGTCTAAACCCTCCTCACACTGGGATGGAAGGAACTTTTACTGTATCAGGAAGAGTCTGAGAGGGTATTACTGTCTATAATAAATTTGACAACCATATTATAGCACAAGGTGTTATGTTAGGCCCTGGTCATATGAAGGTGAGAAGCAACATGGCCCCTGATCTCAAGGACTTGAGCACCTAATAAGAAGTGGCTGGAGGAATACCTACTTCAGGGTATCTCTATGGATGGGTGGAGGCAACCCTTGAAGTAGACTCTGGAAGAGCCGAAGGATTTTAACAGGTGGAGATGAGGGAACATACTCTAGATACAAAAGCCAGTCTATGTGAATGTTTAGGAGAGTTTGGGATAATCCTTGGGAGTAGCGAGAAGGCAGAGCCTGTGGAGGGGAGTCCCATGAAATTAGGGTAGAAAGAAAGTTTACAGCCACAACATGGTAAGCCCTAGGTGTCAAGCGGAGGAAGGTGTATTTCATTCTATAGGCAAAACCTGCTCACCCCTGGAATATCCCCGTACCAACCTAGCCCATTTCTCTCATTGAGGAGTTACTCCTGGAGGGCCCAGACCTGCCTGACTCCATTCGCTTCCAGGCCCTGGTCTTGATTTCCTGCATTTTAAAATGAAGTACCCTAATCAGGTATCTTAATCTTTTCTCACCCTGACCCCCGGCACTTTCACCTTCCTTTTATGTGCTATTTTTTTCCCATTAGAATGTAAGTTCCTCGAGGGCAGGCATTATCTTTCTTATTAAGTTGATAACCACAGAGCTTAGTAAAGTGCCTGCCTCTAGCTGGTTCTTTTGGGACATACTAAAAGAAAAACTTGGAGATGTAGGGCGGAGAAAGATTGAGAAGGTCCTTGATGCCAGGAGTTTGGATTTTAGACAAAGGTAACAATCATTTATTAAGCATCTACTATGTGCCAGGCACTGTGTTAAAGCACTTTACAAATATTATCACATTTGATTCTCACAACAACCCTGGAAGGGAGGTGCTATTATGATTCTCATTTTATAGTTGAAGAAACTGAGGCAGACAGAGGTCAAATGACTTACCCAGGGTCACACAGGTAGTAAGTGTCTGAGGCTGGAATTAAAATCAAGTTGTTGTTTTTTTTTTTTTTGATGTTGGGCCCTGCTCTCTATCCACTGTGCCACCCAAGAGTTATTGAAAGACCTTTATCAAAACTTTGTATCCGCCAGTGCCTAGTGGGGGGAACTATCCACTAACATATGTAGTTTTAGCACTGAATAAGTGCTTTACAAGTGCTTGTTACATTGTAGCTTGACACACATCGTAATCCAGAAGCAGGAGAAAAGTAATCAGATCTAAAACAGAAGTGTCAAATACTCAGCCAGTGGGCCACGTGCAGCCCACATGCAAAACTCCAAGATTAAAATGCAATTGAGACATATTTAACAAAATAAATAAAATGTTGATAATATTGCTGTGCGGTTTTCTAAACCAATATGCCCCTCCCCCCCATCCTCATGTACTATTTAATGACCCCTGTTCCTAAATGAGTTTGACACCACTGATCTAAAAGACAAGGGTAAGCTAAGGCTTGCCAGTAGCCATGCAATATCAAGAAAAGTCTATGAAGTACCCCTTCCTCCTGCTCCCCCAACATAATAGGCAGACCTCTTACAGTGGAAGGACCAAGATATGGAAAGAGGTAAGAGTTGCATGGGGTCAGGGGACACAAATCAGGTTCTTCTGGGTTGTTGTAGGGGGCATCCCCATCAGTGAAAGCATGGCCTTGTCAAAGTACTGGGATACTAGAGTATGTTATATGCTAAGGTTTACAGGCAGGAGAGTGACACAGTCAGATCTGTGCTTTGGCCAGAGTAATCTGGCAAGGGTCTGCAGGATGGAGCTGTGCAATGAGGGACCTGGCCTAGACCATCTCGGAAGAGGCTGTGTGGTACCCTGGAAAAGAGCACTAGCTTTGGAGTCAGACGTTCTGGGATTCAAATCTTTCCTCCCCAGTTTTACTGCGTGTTCAGTATTGGCCAAGTCACTCAGCCTCGATGGCCCTCTTTTCCTTATTTGTGAAATAATGAGATTGGCCTAATGGGCCTCAGATCCTTTCCCGCTCTTAGATTTAGCATCCTATGTCCTTTGTAGATCTTGATACTATGACTGGATTGGGAAAAGAATATGTGGGCAGAAGCCAGTTAGTCAGAGGATGTAACTTAATTCATGAAGGCCTAGACTAAGGAACAGAAAGGAAGAGATACAGTGGAAAGACAAGAGAAATGGATCAATTTCATGAGTAAACTCCTTGAAGACAGGGATGAGTTCATCCACGCCTTTGTGTGCCTCTTGCCTAATGCAGGCCTGTGTCAGTAGTGAGGGCTACTGGGAAGCACAACTTTTTCTACCCATTAAAGGAGAGACTGAAGGAATGGGAGAAGTGTGACTTCCTTAGTGGAGGATAGACTCCTGTACAAAGGTGCCTTAGCATATCCCTGATGTAATTTTTAGTCTCAAAGAGTTGCTTAGGATCACACAGTCTTATGTGGCAGAAGCTAGGACTGAAATCCAGGTCTTCAGGGCTCCCAGGCCAGTCCTCCAGTCAGGATGCCATGCCACCCCTCCCATACTAGGCACTTAATAAATGCTTGTTGATTGATTGAGGTCACAGCCTCATAAAGGAGCCCCCCAGGATCCTCAGGGGATCTATGGAAGTGACAGAAAAACAGTCTGACTTTGCACTACATCAATCACTCCAGAAAGAAGGGGTGGGGGTGGGAAGGATACCCAGCGAATGTCTGAGTCCTTCAGCCCATGTGCATTCTCATTCAAGCCATGATCTACACGCAGCCAACACCCCACCTTCCCCATTTCAATGCTCCTGAGCTGCACATTCTCCTCCTGTATACGGCAGGTGGCGCCATGACTCTGGGATTGGGAATTTCCTACGGCCAAAGAGGAAAAAATAAATGACTTCCCTGCAATACTTTCTTAGGCAAAGCAGCCACCCCAGCTAGAAAACTTAGGGGAGAAATTTACTGAGCCCCAGAATGCTGTCTTTGTAGCTTGTCTCCCCTGCACTACACCTCCCCCTCCCCACTTTGTTTCCATTTCCTCAATCTCCATCCTTCATCCCTGTCTTTCCCATTCCACCATCTCTGCCTCCTCTAATCTTTCTCTCCTTTTCCCCATGTCTCTTCCCCTTTCTGTTGTCTGTCTCACCTCTCCTGTCTCTGTGTCTCTCCCAATCACTGTCTTTTCCCTTTCTCCATCTCTTCCTCTTCCTCTGTTTTCCATGTCTCCACCCAACCTCCATCTCTGGGTCTCTCCCAATCTCTGTCTTTCCCCACCTGTCTCTTCCTCTCCCTGATCTCCCACCTCTCCTTCAACTTCCCTGCCTCCTCCAGTGCCCAGCCTCTTCCCACACAAAGTCCTCTAACTTTTCCATGTTTACTGCCCTCATTTCTTTCACACTGTCCCTTCCCACCCCTCCTCAGTTCCCTAATAGGCTTCTGTCTCAAGTTTTGCTCAGTTCTGGGGATGGGGTTGAGGAGGAGGAGAATTAGGGGCTCCCAAGTCCTGTGGGGGAGGTTGCCGCCAAATTAGAGAATTTCATTTTTTTTAAAGGTAGGGGGCTGGGCTGTTCTTAGCCTAAGAATAATACCAAACCAGCAAAAATGACATGACATGAGAAATTTCTTCTCCCAATCCTCACCCGCCTTCTTCCTGAAAGATCTTTAGTAATCCTAGGGATCTATCTGAAGAACTGCGGGTACCTGCCACTTCAGCACCTTCTGCCCTCTCCCCAGCCTGGTTCTGCCCTTTCCAATCCCCCTAATGCTCAAAGAGCCTGGGAGAGCTAGAGAAATGAATGGGCTGGGAGTTTCCCTGAGCCTGACCCTTTGGGGCCCAGCAGGACCATTGTATCCACTGGGCCAAGGGGCCTGCAGCCCCCTGTGTATTTGAGAAAACAATAACATGAGAGACAATGTATTGGAGGGGATAATACAGGCAAGGGCCAAGCACAGGCTTTGGAGTTGGGGCCAAGGCTGTGGGGAGGGCAGGAAGAAAAAGGGTGTAAGTATAAGAGTGTGGAGGAGAGCAGGGAGAGCATTTTTATATTTTAAAAAATCACAGAAGTTGAGGGGGTGGTTTGAGAAGGAAGGCACTTATAGACACATTCATGTGTCTATAGTATGGTCAGATTTTGAGAGGGGAAGTGTCTGTTTTTATTTAGGTAATTGTAAACAAGGGTAAGGTGAGGGAACCTTCCATGGGGCCCTTCAGAGTGGGAATCCCGCCCCTGCAAATACAGAATGGAGAGAGCGTAGGAAGGGTGTATAGTGCTTCTCCCACATGAGCCCCCAAAATGTTGTGGAAAGGAGAGGAGAAATACAGGAGCTGAGATGCCCCCATGGCCAGGACTCCCTGGAAAGAATCTGGACATCAGATGTAGAGATGGAAGGGACTTGTGAAGGTTAATAAGCATTCTGCTCTCGTTTTACATGTGGGGAAGCTGAAGACCAGTCAAGGGAAAGGATTTGTCCAAGGCCCCACTGGCAATGCCTGCTCCTCTTAGCATTTCTTCTATGTGGCCCCTTCTCTCCTCCGACACTGGCACCCCCCCCCCCCATACAGGTCTCCTTTACCTCTTGCTTAGACTACTGCTAGAGCCTGCTGGCACATCGGCTGCCTCAAGTCTCTTCCCACTCCAATTTTTCCTCTATTCAGCCACAAAAGGGATTTTCCAAAAACACAGGTCCTTTATCACCCTCCTACTCAGTTGACTCCCGTGGCTCCCCATCGCCTCCAGGATCAAATACAAAACCCTCTTTTTGGCATCCAAAATCTTTCCTAACTTGCTCTTCCAACACTCTTCTTACACTTACATTCCCTGAACACTCTTCAATCTAGTGATATCTGCCTCCTTGCTGTTCCTCAAACCAAGACACTCCATCTCCAACTCTGGGCACCTCATCTTGGCCTCCTGGCTTACCTGGCTTCCTTCAAGTCCCAGCCAAAATCCCACCTTTTATAGGAAGACTTTTCTCATCCCCCTTCATTCTAGTGCCTTGCCTCTTGATTATTTCCAGTATATTCTGTGTATAGCTTGTTTGTACACAGTCATTGGCATGTTGTCTCCCCCCATTGGACTGTAAGCTCCTTGAGGTCAGGGACTGTCTTTTGTCTTTCTTTGTACTCTCCACAGGGGTGGAGAATCTGTAGACTCAAGGCCACATGTGGCCCTCTAGGTCCTCAAGTGTGTCCCTTTGACTGACTTGCAAAGTTTGGAGGGCTTCGAGGCTGCAGATTCCCCATCCCTGCTCTAGTGCATAGCACAGTGCCTGGCACACAGTAGCCACTTAGTAAATGTTTATTGACTATTTATTAACTGATGAGGCAGCATGGAGTAGAGAAAGGGGTGACATTGGAGTCGGGAGACTCGAGTTTGAATTCTGATACATCCTAGCTGTGGGCAAGTCACTCACCTGACCCATGGGTTAGGAATGATAATGCTCAGGCTACCATTCTCAGAGGATTGTTCTGTTTATTATATGGACCAGTAGAGCTGGGATTTGAATCAAGGTCCTCTGCCTTTAAAGACGGGACTCTTCCTGCTTTGCTATCTCCTTTCCCATGTGGCCCTGTCTAACTCTGTTCTGTCAGGTGCTGGCAAGTCCTTCATGTTGGTACTAAGCCCCTTTTGCAATTTCAAGGCTGAGGGGTGGCTAGCCCAGATTCTGTGAACTGATACCCATCACCCAGCATCTAACCCCTGCTTCCAGGCCTTTTCATTCCCAGCTCTTCTCAGCTCCCTCCAGCTTTGGGCTAAGTGGGTCTCTCAGTCACTGTCAAGTCCCCCTACCCACTCCACCTCAACCCCTCCTGATAAAAGCTTTTGGAGAACAAAGAGAAGCTTATCTTTTCAAAGAGGCAAACCTACTTTTCTCTCCCACTGTTAGGTAGTTGGAGGAGTCCACCGTGGCTCTCTGGAGAGCAGAAGGCTAAGACCTTTGGAGGTCTCCTGTCTGAACTATGTGGTAAATTTAGAATGAGACATGAAAAGCTCTCTAAAAGCAAGTGCCTCCCACCAGAACAGGGAAAATGTCAGTGAGCAATGTTCCCCTTTCCCAGATGCCCCCTAGTTGTGGAGTAATTCTGGAGGAAGAAAATGATGGCTATGATCTCTGGTCTTGGTTTTTAGCTTAGTGGAAACCCTATTTGGACCTTACTTTTTGTAATCACTTTAGGTAGCTGAGTTGAGCACTGGATTCATCTTCTTGAGTTCAAATCCAGCCTGAGATACTTACTAGCTGTGTGACCCTGGGCAAGTCACTTAACCCTGTTTGCCTCAGTTTCGTCATCTGTAAAATGAGCTGGAGAAGGAATAGCTAAACTACTCCAGTATCTTTGCCAAGAAAACCCCCCAAAAGTTCACAAAGAGTCAGACAGGACAGAAAAATGACTAACTGACAATATTAAGATCATTGTTACCTTTGGGTAAGGGCAGGACCCCCACCCCCATACTCAGCCTGCTACCAGCCTCTACCTAGGTGAAGACCTGTCTCAGTTCTTTGGGCCCATCACTAATGCCAACATCAACACCAGCATGGAAGCCATCTCTGGAAAGCAGCAGGAGGTAATGGTTGAGTCGGAGGATCTGAGTGCAAATCTCAGCTCTGATACTTTTTTGTGATCCTGGGAAAGTCATTTAACTTCCTTCTTTGTCTGTAAAATCAACACTAGAAAGCCCCTAAGGTCTTTTCAAATTCTGAATCAATAATCTGATGATTTTTATTCTTCTGGGCCTCAAGGGCAGGGAAAGATGGCTATCATATCCAATATGGCACACTCTACAAAAAATGTATAGCAGATACTTCATGCTTTTTATCCTTAAACCAGGTCCTAGTATAACATTAATCTGGGTTCAAATCCTGACTCTGATATTTATTAGCTGTGTGACCTTAGTCAAGTCACTGAATCTCAATGTCCTCATCTATATGTAGTATACATTACATTGGAATTCCCTCCCAGATCCAGGCAGGCTACATCTGTTTTTCAGGGTCCTAGGTAGCCTGAAGGCTTTGTGGGGTTATCTTCTCTGCTGCTATCTGCCCAAGCCCCTATCAGCCCATTGCAAGGTATCATTGACTAGCAAGCCCAGTTCTATGTAGCCACTTAACAACAATTAGCCTTTGCAAAAGAGTGTTTACTTCAAAGATATATCTAGAACAAAGGACAGACATTTCCCCCCAAAACTTTCAGGGTATATTCTCTACACCACCTTCATCTCTGACGGGAGTAGGCTCAACTCAGCTCAGTTCCTGCATGGCATTGGTCCCACTGAATTCTTGTCCATTTGTAGCATAACTTCCAGAGAAGTTTTCTTCTCAGTCTCTTCTGGCATTGGTCCAGAAGGTCACTTCTCTGGGTCATTCTTTGCTCTTTGAGGCATTGATATAAAACTCAGCCCGCACTGACTCTTAGATTCCTGTGGCTCACTCAGCTGACTTGAACTCACGAGGTCAGAGACTACTCCATTCACCACAAAGGGAAAAGAACAAATGAAGAGACCAAGGATGGAAATCCTTTCATTGAGACCAATTGGCCTCAATGGGGAGAAAGACCTAAGGCCTCTCTCCTCATAACAGGGAATGAAGGAGTCCAACTACAAACAGAATAGTGGAGAGAGAAACGACAGAAGTTTTCTAAGGCCTTTTGAATGCCTCCATAGCCAACAAAAGATCCTCCTCTTCACTGCCAGATACAGAATGTCCATGTTTATGTGTGCTTGGCAGTCTCTCCAAGGCATTGCCCTTCCATGTCATCACAGATCTCCTGGAAGCAGGCTCCCTAACTTCCTCCACATGGAGGGACATTGTCTGAGGCTGTGCCAGACCCTCATCACACGCAAAACAAGGAGAGGGTGGCCTAGATGATCTCTATGGTCTTTTCCAACTCAGTTAATGATCTTATGAACCTATCAGTGCCTTTTTCACGTAGAGCTGTGTATTCTAGGCATTTATGTTTGTCTCATCCCCTGCTAGGTTATAAAATTCTTCAAGGCAGCCTCTCCATTTTATATAATTTTTCTTTTTCCACCAGCATCTAGCACACTACATACACTAGGCATTTAAGCAAAATTTTTTGAATGGCTGAGTGACTGATTTATATCACTTATAACATGTTGGTACTTTGCACTTTAAAAAGCCGGTTGATTCTGAAGTTGCTAAACAAATCAACACACATTCGTTTAGTGCCGACTAAGAAAAGGCACAATGTAAAGAGATATGCAGGGAGATCATAAGACATGGTGCCTCTTCTCACGGAACCGATGGTACAGCTGGAGAGAAAGAACTCTCCTGTGAAAAAGAAAAGACAATAAACGATACCATAGCCCATAGATCTATAGCTAGGAGGGACCTCGAAGGCCATTTAGTCCCACCCCCTCATTTTACAGATGAGGAAACTGAGGCCCAAGAAGGCTAAATTATTTACCCAAATTTGGACCTTGGAAAAGAGTAGTAATGAGTCAGAGGAAACATTTGAACTCACATTCTCTGACTTCAGAGCTAGTCTCATGTTATTATCTCCCCAGGCAGTTTAGGATAAAAAATATAGGAGACTTTAAAATTTGTTTTTACAGGAAGAGATCACTACGTGTGACAGTAGTAAAAGAAGACTTCTTAGAAGAGGGAGACTTTTAATCAAGACAGCTAAGAACGAGGAAAGCTCCGACTGGTGATGCTGCTGGGTCTCCTTCATACCAAACCTGACTCTAGAGTCAGAAGCCACTACCTGCCACTATCTGGAGAGGTAATGCCTGACTCCAGAGGAAACTTTACTTCCAACAGATCACTCCAGAACAAGGGAAATTCGACCCTACTGTGTGCAACAGTGAAGCAACTCTCTTATTTCCATCTACTACCTCAATCTTCATCAGTGAAGTGAGTTTCCACACTGGGAGTTCCCTAAACTGAAGAGATCACAGATGCCTCACATGTTTTCAGATATGAACAGAAAGCCCCTCTCTTGATCCAGTCCATATAAGGCCTCAAAGACTATATATATAATAGGTCAAGGGGACCTTGTCCTCTATTCATAAGAGTCGAGGTGGAGGAAGCTCTTTTATACTCCCCTTCGCACAACTTGCTGTTCAGTCAAGCCAGACTCTTCTTGACCCTGTGAACCATACTATCCATAGGGTTTTCTTGGCAAAGATACTGGAGTAGTTTGTCATTTCCTTCTCCAGTGTATTAAGGCAAACAGAGGTTGAATGACTTGTCAAGGGCCACACAGCTAGGAAGTGTCTGAGGTTGAATTTGAACTCAGGTCTTTCTGACTCCAGGTCCAGTGCTTTGTCCACTAAGTCATCTGGCTGCCTCCTAGTTGTGACTTAATGCAATTAGAGGTTGTCTATTATTGCCGGTGACACTATCTGGGACAGTGAGGATTTAAAGACTTTAAAAGCCTCATCACTAATTTGTGCTGGAGACCTAGGGTGGGTAAGAATCAGATACATGGTCTGTTATAGGTCATTTGAGGATTTTAGGGGAAAAAAGGGTATGTAATTAATGATCATTAACGTACATACATACATACACACACACACACACACACACACACACACACACACACACACACCCTTCTACTATGTCCTCTAATGTTTTACAACGAACTTGAAATGATACTAGGTTCTCAAAGGCCTGCCTGGCAGAGGATAAGCTCTGGCAGGATTTTCATTTTCTAGGGGTCACATTTCTTGAAGCTGTTTCCCCCCTAAGGGTGACTGCATCTGTATGTCTCTGTTTTTCCCTGGATTTAGTGTCTCCTATTGGTCCAGCATCTCTAATGACATGGCTAATGGGACCAGAGAGGAATGAATCTACACTTCCCTCCCACCTTTGCTGGCTTCTGATATCCGGATTTTTTCTATAACTCTCTATAGCTCTGGAACTCTGAAACTCATCCAGAGCACGGCCATTTGAAGTAATGCATTCTCACCTCGTAAAGGAATCAAGGTGTACGTTCATCTTACTTTCACATTTAATGTGACTTTATGAAGGAATTTATTATTTATTTATCAAATTTATTTATTAAACACCTACTATGTTCCAGTATTTATTAAACACCTACTATGTTCTAAGCACCATGCTAAGAGCTTGATAAGTATTATCTCATTGGATCCTCCCCAATTGGGAAACCTGGCTCTTACAAATAGGATCAGAGATTTAGAGCTGGGAAGGATCTTAGAGGTCATTTATTCCAACTCCATCATCTTATTTTATTTTCAAAATTTTAATTAATTAATTGTTTCGTTTTAGTTTACAACATTGAGTTCCTCAAGTTTTTGAGTTTCAAATTTTCTCCCCTCCCTCGCCTCCCTCCTCCCCACCCAAGATGGCACGCAACCCAGTACGGGTTCTACATACACCTTCACACTAAACATATTTTCACAAAAGTCAAGTTGTAAAGAACTATAACCAATGGAATGAACCACGAGAAAGAAGAAACAAAACCGAAACAAAACCAAAACCAAACAAAAAAAGAGAAAGCAAATAGTTTGCTTCAGTCTGCATTCAGACTCCATAATTCTTTCTCTGGATGTGAATTGCTTTTTCCATCATGAGTCTTTTGGCAACTCTATCATTTTAAAGAGGAGGAAGCTGAAACTCATAAAGATTAAGTGACTTGCCCAATGTCACGTAAGTAGTAAGTGGTAGAGCCAGTATTTGAACCCTGATCCTGGGATTTCTAAACATACCACTCTTTCCTTTGAGAGGGCTAGCTGGTACAGTAGATACAGTGCTGGTCCTAGAGTCAGGAAGACGCATCTTCTTGTGTTCAAATCTGGCCTCAGACATTTATCAACTGTGTGACCCTGGACAAGTCACTTAATGCTGTCTGCCTCAGTTTCCTCATCTGTAAAATGAGAAATATAATAGCACTTCCCAGGATTGTAGTGAGGATTAAATGAAATAACAATTGTAAAATGCTTCACACAGTGTGTTAGCTATTATTTATTATTATCTTTATTATTATTATAGTTTTTCCTCTATACTACCTGCCTATTCACCTAAGAACTAGTAGGGTATTAGAACCTCCCCTCCCCCATACCATCAGGTGACTGATTGCCACTGGGTGCTAGGCTTAGCAGATTTAGATAAATAAGTAACTTTAGTTGAATCCAAATGCAGTTTATACATTAAATTAAATCAATGTGGCCCAACTATGCTTATAGTATATGCACCAAAGGACACCCCAATAACAGAATGGTGAGCTCCTACTCCCTGTATTTTTTTTGACAGGGTGTGAATTTCCTAGCCATGATGGAAATTCCTGTGTCCTGTGTTCTCATTGTGCGACTGATGAAGGCTTCATTCTGAAATTAACTCAGGTTCATGGTTAGTATACAAACCTGAATTATGTATGCCCTTGGGATTTGCCTTTAAATTAGTGGTATGGCAGAGAAGAGGGCAGAGGAACCAAATATAGACATGACTTTAATTTCTTGAAGGAAGATTTGGTCAGAGGACCCTACCCATCAAAGTAAATGGTGCTGAAACAGAGGGAGCAGAAAGACTTCTAAATGAGAGAGGATTCCAGAAGATCCAAACAGGTCTTCCTGAGAAACATGACAGGTGGAATGAAAGAACCAGTGACACATGGAGAAACAGCAGGTACAAATACAACTACAAAGTACCATTTATACGACTACAGAGAGACAAGTAATTGGAGGGATGCTCTCTGTTCATGGTTGTGCCATGCCAATATGATTAAAAACGATGATATTCCATAAACTGATTTATCAATTTAGTGCTATACCAATCAAATTACCAAGGAGATTCCATAAAGAATTAGACAAAAGAATATCAAAATTCATTTGGATGAAAAAAATGGTCTAGAATGTCAAGGAAAACAATGAGAAAAGGTATCTCAAACAGTATTATACAATAAGAAAATGATGTTAAATGATGAAACAATAGTAATCAAAACTGTTTAGTGTTGTTTAAAAACCAGGAAAATAGTTCAGAAAATGAATCAATTGAAAACCGTACCAATGTTTTATAAATCCAAGAACATAAATCCTTGAAGAAATGTTTCCTTTTGGGACCAAAATTTCTGGGGAAATCAATGGGGCCCAGCTATGCTTTTATGCAATTTGGCAGAAATTTGTTTTAGCCCAACATCTTACACCATATTTCATAATAAGCTTCAAATGGATAAATCACTTGAATGTAAACAATTTAATAATTTAAAAATAATTAGGAGGAATGAGAAGAATTTCCCTGCACAACTTTGGCTAAGAGGAAAATTCTTAGTGAAAAAAAAGGATAGAGGAGATTAAAAAATGAAATTATGTAGTGTTCAAAAGAAGAATTGCGAAGTATGATTCGCCATTATTAAAACACACTCCACATTGCTAGTGATAAAAGAAATGCAAATTAAAAGAACTCTCACTTCTCCCTACATATCCTGATAACTGGGAAAGATGACAAAAATACAGGATTTGTCGATGCTGGTAGAGATGTGGGAAGACAGACATTTTAATGCATTGTTGATGGAGCTGTGCATTGTTACAACTCTTCTGGATATCAATCCAGAATTATTCAAGGAAAATGATAAGAACCATCCCTGGACCTGGGGGTTTGGGGCACTTACCCTCTTCCTCCCTCTAAGCTCTGGACCCACATACACTGAGTTCAGTCTTGGGGGAGCCTGGCCTTTAGAGAAAGGCGTTAGATTCCTTTGTTGCAACCATTTTTTTGCATCTAGAGCTTAGATATGGCTCATGTTTAGGGTCTCTCCAAAAGGGAGTAGAAGGTACTTAATGTATAATGTAAATCAGATATAGGACATCTATTTACTTCCTCCATACAAAAGAAATTCTAGACCCAAAGGACTCATAAGTCCATATTGACAAGCAGTATTCATTTATAACTAATATTATACTCTATTGGGATATTGATACTTAAAAACATCAAAATATGAAATATTTTGTGAGATTATGAAAGTAATAAATCACCTTCACCTCAGTTCTGCCTTCAGGTCTATATCTTCCAATCAAGGTGGGGAAAGGTGGATGGGGAGATATCTTTGTCCCTGTGGTCATCTTCTCTAAGAAGCATTTGGGTAGTTGTTGGAGGCTTCTGCTGAAGTATAGCAAGGGCTAGGGACTCACAAACCTTTTGAATTCCTAAGATTGCCCCTAATGCAGGGAACATATGTCTCAGGATCACTGCTCTGTCAATCTATGCTCCAGGAAGCTGAACAGGTAGCTAGGACTTTGAGTTCTAGTCTCAAGTTCTCCTAAGCCAAGGTGTGCCCTTTAGCTGCCATGCTACATGGTGGGAGAAGAACTTTGTCTCTTCTCTCACCTCAAAAGTGGGTGTTATTCAATTGGGAAATGGCTAGAAAAAACCAACTGTGGCATATGAATATATTGGAATGGTATTGCATACTAAGAAATGAAGACTATAGGGAATTCGTATAAATGTGGGAATATTTAAAGGAGTAATACGGAATAAAATAAGTAAAATGAAAAGAATAATACATACGACTATGACAGCACAAATAAAAATAGCACTAGAAGAAAACTGACTTCTAAATAAATGTCAAAAAAATCCATGGTAGACCAAGTGGTGTCAAACTCAACTAGAAACAGGGGCCACTCATCCACACATAAGGATCGCTGCAGGCCCCATATTGACTTCATTTTAAAATATAATATCATCTCTGTTTTATTGTCTTTTTATTTATTTTGTTAAGTATTTCTCAGTTAAATTTTAATCTGATTCCAGCCACACTCTGGAGCGTTGGGCTGCTTGTTGGACATCTATGCTATAGAACATAGAATGAAGCATACCTCCTTTTTCACAGCAAAAGAGAGGGGATTACTGATGCACAGTGTTGCAGACATTATCAGATGTGTTCACCACATCTTCCTTCCTGTGGTCATCTTCTTTAAGAAGTATTCTAAGAAGGGACTCTTTTAGAGATTCAGAATTTTATCTTTTTTTTTAAAAAATTATAAGAGAAGGTTCAGTGTGAGGCGTGGGGGGGGGGAGGTTCCCTAAGAATGATTGTAAAGGCAAAAAACATCTGTAAGTTTGTTTGTTTGTTTGTTTGTTTTTTAAAGACAAATCAGGGACTTACATAGTCCTACCTGTTTGCTGGTGTTGTGAGTCATGTAACCTGTGTTAGTCTGGAGGGATCATCAGAAGAAAAAGTTGCTTGACTTCTTAGCAAACCCAAGTTTGTACCTCTCACTGAGGGCTCCTCCTCAGGTAGACTCTAAGTCTGTAAAACAGTAGAAGTCCTTGGGGAGAGAATTCTCACCCGAGAAAGTTTATTCTCCTAGAGCAGTACTATGTCTAAGGTAGTGACTGTATAGGTTCTTGGGGCTGTTGTTTGTCCTTCATTTTTTGTTTTTGAAGAAGACTAATGGTATTACAGCTGATGTCTCAACTTGTGAGAGAATTGGATTTAAGTGAGGCAGAGTTGCACAAAATCATGTCTCACTCTCTTCCAGAGTTATCAAAGTCCAGTGGCAAGGCAAAAGTCAGAACCATTGGCAACGGCCCAGGATGGAATGGATGACCTTGACCTCTTAGGTGTCTGACCAAGCTCTAAGCACTCTACGGCACCAGCTTCAGGCCATTGAAACAAATTGTTCTCATTCACCCATTTCCCTGGGAGAAATCTTCACATGCTTGGGGTAATTCACAGATGGGTTTGAGGCCCATCAGTTACCCTCAGCCTGATTTAGCCTGTCTTCTGGGACGGTTTACCAGAACGTAGCTATTGCGTATGCTACAGCTTCTTGGAGCCACAGATGAGAGTTAGCTGAATTAGGTGGACACCACAGGTAGATGAGCAGCCCTGAAAAAGACTCAGTAAGCTCTCATACCATAGGTACTATTCCCCCTTGAACATGCCATACACCTTAGGTCCCTAGGGAGTGGGGCCATGGAGGGAGCTGGAATTATTTACAGACTTGGGAATGATTACTTTGCATTTTCTGCCTAGTTAAATAAATCCTGTCCTATATCATATGTTTTGTTATCCTGAATGCTTATATAGGAAGTGAGGATGCTTACGGGGAAATGATCCAATTTCTAATATTCCCAAGGGAGATCCTGAATGAGGATATGAGCAAGATAGTGATATTTTCAGGAGAATCCATGGTGGGGGGAAAATAAGCCAAAAATATGATTAGTGAGAGGCCCCCAATAATAAACCCTTTCTAAATAAATCAGCAGTGATGGTAATAATGGTAATGGGCCATTGATTTATGTCTTCTACGAGGAATATGGATGCTACTGAAATAAAGAGACGAATAAAGAGAGCATTTGGGGATGGGTTCAGTGCAAGCAAAGGTGTAAAAGCAGGAATGATCAGTGTATAGTGAGGGGACCAGATTGACTGAAATGCATTGAAAGGGAGTTTTGAATCAGCTGCTAGCTCTAACATGAACTAACTGGGACTGTTAAGTCTCGGCATCCTCATCTGTACAGGGATGATAATACTTGCACCATCTATACCGCAGGACAGTGGTGATGAAAGTCCTTGACCAACTTTAAAATCCTACAGAAACTTGAGTTGTTGGAGCAGAAAAAGGCTGTGCTTGTAGTCTGATGACATAGTTTCAGTTTCCATTTCTTTTCTATCACAGCACTTCCAGACTCAGTTTCCTCATCTGTAAAATGAAAGAGTTGGGTCTGAATGATTTCTAAGTTTCCTTCTAGCTCTAAAGTCTGATCCTATAAGTTGTTATTCTTACCCTAAGGCTTCTTTACAAACAGGAAGTTAAGGCTTGAAAATAGGAAGATAGATAGGCCTGATTCCCTTTCCCTTCTCCCTTTTCTGCGTCAGTTTGGCAGCTATTGCTGAATCCTGGCTAAGCAGTAACTGGGCTACAGCAGCTGCTCCCTCTTGAATTGGGATAGTGGGGGGCGGGGCAGGGGGTGTTATTTGGCTCCCCCAGGGGTGATTGGTAGGGCCCCTCCTGGAGGAGGCACCAGCTACATCACAGTCACTTCTTTGTCCAGCCCTGACCCTGAGGGGGTGAGGTCTGCTGGGGCTGGCCTGAGATCTGTTTGATTTGTGTTAATCATTTACAAAGCTAACCTGTCTGGAAACCAGCACCTGGATTGGGGGCTGGGGCAGGTTTAGGGGGGGGTTTCTAAACTAACCATTGGAGCAACTAGGGTGAGGACAACCCCAGAGTCTGCAGAATGCCAGAGCTAGGATGGACCTTGACATCATCTGACCCAGCTCCTCGATTTTACAGAAGAAGAGACTGAGGTTTGAGCAAGAGACTTGCTCAAAAATCAAAGCTGCAGAGCCAAAATATAATGGACTTGGGGTGGGGGGAGGTGAAGAAGAGACTGGACTTTGAAAGATGGGTCATTCGCTTTAGGTTAAAAGTCAGTGAAACTCAGGTGTCCTTAGGAGACAGTCTTGAGGAGAGTCCAGTTTGACTCCTAGGCAATATCTCTGGGTGCTGGGCACTTGGTAAGCTTCGTCAATGTACCCACCATTTTCCTTCACAGTTATTGGGCTTCCTCAGGGTGTCAAGACAGTTTCTTCTTCTTCTTCTTCTTCTTCTTCTTCTTCTTCTTCTTCTTCTTCTTCTTCTTCTTCTTCTTCTTCTTCTTCCTTCCTTCCTTCCTTCCTTCCTTCCTTCCTACTTTCCTTCCTTTCTTCCTTCCTTCCTTTCTTCCTTCCTTCCTACTTTCCTTCCTTCCTTTCTTCCTTCCTTCCTTCCTTCCTTCCTTCCTTCCTTCCTTCCTTCCTTCCTTCCTTCCTTTCTTTCTTCCTTCCTTCCTTCCTTTCTTTCTTTCTTTCTTTCTTTCTTTCTTTCTTTCTTTCTTTCTTTCTTTCTTTCTTTCTTTCTTTCTTTCTTCTTTCTTTCTTCTTCTTCTTTCTTCTTCTTCCTCCTCCTTCTTTCTTCTTCTTCTTTTCTTCTTCCTTCTTCTTTTTCTTCTTTCTTTCTTCTTCTTCTTCTTTCTTTCTTCTTTCTTCCTTCTTTTTCTTCTTTCTTTCTTCTTCTTTCTTCTTTCTTCCTCCTCCTCCTCCTCCTCCTTCTCCTTCTCCTTCTTCTTCTTCTTCTTCTTCTTCTTCCTTCCTTCCTACTTTCCTTCCTTTCTTTCTTCCTTCCTTCCTTCCTTCCTTCCTTCCTTTCTTTCTTTCTTTCTTTCTTTCTTTCTTTCTTTCTTTCTTCTTCTTTCTTCTTCTTTCTTCTTCTTCTTTCTTCTTCTTCTTT
>CM053625.1:280734868-280854375 GCA_028646595.1 Phalanger gymnotis | reverse complement strand
TTCTTCTTTCTTCCTTCTTTTTCTTCTTTCTTTCTTCTTCTTTCTTCTTTCTTCCTCCTCCTCCTCCTCCTTCTTCTTCTTCTTCTTCTTCTTCTTCTTCTTCTTCTTCTTCTTCTTCTTCTTCTTCTTCTCCTTCTCCTTCTTCTCCTGAAGGATTCATGTCATCATAAACAGAATCACTGAGTATAATCAGTTTTGAGAAATCTCATCACTCGCATCTACACAAAACAGTGGGGAACTGAAGGACCCAGCCTGAGGGATGCATGGATAATCCTCACTTCCTTCTCCAACAAAAAGGGTGAGGGGCACTGAGACACTGCCTGGTAGAATGGAAAGAACCTTAGATTTGGAGTCAGTGAACACGAGTTCAAATCCACTCTTTGTTCCATATTTACTATGTGTGATCATAAATAAGTTACTTTACCACTCCATCTCAGTACCCTCTTCTGTAGAAATAGAGGTCCCTTCAAGCTGTAAATATCTGTAAAAATGTCTATGATCCTCTCATTATTATTGTCTTTGACAATATTCTCTCCCACTGGGTCCTGGGACTGGGAGGTATCTGGTAAAGTCATCTGGTCCTGACTCTAAGCCAGGAATTGCTGAAGGTTCAGTGCAAGAGCAGCTGCTCTAATATAGATCCCTGCCCAGCTGGAGCCCGGGCCAGCAGCCCTATTGGGAAATCTTTCCCCACTATATGTCCCTGAATTTACTGTATATGTGGTTCTTGGGTCCTCTTTCCTCAAGAAAAATAACGCTGTCTCTTTCTTCTTCATGTTCCTTCTCTGAGACAAGATTGTGGGATGGGAGTGGGGTTGGGGATGGCACCCAAATTGGCCTTCTCTATTTTGGGAGGTGTGGGACCCAGAGAGTCAGGGGAGTATTTGGGACAGGGCTAAAGCCTAGGAGACTAGATGAGATTTATTACGTCTTTTGACACTGACCTTGTAGGTGAAAAGTCATTGTTGTGCAGGTGAGTTATCATTACTACTCAGGGCTGCAGAAACGTTGGCCGGTGGAATTTTTTGTTGTTGACAGAACGTTGGATAAGTCACTTTTTAACTGTAACTTCTCAGTATAGGTCATCAATCATGCAACTCTATATTTGAGGAAGTTGGAAGGTTAAAGGGAGGAAGCCTGATGTGGCGGTGGGGGATAAGGCTCAATATCGGCGGGTAGGGGGGGTGGTTAGTATTGTATAAACCCTGTTGATGTCTTCTCTTCAAAGGGGAGCAGTAGGGCCTAAGACTCAGTCACTTAGCCTTGTAGTCTTATCTCCTGGGGAAGAGCCCCCTGATTCTGGGTAGGACAAACTGTTGAACTTCCTCAGGAATTAATAGATTTCTATTCCCTTTAGGGGGAAATTTGAAGTTTTTGTATTCAGAGGACAAATCCATGCCAGATATCCATTATGGTGAAGGTTTTTCAGGAACTGGTCCCCTAGTAAGCTGGAAGCTGAAAGAGACTAGGCTTGGGATGTGTCAGTCATCCTTCTAAATAAGGCACCTGGGTGGTCTTCTGGTCCGATCTCCTTTTTTACAGCTAAGGAAACTGAGGACCAGGAAGGTTAAGTGCCCAAAGTCAAATAGGTAGTAAGTGTCAGAGATGGCATTTGAACTCATGTGCTGTGATTCCAGAGCTAGCTATGCCAAGCTGCCTCCTGTATTCTCCTTCCTTCTATTCTCAAGACTTTCTCCTGATTCTTTTGACTCCCCTGGGTCCTAGGGACACTTGGTGGTTGTTTCTACGCAAACTCTTGAGTGCTGTTAATTTGACCATTGTGTTGGACAGAGGCTTGGTGCACTTAAGACTTGATGCCCAACCCCATCCCCCATTCCACAAAGTGAGCTTTGTGTGGCTTTGCCATTGAGAGGGGCAAGGGAGAGGCTACTACTATTTGAGGGGAGTGGGGTGGGGCAGATGTTGATAACTTAGAGTAGAAATGTTAACAGTCTTGGGCAAGTGCCCAGACCTGTTAGAAGGAGGGGGAGAGGGAGGGAGAGACCTTATCATGGACTCAGTGAGGCTGCTGGTGACAGATTTAGGAGTCATTTAGGAATATGTCAGGCACATAGGTGCCACAATGGATAGAGTGCCGGGCCTGAAGTCAGAAAGACTCATCTTCCTAAGTTCAAATCTGGGCCTCGGACTCTTACTAGTTGTGTGACCTTGGGTAAGTCACTTAACCCTATTTGCCTCAGTTTCCTCATAACATTCCTTATGAATATGAAGTGGAGGTGATGAATAGATTTAAGGGATTGGATCTAGTAGTATTCTTGAGGAACTATAGACAAACGTTCACAATATTGTACAGGAGATAGCAACAAAAAAAAACATTCCAAAGAAAAAAGAAGAGCAAGAAAGCAAAATGGCTATCTGATGAGGCTTTACAAATAGCTGAGGAAAGAAAGCAAAAGGGAAAAAAAGACATACACAACTGAACACAGAATTCCAGAGAATAGCAAGGAGAGATAAGGAGGTTTTCTTAAATGAGCAAGGCAAAGAAATAGAAGAAAACAACAAAATGGGAAAGACAAGATCTCTTCAAGAAAATTTGGGATATCAAGGAAAGTTTCATGCACAAATGGGCATGATAAAGGCAAAATGGCAGCAATTTAACAGAAGCAGAAGAGGTTAAGAAGAGATGGCAAGAATACACAAAAGAACTATACAAGAAAGATCTTAACATCACCAATAACCACATGCTGTGGTTACTGATCTAGAGCCAGACATCCAAGAGAATGAAGTCAAGTGGGCCTTAGGAAGCATTGTTAATGATAATGGAAGGCTAGTGGAAGTGAATGATTCCAGCTGAGCTATTTCAAATCCTAAAAGATGATGCTGTTAAAGTGATTTATTCAATATGATGGTGAAGTTGGAAAATTCATCAGTGGCCACTGGATTAGAAAAGATTAATTTTTGTACCAATCCTAAAGAAGGGTAATGCTCAAGAATGTGCAAATTACTGAACAATTGCACTCATTTTACATGCCAGTAAGGTTATTCTTAAGGTTCTGCAAGCTAGGCTTCAGCAGTATGTGAACCAAGAATTACCAGAAGAGCAGGCTGGTTTTTTGAAGAGGCAGAGGAACTAGAGACCAAATTGCCAACATTAGCTGCATTATGGAGAAAGCATGGGAATTCCAGAAAAAAAATTTACTTCTGCTTCATTGACTACAGTAAAGCTTTTGACTATGTGGATCACAACCAAATGTGGCAAGTCTTCAAAGAAATGGGAGTAACAGATAATCTTATTTGTCTTCTGAGGAACCAGTATGGAAGACAAGAAACAACAATTAGAACTGAACACACTGATTGGTTTAAGACTGGAAAAGGAGTATGACAGGGCGATATGTTGTTGCCTCACTTATTTAACTTATATGAAGAGTACATCAAGTGAGATTTCAGGCTGGATGAATCAAAAGCTGGAATTAAGATTGCTGGGAGAAATATCAATAATCATGCAGATGATACCACTTTGATGGCAGAAATTGAAGAGAAATTAAGAAGCCTCTTGATGAAGGTGAAACAGGAGAGTGTAAAAGCTGGCTTGAGGCTTAACAAAAAACAAAAACTAAGATCTTGACAACTGGTCTAATTACTTCCTTAGAGGGAAAAGAAATGGAAGCAGTGTCAGATTTTATATTCTTGGGCTCAAAGATCACTGTAGATGACAGCTGCAGCCATGGTCCTTGCTCCTTGGAAGGAAAGCTATGGCAAATCTGGATAGTATACTAAGAAGCAGAGACATCAACTTGCTGACAAAGGTTCATAAAATCAAAGCTATGTTTTTCCACTACCTATATATGTCTGTGAATGTTGAACTATAAGGAAATCTTAGTGTCACAGAATTGATGCTTTTGAATTGTGTGTTGGAGAAGACTATCGAGCGTCCCTTGGATAGCGAGTAGGTCAAATTAGACAATACTCAAAGAGATTAATTCAGCCTATTCACTGGAAGGGGAGCTGAAGCTTAAATACTTTGTTCACATAATGAGAAGACAAGACTCACTGGAAAAGACCTTGACGTTGAGAAAGATTGAAGGCAAAAGGAAAAGGAATGGTAAAGGGTGAGATGGATAGATAGTATCATGGAAGTAATGAGCATGAGTTTGGACAGACTTTAAGAGACAGTGGAGGACAGAAGGGCCTGGTGTTCTATGGTCCACAAAGAGTTGGACATGACTGAACAACGACAAACAGGAATAGCTTCTCAATTCTGGTTCTGGGTAGTCCTGTAGCCCCCTGAGGACTTGGATCATATAATGCCCCTTCCTTACACAGTGTCTGGTACATAGTAAGCATTTGATAAATATTTGCTAAATTGAATTGACGTTCTTAGGCCCTGTAGGCCATATGAATACAAAAAACATACAAATAAGTTGGCAGGGAGTGGTTGGTACTAGCAATTGGAGGATCAAAGAAGGTCTTGTATAGAAGGCAGTATTTGATCTGAACTTTGAAGGAAACTGGGGAACTCTAAGAGGCAGAGGTGTGAAGGTGGGCATTCCAGACCTATGGAAAGTAGATGGGATGTCATGTGAGAAAAATAATAGCAAGAGAGCAGAAGCCACAAAGGGGAACAGATAGCTGGATGGAGTACAGAATAGGGCATTGGGCCTGGAGTCAGCAAAACCTGACCTCAAATCTGGCCTCAGATGTTTCCTATCTGTAAGATGCTGATCAGTGCCCTAACCTCTGTCATCCTCAGCTTCCTTATCTGAAAAACTGGGATAATAACCTCCCAAAGTGGTTATGAAGATAAAACGAGATAACATTTGTGAAGTGTTTTGCAAACTTGAAATTTATATAAATGCTTGCTATTATTAGTATGTGTAACAAGGCTAAAAAAGGAGGTTGGAGGCAGGTTCTGAAGGGTTTTTATTTTATTCAAGAGTGAATAGTGAGTAGCCTTTGTAGCTTGTTTAGGAGGAGAGAGACATGGTCTAACCAATGTTTTAGGACTATCTCTTTGGCCACTGACACAGCTGGGTGGATGAAGGGAGAGATTTGAGGCAGGGAGATCAATGAGCCAACTCTCGTGGTGAGGCCTTGAACCAAGAGTGACGGCCCTGTGATCGAAGGAAAGAGTCAGATGCCAGAGAGATAGGACTGAAAGACTTGGCAACTAAATGGGAATGTAGAGTGAGGGAGATGGAGGCATCTAGCAAAGCCTGGCCCGCAGATTCAGGTAGTATCCAGCACAGCCATGGGAGGTGTCTGAGCTTGGAAAAGTGAGAAACTCGACTTCATTTACTTCCCATGTGCCTTGACTTCTTATCTCTGAGGGAAACCATCATCCAGCAGTCGGCTAACAGTCTGTGAATCTTCAACAGCTTCCCTCTCTCTTCTGGGATGGTTTGTGGTTGGGAATGAGAAGGGGAGGCCATAAGCTGCCTCTTTTGATCTCCAGTCACATATCTCCAACTGCCTATTGGCTGTCTGGAAATGGATTTCCATACAATGGCCTCCTTGGTATTTCTTGTACATGTTATTCAATCAATTTTCAGTTGTGTTCAACTCTTCATGACCTCATTTGGGGTTTTCCTGGCAAAGATACTAGAGGGATTTGCCATTTCCTTCTCCAGCTCATTTACAAGTGAGGAAACTGAGGCAAACAGGGTGAAGTGATTTGCCCAGGGTCACACAACTAGTAAATATCTATGGCTAGATTTGAACTCAAATCTTCTTGGCTCCAGGCAAGGCACTTTATCCACATTGCCACCTAGAAGCCCTTTCCAATTCCAAGCATTTTCATTGGCTGTCCCTCACACGTGGAACTCATTCTGTTCTTATCTCTACCTGCTGGCTTCCTCTAAGGTTGTGCACAACTCCCACTTTCTGCAAGAAACCTTTCCCAGTCTTCCTTAATCTTGATGTCTTCCCTCTGAAACTATCCCCGACCGATCTTGTCTATAGCTTGTTTGTGCGTGGGGCAGCTAGGTGGCGCAGTGGATATTGTGCAAGGCCTAAGACTCATCTTCATGAGTTCAAATCTCACCTCACTTAGTAGCTGTGTGACCCTGACCAAGTCACTTAACCCTGTTTGCCTCAGTTTCTTCATCTGTAAAATGAGCTGGAGAAGGAAAGGGCAAACCACTCCAGTATCTCTGCCAAGAAAACCTCAAAATGGGGTCACAAAGAGTTGGACGTGACCGATAACAACCACCTCATAGTTTGTATGCAGTTGTTTGAGTATTGTCTGCCCCATTAGACTATGAGCTCATTGAGAATAGGGACTTCCCTCCTTCTTTGTATCCCCAGAGCTTAGCATTGTGTCTGCCACATAGTAGGCAGTTAATAAATACTAGTTGATTCATTGATTGGTTGAGGTCTGGAGAGAACCGAAGACATCTGCCTCAGGACCTTGAGGACGGGTTGCAGAATCCCAATACCTGGGCAGTCCAAATAAGAACACAGGTCCCCAAAGCCCTGCCAACTCCTAGGAGCCCTCAATCTCCCCTCCCATATACATTTTATAAAGAAAAGTGTCTATTGCTGGGCTGCCCAGAAGACACCATGAGCCTTTGTCTGCAGGAGAAAAATGAAGCTATGAAGCAGAGGATGGGGCTAGGGATCGTCCCTCAGACACGTCACTTTTGAAGCTACTCTCAGACTTTGCCTTCTCTGACCGCAGGTCTGGGGTGGGGCAGGAGGGAGAAGGCTGGGTGAGAGTAAAGGAGAAGAGAAACACAAACATGTACACACAGATACAGAGACACATAAAACAATACCCAGGCAGACCTATACCTGAACACTCATGTGGGCAAGGACTTCCTGTGGGAAACACACACACACACACACACACAATGTGTCTGCTCAAGGTCAGACTCATCCATAATCAGCTACAAATGTAACAGAGGATGACATTAGGATTTCATTGTGTTGACACATGGTTTGAAGAGACAATGGATGCTTGTTCCCCTTCCAGGTCCCATGTCCTTCCTTTGCTCCCCCCACCCCCACCCCAAGTATCATCTGCCAGTCTGAGACTCTGGTCTGGAATGGGGCCTCCACCCTCAGCCTCATATCTGGAGAAAGTACCACAATTCATGAAGGAATATCCTGTTTTTCCTTAGCCCTTCGGGAGAGAGAGAAGGCAGGTTTAGGGGAATGGATAGGGGCTATGTTGACTTTAAGCCAAACTGGCCTTCATTCTGTACCTAAGCTTTCCCTGGAAGTGTTGACAGATGAGCACAAGGAGAAAATCCGTGGGCAATCGGGATGCTCTTGCCAGCTGAGGAAAGCCAAAGCCTGGGCCCTTTGTGTCTTTTAGAAAGAAGAATAGCACCCAAGGTGGTCCCACTCTTAATATACCTCTTCTTATCCCCTTACCCACTCCTACACTCACCATTGCTCCCTGTTAACACCCCCCCTCTCCCATCTCTCTTGACAAAAACCACAGAAAATGTGTAGTTAGAGGATCTGGATTCAACTCCCAATCCTGCCATTTTATTATATACGCGCTCTTGGCAAATCTGTAAAATAAAAGGATTGTACTAGATTATCTCTGTGATTGCTTCCAACTCTAAAACTATGACCCTGGAAGTCTAACTAGGCAGAGAGAAAGACCAAAGCTGATGGATGGATGCTTTGGAAGATGAGGCATCCAAGCCTGTTTGCTTTTCCCAATGCAGAAGTGCTCCATATTCCATATCTGTGCCTTTGTTCTGGCTACTCCCTATGCCCAAAATGTTCCCCTTCCTCTTAGAATCTCTGGTTTCCTTCAAGACTCAGCTGAAATATCACCTTCTGTAAGAAACATTTCTTGGTTTCCTGCCCTTTGCCTCCCCCCTGCCCCTCAGGTGCTAGTGTACTCCATCCCAAAATGATCTTTAATTCTGTGTGTGTGTATGTGCGTGCGTGCACACGCGCGCGTGCGTGTGCATATTGTCTCTCCCGTTAGAATGTAAACTCCTTGAGAGAGTAGGCAGAGACTGCCTCACTTTTGCCTTTCTATTTGTAGCCAGGCAGTCAAAAAGTATTTTGTCGTTGACCCCATTTGGAGTTTTCTTGGCCAAGATCCTAGAGTGGTTTGCCATTTCCTTCTCCAGTTCATTTTACTGATGAGGAAACTGAGGCAAACAGGGTGAAATGACTTGCCCAAGGTCACACAGCTAGTTAAGTGAGAGTGGATTTGAACTCAGATTCTCCTGACTCCAGGGCCATTGCTCTACTCATTGCACCAC
This sequence comes from Phalanger gymnotis, assembly GCA_028646595.1. Taxonomy (NCBI): domain Eukaryota; kingdom Metazoa; phylum Chordata; class Mammalia; order Diprotodontia; family Phalangeridae; genus Phalanger; species Phalanger gymnotis. The sequence continues at coordinate 280,846,186 of CM053625.1, read as the reverse complement.
CTAGTTGCCCTCAAAAAGTATTTATTAAGAGCTTACTGTGTGCCAGGCATTGTACTGAGTGTTGGAGAGATAAGGAAAGGCAATAAACAGTCCCTGCCCTCAAGAAACTCACAGTCTAATGGGGAAAGAAACATATAAACAACTAAGGATAGATAGATAGGCAGGTAGGTAGGTAGGTAGATAGATATAGATAGACAGATAGATAGATAGATAGATAGATAGATAGATAGATAGAGATAGTAAATGGGAGGAAATTTCAGAGGGAAGGCATTATAGCGGTGAGGATGGGGATGAAGTAGAGAAGAAGGATCAGGAAAGGCCTAGAGCAGAAAGCTAGGGTTTAGAAAAGTGCCTGGCACATAGTAGGCGCTTAATAAATACTTGTTGATTGACGAAAATAGGACTTTAGGCCTTGATGATCTCAGTTAATTTCCTAGGGTACCAGCTTCTTCTTAGAATGGTCCCAAAGCCTTTAGTTTTGGCCCCAGGGCTTTTGCTTTCCAAACCCTTACCATTCATTGGAATCCTCATTTGAGTTACCAGGGTTTTTCAAATTCTGCATCAGACATTTACTAGGTGGACAAGTCACTTAACCCCTCTCAGCCCATTTCCCCAACTGTAAAGGTTGGATAATAAGAGCACCTACCTCCCAGGGTGGTGAGGATCACAATGAGATAATATATGTAAAGTGCTTTACAAGTCTTAGAGTGTTACAAAAAGTATTATTAAATACTTGTTCCATTGCTACCATAATCTAGATTATTATACGAATCCATACCTAGATTATTCTAATCTAGCATCTATTCCCTCCTTCTCTTCTACCCCTCTCCTGCCACATACTCCAAGTCATAAGAATGAATTTTCTAAAGCTTATTTTTAAATTAATGTAGAAATTCAGAAATAGCACTCTGGGATGAAAGCAGAAATAACACTTTAGGCTAGATTTATTGGTGCCAAAATTTCTAACCTAATTCTTCATTAAACTTCTCCAGACTTAGACCAGGATTCTCTCTAGGTCTGTAGTGCGTGGATTGCTCGTGGTTCACAAAGAGAAGTTCCACTACAGAAACCCCCTACACTGAGCTAGGATTTACCCATCTAAGGCATTGCAACAAACTCATTGACCTGGTAGACAATGTCAAGCTTACCCTCAAGCCAATCAGCTCCTTGAATGCGTGAAGAATGTTTCACCCACATTCCTACCTAACCATTAGCATTTGATTTCTTTGCCTCTTCCTTCACCCTGTTAAATAGAGGGAGAGCCAATTAAAGATAAGTAGATGTAAATGACTCCTTTACCTCAAAAACAGAATATACCTGACATTGTCAGAATGCCTGCTGGGTTCTCTGGCTGGATACCCTGCCAGCAACCCCACATCCCAGATTAAACTCTTCATTTTCCCTCTGAAACCTGTTCTTCTTCTGAATTCTTTCTTTCTCTTCCTGGTGCTGTCACTCTCTCGGCCATCCAGGCTTAAAGCACTGAAACTTTGGGTGTTTCTGGAGGACTCTTCCTACTTTCCCACTTCTAGTCAATTCAGGTTCTTTAGATTCTCTCTCTTCAATGTTTCTTATATCTATTGCCTAAAATCAATGGAAAAAACATTTATTGTGTTTACTAGGTGCCAGGCTCTATGCTAGGTGCTGAGATACAAAGATGAAAAATGGAAGTCTAACTTCAATCCAATTCTATCCACAGTCTTGGAACTAGAAGGAACCTGAGAGACCACCTCACCCAATCTTACTTTACAGATGAGGGAAGCTATAGCTTCCTTTTCCACTCTTCCACAGGTTGTTCCCTAGGAATCTTATCATCCTGAAAGACTGCTTCAGCCCCAGAGCCTTATCAGTACTCCCTGTGCCTGGGGCCCCTCTTTCTGATTGAAGAAGGTGGAGTTGGTGAGCTCCTCAAAGAACCTCCATTTAAGGAGGGTGCCTAGGCCAACCATTTCCCACTTGGCTGCACTCCTCTGGATATCTTCCCCATCTCCAGCCCCTTTTCAGCTTTTGGGTATTGCCTTCTCCCGTTAGAATGTAAACTCCTTGAGGGTAAGAAGGACCTTTTTCTTTTTCATTTTTCTTTGTATTCTCAAGACTTAGCACAGTGCCTACCACATTGTAGGTGCTTCATAAGTGTTTATTGACTGATCAGAATCTACTAGAGAAGCACCTACAGCTAGATGTAGACAGACAGTTCACTGAAAATGTCTGCAGCTTCAGTGATGGCAACTCTCTATGACAGAAATTCTAGGTATAAGCTCTAGAAAGGTACTGATCCTCACAGCCCAACAGAGAGTTACACCTAAAGAGAACTTCATGATCCCCAGAAAAAGGAGAAAAAGATTTCTGGGCCCACCAGCTGGTTGGGAGATACTCCTTGGCCACATATGTTCCCTATATGTGTGTTTGTTTTTAATAATTTTTAAAATAATTACTATTCATGCTATACATTTAGTAAATTCCTTTGCTGAAAGTTAATAGACTTGTATCGATTGATTAAAAACAATGGAGAGCACACTAAATAGAGGCTTGTGAGTGAAGGCACTAGAATCCCCAACCCCTCAGGGTTATCCTAAGAGTGCGAAGGGGAAATTAGGTCAGCTATCTTCTGGGTACTCAATCTGCCTGTGTTAGTGAGAGTTGGGTGGAAGTAGCCATGGAGGAGGGCTACAATACGAAATGGACCAATAAGATGAAAAAGATAACGTGGAACCACATTTTGAGGAGACTGGAACGACAGACTAAGTGGTTTTTGCTTTATTTGAAAAGCAATGAAGGCTCCTTGGGCAGGGGAGTCACATGACCAGAGTTGACTTCTAGAAAGATTTCTCTAGAGAAAAGACTGAAGTGGAGAGATCTTAGAGGGGAGGAACATAGGCCTGGGAGTTCAACCTGGGGTGGTTCCTGTGGAAAGACAAAAGAGTTTTCAGAGGATAAATCAACAATACAAGTGGGGGCCATGAAGTGAATGGTGTTGACCAGATCAATTAAGTAGAATTTTCAAGAATGAAGGAATATTGGACTCTTTTCTCCTTTTTTTGTGCTGTTTCTAGAAAAAAAAATATTCTCTGTCAAAATAACAAGTGTAAATAGATACTTCTCTCTCATAACTAATATTTGCACATGATTATGATTTACAGCAAGATTAAAGAAATACAAACAAATATACTTAGATATCTTTCTCATTTTAACTGCTGAAAAAGCACTGCTTAATTCTAACTTGTTTCCTTATTCTGCTTTAAGGAGAAATTTTAAACTTTTGGTTAAAAGTCCACAGATCCCAGTTGTTTACAATGTTGTCTATAGCTTTTGAGACCTGTCTGGACAATATTCTGCCAATCTGAAAGCTACACTACACTCTTCACTTATGTGTCTCTTTGTATGAAAGACAACTGCATTCTGATTCACATAGCTCAGAATAGAGAGAGATTACTGAGGCCCTTATGGTGTACATCCATAATATATAAGCATGCTTGATGGTTTGCTCCTGGTCTGGAGAATGTTTCCCTAGAAACTAGTTCTGCCAACTTTTTCTGACTCTCTCTTTCTACGACCAATACCTAATTTCCATTGAAAAGGTTTTTGTTATTAAAAAAAAATACTTCTGTAGCAGGCTTCCAGCAGATCTACAAACTAACCTTTCTAGAGGCTTATTTTTAATTCTTTAGGAGGCAAGACCCTTTTCTGTTGATTTTTTTTTAAAAAAATAACCTACCTTTTAAAACTCATTTGAACAGTAAAAGTTTTGAACAGAGATATACAGTGGGTTCTTCATAACATGTGCATGTGCCAGGGAGTTTTAATTTCTTTCCCATACACTATGTTTGTTCTTGTCTTTGAGTCTTTGCTTATGCTTGTCCCCTCCCCTTGAATGTTCTGCTTCCCCTTCTCCACCTATCCAAATTCTATCCAGCCTTCAAGGACCAGTCAAACTGTTGTTTCACGTATTTGATATTTTCTTATTGTTTCACATGTGAGTGATTTTATCTCCCCAACTAGACTGTGAGATTTGTCTCTTCCTCTTATATCCTCACAGTTTTTAAGAGTAGAAGTTGGGGCATCCAAAGGCTCTGAGGAAAGACTTGTAGGTTGAGGAATTCTTCTCCTGCCACACGCTCCCATCCATCCTACACCAGCCCCAGCATCTCATTTTAACAAAATGGCAGCTTGACAGAGCCACTGGCCTGGTTCACTCACCCCCAGAGCTATTGCTGGGAGTTTTGCTATGATTGTTAAGATTTCTTTCTTTTTTTTTCTTTCCCTGAATCAACATTAGTTTTGCCGAATTCCCTCCCTCCCACCTGATAAGAACAGGGGTAATGGAGCTTGTAGGAAGTTTGGGGTTTGCTTTTCTTCCCTCTTCAGAAAGGCAGCTCCTGTCTGGCAGTCCATGGGCCCTGAGCCAGGCTTCTGACAATAGGGGTATTGTAGGCCCGCTGGGCAATGGTGCTGTTAGCACAAAATTAAACACACACACACACACACACACACACACACACGCACATGTACACCCTTTTCTGGTGCCACCTTTTTAATCTTCTGCCATTGAGCTCTTTGCCAACACTAGGGCTGTAACCTAATTCCCCATAATTGCATGTTCCTTGATACCACATTCCTGGGTTGGTTCCCTGTAATCAGTGTTGACTTAGGATATTAGAATGTGTTTCACCTTTTCCCCTAGCAGTCACCTAATAATGAACAGTCAATTTGGTGGGAAGCTGGTAGCTAGGGGAGAAGGGATGAGGGTAGTGTTAGAAGTTCAGTAAACAATGCCCCATCTTGCCATGGATCTGAGAGGAACCCTGCTTCCTATAATCTTCAACCCCTTCTGGTTGGGGAGGGTGTCTGTTCACTACCTTTGTTGATATCTTGGTCCAGTGGGAATGAGCATTCAGAGAATAGGATGGGGGCAAGGCTCTTACCTTTTTGCAAATGGACATTACTGGCAAGATCTGTCCCCCTCTCCCCCAACATCATGGATTTTTAATATCTCCTTCTCTGCCTCTATCTGTTTCTCTTTATGCCAGGCTCTACCACCTATGTCTTTGTATTTCTCTTGGTTTTTCTCCCTTTATTTCTGTTACTCTTATTTTCTGAAATGGTTAAAAGAGCACTTGGTTTGGACTCCTGGCTTTAACTTACTCTGCAAGTTGCTTCTTACGTGAATGTGGGTAAGTGCTGATACTTTCTGACCTCAGTTTCTTCATCTAGAAAATGATAAGGTTGGATTAGAATCTAGTCGCTAGATGGTCTCTAGTGCCTCTTCCAATTTGAAATTCTATTATCCTGTGCCTCCTCTCTCATCTCTTCCTTCCCCTCCTCTCTCCTTCTCTCCACCCTCCTCCCCCCTCCTCTCCTCTCCCCCTTCTCCTCTCTTCTCCAAGCAGACTGGATGACCTTTGGTCCTGTATACTGTCATAGGATTCTTTTTCAGGTGTGCGTTGGACCAGACCATCACAAAGCTCTCTTCCAACTCTGAAATGCTGTGATTCTCTCTCATTCTCTGGCTCTTTTTTCTCTTCCCTCTCTCTTCCACTTCCTTTTCTGTGGACATGAGCTAGGCCTGACTAGGCAGGGGAAAGGGAAACCCTGCTGTCCTTTGTCAACCTCCCCTGTCTATGTTGCTCATAAATTTGACCTCCTTGTTAAGTGCTAGGGTTAGCTGAGAGCCAGTGGGGCTAGGAGACTGCCAGGATATAACCTAATATCAGGTCTCCTCAGGTCTCTGGTATTAGCATCTCTCATGGTCTGCTTCCCTAATGGTAATGAGGAGACCCCAGTCTTTCAAGTTAGCATCTAAGCCTAGGGGTGGTGGGACCTATAGCCCAAATCTCTAAAAGGCAAAAACCAAAGAGTTGGGGAGATGGATGACAATTCATTAGGGACATTGTTGGGCCAATTCCAGTTCAGGCACAGATTGGAACTGCTGAGCTCTGAGAGTCTGGGATTCTAGGATGCTATTTCTGTATGTGTGTGTGCTGGCAAGTGATTGCCACCTCCCCCTGCACTCCCAGACCTATCTCACCTTGGAGGCCAGAGACCATTCTTGCCAACCTGGCTGCAGAAGGGCACACTGAGGCACAGAGGGGGACGATGCCTTGTCCAAAGTCACATAGTGAGTGAGAGTGTGTCCTGACCCAGACTCACTATATGAGCATGTAAGGGAGTAAAACAAAAATGAATAGACCCTGTCCTCAGGGAGCTTTCACCAACACGTACACACATAAATAAATAGAAAACATATGAAAATAAGTACAAAGACATTTCAGAGGAAACATTAACAACAGGGATGGGGCTGGGATGGGAAAATCAGTAAAGGAGGGTAGATCTATAATTGTCTCCGTTTTACAGATGAGGAACTGAGGCGATGAGAGGCTAGGTGACTTGCCCAGGATCACACAATTAGCAATGATAAAATGACTAACATTTATATACTGCTTTACACATATTATCTCATTGGATTCTGGCAACAACCCAGGAAGGCAAGCACTATCATTATTCCCATTCTGTAGAAGAAGAAACTTAGGTGAGGAGCAGTTAAGTGACTTGTCCAGGTCAGTAAGTCAGTTAACATTTATTAAGTGCCTACTATGTATCAGGCAGGGCAGCTGGGTGACACCTTACTGCACAGAATGCTGGACCTGGAGTCAGGAAGACTCCTCTTCCTGAGTTCAAATCTGACCTCAGACACTTACTAGCTGTGCGACCCTGGGCAAGTCACTTAACCCTCTTTGCCTCAGTTTCCTCAGTTGTAAAATGAGCTGGAGAAGGTGGCAAATCACTCCAGTATCTTTGCCAAAAAAAAAACCCAAGTGGGGTCACAAAGAGTCAGAAAAAGAACTGAGCACCAACAACAAAATGTGCCAAACACCATGCTTAGTGCCAGAGATAAAAAAGAAGCAAAAGATGGTCCCTGCCCTCAAGTTGCTAACAATCTAATGGGGGAGGAAGGAAAACCAGCATGCAAACAAATTATATAGAAACAAGTTATCTATAAAATAAGTAAGAAATGATTAAAGAGAAAGCATTGGAATTAAGACAGGTTGGGAAAGGCTTCCTGTGGAAGATGAGATTTTTTAGTTGGGATTTATCAGAAGCCAGAGAAGGAAGTATGTAGAGATGGAGAGGGAGAGCATTCCAGGCACCGGGGAGAGCCAGAGAAAATGCCTGGAGCAGAGAGATGGAGGGTCTTGTTCACCAAACAACCAGTAAGCCACTGTTACTGTGAAGAATATGTGTGGGAGGATAAGGTATAAGGAGATGGGAAAGGCAGGAAGGGACTAGGTTATGTAGGGTTTTAAATGCCAAGCAGAGAATTTTGAGTTTGATCATGGAGGCCATAGGGAGCCACAGGAGTTTATTGAGTAGGAGAACCCAGAATGCAAACTCAGGTTTTCCTGACTCCAGGCTCAGCACCTTCTCTATTATGTCACCTAGCAACCCCAGGGAAACCTGGTTACATTTTGAAGAGCTTTCTCGCCATGAGTCTGGTGATAAGAGAATGATTTTCTTGGTTATAGAAATTCATGGAGCCCACTGCTAAGGCAGGAGGGGTGTGAGTTGCCTCAGTGATTGCCACAGATCATGAGTGGAAATCACAGCCTGGTGAAGGGCTGCAGCAAACGTGATTTCACATACTTTTTTTCCTTTCCAAGTAGATGGTAAAGTCCTCAAAAGCTGAAACCCTATTTTCTCCTCTAGTTTCCTTTCTGTCCCTATAATTAGCCTAGTAACTAGTACAGTAAGAGCTTAATAAATAAATGCTTATTGTCTCGACTTGGTATGTAAATAAGGGAGCAGATATCCAGAGGGAGAATTCAAGTAATTAGTGGGATTTGAACCCAGGTCCACTAACCCCTGAGGTCTTACCATTGCTCCTGATTATGCCCCCTATGGCCAAGGAAAACAAGTCTAATTCTCTTCCCTATGGTAGTTCTTTAAATATAAGATACGATGACTATTTTGTCCCTCTCCCTCCTCTTCCCAATCTTCTCCTCCTCTAGCCTTCCCCAAAACTCTCGTAATACAACTGAGTGGAAAAGACTAAGGACCAACCTGGTTTTCCAGGTTCTTTCTTCACATGCCTGCTTGGGTTTTGTCATACATCTCCACTGGGAGGAAGAAGGATTCAAAAGATTCTTACATATGAATCCCTATCTGTTACTTATCGTTTGTATGATCTCGAGTAATTTAATTCTCTGGAATTTAGTTTGGGGGGTGGCAGACACACTTCTCTGCTTGTTTTCACCTTGAACTCAGACCCTGGTGTGACATTGTGATCTCACAAGGCTAGGTGCATGGGTGGGAAGTGGGGAGAACCCAAGGTGGCTCAGGAAATAGCTCCAGGATTGACCCAAAAGATGGTGCCAGCAGTGGATGGTTGGGGCCTGTGTCGCCACGTGGCACTCACCCTTTGGTTGGAGTTTGGTTAGTGCTGATGGATATGCTGCTGACCATTCCTTAGAGGTTGCCTGGTGTTCGAGATCCACCACTGTCAGATTTGGAACAAATTGTGTAGAATTATGTGCCATCAGGACGGGGCTCATAATTAGCAGCAGGGCGGGCAGGCAGTCTGGAGAGAGCTATCCCCATCATTATGTCCTTCGGAGGGTGGGGAGAGCTGGACCTCACCCAGGTTGGCCTGCCAGGCTCCTCGAAGACAAGTATCCCTTTACCGGGAGCAATAGTAGGCTACAAAAAAGGGTACAAATCAGTGCTTCAGGGAACCAACTAACCAGCTTCCCCCGTGTCCCCCTCCCCCGACCAGCCATGGTTGGACGAGTGCCCCAGAGGCCCACATACACGAGTGCAGATGTGAGCTCCTTACGCCATGTGTGTGTAGAAGAAAGACTGGGGAACATCATTTCAGCAGAGCCAGAGGACTCTCGACTTACCTCCATTGTGAATTTTATCCCTATGAGTGACAGCTTTACTGCTTGTCACCACTTAGATGATCAGACATCAGAAAACTGGAGGGAACCTTTGCCCACCCTTGGGGACTCAGGTGAGGGATGGAATAGAGGATTCCCAAATTTGCAAGTGCTTGGCTGTGACCTTCCCTATGAGACAAGAATCAGAGTGCTGGCAGTCACACCATCACATCCCAGAGTCACAGTGTCCCAATATTAGTGTTACAATGTCTCATCACAACTTCAAATTGAATTAGAAATTGTCTCTAACTAGATGGTACCAAAGCAATGATCTAGTCCAGAGGTTCTTAACCTTTTTTTGGGTCAAGGACCCTTGCAGCAGTCAGGTGAAGTCAATGACCCCCTTCTCAGAGTGTTTTTAACTGCATAAAATAAAATAGTAGCTAACATTTATATAGTGCCTACTAAGTTCGAGGGGCAGCTAAGTGGCACAGTGTATAGTGCCAGGCTTGAGGTCAGGAAGACTTTTCTTCTTGAGTTCAAATCTGGCCTCAGACACTTACTAGCTGTGTGGCCCTGGGCAAGTCACTTAATCCCGTTTGCCTCAATCTCTTCCCCTGTAAAATAAGCTGGAGAAGGCAATGGCAAACCACTCCGGTATCTTTACCAAGAAAACCCCAAATGGGGTCATGAAGAGTTGGACATGACCGAAACAACTGAATAGTAACAACAACTATGTGCCAGACACTGTGCTTTACAAGTATTATCTCACTTGATCCTTACAACAAACCTGAGAGGTGCTATTATCATTCCCATTTTAGAGTGAAGGAAACTGAGACAGATAGAGGTTAATTGACCAGCCGAGGTTATGCAGCTAGTAAAGTTCTGAGGCTAGATTTGCACTCAGATCTTCCTGACTCTAGTCCTGGAGTTCTATTCACTGGGTCATGTGGCTGTCAAAGACATATAGGATTACAAAGGAAACCAATTATATTGAAATGCAGTTACCTATTTTTCCATGTGTGTATAAACATATATATGTATGTATATATAAAATTCACGGACTATAGGTAAGTGTAACAACAATGCTGCTTGCAGCTGCTGTAGAGGTGTAAGGCCAATAACATCAACATACAGGAGGGCTGCTAGCATGATCTGCTTTTCTAAGGAAAGCAACTTTAAGGGGTTAACAATCTTGCTTTAATTAAACATACATACATCATTCACTTAGTTCGGGGGAAAAATCAACACCCTGAACTTCAGAGCAAATACAAACAGAAATTACAAACAGAGAAAATAACGCAAACCAACAGACAGGCTTCTGTCTGACCATAGCAATACATACATAGTTACCAGAGAGAAAAGCACCAACATCTGGGTTTTCAAAGCTGGGGGGTGCTCCTTAATGGCTACCTAGAGTCTCGTCTGGCCAAATCACAGAAGCAGTCTTCCAATGAGTGACCCCTGAAGCAAAATGCTAACCTCAGAGTATATATACACTTCTTCAGGGTCAGCCCACAGAGGGCATCACTACCATGTGACTCAAACTCATGTGACTTAGGCTTTCTTGTGACCAAGCAGGTCATCAAAGACTCTTGATTCAATTAAAGACTCTCGATTCAAACAAAGTCAAGGCTCAATCAAAGGCACTTGATTGCCTTAGTGCTGAGAAGCCCTCTAAAAGAAAAAATGGCAAAGTCCCACTTTGCTTTACATTACAGTAAGGAAGCCCCGATCTAATCTAACTTTTTTTTTAGGATGTGTAAAATGATTTGTTCAAAGGTTCACAGCAAATTAGCATGATAGAACCATGTCTCCTGACACCAAGTTCAGTATTCTTTTATTTTCAAATTTTTTCGATGTCTTCATTTCTTACTAAGTGCCAAAATGGTTTGATGACTTATGACTTTGGTGTATAGCTTGAACTCTGTTTCTATTAGGTCCCCCTTTTACCTACTTTTTTCATTAATTCTCCTTAAATTCTTGACCTTTTGTTCCTCCAGATAAAATTTGTTATTAATTTTTCTAGTTCACCACAGTAACTCTTTGGTAGCTTGATTGGTATGGTGCTGAATAAATATTAATTTAGGTAGTATTGTCATTTTTATGATATTGGCTTGGCCTACCCATGAACAATTAATATTTCTCCAATTATTTAGATCTTTATTTGGGTAAAGAGCATCTTGTAATCGTGCTTTGATAGTATCTGTGGTTATTTTAAAGGGAATTTCTCTTTCTATCTCTTCCTGCTGGGTTTCGTTGGTAATAAACAAAAAGTTTCTGTACTCTTTTTTAAAAAAAGGTTTTTTATTTTAAATTTGTTAACCATCCACAAAAATAAAAAAGAAAGGAAAATGATCATGGAAAGAATATTTTTTTTCTTGGTCTTGTCATTGCATCAGTGCAGGGAACTTCATGTATCGAGACACCTTCCACAGATACAGATCTGTAATTTTTGTCTCAGAGTCTTGGAGAACTGCCCAGGACACCAAAAATTTCAGTGACTTAACACAGCTAGTATGTTTCAGAGGCAACAGTAAGTGAGGAAGGGCTTTCTGACTTCAAGGCGTATCCTCAATCTGCTCTACTATACTAACTCTCACTAAATGAGCAAGCCCTTAACTTCTCCGTGCCTCAGTTTCCTCATCTGTAAAATGAATAGGTTGGGTTTGGTGGTCTCTGAGGTCCTCTCCAACTCTAGAACTGTGATCCCTTGTCTTATGATGCTCTTTCTCTTTAAAATATAAACTCTAAATTATTTGTGATTTGTTTTAAAATGCATACGTCAGTTATAACAAAACAATAATCTCCCTCCCCAATCTTATTTGCCCCTCTTTACCTTTCTGATCTCTTTTTCTTCTTTCTTTTGGAAATTCATATTTTGTTGGTATTATTATTTTATCTTTATGCCCTACTTTGATGTCACATTTTGGTAGGAAGATGACCCTGGGTTCTCGAAGGCTGGGATAGGGAGTATAGATAAGCCTTGGAGGTCCTAGCAAACTAGAATGACTTTGAGAGCTCAGGCTTGATGGCAGTCTGCTGTCTGTCACCTGAGGACTAGTCTAGCTCGGGTTGGAAAGCCTCACCAGAAGTCTGGTTGCTTCAAAGTGAAGAATCCTCCTCTCTGGAAGACCATCTGCTAAGGCATAGATATGATAGCATCTGTTCCCATAGAGGTAACCCCACCCCCGCCAACCGCCCCCTTGGTGAAATGACAGAGTATTGATGTAATCAGTAGACACAGTGCTTTGATCCTGCTTTCTTCTCTCTGCTTGACTTCCTTCAACTCCTCCTTCATTTCTTGGTATTCTATTTACAATTGCCTTCAGGTAGGTCTCTCTGCCTCTTGTCTCTCCTCTCTCAGTCCAGTCTCCACTTGAATTGTCAAAGTGATCTTCCTAAAGCTGTCTAAAGTCTGACTACGTCACCTCCCTTATTCAATAAACTTCAGTGACTCCCTATTACTTCCAGGACCAAATATAAAAGCCTTTGTTTGGCTTTTAGAGCCCTTCATAACCTGGCCTCTTCCTTTTTTTCCAGTCTTCTTACATATTACCCTCTTCCATGTACACTTTGATCCAGTAACACTGGCTAAAGCTTTTTCTCTCAACTGTCAGCATTTTCACTGACTCTCTCCCAAACCCAAGCTAAAGTCCTGTCTTCTGCAAGAAGACTTTCCCAGTCCTCCTCAATCTTTCACTTGGAGACTACTCCCAGTTTATCTGGTATATAGCTTGTTTGTACATAGTTATTTGCATGTTGTCTCCCTCGCCCCCCTTTAGACTGTGAGCTCCTTGAGGATGGGCTCTATCTTTTTGCCTGTTCTATCCCCCAGCATTTAGCACAGTACCTGGCACATAGCAGAAAATAAATTGATGGGTGGGTTGATTTATTTGTGACATGGCAGCTCTCCGTAAGTCACTCTGAAAAAGCCCTGATCTGGTGGGGGAGTCTTAGAGGGGTTGGCATTTGGAGAGAAGTGAACCTAGAGAGACAAAGACTTGGGACTGGGGAGGGCAGGCCTTCCAGAGCCCCTGGGAGGCAGTGGCGGTGGAGGAAGAAGGCGGCGTGAATAGGCCTCAGGGAAGCCATTGGCCAGGGAGCAAAGTCTTAAGAGCTAAGAGAGGCTTTAAGAATTTAGAAGGCCATGGTTCACATTGTTCTAAAATACAATGAAAGGATAGCAAACCAGAAAGAAAACGGCCCAATCCCAGCAAGCATTTTTGTGGTCAGATGCAACATTTGCCCCCCCTGATTTTTCCAATTGAGCTCAACTCAATTGTCCTGTCTTCAATTATGGAATAAATAAAAGGCTGGAAAACTTGGGGGTGGGGATTGCTACAGAAAAAAAAGCTGTGTAATTCTTTTCAGTGTTCCTTAAGCAAAACAGGAGCCTAGAACGTGGAACATAGCCCCCCCAGTGGAGAGCTAGAATCTAGATCTGGAAATTAGGACAAGAAAGCTAGTCCTGTTTCCACCTCTAGAAGACTGAGTTCTCTTTCCAGATTTACTGAAACATATACTGTAATAATAACAGCTCACAGTTATATAGTATTTTAAAGCTGGCACAGTACTTTCCGGACATTATCTCGTTCAACCCTCACAACAATTCTGTGACATAAGTGCTGTTTTTATCATTAATTACAGATACAGAAAGTGAGGCTCAGAAAGATTTATTGGCTTGCCCAGGATCCCACAGCTGCCTTGTTTCTATCCATCTACCTTGTTTCTAGTTCTTTGTTCCTACAAAAAGTGCTACAACAAATATTTTGGTGTGTGTGGGGCCTTTCTTTTCATCATTGACCTTTTGGGTATATATGCCTAGCAGTGAGATCTTTGGGTTAAATTGTATAGACATTTTAGTCATTTTTCTAAACATATTTCCCAACTGATTTCTGGATTCAAGCCTCAGATGAAGACACCAAGACCCAGAAGGGGTCACTTGGGTAAATCACATTGGGATTTGAACCTAGGTCTTCTGGGTTTAAATCCTATCATATCCACTTTGGTTGTGAGTCCCAACAACTCACACTCATGACAGGCCTGTTAGCTGTGAGTCAGAGGGAGCAGGGGACTTGGAAAGGATTAGCAAGCAGTGGGGTAGAAGGGTTTTTGCCAGGAAAGTTTCACAGAAGCTATAGGAGAAAATCCTGTAAGAAGTCCTTCTGTCACCAGACCCTTCCCCAAGGGAAGGAAGTTGTCTGTGGACCACCTAGGAATTCTGTTAGTGGCTACATCAGTGCCCGGGACAATATAGAGGACATATTCAGTGTTTACATAGCCATGTTCTGAGCCCTTGAGTGGCTAGCCATGGTTTATATGGGGCTGAAAGGGGGCATCCAGGTTACTCAGGGGCTCCAGAATCTCTCACAGAAAGTCTTAGTGTCCTGACAGCTCAAGGACAACATATTTCCACAGGTTTCAAGAAAACCATCCCCAGGATTCTTATAAGAAGCATTGCTTCCTTCAGAGATTCTAAGGAAATCCTCTGAATTGGTTGAAGAAAATCCACCCCACCCCAAAATTGGGTATGGAAGGAAAATAGGATCCCCTTCACAATTCCCCTAACATATGGTCACTCATCCTCTCTTCAAAGACTTCCAGTGATGGGGAGCCAGAGGTACTCTGGTTAATTTTCTTTATAACTGGCATGGGGGTGGTAGTGGAAATATATATGTATGTATGTGTGTCCGTGTTTACATGTATACATGCATGCAATACAGATATATACATATGTGTATATATGATATATGTATACATATATATATGTATATATACAGCACATACCTCAAGTTTAAATTGCATGATTAACATTTTCTCCATCATTTTTATAAATCTAGACAATCAGCAAAACAACAAATCAATCCCTGTTTTGTAGCATTTTCTGATTTTTTGAGGTGTAAATGCTCATACTCAAAATTTAATGATCGACTCTCCTGTACCAATAAGAGCTGTCTTTAATGTGGCCCAGGGAAGAACTCACTATCTTCTGAAGCCTTCCATTCTACCTTTAGATAGCTATTTCTTTACATCAACCCTATATCTCCGTGTATTGTCTACCCGTTGCTTTTGGTTATGTCCTCTGAGACTGAAAAAACAAAATCTAATCCCTCTTCTGTGGTCAGTCTTTCAAATACTTAAGCACAACTATCTTGTTTTGCCTAAGTATTCGATTCCCCTGCCTAAACATCCTCAGGTCTTTTAACCAATTTTTCAAGTGGCAAGATCTTCATTCCCCTCACCATCGTGGTCATTTGTACCTGCAAGTATGTATGTATGTCTATGTGTACAATCATCACCTGTGTTTTCGTTCTCTCAATCTCTCTCTCTCTCTCTCTCTCTCTCTCTCTCTCTCTCTCTCTCTCTCTCTCTCTTCCTCTCTTCTCTCTCTCCTCTCTCTTTCTCTCATCCCACACCCACACCCATACCTACCCACACATATAGAGCTAGAGAGGAGAATAGTCAAGTAGGAGAGATATCTGTTCAGGGGATAGAGAATTGAAATCTATATATCCAGATAATTTAAAATCCTCAATTTGGCCAAGCATCTATGGACTCTCTCACCCAAAATGTACTTAATAGAACATATCAAGGCTTCCTCCTTCCTGCTATAAAAAACAGGCTTTGCCTCACCAAGAGGTCTAAATGGGGGTAACAGCAAAGGAACCAAACTAATGTACATTTTAGATAATCAGAACATAGGTAATTGAATATTCAACTCCCCCCTCCTCCCCTAGGAGTTGTATCGATTCTTGAGGGAGGGTCCTGAGTAGGCTTTCATCTAAGCTGACCCTCCCCCAAGTAGGCATTTAGGGGCTTAGATATGTGGTTGGTTGGGAAGGTGGATCAATTTTTTTTTAAAATATCTATCTGGAGGTAGTCACTTTACCTGCTGGATCCCTAGTTTCTTCATCTGTAAAATTATGGGGTTGGCTAAATGCTTTCTAAGGTTTCTTTCAGTTCTAAAGTCTATAATTCAGCTGACTTTCCTATTCTCTGCATCATTTGGAGTGGCACTCATCACTTCCCTCAGCTACTTTATTCCAAGAGTCCTTCAGTCACAGACATCTGACCTGTCAGCATCCTATACAAATTAATGTTTATTTGAATGCTGGCTCTCAGTCTTCCCAATCACCTTAGACTTTTTCCCTTTTGCCCTTGTTCTCCACCCCATCACACGCCCACCCTGCAACCAAACTGTCTTGGGCCAATGGCTCCACCTGTTGGCCATCATAAGAAAATACTTAACCTGAGGTTTCTGGCACTACCTTCTTTTAGGAGGCAGGTTATCTCCATGCTTCGGTTTCCTCCCTTTTCTTACCTCTGCATCCCAGGCCCTTACCAGTCATCTTGACTCGTATCTTTCTGTTGGACTTGTATGACTCTGGAGAAAAGAGTGAAGCTGATGACTTTGTGCAGCCCTGACTCACTTTATTTTCATTCATTCAATTCAGTCCATGTGCAAGATAAGACATCCCCTATCACTGGTCCTTTTTGAGCATGAAGGACCAACAACAAGAACCTTAAAGCAAAGTCTGCTCAGTTAGTTCTGCTTCAGGTGATCTCTTTTGCATACACACACAAACACATTATCATTAATCCCTTCCCCTAATCCTCTTTTGTCTTTGAACTCTCATCATCAAATCATGGGATCATCATCCAGTTACTTCAAGAAACTGACATTTTTCTTCCGCTTGCTCCATCTGTAGGACCAAAACAAGTGACGCTAATCTGACTGATAAGTATAAGATTAGAGCCAGCGCTAAATCTATATCTATGTTGAGCCATGGAATTTGGTAGACTATAGAACTCGTGTCCCGAAGGGCACGAGTCTCCTTCAGCATCTCCACGTAGATCTCCATAACCTTCCTATCTTCCTATAATTAAGTTTGCTTTTCCTACAGCACCCCATTTGAGATGCATAAAACATTCTTATTCATTTTTATTGTTTTCTGCTATTTTTTTCTTCTATTTTCCCTGGGTGGTGACTTCGATGAGTGAATCAAGATAAATGATGATAGGCCTATGGGTCAGAGGTGTAGGTGGTTGCTTTGGGTTTGGGTGGACTTCTCCAATGGCCTCTGTCATGTGGCCATCATGGGGCTCCCTAAGCAAGGGCTCAGGTTGGTGTCTGGTGGTGGTATACTAGACTGAGAAGGTTGGAGGAGGTGGTATCTAACTACCTGAATCCTGAAATCATTGGCAGAGAGATAACAGGCAGATAACAGCCCAAGGCTGCCCTTTCCACAGAGGCTCTGATCTCTTCTGGGTAACCTTATTGTGGGTACCCACAGATGTGTTTAATCGCAAATATGTATGTGTGCCTATGCTTGTGTTTGTATATAGGTAGGTGTGTGTGTGTGTGCGGCGCGTGTGTGTGTGTGCGTGCGTGTGTGTGTGTGTGTGTGTCTGATTTTCCTAATGAAAACTCTACTTTTATATTTTCAGAAACTGGTAAGTTAAGTTAGAAGTGAGCTTGAGTTTAATATTACACACATGAACACACACACACATACACACACACACACTCTGCCTGACCAGTCCCCTCCAAAGCCACCTCCTTCCTTTTACTTGCCCCTCCCCCAGCTCAGTCTCAGAAATCCCTTGTTGTTTATTAAAATATCCATTAAAAACAGGTGCTGCTGATTTCCCATGAACAACCCTTGATTTATTGGGAGGGGCCCAAATTCCAAAGCTTTGTCTTTTTTCTTTTTCCTGTCTCCTTCCCTCCCTCTCTGCTTGCCTGTTGTAAACATTGTTCTCTCTTGGGTTGGAGAGAGGAACCTGCCGGAGCCAATGGGGCACCAGGAAAGAGCCGATTGTGGGAAAATTAGTTCCAGCCAGAGAACCCTGCCCTGGCCTGACCCACAGAATAAGGCTGTATTTGTCCCATTTAAAGGGTCATAGTCATAGACTGTTGGGATTGGAAGTCGGTCAATAAGCATTAAGGACAAGGCACAGTGCTAAATGCTGGGAATGCAAAGAAAGGTAAAAACAGTTCTTTGCCTGACATCAAGGAGGTTATAGTCTAAAGGTAGAAGACAACGCATACGTAAGTAGGTACATTTATATGTATGTATGTATATATGCACACACACACGTGTGTGTGCATATATATACACATACACACGTATATACACGTGTACATGCATAAAATTATATTATACAATGTGATATATGTATTATATATGACACACTATATCACATGCATAATATTATCCATATTATAATATATATACAGGTATATATGTGAATTACAGCACACATATGTCCATATATGTACCCTATCTATATAATATAAAATGTGCATGTGCATTAAGCACATGTGATGCATATATACGCATAAATCATGTGTGTGTACACACGTATCTATACATGCACATGATATATGCACATATATATGTATTTTAGATGAAAGGCTGTCTAAAAGGAGGAGGCATTAGCAGCTTGGGGGGCTGGGAAAGGTCTTCTCCAGAAGGCAGAATTTGAGCTGAGTCTTGAAGGAATCCTGGGTAACTCAGAATTAGAGGTAAGGTGGTAGAACATTCCAGACCTGGAAAACAGCCAGTGAAAGGGCAAGAAAGAAAATGAGAAATGGAGTATTTGGTTTGAGAACTACCGGCAGGCCAGTATAGCTGGATTCTAGAGTCTGTGGAGGGGAGTGATGTATAAAAGAAGGATGGGAAGGTAGGAATGAACCAGGGCATGGAGAATTATAAATGTTGAACCCGGGAGTGTATATTTGATCTTGGAAGAACTAGCAGGGGCGGGGAACCTCTGGCTTGTAGGTCCTCAAGCAGGACCCTTTGACTGGACATGTGGCCTTGTGGCGACAGGTTCCCAACCCTGGGTTAGGGAGTCACTGGGGGAGGGGAGATATAATTAGATCTATACTTTATAAAAATCACCATGACTGCTGAGTGGAGACGAATTGGAGCAGGGAAAACCTTGAAGCAGTGACTTAGTGACAGTGGCCTTCCCTTTATCATCCTGTATTTTGTGAATATTGGGCTAAAGTAGCACATGTTGGCAACTAGTTAAATGTAACTTCCACCTTTCTCTGGTGTAGTTATATTATAATTCTTATCAAAAGAGATTCCTTTTATGTCTTTAGCTTGGTCATGCCCACCACAAAAATTCAAATAACTGCAACTCTTTAAAATAAAAATTGAAGCAGATAGTAGATTGTCATCACAGACTCTTGTTGGATAGAATTGGAATACCTTTTCTACAAGGGGCTGTGAAAAATATCCAACCTTTTCTATATTATTGGATTTAGCTGCCTTGAACTGAGATCCTTCCTGTAACTGAAGCCTATTACAATATTCCAGGTGAGCAATGACAAGCATCCCTCAGAAGCTATCTAGTCATTTTACAGGTGGGAAACCCAAAGCCCAGAGATAGGAAGTTATTTGCTATAGGTCACGGAGCTAACAAGTCTTGGGACTTGGGTGTTGGGGGTGAGGGTTCAGAAGCATCCCTAGAGCAGTATCCTAAGTAGGGGCAATGAATCAGCAGCAGAGAACAAACCCCTTTGTGGCTATGGAGAAATATATAGAATACCTTTATAGAGTACCTTTTCTATCCCCAGGATCTATGCTTCACAAGAGGGAATGGAACAAGAAGGACTTGACCAGAGGTTCACTACCTAGGGACGAGGTCCTTGAAATGTCTTAACCAAAGCTCACAATTATATAAGGTGTCCTCAAAGTCTTGGTGCCCTTTTCAGCTAATTTTAGGGTAAAACTGCACCAGAACTTTTGGGACATGCTGTACAACTTTAGGGTTTACAAAGCACTTTGTGTTCATTATCTCACCTGAGCCTCACAGAAACTGTGTAAAGTAGGTCATGCAAGTATTATAATCTTCATTTTACAGATGAGGAAACTGAGGCTCAGAGAAGGGGGAAATAACTTATCCAAGGTCATAGCAGACTTGGGATTCCAACCCAGATTTTCCAATTCCAGATCCAGTGATGCTTTCTCTATGCCATATTGCCTCCCTACTTTAAGTAAGCTCACTCTACCTTACTTTGCTTTGCTCTTGGAAACATCCTTACACATCACCCAGATTTATAAATTCAGTCATCCTTGCTTTGCTCTTCCCTCTCCCTCATCTGGTCTCCCTCTCCCACCTCATACCCAGTCATTTGCAAGTCTTGTCAATACTGCCTCTCAAAATGCCTCTCACACCTTACTCCAATCTGCTCTCGGTTTCCATGACCAGTTCCCTAGCTTAGGACTAGTCACCACTCTCTGGACTATCACAACAGCTTCCTTGTTCTCCCTGCCATAAGTCTCTTCCCTCTTCAAATCACACAACTACAAAAATAATCTCTGTAAAGCATTGATCTAACCATATCACTCCCCTGTTCAAGAATTATCAGTAGCTCCCTATTACCTTTAGGATATGTGCTTGGCATTTATAACTTCATAATTTTACAGCCAGTATTTCCTTTCTGGACTTAGTTCACGTTATTCTCCTTTATTCACTCCATGTTCCAGAGTACTAGCTGTCCCCCTAATCTAGCATGCCCTCCCTTGTCTCCATTCCCTCACACAGTTTATCTTCTCCATCCTAACCCATGCTTGCAATACCCTGCTTCTTCACTGCCATCTCTTAGACTCTAATTTCCTTCAGCTAAGGAGTAATATCTCATAGAAAGTTTTCTTTGATCCCCTGGCATTTCCCCTGGATTTTTGTTGTCCTGTCATTTCACTTGTATCTAACTCTCTGTGACCCAATTTGGGGTTTTCTTGGCAAAGATACTGACATGGTTTGCCATTTCTTTCTCCAGCTCCTTGTACAGATGAGGAAACTGAGGTAAACAGTGTTAAATGATTTGCCCAGGGTCCCATAGCTAGTAAGTGTCCAAGGCCAGATTTGAACTAAGGAAGATGAGTCTTCCTGACTTCAGGCTTGGCACTCTATCCACTGTGCCACCTAGCTGTCCAGTAAGTACTTAAGAGATTCTATCTATCTATCTATCTATCTATCTATCTATCTATCTATCTATCTGTCTGTCTGTCTGTCTGTCTGTCTGTCTGTCTGTCTGTCTATCTGTCTATCTATCATCTCTCTCTCTCTCACCCTTTGTAGTAAGTAGTCCCTCCTCTCTTGACCTGTCTTGTATTAATTTATGTGTTTATATGTTCTATCACTGGTAGACTGTAGGTAGAGACTATTTTTCTCTGGTCTAGCTCAGTGTCTCACTCATTGGACCTGTGTTTGTTGTTGAACAACAAACATTTATTAAACTAATATGTGCCAGGTAGGTACTGGGTGTACCAAGAAAAGCAAAGAACTTACTTTCTAATAGAAGAGGGCAACAACACATAAGTAACTAGGTACATAGAAAATATATACAGAGTAAATAAAAGGAGATCTGAGAGGGAAAAGCTCTATATTCACCAGGAAAACACCAATAAAAGCCTCTTTCCAGGAAATCTTGCTCAACTGAATTGAATTAAAAGGGAAATGAGCAATGCTGAGTTGTATCCTCCAACCTTGCCCCTGAGAGTGGGGTGAAACTTCTCCAGAATTAAAAGATTTGGACTCACTCGTGAAATTATTGATTTATTTTTTGGATTTTTTTCCCAAGAATCTGGATCATTTAAGCTATCCTGAAGGTCCAGGAGACATTGAGTTAGTCTTACTCAAAGAGGGTCAAGGGTGGAGAGTAAGAGGCAGTCCCAGTGAGAGTCTGATTTCCCTGAAAATCTATGATTCCCATCTGGGGAGCCTGAGGGGCAGAGTGTGTTCACCAGGACAGTGTCCAGGGTCAACAACCCCAAGGGTAATTAAATAGTAACACATAAATTAATACAAGACAGGTCAAGAGAGGAGGGAGTACTTTCTACAAAGAGTGAGAGAGAGAGAGAAAGAGAGAGAGAGAGAGATGATAAATAGATAGATAGATAGATAGATAGATAGATAGATAGATAGATAGATAGATAGATAGTAATTAAATAGTAATTGTGAAATAGGATTGTTGAGGTAGTTGTCCAACACACTTCCCAGCTTCTTGGCCTACAACATTCCTGAGTATCCCAACAAAACAAATAAAAATACAATAAAAATAGATAATATTAATGTGTGGTTTTCAAAGTCAATATGCAATCACCAGGATCTATACTTATGGTTGAGAGGTCCCATTTCTATTTAATTTTGATACCACTGCCCTAGAGGGAAGCTGAGCCAAGAGCTGAGATAGGGTCAGATAGATGTCATTGACATCACCAAACTCTGCCTCTCTCTCATGCTTGCCTTAGCCAATCTTCAGAGGTCAGGAATTAGTAGCAGATGGGTGGCCCCTATAGCTACAATCAGTGCCCCCAGGAGATCTAGCCCATGGGCATTGATTGATCCAGCCACGGAGGCTGAAGGCAGAGATTTGGAACAGGGACAGATATACTCTTAGAGGCACACGTACATTGTCATTTGCCTATTGGACATCTCAAACTAGATGTCCCCTAGAAATCTTAAACTCAGCATATCCAGAACTGAAATCATCTTTTCCTCCAAACTCTCCCTTCTTCCTAATTTCCTTATTATTGTTGAGGGAAGCTTCATCCTCCCAGTCAGAGGCTCAAAGCCTAGACATCACTCTAGACTCCTCTCATATCAAACCAGCTGCAAAGTCCTGTTCACTGTACCTTCAGAACATCTCTTGTCTACACCCCCTTCTCTCCTCTGACACTGCTGGAGTGTTGCTCCACAGAGTGGACAAGATGCCTGGAGTACTCCTCGCACCTGGAGTACCACAAAGCCTCCTGTTTGGTCTCCCTGCCTCAAGGCTCTCCCCACTACAATCTGTCTTCTACCAGCTGTCAAAGTGAAGGTCTGACCATGGTAACTGTCTACCCATTCAATAATGTGCAGTGGGTTCCTATTGCCCCAAGGAACAAACGTAAATCTCTCTGGCTTCTAAAGTCTTTCATAGCCTGGGCCCTTCCTACCTTTAAGTTCTACTTCCTCTTTATCCCTTCTTTGATAGCTTCCTGGCTATTTCTCAGACAACACCACCAGGCATTTTCGCTAGCTGTTCGCCATGCCTAGATCCTATCCTTCCTCATCCTGGTCTCTTAGATTCCTTGGATTACTTCAGATCCCAGCTAAAATCCTATCTTCTGCAAGAAGCTTTTCCCATTGCCCCTTCATGCTAGTACCTTCTCTCTAAGATTACTCC
Organism: Phalanger gymnotis; assembly: GCA_028646595.1. Taxonomy (NCBI): domain Eukaryota; kingdom Metazoa; phylum Chordata; class Mammalia; order Diprotodontia; family Phalangeridae; genus Phalanger; species Phalanger gymnotis. The sequence continues at coordinate 280,823,125 of CM053625.1, read as the reverse complement.
CAATTCATCCTATATATGTCTTTTTCTTGCATAGTTGTCTGTTAGCTGTCTCCCCCATTAGATTGTGAGTTCCTTTGGATCCAGGTCTGTTTTTGCCTTTCTTTGTATCACAGATCCTTGGTGCAGTGCTTGGCACATAATAAATGCTTAATACACGCAGGTTGACAATGACCAACAAGACCATACTGCCCACCTCCTGATAGAGAAGTGATCAACTCAGAACACAGACTGTCTCTTTGGCCAATGTGGGAATTTATTTTGCATGACCGTATATGGTTTTTAAATATATATGTATTATATCTAATAAATTTTATATATTTTCACTTATACATGTTTTTATTTTATATAAACAAATGTATTCGTATGTGTGTATACATTTTTTATGTAAAATGAGTTGGAGAAGGAAATGGCAAACTACACCAATATCTTCGCCAAGAAAACCCCAAATGGGCTAATAAAGAGTTGGATATGACTGAAAAATGGCAACAAGAAAAATATGTTTTGAACAGGAGTTTTGCTTTTCTTGCTTTCTCAATTGGGGAGGAGAAGGGATGGGAAGGAAAGAAAACAAATATAAAAATAAAATAAAATTTAATTTTAAAAAGTGTTTTGTGATTTGACTTAACATGTAAGTGTTCAGAAGGAGATTGCCAAGTTTCTTGGTTATTGTGATACTGAAGGCATCCTAAGCCCTCCTGGGGAAATGGGCAGAAGCAGGCCATACTTCATTCTTCTTGGGGGAAGAGAATCATTGGGTGATATTAGAGGGCCCCCAAAGGACTGAGCTTCACATGCATCTGTCTGCTGCCTGTTTAACTCATATCCTTATGGTCACAGAACAATTGAATGAACCAAGAGCCTCCCTCCTGTATCATCTACCATTGGTCATGCCAGAGCTCTTGGGACAAGATGCCTGAGGTACAGCAAATATCAGATACTTGAAGTGCCTACAAATTTCTTTCCAATGGTGTTAGGAAGCTCAGGGCAGAGTGACATTCAGTTTGACAATTATAGACACACAGCATAGTTATAGAAGCCATCTTGGTCTCCTTGACCCCTAAGTTTGGCTTTTCTCCTTTCTTAAGTCATTTTAGTTGTGTCCAACCACATTTGGGGTTATCTTCACAAAGTTACTAGAGTGGTTTGCCACATCCTTCTCCAGCTCATTCTACAGATGAAGAAACTGAGGCAATCAGGGTTGCGACTTATCCAGGGGCCACACAGCTAGTAAGTAAGTGTCTGAGGCCAGATTTGAACTCATGAAGATGAATCTTCCCAACCTAAAGCCTGGCTCTCTATCCACCGTGCCATCTAATTACATTTTCCTTCACTCCTAGGCTGCTTGGGGGTTTATACAACAGAAACCTAGGCGTTGGTGAGATAACTGGACGAGTCCCTAATGCAAAAGGACTTTCTTTACCTGCAGGTCTGTGAAAATCAGTTACTCAATTCTTTTCCCAGGTTCCCACATCTAGACTCTCTTGAACTAGTCCTTCTCCCCTCCCCCCACGTCAGTCTGCGAGCCTAATTAAGGTCTCCTGGTCCACTCTCATAGTTTTTATATTCGGTGATTCAATATCCCCACCCCCACCTCCAATTTCTCTCTTTTGGCTCTTTCCCCAGACGTAGGATCATTATATTTGGAGCTAGAAGGAATCTTAATGATCTAATCCAATATATTCATTTTACGGTTGAGGAAATCAAAGTCTATGTAGAGCAAATGCCTTAACAAAGATTTCACAGGTAAGTCGTAGACCCGAGGGTACCTGAGAACAATCCCAGAGAACCCCTAAATTCCATGCCCTTTCCACTAAACCTCACTGCCTTCTGTGAATTGTCTCAGTTTATATCTTCTGCTTCAAGGCAAATGAGTTTCATGTTCTATGTCCTGCCATCATTCTATATCTTCACATAATGTGTCTGAGCCTCAGTTTCTTCATCTGTAAAATGAGGACGTTGCAAAACACACACACATATTATACAGGTATACATACATACATACATACATATATATATATACACACCCCACATGTCTACAACCTTTTTCATATGTAACATATATCCCATGGAGTATGAGAATCCCATGTATGATAGAGATGGCCTTCATAGGATGTGGATCTCCATAAATGAGCCATAAACGAGACAGAGAGATGTAAGGATGAAGATGGGGCTCTCAGATGAGGCAGTCTCTGGATTCCCCAAAACCACTTGACATGAGACTGTTCGTACCCAGACTCCAGTTTGCTTCTAGGATGCATTTGTGTTAGGCACACTCTACAGATATGTGCATTTCTGCTCATGGGATAAGGTTATGGCACATCCTTCTTGTTTGCAGAAAAAGCACTGGGATCAGTGCCTGCTACTGTCCCAGAACCTCAGCTCATGCTTAAGCAGAGACAATGTCTCCCATCTCTTTAAAGGGAGAAAATCCCCTTCCCAAATTATTAGCCACATGGGTGTTAAACACAACCAGGGCTCAGGTGGGATGCCTGATTTAGGTTTTTTGCATTGCATTAATTTGCTTTTAGCACATGGAATCAAAGTTGGAAAATAACATAAGCACTGACTGTTTTTTGCTGAAAGACAAGAGGGTCTTTTGACCTTGACCTTGGTCTCTTCTCCTATCTCTTTGTCCAACAGAGAATGAAGCATGATGGGCCATTAGGAAACCTCTTATCAGTTCCTAGTCCGCTGTTGTGTCCATATAGCTCACTAGAGTCTCAAGGGAATGGGTCCAGGGGAGCAGGCACCTAGAAATGTGGTAGCCAACTATAGCCACATTTCCTTCTCCATGGTACAATCAGAATGGAAGAATTTCCTTCTTTTCCCTCTCACTACTCTTCAAAGCCAAGAAATCACCAAGATGATACATCTCAGGACAGAGTCTACATGTCTCTATGGCAGCGTTCTCTAAGCAACAGCCAAGAGCCAGGAGGTTTCCTTAGCTATACCTGTTCATGTCGTATCTCCTGAATAGGTTTTTAATGCCTCCTCAAGGTCAATGACTATTTCAATTTTGACTTTGTAACCTCAGGGCCCAGTTCAGTGCCCGGCCCATAGTAGGTGTTTTATAAATGCTTGTTGAATTCATTGATTGATACAATAACAAAGGCCCTACTGTAAGACACATAATTGGGGAAAGGGACTGTTAGTCCCATCTCTGGCCATGCCTTTAGAGCTAACTGTATAGCAAATAAGGCTTCACAAGTCCAGGCTTCTCAGGGGAAATAGAGTCCTACATCTAGAAGTAGGTTAGACATTCCTCTTGCTCTCTGCGACATAGAAATGTGCCAGAATTCTCCCAGTGATTTCATGGAAGAGGAAAGAACTGGGGGTGGAGGAGGGGGTAGGGAACATTCTCATTCTTAAGGGCTCTATGCATCAGGGGCTGTGAAAAGCCAAGCATCATGACCACACTCTTCTTGATGAGGGTCCGGTCCAGTCCTTTTCCGTCCATTCACCATTAAAACTGGAGCAGTCTTTTGTAAGTAGGGTTGTTTATGTGAGAACAGATTGCTCTTGGGGCTCACAATCATGTGAATTTGGGAGGGTGAAACCGTGACTTTTCTATCTGACACAGCAACATCAATTTCAGTTTTGTTTTTGTTTTTGTAGGGTAAAGTTTTAACATTTGTTCAAAAGGTCATCTTGCCAAGAAAACCTCTGGTAAATGAAGAAGGCTCATTCTTTTGTCCAGCACGGACAGGGGCAGCAGCTGAAACAGATGGGCGCACACACACACACAAATGGACACATACTCACAGGGTGCGAATGGATCCTGGAGCAGGGAATGAGACTCAGGATCATGGGGGAGCCAGCGTAGAGAGTGATCTTAGATAAAATTGTCATGCCCAGAACCTTCAAGGCCCTGATCAAGCTTGAACTAGTTGTGAGACTAGTTTTTCAGTGCCTTTGCTTGTCCATCTTTAAGATGAGGGAGCTGGAGCAACTGGTTGGAATATCCCGAAGTTCCTTCTCCACTCTAGTAATCTATGATTCCACGTGCTTACTCTCTCTATGCCTTACTGGTGCTTTGGGCAATATGTATCCTGCCGTTATCCTGTACTTAGGATTCCTGAGGGTCAACGGAATTCATCCTCTGAACTTTTTCTTATCAGGAGTAAGAGCAGGATGTAGAAGGCTGGATCCATCTGGGCCGATCAGGCAGTGGGAAGGCTGGTCATCAAGAGGGTGCCCTGTCTGCCTTGGATTCCCCCTTGCCTCTCCTTGCCCATGCCACAGGCAGCCCTAGACCTATGGGAGGGGGTGACGAGACATGATCAGGCTCATCGTTCCTTGTAGCATAGTAGTATTCCAACACAATCATAAGCACAATCACAATCACAAGCACAACTTGTTTTGCCATTCCCCGGTTGATGGGAATCCCTACAATTTCCAGTTCTTTGCCGCCACAAAGAGAGCTACCATAAATATTTTAGAAGATAGAGATTCTTTTCCTTTTTCCCTAATCCTCTTTGGAAACTGACCTAGTAGTGGTATTGCTGGGCCAAAAGTTATAAGCAGTTTAATAACTCTTTGGGCACAATTCCAGATTGTTCTCCAAAATGGTTGGATCAGTTCACAGTCCTACCAAGTGTCCCAATTTTTCCACATGGCCTCCAACATTTGTTGCTGTTCCTCACATATGATATCCCATTTCCCATCTTTGCCTTTGCACGGGCTATCCCTCATGCCCAGAATTCACCCTCTCCTTATCTTTGCCTCTTAGAATCCCTAGTCTCCTTCAAAGCTCAGCTCAAAACCTCCTCCTACAGAAAGCCTTGCCAGGCTCTAAGGATACAAATAAAAATATGAAAAAATAGTCTTTGGCCTCAAGACATGGGGAAGGCAAGATCATTTTGGGCTGTGGGGAATCAAAGAAAGTTCCATGGAAGAGAGGGTATTTGAGCTAAAGCTTAAAGGATTGGCAGCATTTCAATAGGCAAAGATGGAAACGAGGGTGATTCAAGCGTAGGGAAGGGTGTGAGCAAAGACATAGGATGGGAATGCCCTGGGCAAGGCAATCTGCAAATACTCTGGGTATAAACATAAATATTTATTACAGAACAGACAAGGATGCAAATGGATTCCAGACTCAAGTCCAGTAGCAAGGGACAAAAACTCTCACAACAGTAAGGCCTGCAAGGTCTAGGCAACTAAGTAGTATATAGTAAATAGAGCCATGGGCCTAGAGTCAGGGAGACCTGAGTTTGAATGTTACCTCAGATACTTACTAGCTGTGTGACTCTGGGCAAGTCACTTAACCTTTGTTTACTCAATTGTACAATGGAGGTAATAATAGCATGTACTTTGCAGGGTTGTTGTGAGGACCAAACAAAATAATACTTGCAAAAAGTGGTTAGCACAGTGCCCAGCGCTTAGTAGGTACTATATAAATGCTTATTCCTTTCCTCTCTTCCCAGTCATTGTCTAACAGCTCATTGCACAGCCCAGCCAGAGCATGGCTGTCATAGATCCTAGTTCTGGTAGACTCAGGCAGTGGCCTAACGACCAATGCCCCTGCCCCACTCAGTCCTGGAAAGCTCTGCTCAGCCAGGCTTGTCTTCTTCCAACTATCCACCTAGTACTCAATCTCTCTCTCTGTTTCTCTCTCTTTCTCCTCTTTCTTCTTCCTCTTTCTCTCATCTCTGTCTTATCCTCTCTGTCTCTTTCTGTCTCCATCTCTTTCTTTTTCTCTCTCCATTTCCATCTCTCTGCATCTCTGTTTCCATCTCTGCCTCTGTGGGGGTGTGGGTGTGGGTGCGACTTTTACCATTTACCTTCAGGCCAAGGATTCTAAGGAACACAGTTGTTTCCTGTCATCACCTTGTCTGTTTTCTCACTCACCACTCTGGATTCCTTTTAGATCTGCTTAGATTCATTTGGCACAAGTCCTTTCAGTGGGAAGAGAAACCATCTCTTCCAGCTGGTAATACAATTATTACACGGTTTTCTTTAGTGATGCTTTATTTGTGCATGTTGTATACTTTCTGGTAAATGCTGCTAATAGTGATAATAGCTAGCATTTATGTAATACTTCAAGGTTTATAAAGCATTGTACATATGCTATCTCATTTGATCCTCTTAATACTCTATGACATAGATAGCATTATTAATAGATGTTACTAACACGAAGCACTCCTATCTCTGCATCTTGGTACTGGCTGTTCCACATGCCTAGAATACCTTTCTTCCTCACTTCCATTTCTTAGAATCTCTGGTTTCCTTCAAGATTCAGTTAAAGCGCCACCTTCTGCAGGAAGCCTTTTCCAGTACCCTCAATTGAGAGTGCATGCTGCTTCAGATTACCTTGTGTCTGCTTCACATAGGGTTTATAGATAGGAACGTTTTGTCTCCCCATTAGAATGTAAGCTCCTTGAGGGTTGCTTCATTGATGAGGACAAGGGAAAGATTTTATTTATATTTGCATGTCTTCCCACCACAATGCCTTGCACAGTGTTGTGTATATAAATGGTTGATAATAAATGAAAAAAAGACAGGGACTGACAGTAAGAGGAATGAGTCGTGGGAAGGCTGAGGAGTTAGAAGAGTCAAGGTACCTAATAGGAGGAATGGAGTCTTCCATTCAGCTGTACGCATCTCTGGTTTTCTACTGCGAGTTCCCTCATGTATGGCCCTGGGGTTAGACCATGATGTATGAGATTGATGGCAGGCTCTGCCCAGCCCCTGAGGGCTCCTGCTATGTTCAGAGTCACTCAATACCATTGGAGTGGTACCTCCCTTATTTAACTTAGACCTTCAAGCCAAACACCTGCCTGATTATAGTGGCAATGTTTACAGGGCAGGGGAAGTGGGGAGGTTTGGGATCTTAGGGTGGGTTCAAAGTGGGCAGGTATGGGAAATACTCTTGAATGCTTTAGGTGAACAGGACTAAGATTCCTCTCTCCACAGCATCGCAGCCTAAGTATCTGCAGAGTCCATAGGGATATTGTAATGCTAGCTCAACCTTCAGTCCCTGGATCAGAACCTGGGGTTCTAGTGCCCAGCTTGGGTCTTTTTGCTGGGTCTGATATTTCCCACGAGAGACAATGAAGAAGAGAGTGGGAGACCACAGATTTATATCCCCAATATTATGGTCATACCCTAGAGGTATATGCTTATTTATTTATTTTTATTAACACAAAACAAAGAGGAAGACTTCCAGGTCAATGAATTGAGTCTTTATGGAGTTTAATGGAAAGATACAAACAAGAATCAGACAGGATGAGAGGACACCAAGAGTATGACTACAATTTGCTTTGGTGGAGGAAGTACCCATATGGGTGAGGTCATGGATCCATTGATGTACCAAAGTAAGGTGATTTCCACTTTAATGAAACATATGGGCACACATATTTAAATATACACATATACATATGCATACACATAAAGGTACACACAGGAAAACACTTACTGGTCTTCATAGACTGGCACCCAAATACACACACCCTGACTCAAAAAATACACAGAGACACCATGACACCCATTTACCTTTACACACATGTAGATATTCATGGAATCATACAGACACAGACATAGACACAGACATAGTAACAGACAGTTTGACATATACTCTCATACTCCTATATCCCAAATATAAACTGTTACATACAAGTATACACACCGATATATGAATACGAATGAATATGAGTATATGCATCATGATGCATAGTTATACATACTGACATACATGTGTAGCACTTGGGAGCTCAGTCTCGTACAAATGGGCTCTTCAGAAAAGTTATCCAAAGTTCAAGCTATTGTGGGTTAACATCTCAGAATCATAGCTTCTGAGTCCCCAATAATTTCATACTACTAGCTAAAATTTCAGTAGTACTTTAAAGTTTGCAAAACTCTTTACACAAATTATCTCATTTGATCCTTACTACAGTCCTGTGAGATAAGTGTAATTATCATCTCCATTTTATAAACTAGGAAACTGAGGTAGGCAAAATTACTTGCCCAGGATCATGTAGCTAGTAAGTGTCTGAGGCAAGATTTGAGCTCAGGTCTTCCTGACTCTTAAGTCTGGGGCTCTCTCCGCTACACCACTCAGCTGTCTGAGAACACAATTGGGTCAGATCACTGGTACTTAATGCAATGGCAAGATATGAAGAGTAGCAATGTGTCTTTTCTCCCCCAAACCTGGTGCACGATTTCAGGCAAAGCGTTGTTTGTCCTTCGTTTTTGAAAAGGACCAATGATATCTAGACGTGTGTGGATTGGGTTTAAGTGAGACAGAGTTGCACAAAGTCTTCAGCCTTACTTTCTTTTCCTGAGTCTTCAAAATCTAGTAGCAGGACGAAAGTCACTACCAGGGATGCAGTGGATGACCTTGGTGTCTTTGATATCTAGCCAATCTCTAAGTGATCTATAGAGTTCATGGTCATTGGAACAAATTGGCCTCCTCTTCTCATTCCACCAGGGCAAGTCTTCATGAATACATAGCATCATGACACATAGTTATACATACTGATATACATGTGTAGCACTTGGGAGCTCAGTCTTGCACAAGTGGGCTCTTCGGAAAAGTTATCCAAAGTTCAAAGTACTGTGGGCTAACATCTCCTCAGAGTCATAGCTTCTGAGCCTCCAATAATGTCATATACTATTAGGTAAAATTTCAGGAGTACTTGAAAGTTTGCAAAACTCTTTATATACATTATGTCATTTGATTGTTACAACAGTCCTGTGAGATAAGCGTAATTACCATCTTCATTTTATAAACTAGGAAACTGAGATAGGCAAGTACCTTGCGGTAGACATCCCCCTAACTCACTGACAGTTTGATGCTGATTGATTACCCTCAACCTGATTTAAGCTGACAGATGGTTTTACCAAGGTATGGCCATTGCCTGTGCCACAGCTTCTTGGAGCCACAGCCAAGAGTTGGGTGAATCAGGTGAACATCAAAGGGGTGTGAGCAGCCCTGAAAAGGGCTCAATGAGCCCTCACACCAGGGGTGCCGATTCTCCCTGAACACCCCATTTGCCCTCTCAGACAAATGCATAGACCACGATGGAAAGAAAAGAAGATCATGTGTGAGGGGCACATACGAAGAGGATGAATGTGTCCAGGACATACATGTAGCCAGGGAATATATGTAAAGAGGCACATAGGAGGAAGCAATATGGACAGAAGATATGCATAGAGAGTGCATACGTAGTGAACATTTCTAAATAAGTCATACGCATGTGCAAGGTGATTAATACCTCTGATACTACAAGCAACATCAACATGCTGTTTTCTCTGCCAGGCATCCCTTATGGCTATGTTGTTACTGAGTTTCTCTCTGCTATGAGCTTCTGAATTTTATCTCTTTAGGGCTACCTGGGCTCCTGTCCAATAAAATGCAGTGATTAGAAACCTTCTACTTGACAAGGACAGGCTGACAGTTTATTAGTAAACTGCTAAGTTTCACTATAACTAGCTAAGGGTTCTCCCTAACAAAAGCTAAAATAATGACCTCAAGTTAATATTAAGTACGCCTTTGGAGTTCACTTCCTGCTGCAAGTAAAGCTCATGTCATTTTCCCAAGTGTATATTTGATATAGGGTTAGAAAGTACCCTTTAATTCCCATAAATACCTAAGTGCCAACCTAAATTCTGCTCAATTTCAGAAGCTACCTTCTAACAAACTGCAAAAGATTCCATGGGATTGAGATACCACCACTTCACTCAGTCCCCCAAGATCCTCTGGGTATTGCCAAGCAAATGAAATGGGTAGGCCAAACAAGAACAAACAGAACCAAATGAGGCCTGCTACAAGGTATGAACCACCCAATCTTTGGATGACCATCTCAAATCTTTCAAAAATAAATCCCTGACTTTCACATGCCAATGAGATCAGCAGCAAATGAAATTAAATACTCATGTAAAATGACACATCTGATTCAATCCAACAAGCATTTATTAAATGCATCCTATATGTAAGAGGAGATGCAACTTACTGTTGGTAGACAGAGAGGTGGCCTTGGGGTCAAGCAGAATTAAGCGCAGGTCCACCTCTCACACATTCTCAATATATGACCTTCTACAGGTCACTTAACCTTTTGGTACTGCCTCCTCCCATCCTCAAGTCTCTAAACCTATAAGTTGCAGAGCAGGTATCAATCTGTATTGGTGGGAGTTTCCTTATCAAGAGTTCCCTAGAAACAATGAAATCACATGTCTACCCCACTTCCCCCAAACAAAAGTATACTAGGGACTGGGCTAGGTACCTGGGAGAGGCAAAGAAAAGCACAAAACCTCAAGGATCCATGCACAGGTACCACACATAGGCATGAGCTTACTCATAATAAACTGTCTCCCTGGAATAACTCAGAAATGCTATCAAATTCTCTGTTGCCTACTGAGGCCCAGGCTCTGAGCCTGGACTCAGTGATATTAGAGCTCAAATTGTGAAGCCTTCCACATGGACACAGGTCCGAAAGGCATGAAACCGCACATCCTTTGACCCAGTGATACCACCACACTGACTATTTGTGCCTGACCTGTGGTAGAGCATTGTGAGTTCATATTGGCCTGATCAGCCACAGTCAGACACATTGAATCTTGACTGAAGCATAGTGATGTCATTTTGGTCCTCTTCCAGAGCAAAGGACAATAACCAACCAACCAACCAACCACTACTAAGCCTATACACCTGAGAGTCCAAAAAAAGCGGAAAGGGACCCATATGTATAGAAATATTTATGGAGCCTCTGTTTCTGGTAAGAACTGAAAAGTAAGTGGATGTATCCATCAATTGGGGAATGGCTAAACAGAATATGATATATAAATAACATGGTATATTATTGCACCGTAAGAAATGATGGAGATGGCTTCAGAGAATCTTGGGAAGATGTGTATGAACTGATGCAGAGTGAAATGGATAAATCCAGGAGAACAATTTATATAACAACATTGTAAAGACAAACAAGCCTGAAACACTTCAGAACTCTGATCAATGCAATGAACAGCCATGATTCCAGAGGATTGATGGATAGCATGATACTCACCTCCTTCGAGAGAGGTGATGGATTTAAGGAGCAGAATTTTATTTGTATATATGTGTGCATATGATATATATTGGCTATGTCATATATATACTATGTCATACATACACGTACACATATAAACAGTGTGTATATGATATATAGGCCACGTCATAAATATATATATATCATATATAGCCAATGTCGTTATATATGTGTATGTATATAATATATATTGATTATGTTATATATACATATATATGTGTATATATACACATATATATAATGACATAGCCAATGTATTTATATGTTTTGCTTGACTATAAATATTTATTACAAGAGTTTTATTTTTTCAATGGGGGATGCAAAAGAAAAAAAAAATAAACTTTTTTTCATCCAAAAATTATTCTTTTAAAAAAGAAAATAGGGCAAGAGAATCTTCTCCATAGCAAGCAGAAAGGTCAAGTTCTGGTTCTGAGGACACCCCACACCAATATTCCTTCCCTTTGGCTTCTAATGTAACTTCTTCCTTCTTGGAATTCCACCTGGATGGAGATACTGTTTGGGTGAATAGCATCTGGTTGGTCAACATCTGGACAGAGAAGCTCTAAGTAAATTCTCTCCTGGTGGGGTCAGCAGTGTGGTTTCTGTTTGCACCTCTGTTGGCCAGAGGGTCCAGCTGGCTACAAAGGATCTCTTCTCTGGGAGGAGCCCTGTATACCCTGGCTGAACATTCCCTTTGCTGGCTCCAATGCCTATGGACAAGATCAGACACAGTAACTTTCCAGTCTTAGGTGAGACACTTGAACCTCAGAACAGAATGGAGGAAGAGAGGGAAGAGTTTGTGAGTTTGGAGATCAAATCTTTGTGGGGAAGTATGGGGCTGGACTTCCCTTGCCCCACACCATCACCTTCTCTTGCTTCTTATAATCAGATGTTCTGAGCAGGACTCAAGAGGTAAGACAGAGATAAAACGAAGAAGATTTGATAATAGTAGTAAAGGCTAGCATTTATATAGTGTTTTAAAGTTTACAAAGTATTTTATATGTAATATTTCACTGATATCCACAACAACCTTGGAAGGTAGGTGTTATCTCCATTTTACAGATAAGGAAACTGAGGCTGAAATAGGTTAAGTGACTTGCCTAGAATCACACAGCTCGTAAATTAGGCAAGATTTAAACACAGGTCTTCCTAACTCCAAGTCCAGAGTTCTAATCCCCTTCATATCATACCCCAACTCTACCACATTTATTCTGCTAACTGATAATGAGGAAGGCCTTCTCTTTGCCAAGGACAACTCTACCACATGTACCTTGATCCCATCTCTTCCCACCTTCTCCAGCAGATTGCCCCCCCCAATTACCCCTCCCTCAATCTTCAAACATTCTTCATCAGTTCTGCTACCTTCATATATACTCATCCTTTTAAAAAAAAGTCTACCAGACTGCACCATCAATTCAATCTATCATCCTATAATCTTTCCCCTCTCTCTGGCAAATCCCTATTAAAAAGACATTTCCATGCATCACCTCACTCCTCAACCTTTTGCAATTCAGCTTCTAACTTCATTATTCAGATAAAACTCTTCTGTCCAAAGTGGCCAGCCTTTGCTTAATTGCTCATCCTTCTTGATTTTTGTGCAGCGTTTGCCAATTTTGACTATCCTCTTCTCCCAGAAAGTCTCTCTTCTCTGGCTTTTTGTGCTGCTGCTCCGGACCACGTGACCTGTCCTCAGCCTCACTTGTTGACTCTTTCTCCATATCATGCTCCCAGCTACGGGTATACCCCAAGTCTCTTTCCTAATCCCTCTTTTCCCCTCTCTCTACATACTCTCAGTGACTTCATCAGCTACTATTGATTGAATTATCAGCTCTGGGCAGATCGCTCCCTAATCTCTCCTCATTTGTCTTCTGAACTCTATCCAGGCCTACATCACCAATTGGTATTTCAAATTAGATAGCTCACAGATATCTCGAACTCAACATGTCTAAAACAGAACTGCAAACCTAGCCCTTTATTAGAAATTGTTCTTGGGGTTCTACTCACTTTACTTTGTATCAGTGAGCCCTCTACTAAACTTTCTTATTATTTTCAAGTGAACCACTGCCCTTCAGTCTTTCAGGTTTGAAAGCCCGATATCATCCTCAATTCTCCACTCTTCCTTATCCCATATAGCCAATCAATTGCCAGATTTTGCCATTTCTAATATGGTGATTTGTAAAACATCTATTCATCATCTCTCCCATCTGTCCCTTTCTCACTACTTACCCAGAAGCCATGCTAATTCAGGCTGTCATTGACTTTTACTTGAACTCTTACAATAGCTTCCTACTTGATTTCCTGCCTCAAGGGTCTCCCCACTCCAGTCCATCCTCTCCATAGTTGCCAAAGTCATTTTCACTTGAGTACAGGTCTGACCCTTTTGACTCTAGGATAAACTATAAACTCTTGCTTGGCTTCAAATGCACATCAAAACAAGACCCCGGCATATTTTTAAAAACCATATTATTCAAGATTTCCCTTTTTTCTATGATCCAGCCAAATTGGCCTTCTTTCCACATGCCAGCTCCAGTCTCTGTGGTTTGGTTTTGGCTTTCCCCCATGCCTGAAAAACACTCCCTCTTCCCATCTACCTTGTAGAATCCCAAACTTCTTTCAAGACATCCTACTCCAACTTCTGGTGTTCTTCCTCTCTGGTTACTTTGCATTTAACAATCTTGTGTTAATTTTGTAATTATTCGGCACATACTTATGTGTGTGTGTGTGTGTACATATATATATATATATATATATATATATATATATATATATATATATATCCCATCCCAAGTCCTCCCCTCTTCCTATCTTTCCTATAACTATGGAGGCTCACAACCTAGGTGTCATCTTCAAGTCTCCACTGTCTCTCACCCTTCCCCGCATAACCAATCTATGGCCAAGTTCTGTTGATTTTACTTTTGCAACATCTCTCATATATGCCCCCTTCTCCTCTGACACTGCCACCACCCTGATCCAAGACCTCCTTACTTCACACTTGGACTATTAAAATGGTCTTCTGGCTGGTCTCCCTGCCTAAGGTCTCTTACCACTCCAATCTATCCTCCATTCAGCAGTCAAACTAGTCTTTCTAAAAAGCAGATCTGACCATGTTACCACCTTTCCCCCTCATCCAATTCAATTAACTGTATTTATTGATTCCCTATTATTTCCAGTATCGAACAAAATCCTGTGTCTTGCATCCAAAGCCCTTCATAACCTGGTCCCTTCCTACCTTTCCAGCCTTCTTACACTTTACTCCTTCCCCAACTCTCCAGGTACCCTTTGATCTAGTGATACTGGCCTCCTTGCTGTTCCTCATACAAGTCCCTCCATCTCCTGACTCCTTGTATTTTCACTGGTTCTGCAAAGGTGTCTGAAATACTTTCCTTCCTCATCTCAGCTTCCCTGGCTTCCTTCAAGTTACAACCAAAATCTCGCTTCAGCAAGAAGCCTTTGCCAATCCCCAAAGGCCAGAGCCTTCCTTTTTTCAATTATGTCATTTATTCTGTCTAAATTTTGTTTGTAGCTAATATTTCGCACTTCTTGGGAGTTTGTTTGAACTGGTTTCAACTGGTTTTGACTGGTTTGGATCAGTTTCTACCTGTTTGAGCTATATTAAACTGGTTTAGACTAGAACCTGGTACTTGACCAGTTTGAACTGGATTTGACTAGATTGAACCTGTTTGGACTAGATTGGGCTAGTTTGAACTGGTTTAAACAGGATTGAACATACCCTAGATGTTGGAAATGTAGTTATCATAAGCATTCAGTTCTATTTAACCTAAAACATATAGTAAGTACCTACTATTTATTTGGCACTGTGAGAAAAATAAGATTTTCAAAACCTTAGCAGTTTTTTTTCTCTACCATTTATTTGGAATTTATTATATACAATCTCTGGACAGTTCTTGTCTTATGACCTTATGTCATTATTTATCTTTTTGTGTGTCTGTCTTTTTGGTTAGACTTTAAAGGGCTATTTAAAATACAATTATCAGAATAGGGGAAGGTTAGGAAATCACCTGATTTTACCTCCGTAAAACTCCACCAGCTCCCTGTCAGTATGTATTTTTTCATCTCTACTGTA
Source organism: Phalanger gymnotis (assembly GCA_028646595.1). Lineage (NCBI taxonomy): Eukaryota > Metazoa > Chordata > Mammalia > Diprotodontia > Phalangeridae > Phalanger > Phalanger gymnotis. The sequence goes on along the minus strand of CM053625.1, from coordinate 280,808,020 downwards.
TCTCTGGGATTGAGAAGCAATGAGAAAACACCCCCATTGGATTATTCACTGTTTTGTACTATCTAAACCAGTAATCACTTCCAGGAAGGAGAATAATCAAAGTTAGGACATTTTTAAGCACTTAGGAAATCGACTCCAACTTGTATGAACTGATACAGAGTGAAGTGGGCAGAACCACAAGAACAATTTATACAATAGCAACAACATTGAAAAGACAAACAACTTCAAAGGACTTAAGAACTCTCATCAAGATGAAGAATGAAACATAGGTTTTTGGCCATGACCAACGTGGGGATTTATTTTATTTCACTATGGTTACAAGGAATTTGTTTTTCTTTCTTTTTGTCAGTGAGAGGACTTGGAGGGAGAGAAAATAAATACTTGTTAATTGAAAAAAATAAATTAAAAGAAATCTATTCAACTAAAAATATTGGCTTACACGTATATACTACTTTATAATTACAAAATGTTTTCCATCCATTAACTCATTTGGTTTTCACAATAACACTTTGAGATAGGCATGGCCACCAATATCATCCCCATTTTACAGATGAGGAAACCAGGGCTTAGGGAAATTGGCTTTCCTGAAGTTGTATGTTTAGTGAGCAGCACACCAGCACTCAAACAGAGGACTTCTGATTGATTCCGAAGATTGCAATCAACTACATTTTATCTGAATAAGGGAATCCGTTAGGGTCCTCTAAGTGGCACCCCACATACACACCCCAGTCCTTCCCCAAATTTTTCAGGGTGGAAGAAATGAGAAATTGCTAGCCACCAAGGTCTCTAACAGACCAGGGTCTTGTTCTTTTCCCAAGCCCTAGGAAGGGCTCATCTATAGCTCACATTCTTGTTGCAGTCCATGGGCTTTGAAATTTCTAACTCTCAGAGCTCCAGTACTCCTCACAGTGTACATCCGAAATGCCAAAGCCAACCCGGGGCCAGGCTGCCAGGGGCTGCATGCTTGGGAGATAATTAATTACACAGCCCAGTTCAACACACTGCACTTTGTCTTGTGCTGTGGAATCCGATTAGATAAAAATCTGTGCCTATCACATTTACTAACTCCATTTATCTTCAGGGCAGGACCCTGGGGAGCAGGCATAAAGAGCTTACAGAGAGGAGGGAAGGGTCATGTGTGGGGGCTGGGCAAAGAGAATCCAGTTACGAGGGCCAGTTACAAGGAGGAGTTAAAAGAGGGCACAGAGGGCTCTGGGAAGTCACGCAAGCTGTGTGGGGCTTTATTCTTAACCAGGTCCCCCCTGCCCTCTCTACCCTAGTTACTGTAACCCCTCATTCATTGACTCCTTTACATCTGAGCACAATGTGGGTAGTGGAAAGGGACTTTGTCTTGGTGTCAGAAGACCTGAGTTGGAATCTTGACTCTTCTACCGCCAAGCTGCGTGATCCCAAATAAGTCACATCCACTGTCTAGACTTTAGGTTCTTTATCTGTGAAAGGACAGGATTGGACTATAATAGCAACAACAACAGCAATACCACTTATATAGCGCTTTAAGGTTTGAAAAGCTTTACAAATATTACCTCATTTGATCCTTATAATGACCCTCTTATTATTTCCATTTTACAGATGAAGAAACTGAGGCTGAGAGAAGTTGAATGACTTACCCAGGGCCACACAGCTAGAACGTGACTAAAGCCAGCTTTGAACTCAAGTCTTTCTGACCCCAGGACAAGTGCTCTAAGGACTGTGCCATCTAGCTGCCTCAGGCTAGTTAAGCTCCTCTGCTTCACATATTTGAAATCATCTAAGCCAGAGACAAATAAAAAATCAGAGAACACAGACGTAGCATAGCATATCAGAAAGAGTCCCGTCTGGACTCAGACTCCGGGGACCTAGGTTCAAAGCCTAGTACTACTGCTTATAACCTTTGTGACCTTGGACAAACCACTTTACCACTCTGTGCCTGAGTTTCTTAACTCAGAAAAATGAGAGAGGTAGACCAGATGGCCTCTGGGGTCCCTTTTGACTCTAGTTCTATTATCCTATAACAATCCTGGGACTAGGTCCTTGAATTGATCCGATGGTAAGACTTTGACATAGCTCTCCCTCTGTAACACAAGTCCATCCGAAGGTAAACTTGTCAGGCATGTCTATATGGGTGAAGACTCTAAGAATAAACCAAGATGATCCCCTCCCATCCCCCTACCATGGTGGTGTATCTCTCTGAGTCTTATTTCATGGACTGAATGAATGATTAACCACCCAAACAACTGGGGAGCTCAGCAAGATCTATTCTGGCCTGTTATAACTTGTTAGTCAGGGCACAGGAATGACTTCTTTATAGTGGGAACTGGATAACCTTGTTGCAGTTTGGAGAGACAAAGATAAATTCATTTTGATGCTGGGGTTGCTTGATGAGAGTAACCGTGTTATAACATAGTTGTCAGTCCATTATGGATTTTCCACAGTATGGTGGAATCCTTGTTTTACCTATGGCATGATGGGATCTGTGCTGTGGTATTGTTTTGTTTTTCAGTATAAAAGCATTTATTAATCACCCATTATGTGCCAGGCAATCAGAATACAAAGACAAAATGAGACATTCTCCACCCACGAGGAGCTTATATTCTACTGGGAGACCCCCCCCCCACACACACGCACACACAGATAGATAGATAGACAGACATACAGACAGAAGATAAGGCTATATATAGCCCATATGTAGGCTGTAGGTATCACTATCCCAGCTTCTACTTGCAATGGATGGCTACTGCTCTTTCCCAGAGTGCTAAGGGTAGCCCCAAAGAGATGAGTGTATCTTTCTCTATGATGGTTGTCATAGAGCCCCCATACAGTGTATCTCTTTGAAATATCAATCGACTGGTTACCACCTCAATATCAACTGACCAGTTATATCTCCTCAATATCATCTAACCAGTGATTATTTCCCTGATATGATTTTGACTAGTAGGTTCTTGAATAACATTAAAAAAGTTAACAACAATTACCTTTAACAAAAAGGATGATTACTAAAAAAAAAAGCATAGCTTATATAGAACTGCAATCCTCCCCCCACCCCCCCACCCCCAAAAAAGCTCCTCTCCACACTGCCCTTCCTTTGAGGTATTGTTTAACAGAGTTTTGCTATAACAGTCCTTTCTGGAACAGAAGTTAATGTCTAATCCCTCATGTGTTCTGGGAACCCAAGAAATCTTCCCATGTCTTGCTGCAAATGATCACAGGATGTAAGCGGATCTGGACACATGACCAGGGGCTGAGGCAGGGTCAGAGGACCAAGCATTTTGAGAGCAGGCAGGGCTCATGTAAACAGCTGGTCACTTTCTCATAGAGTCCAGGAGAGTAATGATCTGAACCAGATGAGAGAAGTCAGACGTAAGAGACAGAGTTCAAAATTCTGAGTTGGGCCTGGGAGTATGAAGGGGTTACAAAGAGAATATGTGGATGTCCACATCTCTCATAACTGCTTAGATCATGGGAGCCCTGGTTTCACTGTTTTAAAGGCATGACTCTATAAGAACCTCCCTCAAGCAGCACTTCTTCAGTCAAGGCTAGCAAAGGTGATTCTATCCAGAGGTAGAAGAGAAAAGAAAAATATGCCTAGGTAATGATTTGAGAAGCAGGAGGCACTTCACTCCCTATTACATCTCAGAATCTGAAATGCTGCCATTAGACATTCATTTCTTTGGATAGAGACCATCGTCCTCTGTTAAGATGTGTGTTACCCATTGCCCAGAGCCTCCTCCCCTACCTAAGACTCTAGGATCACACAAACTGAGTCAAAGCTCAATGGGGCAGCTTTGTGGCTACCCCTAAAAGATTACTTTATTTTTTTGACTCACTGCCTTACTTTTTATTTTAGGAAAACCTCCAGCTATAGCTCAAAAATAGTGCTGAAATATAGTTAACGGGGTCCCTAGATACTATACAAACACTCAAGGTAACAAATGCACATGGATATGGGACAGCTTTTATTTTCACACAGATAATGAAGAAGCGAATCATTCATAGAAATCTATAATCAGATACAGAAAACAACAAACACATCGACAGTAGTTTCCCTCAGAAAGAATTGGAATTGCTCTTTGATATTGCAGGAGATGATATTTGCAAAGTGCTTAGTACAGTGCCTGGCATATCATAGGTACTTAATGAGTGCTCATTCCCTTCTTTATACTCCTTTACCCCAAAGATAATACTATATACTTTGGGGTTGCTTAAAGGGCAATCCTCTTCTTATAGGGCCTGCACTTTCTTGGGGTGAGAAGGCTCTGGGAAACACACACCTTAACAAGGGAAAATGGTCTCTATCCAATGAAACAGATGTCTAATGGTGACATATCAGGCAGCAGGCAGATAACGGGGGAGGGGGGATGAGGTCTATATTTTTTTCTTCCCCAAATTTTGGTTTTAACCTTTGTTGCTCTTCTAGTTGCAGGCACTATGTTAGTAATCCTTTCTTTTTTCCAAGCAATCAAGAAATCCCTTTCTCTTTCTATAAAGTGTAAAATCCAAACTCTCTCACTTAAGGTCATTCTTGAGGCAACCTCCAAGGCTTCTGTTGCATTAGCAATCTTCCTTTTCTGACTAGATAACTAGATTGTAGGGTTGTGCTAGGGGGTCCACATTTCCCCTCCTCTACAAAAAGACACTGGTGCATGGGAACATTATCTATCAATTTTCCTCTTGAGTCACAGAGGCAAGTACCTATCTGCTCCTGCCACATGCTTTTACAGAAGTTCCATAATTTCCCCAGGTGCTGTCATATCTTGGGCTGGAAAAGTCAACTCTCAGGTCTGCTCTCTGATCTGTGCTCCTAAAGCTGTGTATGAGTACATGTAACTACCATGTGCTTATGCCTCAAAGTGCCTACTAGTAATTCCTGCAGGATAAGACTCTGTGCATGCACAGGTTTCCCTTGCTTTCTTCTTCCACATCTTTTCATCCCTACTCTGAGCCCAGGTCAGCCCTGTCCTTTACCTTTCTTTGTATCCTCAGTGTTTAGCATAGCCCTGGCACATAGTAGGTGCTTAAAATGCTTATTGACTAAGTGACTGATGGGGTCTGTTCTATCCTTTGGACAGAGAAAAGAGAAAAAGAAGAAGGGCTAAGAATTGTTTGTCACTCTCTCTTGTTGACCAATATAGAAAGGTAATTCCTCTAACTGGAGTCCATCCCCTTGTATCCCCAGCAGCCAAGCAGTCATGTCAGGGGCAGACCTAGTCATCAGAAACCACTTTCATATGTGCAAAAATACTTATGGTAGCTCTTTTGGTGGTGACAAAAAAACTGGAAACTAAAGAAATATTCAACAACTGAGGAATGACTGAATTAGTGGTGATATGTGAATGTCATGGAATACTATTGTGTTGTTAAGAAAGGAGGAAAAATGACTTTAAAGATCCGTGGAAAGATTTATATGAACTGATTCTGAGAGAAGTAAGGACAACCAGAAGAACAATTGGTTCTTTAACATCAATATGACAAAAATGAACAATTTTGAGAACTTTTGTAAGTTGATGAAGGATGAAATGAGCAGAACCAGAATACTTTATAAAACAACTCTGAAAAGAGAAACAGCTTTGAAAGGTATAAGAGCTATGATTAATGTAATGACCATCTATGATTCCAGAAGACCAAAGATGCAACATCTACCTCTTAACAGAGGTAATGGACTCAGGGTATGAATGAAACACATACACACATATATAAACATACACACACATATATATACATAGACATGAAGCTACAGATATATACATATATATATGTATATATATATACATAGACATGCAGCTATATACATATACATACACATTGTTGTCATTCAGTTGTTCAGTTATATCTGACTCTTTGTGACCCCCTGGATCATAGCACGCCAGTACTGTCCCTGAGGTTTTCCCGAAGTGGTGTGCCATTTCTTTCTCTGTGGATTAAGGCAAACAGAGGTTGAGTGACTTGCTTAGGGTCATGCAGCTAGTAAGTGTCTGAGGCCATATTTCAACTCAAGCCTTCCTGACTCCAGATGCAGTACTCTATCCATTGAGGGATTTAGCTACCTCTGTGTGTGTGTGTGTGCACGTACACGTACAAATGCACACATACACACACAAGGGTCATTCTCCATCCTCACAATACATATATAATGCCATTCTGTACCGAGTCCATATGCACACATATATAAATATATATATGTATGTATGTGTATATAGACAATGAGAGAATTTGTTTTGCTAAACTATGCGTATTTATTACAAGAAATTTGTTTTTCTTTTCTTTTTTTCTAATGGGTTAGGGCCAGAAAGGAGAGAGAAATAGATTTATGTTCATCAATTTTTTTAAATAAAGAGGTTGGGGGGGGTGTTACAGATGTGGAATGTTGCATGCACATTCAGATGAGGTCACTATACTGTTAGCTTTGTTTGATTGTCTATTATAAGGGACTTCTCACAGAGCTGGAGTGATCTGCAAATGTTTGTAATGTAAAACAAAACACACCAACAAAACATTTTTTTAAATTAAATTTTTAAAAGTTCTCATCAACAAAGTTTTTGGCAACATCAAATGGTTCAACATCAGAAACAGATATGGTTTTATTGATGGAAATGACAGCAAAGATGCATTATTATCTGTTTTGCCTCGGGACTATGAGGCCTTGCCATCTGAGTTAGCCTTCCTTCATGTGTGGTCTCCCACTATTAACTTGCAAACCCACTGAGAGTAGGAACTATCATACTTTTCTCTTTGTTCGCACAGTGCTTCATGCGTGGTAAGCCCTTAATGTTTTTTCATTCATTCTTACAGCTAGGGTCAGAGGCAGGATTTGAACCCAGGTCTCTCTTTTGTTCTACTATACCAAACTGCATCATCCCATGTTTACATTGGATCCGAATCCAGTGAAATCAAAGAATTTTGTAAACTTTGCCAATTTTCGAATGTCAAACAAAGGACGGATTTTACCAAAACCTTAGTACAATTAGGAAAAAGATGAGTGACTTTGGGCCAATCGCCTAAGGGAAAGTTGGGAGTAGAATCAGCAATAGGAATCATGTATCTCAGATCCCAGTCACAAGTTCTAACTCTGACTTTGTTACTTGCTTCTAAAACTTTTTAGAAGTGACTTGGTGTAGTAATTGCATTTTTTCCTAATAATTTTTTTAATTTTGAGTTCCAAATTATCTTCTTCCCTCCAGGCACTCCCCCACCCATTGAGAAAGCAAGCGATATGATGCTCATTATGTATGTGAAGTCATGCAAAACACATTTCAATATTAGCCACATTGCAAAAAAAAAAGTTTAAAAATATGCTTCCATTTACACTCAGAGTTCATCCATTCTCTCTCTGGAGGGAGACAGTATTTTTCATCAGGAATCTTTTGGAATTGTTGTAGATCATTGGATTGACCAGAGTAACTAAGTCTTTCACAGATAAATTATTTTTCAGAGAGAAAAAAAATCCACTGAGTAGTTATTTGTGTCTTCTAAATAAGGAACCAACAAGGATATCTATACCTGCCACGGGAATTTTCCTTTCAGATGCCCTAAAGACTTAACAACCTATAAATTAAAAAAATTTTTTTTTCAACCTATAAATTTACCAGCTTAGTTGGGCAGCTCAGTAAATTGATCAGAGGACTCCCTTAACCCCAGTTACATGTGAATGCTCAAAGGGTTTTAAAAAATGAAATCCATTAGCCAATAACACCTTAGTAGCAAGCATAAAAGATTCCAGGTAATCATGACAATAAGAGAACTATGGTGGGGGCAGAGGGATCATTAGCAATCATGGGTGGAAATGGGGGTAGGGAAAGCATGCTGAGAGGATTGATAGCTGCACCGGGGACATAGAAACAGTTCTTTGACTTTATAGAATTATACATTTATAGCTCATTTAGCCAAATTTTTCATTTGATAGGCAGGGAGATTGAGTCCCAGAGAAGTTAAAAGACTTGCTCAAAGTCACACAGGTAATAATAAGAATAGCTAGCAGTTAAATGCAAATGTCGTCTTATTTGATCCTCACAACCATTCCGGGAGGGAGGTACTAATGTTATTCCCATTTTCCAGATGAGGAAACTGAGGTTAAACGACTTGCCCAGGGTCACAAACTAGTAAGAGTTTGAGACAAGATTTGAACTCAGGTCTTCCTGACTCGAGGACCAGCACTCTATCCACTGCATCACCTAGCCCCTCTGCCCCGCCCCCACCATATGTATGTCTGTCATTTTAATGAATGCATGAAATGGGAACAGATAGGTTTTTAGAGACATATATCTATAGTAGGCTACTTTATCCCACTCAAATGAGTGATTGAGAGGTTTGGAGAAAATTATATCCCAATATGTCTATTGTTTGCTGATTACAAAAACTGAAAAAGTAAAACAAAATTTAGCCTTATGGACTTACCTTAGCATGGTGTCTCCCATGTATATGTTAAACTCACATTAGCCGTTACGATAGATGTGGCCATAGAAACAACTTTGTTCAACGTATATCAACATTAAGTGAGGCATCCAACAGGGAGAGACATATGCTAACCAAATGTGTGAGACTGTCTGGCACAAAATCCAAGGAAAAGGGGGATTTATCGTAGATGATAAAGTTCTCCAGATGCTCCAGTTTGTGGATGACATTGTGTTGATTGCATCAAGCCCCCCGATACTAAAGGACCCTCTTAAAGAGATCCATGATTACTGAGAAGAGATCAGCCAGTGATCTACCTTGGGAAAGCAAAGACCAAAAATGTATCTTGCCCAGATTAATACATATTATTGTATACCCAGGCTGTTGAGTCGGCTTATCGGGACATAAACCTTGGACAGGCACCACAGAGGCACAGTAAGATGGGACTGGAATTGAATAGGAGGGAAAGAACGGACTGGGTTGCATTTTGCAAGCCATGTGGTATTGTCAATGATTCCAGCTGTTCACTGCCACAAATCACGGTTTCTCTGGTGATGCAACATGACTTACCAGTCATGGGACAGAAGATTTGGAATTGTCAGTGTCCTGAGAGGCAATTGAGAAACTCATGGTAGGGATAAATAGACCGTAACATATCACCAACAATGACTTGTTTGTGAGAGAGAGCATAAACGCCACGATCAAGGATGTATTAGGGTTAGAAACTTCTTTAAAAGGCCTTTAACACACCCTTTAAAGATGACATATAGAATGACACAAAGATTGTATAGGATGAGAAGGAACAAAGGGATTTTCTTCTTTCTTTCCCTCAAATCATCCTGTATCTTAGAAACACTTCATAAATATTTGAACATGTTCAAAACTGAACTCATTATCTTTCCCCCTAATTCCTCCCCTGTTTCTGACCACCATCCTCTCAGTCACCCAGGCTCACAATGTCATGCTCAACCTAGATGTCATCCTCAACACCTCATTCTCACTTCTAATATCCAATCAGTTACTGACTCCTGCCATTTCTACCTTCGTAACATCTGAAGTAGGACCATTAAAAATAGATAATCCAGCAAAGAGGTGATGGAGGAGTGAGCTAAGATAAGAGTCTGTGTGAAGAGAGAAAAGGTGTCAAATGCAAGTGATATTGGGGAAATAGAAATGACAAAATCTGGCCATTGATTTGGTAGCTTTCCTCCCCCTCTCCAAACTCTCCCCTCTTTCCAGTGTCTCTATTATTGTCAAGAGTACCACCATCCTCCCACTCACTCAGACTCACAACCTCTATGTCATCCTCAACGCCTCATTTTTTTCTCTCTCTCACCCCCACAAGTCCGATCTGTTGTTCAGTGTTTAGCACAATGCCTGACCCATGGTGCTTAATAGATGCTTATTGACTTGACTTGTCAAATCTTGCTCTTCCTACCTTCACAATATCTCTTCTGTCCTCTGATACTTCCACCCACCATTCTGGTGCACTCTTATCGCTTCATGCCTGTACTATTTCAATAGCCTTCTGGTTTGTCTCCCTACCTCGTCTCTCCCAGTCTATCCTTCACAAAAGTGTCAAATTGATCTACTTAAAGTAAAGACTTCACCTCTTTATTCAATCAATTCCAGTAGCTCCCTATTGCCTCCAGGATCAAACACTACATCTTTTGTTTGACTTTTAAGGTCCTTCAAAACCTTTGCATCTTGCCCTACCCCTCAGCTCATTCTCTTCAAACTAGTGACACTGGCCTCTTTACCCTTCCTCAAATGTGACGACGAATCAGAAATTTTCACTGGTTGTCCCCTATGCTTAGAACTCTCTCTCTCCTCTCTGTCTCCAGGTATCCCGGGCTTTTTTCAAGTTTTAGCTGAAGTTCCATCTTCTTCAAAAAGCCTTTCCTGGCCATCTTTAACTTCAGCATCTTCCCTTTGAAACTATCTCTAACTTATCTTGTATACCTCTTGTTTGAACATAGCTTTTTGGAAGTTGTCTTCCCTATTAAATTATGAGCTCCTTGAGAGCAGGGGCTGATTTTGTGTCCCAAACACTTAGCACAGCGCCTAATAAGTACTTAATAAATTGTTGCTGACCTGACTTGAACTCAAGAACTTTGCCTTCAAACTTCCCTATTTTGTTTACAACACCACCACACTCTCAGTCACCCAAATTCAGAACCTCTGGATTATCCTGGAATCTTCCCTCTCCCTCACAACTTAGTCCTTCCATATTCAATCATTTAACAAGTCTTGTTAATTATATGGGGCAGCTAGGTGGTACAGTGGATAAAATGCTGGGCTTGAAATCAGGAAGACTCATCCTTACCAGTTCAAATCCAACCTCAGACACTTACTAGCTATGTGATCTTGGGCAAGTCACTTAACCCTGTTTGCCTCAGTTCCTCCTCCGTAAAATAGGCTAGGGAAGGTAATGGCAAGCCACTGCAGTATCTTTGCCAAGAAAACCCCAAATGGGCTCACAGAGAATTGGACATGACCAAACCGGACTGTTAATTATAGCCTCATGTCTTCTTCTTTCTCTCCTCCCTCTTCAATTCAAATATTTATTAAGTACTTACTGTGTGAAGACCACTATGCTAGGCACTGGGTAAAGATGGGATTTTCTGCCTTTATAGAGCTTACTATGGGTATGACAACATAAATATAACTCTCTCTCCATACATATGTATGCATGCATGTATGTCTGTGGCCATAATATTATGGGGTCAGTGAACTAACTCCACACGAGTCTTCTTTATTATGTCATCTTTTTTAATAGGTGCCCCTCCCACCTCCACTCATCACATCATTAACACCATCAGCAATTCTCTCAATTAATAAGCCATCCCTTTAATGACTGACTAATGCTGACTACTATTAAGTAGTTCTCCAGAGAGGATTATTTGACCTAAGTACATGTGGGAAGTAGCCACATTATTAAGACACTTTGAGTAAGGGCCACCCTTGAAGTTGATGAATTCCCCACAGATTTGCTTAACGTCAATATGGCTGAGCCAAAGATATTAGTACTAGATGATAAGATGCCTCTATTTTTATTTTTTTATCCCTCTTCCCCACTTCCAGTTTGCCTGGGCATATAGGCAGTGGGTAACTGATTTTAACAATTATATTAGCAGCCACCCTGCTGCCCCCCAATTCTCCGCCCCCCACCAAAAAAACCAAACAACTGGGCTTTCTGAATGACAAAAGACTTTGAGTTAAATGATCACATCTATGTGAACCACATTCAAACCCAATTCATTATCTGATGAAGGCCACATACTCAGCTGCATCTTAAAGCATCAATTAACTTTTCCAACATGAGAAAAGCTTTACATAGTTTGGCTTGGTTTACTCAAGCCTCTTCCCTCCCCAAATGGCAAATATGAGACAAAGAATGTAAATATTACGGCTTCGACATTTTAACTGTTTTTATTATGAAGACAAACAAAAAAGGATTAAGCTTAGAATTGGATCTCTTGATCCTTTCTCTTCGAGTCTCCTCCCAGTTCAAACTCCTTACTTCTCTTAATGACCAGCATCCTCTTAGATGTGCAGCAAGCAGGATATGTTTCAGCCTCAGTATATAATCTTTGTGGTGCTGGCCTTTTTTTCCATAGAGACTTTTTTCCATAAATATGTGGGGGAATCTTTTCCCTTCTTGAACTGCATCACTTTGGGAGAGGGGTGCTCAACAAAGTTCTCGTGGTAAATTTTGCACAATTGGAGGATGCTTACCATGCCAGTGGCAACAATGTCAGCAGCTATCTCTTACACCCATCCTATTTTGTCTTTTTGCACAGGCACCATCCTAGCTCAGGCTCCCATTGTCATTAATCTGAACCATTAAAATAGCTCCCCAGTTGGTCTCCTGGCTTCCAATGACTCCCCTCTCCAATGTCTCCTCCACACCCATGCAAATAATCTTCTTGAGACACAGAGCCAATCATGTCACCCCCAGCTCAAAAACCATAAGTGACTCCCCAGTGCCTCTACAATGAAACACAGCCTTGAGCCTGGCACTTAAGGACCTCTGTGATCTAGTCTGGCCTCCTTTTCCAGTTTTGTTTCTCATTGTTTTGCCTCATTTTTCTTCAAGGCTCAGCTCAGCTGCCACTACCTCCATGGGTGTTATTTTCTCCCTCTTCAGAGTTTTCTTATATATATTGTATGTTGTATAAAAAAAGTATCTCTTCACCTCAACAGGGAAAGGAAATAAGCATTTATACAGTACCTACTGTGTGCCAGGCACTGTGTTAAATTTTTAGCCCACTCCTGTGGGCTGGGGTGTCCAGCACTTGGGGAAAGGTGGGAAAGGGGAAGCAGATGACAGACTCTGATAACTAGCAGAAGATGAATAGGTAATTGGGGAGGGAATATAGTGGATCTCTAAACTCGGAGAGCAAACCCACCTCAGAGACCAAGAAGGCAAGGAGTCTCAAGATCTCCAGCTGGGGTTCAGTGCTCAGGGAAACTTTAGAACATCATGAAAGTGAAAGTCCCTGGGTCAAGGGCTAGTTTCTTAAGATTAGTTCTGAGAAGTAGCCACAATTCCCTGGAAGCCGACCCAGCATGCAAAGACCCAAGATTCATCCTAGAACATTACAAAGCCTGACAGACTCAGACACTTTGAACCAAAGACTAATGATCGATCAGCCACCAACAGGACTCAAACTTTGAGTTGTATCTCGAGCAGTGGGGAGGGACTGCATGGAGCAGATTTCCCCTGCATCCTCACTCTCTTGATTGGGTCCCCTGTGTGATCAGAGCACACATTTAGAAGAATCTGCATAACATTTTGGACCTCTCCATTACCTTTGACTGAATAAATGAAATGAATGAAATAAATGAAAAAGCATTTAAGTGCTTACTATGTGCCAAGCATTGTGCTAAGTCCAGGGAATATAAATAGAAAAGCAATAAATTCCCTGCTCTCAAGGTACTTGTATAGTAGGAGAGAACACATATAGAAGAATTCAGTTAAAATTTTTTTAAAAAAGTTAAATCAAATTAAAAAATAAATCAGTTGCAGGTTAAACAGCAAGGCCCAGGAAGTACCTGGGTACACCGTAGGTTAGATGGAAGAGCAGGGATGTCTGGAGGGGACAGAGATAGAACAGAAAGTAAGGCCCAGAGAACCTTAGAATGCCAAGAACAAAGCAGAGGTCTGAAAGTTCTCCATCTTAGCAAAAACAAATGTTGCTTCTGAATCCCTGCATGTCCAAGTTGTAAACAATCATGTCTGCTACTCAGCTAAGAGGAAAAAACATGGCTCCCTTACCCTTGTAGCTGAGCCCAGTGAGGCTGATCATAGATTATGTAGCCCAGTTCCTGTTTAAACAGGAATCCCCTCTACAATATTGCTGACAAGGTCTATAATATTGCTGACAAGGAAGGACAGAAGGTGGGGGGGAGAGGAAGGAAATGAGTATTACAAATATTATTTTATTTGGTCCTCATAAAAACCCTGGGAGGTAGGTGCTATTACTATCTTCGTTTGAAAAAAACTAAGGCGGGCAGAGGTTTAGTGTGCTAAGGGGCACCACGGCTAGTGCCTGAGGGCAGATTGGAAACCAGGTCTTCCCAGCTCCAGACCCAGCACTCTGTGCCACCTCACTGCCTAGCTGTTTCTTGTAGCCTTTGAAGATGAGTGAGAGCTCACCCCTCCTCAAAGTAATCCAGCCCCCCTTTGGATATCTCCAGTGGTCTGAAAGCTCCTCTTTATGTTAAATGAAAGTCTTCCCACTTTGCTACTTTTCTCCATCGGTCCCTATTCTGTCCTCTGGTGTGAAGCAGAAAAAGTCTAAATTCTCTTAGACCGTGTTATAACTTCTCAAATGCTCAAAGGTAAGGATTATCCCTTCCCTCTCAAGTCTTCTCTTCCTTGGGCTCCTAGTCCTTCGTAGTTTTGAGGAGAAAGTGGGTTGGTAAATATGTCAGCAAACATGGATTTGTATGTGGTCTCTTACAATGCCCCCATGGTAGTAGCGGTAGTAGTAGCAGCAGCAGCAGCAGCAGCAGCAGCAGTAGCTAGCATTTATATAATACTTTAAGCTTTACAAAGAATTGTATAGATGTTATCTCATTTGATTAATTACAATCCTGGGAAGTAATTGCTATTAGTATCCCCATTTTACTCATGAGGAAACTGAAACATACAGTGGTTAAATGACTTGCATAGCTTCAGACAGTTAAACGTTTGAAGGAGGATTTGAATTCAGGTCTTCCTGACTTCAGGTCCAGGGTTTTATCCACACCATCAAGGTACTTTTTGTGTCTTTTCAATCATTAACTGCTCCTTATGAAAAGGGCTGTAAGACAGTGTGCCTTACAAGAGCATTTGTGTTTAACCCCAAAGCTTATAGAAAAGGGCAGGCAGGAAGGGCCCAGACTAAGGAAAACTCTGGAGATCATTCGATCCAATCTCATCTTCCATTCCTCTTCTATGGGCATTCTCCATACACCACAGTCATGTGTCACCTCAGTGTTTTGGCTTAGTTTGTTTTTCCTCTCTGCAATGTACACTCATTTCTCCTTTACCTCTCCACTTCTGATCTGTCTTTCAAGGACCAGTTCAAATTCCACCTTTTTTTTTCAGGAAGCCTTCTCTGAATGTTCAGGTTCACAGTGAATTCTCACTCTAGTGAGCCTCTCCAGCATTTCAGGTAGTGAGTGACCCAGCACTTGACAGTTAGAATATATGTCCCAGCTGCTACGGGTCAGCAGTCAGGAGCAGTCACCAGGAGTGCTGGGACCCTGAGGTAGCATGAGGTTGGAGGCAGCATGATTCTGGGGGGAGGGCATTAATAAGGTCTGAGACTCCCTTCCAAAAACCAGTTATGTTTCCTTGAGCACATATCTCTTCTATGTATACTTGGTCCAATCCTTCTATTTTTGTCATCTTTGTTCCCTTGAGTGCCATTGACAGCTCCCCTATAAAAACATCTAGGACTGAGATGTTAGGGTTCAAATGTGGTGTTTCCACTGTTTTTGCTGGACAAAACAGTTTGTTAAAATGATTTTTGCAAATCTTTTCCATTTTTCTTATGTTTGAGGTTCTCCTTCCATTTTCATCTTTCCATGTCTTTGGGAATGACTTTATTTGAGTGGCGATCTTGCCAAGCTTTCTTTAAACTAGGTTTGCCCTCCACTGCTTCTTCCTGTTTTACGAGAGGATGCTACCCATAATTGTTCATGGGGCTTCTTGTAAGATTTACAAAGGAGTTTATAGTCTAAGCCAGTGTTGTCTTTGGAAGCCATCTCACTCTGTTTTGGTAAGTTAAATATTTACTAATTAAGAAATTTTATAGGCTCTTTTGGTCTTTTTGTTGTGGCAATTAATTTTTATTGGTTAATTTCTGTTTGCTGATGATATGGTGATTTACTCAGAAATCCTAGGAAATCAGCAAAGATACTAATTGAAACAATAAATGGTTTCAGCAAAATTGCATGTTACAAAATAAATCCTCCAAAATCAACAGCAACAGAAAAAGTCTAAAGAACAACAAAACCTAAGCAGCAATAGCAGAAAGGGAAATCCCATTCCCAATAACTACAACATGAATAAAATA
This sequence comes from Phalanger gymnotis, assembly GCA_028646595.1. Taxonomy (NCBI): domain Eukaryota; kingdom Metazoa; phylum Chordata; class Mammalia; order Diprotodontia; family Phalangeridae; genus Phalanger; species Phalanger gymnotis. The sequence goes on along the minus strand of CM053625.1, from coordinate 280,792,064 downwards.
TCTGGGGATCAACCTACCAAAGAACACAAAAGATTTGTCTAAAGTCAATTACAAAGTGTTCCTAAAAGAAATCTACAATCTACTATCCAGTGCTCATGGTTAGGCCGTATCAATATAACAAAAATGACAATACCACCAAAACTAATTTACACTTTTAATGTAATACCAATAAAAGTGCCAGAACTTAATAAAATTATAACAACATTCATTTGTAAAAAAAAAATGATTTAGAATAACAAATGAAATGATGACAGTAAGTAGGGATGAAGAGGGAAGAGCACTTCCAAAACTCAAACTACATTATAAAGCAGCAGTCATCAAAACCATGTGGCATTGGTTAAAGAATAGAAGGATAAATCAAGGGAACAGACTACACAAGGAAGATTAAGAAACAATAGAACTCAATAAACCAGTATTTGATAGAGTAGAAAACATAAATTATCTAGGGGGAAAAACTCTCCTCATTTGATTTCAAAAAAACTGTTGGTTAATTTTAACCTTCCAGTGCTCTAGGCAATTCTCTAAGACTAGTAAGTTGAGGAGATGGTGCCCCCTGTATTTTTCCTCACTCCAGAATTCCCTATATCAATGAAATCACAGGTCCAGTCTCTATTTTACGATATTTGATAATGGACCATATCTTTATCTTCTCACAATTAACTGAAAGGTGTAGAGAAAATAAGATCTCATTGTACTTATCATTTGCCAGTTATGAAAAAGCTTTTGATTTGGCAGAACAAAAAACACTGCCTTATAGACTCTTCTACAGAAAGGAGTCTTCCATCCATAATCCAGAACCATTCAAGATTCCATGGAAGATAAAACAACAGAAATAACCCTATTTTTATAAAAAAAATCAGGCAAGGAGCAAAATAGGTAGCTACTTATTCACTAAAGATTTTTGCCACTGTGTTGGAAATGATTCAGCACAAAGTCCAGGTCAAATAGGGTCCCCAGTAGATGATGAAGCCCTGCAGATGCTTTTTGTCTGATGACATTGCCCTCCATCAAACTCCAGAATATTGCAGAACCTTAAGTAGAAGACATCTACTTCTAAGGGTTTTGACTGACCATCCACACGGGAAAGAGCAAGTGGATGAAGAATGTCTATTGCCCAGACTTCAACTTGTATTTAGATGGATACCTTATAGAGATTCTCCATAAGTATGCATAGCTGGGACAGACAATAAAGATGGATAATAAGCTGGGCTCAGACTTGAACAGAGGAAGGAGAGGGGACTGGATTGCCTTCAAGAAATTGAAAGGCTCCTTTACTAATTACAAATTTCCCATGGAAACAAAGGGGGAATAAACATTTATACAATAAGTAGAACGTGCCAGCCTCTGTGCTAAATGCTATTCACAAATATTATCTCATTTGATCCTCAAAAAGGCCCATCTTTTTTTTAACCTAACCATTCTCCAGGCATTGTTGTATCATACTGAGTTGTGAATATAGTTGTCTCCACATGGTGGGTGTATACATCATATAATGCATCAGAAACTCCTAAAAACTGGAGGAAAAGAGTCACCAAAGATTACGATTGGAAGAGAAGATATGATGATGGCAGTGAGGCGTTGAGGTGACAGGTGGACAGCCCATCTTCTCTCTGTCCTCTATGGGTACCCTTAAGATGTTGAGAGAAAGCAAGAAAGGTCTCCAGAATGTTAGGTGACACTCTACCCAACTCCACCCCCACCCCACCTGCCATGGTGAACTAAAGAGGGAAGACATGGGCAAAGAGTCACCAAGGATGGGCAGGCATCATTGGAAGGAATTTCCAAATTAATCAGATGACAGACCCATTTAAATATTTGAGTGAGGTTATTTAGCATTACCTTAGTGTCTCTCACACACTAGGTATTTAATAAGTATTTGGTGACTTGAACCAAAAAGTCACAGGAAACTATTTCCCTCCGAACTCTCAGCAATCAACTCCCCTACCCAGGCCTGGAAGCAGCACCTTTCCTGGCGGCTTGCAGACCTTTTTGATCTCTCAAGTTTGGTTTTTTTTTTCCAGTCATTTCTGTTTTGATATTATGGCTGGAAGTTATTTTTGAAGCTTTTCCTAGGAAATTCACCTTAAAGTCACAGGACTTGGCAATAGTGCATTTTATTCATTCCCTTTTCTGGGCCATTGGACATGGCACGTCTTCCTGGGGAGCTAACTCAGTCCAAAAGCATCTATAGCCATTTGTCTGGGGGGGCACTCACTTCCCCATTGGTCAAGCCCTCTGAAATCAGAGACCTCACTCCAAATGAGCATGCTCTCACTAAGGTCCCCATCAGCTAGGGCTATAGAGGAAGGGAGGAGCAGAATCCTGGGGTAACAACAGGAAGGCAAGGCCTTACATCTCTTCCAGTCTGCTCCCCCTAATCTTGCAGATGAGAAAACTGAGGCCCATGGAAGGGCCGTGACTTGTCTAAGGTCACACAAGTAGAATGGCCAGCATTTGAAGATAGGTTTCTCTGATTCCAAAACCCAGGCTCTTTCTACCTTTATTCCATAGAAGCTAACAATTTGCTGCCTGTAGCATTATGCTGTATCTGTATCTGTAACTTTCTGCTGTATCAGGCCCACAAGTCCACACTCCAAAGTCGCCAACTCCTCTCCAACCCCCAGAAGGGTCCGGGGGTGAGAGGGTGAAAAGAAAGATGAGAGACACTCCCGAACAAACTTGGGATGTTGGGATAAAGACAAGCCACCATTTCCAGACCATCCTTCCGCTTCCGAGCACCCTCAGACATCACCTCACTTCCTCCTCTCCCTCTCAACTTCGTCTAATAGCTTCCTTTTTCCAAGCTGGACCCATGACGAGATGGCTGCCCCTACAGAAATTTGCCAGAAACACAGGGGACCAGATTGGGGCAAGTCTGTGAGTTTCTCTGTTGGTCTAACTGTTCTGTTGTTGATTCTCAGAAGGGCTGAGCAAAAGCTGCAACAGTTTCTAAATATGGGAGAGAGAAAACTTTACTCCTTTATATTCTCCCACCCCCACCCCGACCTGCTCACAGCTGCCTCTCTTATACCTGGGTGGGGGAGAGGAGTTTCTCCTATGGCCTGTTCTCCCCATTCCAGACCTGGTGAGACTCCCCTCCCCCCACACAGGTCATATGGTCACCCTCGCCAAAGAGATGGGTCCCAGCTGCCCCCCATCCCTACTCCTACCCCCCACTAGAAAGCAAAACAAAATCCTGGTGAAATCGATAAATTACCTGTTAATGCGTCCAACTCAAGCAGCTAAGAGCAGGCTGGGGGAGGGGAGGAGAAGGGGGCGGGAGAGGAGTCGAGATAAAGTATCCCCTGAGGATGACAAGCCTCCACAGCTGGCTTTCATTCCAGAGCTCCACCGACCCCTAGGAAATTCCTAGAAAATAACAGGCTTCTCCAAGCCGTAGTGTTCCTAAAAACGACAGTCTCCAGCCCAGATCTCCCCCCTCCCATCCATCATCCCTCCCCTTGGCCTTTCCTCTCCCAGGGCTTGGGTTGGAGGTGGAGGTCAATCAATCAACAAGCATTTACTCAGCCTGCCCTGTCCCCAGCCCCATGCCGGGGAAGAGACAATAGGATCAGAGCCTCTAGCTCTGGAAAACAACCTTCTGTATCCTCGAGTTCGGCCTCTTTTTTTTACAGATGAATAAACTAAGGTCCAAAGAGATGAATGATAGCTAGCATTTATATAGTGCTTTACAAATATTAACTTATTTGAGTCTCATAACAATCCTGGGAGGTAAATGCCATTATTCCTGCCCCCGCCCCCCATTTTGTAGAGGCAGGAACCGAGGCAAACAGAGGTTAAGTCACTTCCCAAGGGTGACGCAGCTAGTAAGTTTCTAAGGCCAGATTTGAACTCAGGTCTTCCTGACTCCAGACCCAGTTGTCTATCCACTGTGCCACCCAGCTACTCAACAATGTGATGTGCTCAACATCACACAGGTGGCAGATGCAGGATTTTGAAGCTAGGTCTTCATACTCTAATTCGATAGTTCTTTCTAAAATACCCCAATGGAGTATTTCTCAAGTTTGCAGATGGTGAGAAGAAACTGAGCCAGATCGCTAACATCTTAGATAATAAAATGGAAATCCCAAAAGATCCTGAATGAAGATTAGAATTTAAGATGGCAAAGCCCTGCACAATAATATCTCTTTTGATCCACTCAATAACCCTGGAAAGTAGGTCTTATTATTATCCCCATTTCACAGATGACGAAACTGAAGCAAACAGAGGCTAAGTCATTTGCCCAGGCTGGTAACGTTCTGAGGTCAGATTTTCTAACTCCAGATCCTGAGCTCTATTCCCTGCACCACCAAATTGTCACATATTCTGCCCAATTCTGGGTACTGAAGTCTAGGATATGGAGCAAATCCAGAGGTGAGGGACCAGGATCATTAGGGGATTTTTAAAGTATGGTAAACAAGGATCGTTTGAAGATAAGCTTGGAAAAGGGAAAACAGGGGTGAAGTGATAACTGTTCAAACATCTAAGGAGGCATCATATAGAAAAGGTATTCAATTTGTCCTACTTGACTTCAGAGAGCAAAATTAAGACCAATGGGCAGAAGCTACAAAGAAATGGATTTTGGCTAAATCGAAGCCAAAACTTCCTAAATATCAGAGATAGGCCAAAGGGAAATGGCCTGTCTCAAGAGCTAGTGAGTAGGATCCCCAGCATTAGAGGCCTTCAAGTGGAAGATAAACAAGCTACCCATTAGGAATGTTAGAGAAGGAATTTCTATTCAGATACAGATTGCAAGAGACAAAATAAGCTCCTACTATGTGCCAGGCATTTTTTAAGGCATAGATGATCTCCAGCTCTTATATCCCTTGACCATGCTAAGAACACTATTCAGACAAGATTAATTCTGTGTAGAATTAGTGGTATCTCTGGAAACCAGAGCACTGACTTCCCCTGAACAGGGTCTTGTGGCTACTCCAGAATTTTCTGATGAGATATTAAGAAACTCTCTCTCTCAATCTCTCTCTCTCTCTCTCTCTCTCTCTCTCTCTCTCTCTCTCTCTCTATCTATCTATCTATCTATCTCTCTCTCTTTCTCTCTCCTTTTCTCTCTCAGTCTCTCTGTCTCTCGTCTCTATCTCTCTGTCTCTTTCTCTCTGTTTCTGTCTGTCTGTCTCTCTGTCTGTCTCTTTCTGTCTCTGTCTCTGTCTCTCTCTCTCTCTCTCTCTCTCTCTCTCTCTCTCTCTCTCTGTCTGTCCTCTCTCTCTCTCTGTCTCTCTTTCTCTCTGTCTCTGTCTCTTTCTCTCTTTCCTTTTGTCTCTCAGTCTCTCTTTCTGTCTCTCATCTCTCTCTCTGTGTCTCTGTCTCTCTCTCTCTATATCTCTCTCTTTCCTTTTCTCTCTCAGTCTCTCCTTCTGTCTCTGTCTCTCTGTCTCTTTCTCTCTATTTCTGTCTCTGTCTCTCTCTCTGTCTCTGTCTCTCTGTCTCTGTCTCTCTCTGTCTCTGTCTCTGCCTCTCATCTCTCTCTGTGTCTGTCTCTCTCTGTCTCTCTGTGTCTGTCTCTCTGTGTCTCTGTCTCTCTCTCTCTCTCTTCCTCTCTCTCTCCTTCCCTCTGTCTCTCCCCCCCCACCCCCGTCTCTCTCTTTCTTTCCTTTTCTCTCTCAGTCTCTGTTTCTGTCTCTCATCTCTGTCTCTCTGTCTCTTTCTCTCTGTTTCTGTCTCTCTCTCTGTCTTTCTGTCTCTGTCTGTTTCTGTCTCTGTCTGTCTCTGTCTTTCTGTCTCTGTCTCTCTGTCTCTCTCTGTCTCTGTCTCTGTCTCTCTCTGTCTCTCTCTCTGTCTCTCTCTCTCTTTCTCTGTTTCCCTACCTCCTCTGGCTCTCTCTGGTTGTGGCTCTCTCTGGCTCCAGTTCTCTCTCCCTCCTTCCCTCCCTCCCTCTCTCCTTCTCCCTCTCCTCTTCCCCTCCTTCTTCCTCCACTCCCCCCCCCCAAACCCAATACTCCCTTCATCTGACGAGAAAGGCACACCTCCCCTTAGGTCTTTCACAGACTTCTCTTCCTGGCCTCGTAAATGCCACATTTAATCTTCACTCAGGGCCTACCTCCTCGAATAACAAGAAGCCATAACCATTCCTAAGCTCTTATCCAGCTTCCCCAGGGAAAGGGATAAACCTGTGCTGGAGCTGTTGTTTGCAGCAATGGTTTCACCATCAGGGGAAAACAAAGCAAACAACTGACACCCCCCTCCATGTCTCTGGCTAGGTTTGAGGCAGTGGAGAAGAGTGGCCATTCTCTAGTGTGAGATAACAAAAGGGTCTGGCGGCTAGATGCCTTTGGTAGCAGAGGAGGGAGTATTGGGGCGGGTGTGCGTCTTGCGGCTCTGTGTTTGGTCCTCTGAAAGGTGAGGACCAGTCCTTCAGAAGTGAGAAAACATTCTTGAACTCCTTGAATAGGCCGTGCAGGATTGAGGGTGAAGGATTGTTTAGAGCAATTTGGCAGTGGCTTGGCCCCTCATTAAATAGGACATTAGGCACAATTAAGCGGAATGAATCTCATTAAACTCCCAGACCTTGGGTTCCCTTTCCACTTGGTTGCCACTCAGGCCTGACCCTTCCTTCTGCTAGGCCAAGATTCATTAACCTCTCCTGAGAACAGCTGACCCTGGAGCCACTGTCCCTAGGGAGAGAGCATGTTGTGGGGAGCAGGGTTCCCCAGAGGCCCCTCAGAGGGAAAACCTCTGCTTTCTTTCCTCTCCTTGCCTGATGCCTCGGGGCCTGACCCCTGTCAAACCCAAGCAAGTGGTTCCCCAGCACTGCTTTCTCCTCTGGTGCTAAGATGGGCCAGTCAAGATCCAGGGCTGATCCAGGAAAGGGACTTTCTTTAAGTCAAGCCCAGGGAAAGGTCAAAGGCCTACCCCTTGTGGAGAGTTGTTTTTCCTCTGCTTTTCACTTAGGGTCTTGGCCTCTCCCTCCAGGGAGTTCTCCCCAGGCTTGAGGTGCTGACAGAGGGGTAGCAGAGGGATGGGCCAAATTAAAGCTAAACCTTCCCAACTGCCTCTAGTTCTGACTATGATAACTGGCTTGAGAGGCAGCCCCCAGAGTTGGAAGGGAAACGCTTGGGGAAAACCAACCATGAGGAGGCGAGGATGACCTGGGTCATTGTCCTCAGCTTCTATGAGTCCCTAAAATTCTTCACTTTGGGGGACAGTGCTCTCATCTGAGCAGCCTACGTTGCTGGTTTGGGTGGGGTGGCAATAGCCCAACAGGAAGCCAGCTTCCTCTCTCCCTTCCAGTGGGAGTGCTCCTTGGCAAAGAAAGAGGAGTTGGGTAAGGAAGCCTGAGCAGCCTCCACAGGGGAGACCTTTGCAGGGAATCGAGCAGCAGAGTCCTGAGAAAAATGGAGACCTCACTTTGGGACCAGTTTTTGAAAAACATTGACACCTGGTTGACCTGAGTACCTGGCCAGTCCAAGGTACATTGGAAAGATTTCCCAGGAATGAATGAACAAACCAAAACATGCCATCTCCCTGTTGGAATAACGATGTGTTTGCACAGCAAACAGAGACTGGGAAACGTACTAAACTTTGCTGTTCTGTAAAGAGCAAGGATAAAAGTCTAGATTCATTTCAGGTCAATAAGCATATCCTGAGCTTCTTGTGGTGGGAGCCATGTCGCTGGGGCTCTGAGAAAGATAGAAGGAGGAGGCTTGGTCCCTGCCCTATGGGAGCATACAGTCTAGTCAGGGAGACAAAATTCACATGTGTGTAATAGGGCACTAGCATAAATCACTCCTGTCAATGGGGGATGTGGAGTGAAATACCATGGCACTGGAGTCCATGGTGCTCTGGACTTGAAGTCAGGGAGGACTGAGTGGGAATCTTACCTCTGATGCTTTCTGGCTGTATGACCCAAGACAAGTCAACTAAAGCACTCTGTGCTTCACTTTTCTCATCTGAAAAATAGATGGCATTAATACCTGTTGCACCCACTTCACAGAGTGGTTGTAAGGCCCAAATGAAATAAAAGAAATGAAATAAAAGAAAAGCAAAATTTTTTGCATTCTTTAAAGCATTGTTGTCAATGCTTGTCCCCAGCCCTGCTTCAATTTATCATGTCCCACCATCATACCAAGCACCTAGAGAAGGAGAAAACATCAGCTAGGTGGTGTAGACATGAGGAATATTCTTATGGGAGAGAAATTGGAAATGACAAGCTGTAAGGTAGAAACAGACAGAGAAGAAGCAGAATCGACTTGGGGAAAGCAGAGGTGCATGGATCATCTTCTCTTTTCTGTCTATACTCCCTCATTTGGCGATCTCATCCATCTTCCTCTCTTATGTAGATGATTCCCAAAGCTATATGTCTAGCCCTAGTCTCTCTCCTGAGCTACAGTCACCCATTACTAACTGCCTTTTGGATTTCTCAAACTGGATGTCTCATAGACACCTCAAATTCAATATGTCCAAAATTGAATCCATTATCTTTCCCCTCAAATCCTTCCCTCTTCCCAACTTTCCATTTACTGTAAAAGGCACCACTCTTGGCATACAACCTTGGTCACATCCTTGACTCCTCACTTGCAACCATACCACATATCCAATCTCTTATCATCTTGTCATTTTTACCTTCACAATGAGTCCCTTCATACTTTTCTGGTCTTCTTACATTTTACTCTTTCACAGGTACTCCTGATCCTGATTTTTGTAAAGGGTAGGTCTGATCATGGCACTCACCCTCAGTGAGATCTAGTGGTTCCTTATTACCCACAGGATCAAATATAAACACCTTTATTTTGCATTCAAAGTTTTTATAACCTGGGCGCATCTTACCTTTCCAATTTTCTTACATTTTACTTCCGTTCATGAGCTCTATAATCCAGCTATTGTTGCCCAGTCATGTTCAGTTCTTTGTGACCTGATCTGAAGTTTTCTTGGCAAAGATACTGGAGTGGTTTGCCATCTCCTTCAGCCCATTTTACAGATGAGGAAATAGAAGCAAACAAGGCTAAGTGACTAGTCCAGGGTCAGACAACTAGTAAGTATCTGAGGTTGGACTTGAACTCAGGCCTTTTTGACTCCAGGCCCAGCACTCTATCCACTGTGCCTTCCTGGTCATCATTCTCCTTTACGAGTTGTTTCCTCTTATTAGAATCTAAGTTTCTTAAGGAGAGGCAATATCTTCCATTTTGTGGCTGTATGCCCAGTGTTTAGCATAGTTAAGTGCTTAATAAATGGCCTTTCTTCCTTCCTTTCTTCCTTCCTTTCTCTTTCTTTCCTTCCTTCTTCCCTCCCTCCCTCCTTCCTTCTATCCCCTTTCTTTCCTTTCTTTCTTATCTCTTTCTTTTTTCTTTCTACTCTTCCTCCTCTCTTTCCCTTCTTTCCTTTTTCTCTTTCTTCCTTTCTTCCTTCCTTCCTTCCTTTCTTTCTTTCTTTCTTTCTTTCTTTCTTTCTTTCTTTCTTTCTTTCTTTCTTTCTTTCTTTCACTTCATCCCAAATTTTTACTATCGGCAATTTCCACCCATCACCACTAGTTCTGCCTCTGAGGCCATGAAAAATGAAAGCCCTTCAAATACTTAATGATAGCCATTATGGACCTTCCTAAGTCTTCCTCAGTCTAAACAGTTTGACCTTCTGTAGCTTTCTGAAGTTTCAAAGAGGAGACATAGTAAAGCTCTTCTTCTTTTGTATTGGACCCAACCTAGATATCACTCCTAGGGAGTTCTAGGGAGAAGTTTAGGAAATGTACTAAGTATTGGACCAGGTCACTCTATGACAATTAGAGAAAAGATATATGTGAAAAAGAAAGGAGAATACACTTTGAAACACTAAAATAGCATGGAACCTGGAAGTCCCTCTTTGACAAACTGGAAAAGGAATCTAGCTATTTCACATGGCTGTTTTGCAGCTAAGGCCAAACTTTTTTGAAAAGGTATGGCCTATTAAAATTATTAACATCTCTTTTTACATGGTCTACATTTCCAGTCATCTCTGTCTCTTACCTCTCCCCAGAGAGTCATCTCTCATAATGAAGAAAAAAAAATGAAAAAGGTGTTCCCGCAAAATCAGCCAAAACATCAGTAAAACATGATTGCACATAGTATATACACCTATATTCCCCTCCCTCTGCAGAGAAAGAAGTATTTTCTCTTTTCTCAGATCTCCAGCTTTATCATTAGAATTACACACAATTCAATTTCTTTATTGAAATTTTTTCTTTCCATTTCTATAGTCATTGAGAATAGTTTTCCTGGTTCTGTTTACTTCTCTTTGTATCAGTTCCTTTAAGTTTTCCCATGCTTTTCTGTATTCATATTCACTGATTCTTACAACTTAGTATTAGAACATTTCATTTACATACCACAATTTTTTTTAGCCATTCCCCGATCAATGGACATCTACTTTTTTTTCCACTTCTTTGCCACCATGGAAAGTGCTACTATAAATATTTGGAGTATATTGAATCTGTCCATCTAACTGTCTCTGACCTCCTTTGAGTACAAAGAGATAGCCCATTTTTGCCATGATCATATGTATGACCTCAGTAGGAGGTCCTTAGCAGAAGTACAGCACTTTTAACAGCATAAAAATGCTTTCACATCCATTGCCTCATAGACTCTTTCCAGAACCTCCAATGAGATACGTAGAAAAGAGATTATCATACCGATGGGCCCTTTTACAGATGGAAGACTGAGCCCCATAGACATAAAGTGATTTGTTCAGGCTCACCCACCAGTTAGTTAAGTGACAGAGCTTAAATTAGATCCCCAGTCCTGCTCCTTAGCTACAGAGATTGTTCAATTCACTAAACAAAGTTAGCCTGGGTTTCATTAAAAGTTGCTAATTTTACTCAATTCCTTCACCTTCCCATTTCATTCAAAGTCATCTCCCATTTTGTGGGAGCTAAGCTGCAGGCTTGAAATAGCCCTTTATTTGAACAATTATACTGGGAGCTCCCATTGTCTGGGCAGATAATTAGTGCTTTTCTTAACTTTCTCTTTTCAGCAGAGCAGAATACCTTTTCTTTTCTTTTTTTTTCAGAAAAAAAGTCCAAATCCATCATGAAAATTGCTTGGATTTCCAGAGGAGGTTTATTGTTAAATTTTTTCTTGTCTTTTCTGTGGGGGAGGAAAGGATTAAAAAGTTTGATGAGCAATTTCTCTCTGAAACTGGCTGCAAACCTACATTTCAATACAACTTTGCAGATTGCTAGATTTTTTCCAGTTTGACTCAAACTCCCTTTTCACCACCCTCATGTTTAATTTTCATGAAGTGTGAGATACAAAGGCAAGAGATGTATAATTTTATACTGGAAAAGCTCACCTTTTTGGGGGGGGGGAACAAAGGCTGTCCTTTTAAATTAAATTAATTTTTCTTTCAATTAACAAAAATCAGTTTTATCTCCTTTCTTCTCTCCCCAATGGGAGGAAAAAAAAGAAAAACAAATTTTTTTTAACAAATATTCATAGCTAAGCAAAATAAATTCCCACATTGGTCAGGTCCAAAGAAATATGTCTCAATCTGTACCCTAAGTTCATCGCTTCCCTGTCAGGAGGTAGGAAACATATTTAATCACAGGCCCTCTGAAAGTGTGGTTGGTTGTTTCAGTGATCAGAGTAAAAACTGTCTTTTTTTAATGCCAACATTCTTCTGGCATGATTTCTAGATGTGGAACACTAAAGTCCAGGAAAAATTGAAATTAGGGCTCAGCCAGAGGTCAATGGAGACATTCATGGTAGGTAGGGACATGCTGCAAAATTTTACCAACAAGGAATTATGTGGGAAAAGCTGCATTTTTGTTCTTGTTCAGTCATTTGAGTCATGAACAACCTTTTGTGACCCTATTTGGGGTTTTCTTGGAAAAAATACTGAAATGGTCTGCCATTTCCTTCTCCAACTCATTTTACTGATGAGGAACTGAGGCAAACAGGGTTAAGTGACTTGCCCAGGGTCACACAAAAGTGTCTGAGGCCCAGATTTGAACTCGAGAAGATGAGTCTTCCTGAAGTGACTCTATCCACTGTGCCACCTAGCTGCTCAAAGCAGCATAAATGATATCATCAAAGAAATACATGGGTAAAAAGAGATGGGCTGGTCTTATGAGAAAATAAAGGAGGATAAGTGATGTATGTTCTATTGGCATTCCTCTGATGCCAGTTGTAAACCCTTGTTTATAGCCACCTCTTCCCTGCCCCCCAAGGATTTAGGGCTCACAGGAACTAGGTCTGATGCTAGAAACTTGATTCCAAAGGGTCAGTTCTCTTCCTCTGGCTCATTGCCCCCATTGGGATTAATTCAGGCATGTTTCCAAGATAAAATTTCAGTATAGCTAATGTAGAGTTTCTAGGATGCCTTAAACAGGGTTGGAATACTATACAGACATTTAAAATATGATACGGTTATTGGGTTAGTCTTCATTTTACCTCACAGAAAATACATAAGAAGCTAAGAGCTGAGAAGGGGCCATGGACAAACACAAGAAGCAAAAAGAATTCAAGATTTGTCATCTGATCATAACTGGGACCTCACTATAGCAAGGCAAACATTCCATTCCTTCCTAATCAATTCACTAACCTATTTCCCACAGTGGCTCTCCTAGACTCTTTTATCTGTCCTCAAGCTTTCCATAGCATATCTTCCCACCCTTGCCTTCTCACTTGAGGACTTTGCCTCATTCTTAACTGAAAAAAATAAAATGGAAGTCATTTGCTAAGACCTCCTCTCGGTCCAATGTTCCTCATTTCACATTACTCATGCATTTTCCCCATTATCTCCACTTCAGTCTAGTCTCTGGTGAAGTGGTCCTTCTCCTTATCAAAGATACTCCCTTTACATACACCCTTGATGTGTCCCAAATTCTTCAATAGTTTGCCTGTGCTATCATGTCCATTTATGCATTCTTATCTTCAGTCTCTCCCTATCAACTAGCTCCTTCTCTGCTGCCTATAGGCATACCTATGTCTCCCCCATCCTTAAAAAAAACTCAAATTTGATCTGGCCATCCCTGATAGCCTATATTCCTCTTCTCCTTATTGCCATACTCCTTCAGAAAGCCGTCTATAATAGATGCCTCTACTTCTCTTTCTTGCTTCTAAATCCTCTGAAGTTGCTTCCAATCTCATCCTTCAACTGAAACTGCTCTCTCCAAAGTTACCAGCAATTTCTTAAACGGCAAATCAGATGGTATTTTCTTAATACTGATCCTTCTTGGCCTGTCTGCAGCTTTTGGCAGTGTCAACCACTCTCCTCTCTTTGATACACTCTTCTTTCTCTAGGTCTCTATGATGCTATCTTGGTTCTACTGTTGATCCTTCTCAATCTCCTTTGCTGGATTTTCATCTTTGTCATATCTCTCAATTGTGAGTGTCTCCCAAAATTCTGTTCTAGGCCCTCTTCTCCTCTTTCTATATACTGTCTCCTTTGGTAATCTCATCAGCTCCCATGAGTTCAACTATTATCCCTATATGGATAATTTCTACATCTATACATCCAGCCCTAATCTTTCTCCTGAGCTACAGTCTCACACCACCTGCTCAGACTGGATGTCCTGTAGGCATCTTAAACTCAGCATGCCCCCAACAGAACATACCATCCTCTCCCACCATCCCTAGCACTCTTCTCTTCCAAACTTCCCTGTCATTGTCCAGGGTACCACCATCCTCCCAGTCACTAATGGTCACAACTTCAATGTCATCCTTGACTCTTCCACCTCATATATTTAATGTGTTGCCAAGTCTCATTGTTTCTACCTTCACAATATTTCTCACATATGTCTCCTTCTTTCTACTCATACAGTAATCATTCTGGTGTGGACTCTTATTGCCCCACACCCAGACTACAGAAATAGCCTTCTAAGTGCTCTCCCTGCCTTAAATCTCTTCCTACTCCAATTTATCGTCCACTCAACTGCCAAGGTGATTTTTCTGTCAATGTCAACTCCTTGCTCAATAAGCTCTAACAGGGAGCTCAGTGACTCCCTATTATCTCTAGGATCAAATATAAATTCCTTTGCCTGGTATTTAAAAGTCTTCATAAACTGACCCTTTCCTACCTTTTCGGTCTTCTTATACCTCCATGAACTCTAATTGTTTCCAGTAACACTGACCTACTTGTAATTCCTCAAATATTACCCCCTTTAGCTTGTCTCTGTGTCTTCTCATTAGCCAACCTCCATGCCTGGAATTCTCCACCTCCTCACCTCTGACCCTTAGCTTCCCTGACTTTCTTTAACCAGCCTCAAATCCCACCTACTCCTGTAGACTTTTCCCAGGGTCCATAGCTGCTAACGCCTTTCTCTCTCAGAGTACCTTCCATCTACTCTGTAAGTATCTTGTGTCTGGTTGTTTACATGTTGCCTTCCCCATTTTTGTCTTTCTTTGTATCTCCAGTTCTTAGCACAGAGTCTGAAATATAGTGAGCATTTAATAAGTGATTATTGACTTGATTTAACTTTAAAATTCTCACCAGCTCCTCCTCCCTGTCTTGAGAAGGCAACTGAACTTGGGGTTGCATCAGGGCAACCATCTGCCGTTCCAATGAGTCCCTCTTATCCACAGAGTCTGACAGAGTTTCCCAAACACTGACAGTACTACCCTGTGGTTTAAACTTTCCCCAAAAGGGAAACTCCATGCTTTGGAGTTTGCTCAACAAGTAAACCACTTCTCATTAGACCTGTACTGTCCTAGTATCTCAATGAGGCTTTTAATGTGTAGAAGCCATGTGGACTGTCTTCTTTCTCCAAGGAGTCTTCTGCTTAAGGAAATCTTTCTCTGGAAGGCTTGGTGGTGCTTTTGAACTTTCTGTTGGTACTACTCTTGAACAAAAGAACTCTTGGGCTTGCAGTTCTCAAAAGGCAATTCTCAAAGGTGATCTGCTCAGGAAAACTCTCTTCTCTGAAATGAGGCTACATTCTGGAATCTTGCTTCTTAAGTAATTCGAAGTCTCGCTTTCTCTACACTAGAGGTTCAGGAATAGTGCCCTCCAATCCCCTTCTAGGAAACACACGAACATGTCTCCTATCATCAGTAGATCAGTCAACAAGCATTAATTATGCACTTACTATTTGCCAGATACTGCGCTAAATTCTGGGAATGCAAATACAAGTAGAAAGAAAGATGATCTCTACCCTCAAGGTGCTTACATTCTAACGGGAGAAGACAAAGCATAAAAAGAAGCTGAAAAGGAGGTGGGAACAACACGCTAGAGAAAATCTGATGTTCAGCCTGGAGAGAAATGAGACACGACTGGCCTGAGTAACCTTCTTAAATGGAGGTTCTGGGAGGAGCTAGAGAGAGAGGTTGCAGAGGGCCAGGAGGGGACTTCCAAAATGTGAATTCCAAGGCCACAGTAAGACCTCAGGATGAAGAGCTAGAGTATGGTAGAGAAGTCCAGCATGTAACATGAAACATGTAACGTGCTTCTGCTATAAATGGCCAGTATTGCTCCTGGTGATGGTGGAGAGAAGGGGAAGATAAATCCCTTCCTTGGCCCTACTACTCTTTGGAAGAAGGCACATGACAAAGGCAAAGAACACATCCTAAAGAGCAGAGAACCCTAAAGATTCTGACGAGCTTACTTTTAGTAAGTCGTGACACCATGATGAAAATCATTAGGCTTATTCCATGTGCCCCCATCAGTGTGATTAGGGAATTCTTCAACTCAGAGTTTTAATGTTACTATGATCTATTTTGAAAGGCTACATGGCATAGTGGAAAGTGCCAGAAAGAGCTGACACATACTGGGTCTGCATCCTGGGCAGGTCATCTAATTGCTCAGGGCCCTGGCCAGCTCTCTAAAATGGGAAGCTGCAGAAACAATGCTTACCTGCTTTGGGAGAGAGAATTTCCTTAGCTGAGAGGACCTTAGACCAATTAAACCTCAAGCCCAGGTACTCTCCTTGGACTATTTCAGACGGTGATATTGCAGATCATGATGCCAGATTCTACCCACCTATCAAGGCCAGACACACACACATTATACATTATATATGACATGCTATACACACAAACATACTATGAACATACACATTTTAAAACACTAGACTCACAAAAGCATCATATACACATACACATATACACTGAATTTCTGACATGTTCTTTTAAGGAATCTTATTAAGGAATCTATATTTAAACCAAACCTCAACACAATGAATTTCCTTGGTTTGTACTTTTCCTTCCTGCCAATCCTCAGGGATCATTGGGGTGTGTGTGTGTGTGTGTGTGTGTGTGTGTGTTGTGTGTGTGTGTGAGAGAGAGAGAGAGAGAGAGAGAGAGACAGAGAGACAGAGACAGAGACAGAGATAGAGACAGAGACACAGAGACACAGAGAGAAAGAGAGACAGAGACATACACAGAGAGACAGAGATAGAAACAGAAAGATTTTGTTTCTGGGCAAAAAAGCTTAATCTCCTTAAATAAACACTGTGGGGTACTTGCTTCTAAAAATGTTAGAAAAGTAAATTGATTACACAGAGAACTCAGATGTTGAGCCTTTTTCTTCTCTCTTTTCATCTCTCATTCAACTTTAACTGTTGCTATGTCTACACAATGACAAACATCTGGATCCTTGGGAACATTATGCCTTCCATTCATATGCTGGGCATTGACTTGTCCTGCTGCATAAAGGGGAGGGTAGTTGTGCACTATTACAGTTCCATGCCAATCCCATCAGTTCAGGTTGTTTGATTGGAGTGAAGGGGACATCATTTCAATATCCAGTCTTTTCTCCCATTAGTCTGTCCAACAAGGCTTGGCTCTACCTATGGGACATAGTCCTGTGGAGAGATGTAGCCCTTACCCCTAGGAAACCTAGTGGCCAGTGAAATGTGTTAGAGTCACTAGCCTGGTTGGGAGTTTCATGGCTCACAACAGTCCTAGCTCTGCTGTGTCTGGGTTGTTGCAGCTGAATAAGGAGATTAATTTTGCAAGAGAGATGTTGATTTCCCAACTCACATGCATCAATCTGGGGCATCCCTTCCTAAGCAAGGATGCATATTATGTTATACCTTATACGGCATCATTTCAACAACCCTGAGCACTCACAAACAGGAGGGAACCTACCTAGCCCAGGCTGTATACGCTTATGGAACTTATTTTCAGAAGTGTGTTCCAGATTATTCTTACGCCTAGCCCTACCTTAAAACCTTGAAATTGCTTTCTTCTTGTGTTTATATGACTACGGCCTTCTTCCAGTCAATCTTTACTAGATTGAGTCCCAACTCTGTCCTGTTTGCCCATGTTTTGTCACACTGCCATGTTTGATCAATCAATAAATAGACCCACTAGCTTTTATTAAGTGCCTACTAGATGTCAGGCACTGTGCTAGGGCTAAGGGACATAAAGATAATGATGAAACAGTCCTTGCCCTCAAATAGCTTATGTTCTATAAGGGGAGACAACATGTGTACTTACAGTCATACAAATCTGTAATCTGATCAATATAGAAATTCCTTCCCTCACTGCATCCTTTCCTGCTCATCCTGTGAGACTCAAAAGTCCACCACAAAAGGATAGGCACATCCAAAGCACTGAAGGCCTTCCGCAATTTTTTCCACCATCACTAGGGTACCAGTGGTGTACTTTTCTTCAGAGCTCTTTGTTTTATTTTGTAGCCTGCTTCCTCACAGGCTACACCTCTACTTTGCCCTCTGATACTTATGTTTAGTTCATTGGAGGAGATGTTTCATGTCTCATCGCCATGTAACAGTGCTGGTAAAGATGTTTGTAATTGAAAGATAAGCTGTAGTTTTCTTGGAAAGCTTGTAGTTAGTAAAAGAGCATTACAATTTCTCAAAAGCAATTCTTCCTTTTCAATTCTGGGCCCAACTCATTTCTGTCGCTATCTATCTCAGATAAACCTACTGTTGGACAATCTCTATAGAGTATCTATCCAAATATGCGTTGAAATCTGGGCCATAGATATTCTTCATCCACTTGGTCTTTCCTATGTGGATGGATAGGCAAAATTCATTTTTAGTGGCTTCAGATATCTTCTAGGAAGTTCTGCAGTATCTTGGGATTTGATGCAATTGGCACAAGATTATCTAAAAACAGGAGTATCTGGAGGACCCCACTATCTACAAGAAATTCCAACCATGATCTGGACTGTGTGATGGATTACTCTATCACAGTGGCAAATATGTGTATATATATGTATATACATATATATACACATATATATACATATACATATATATACGTGTATATATATGATATAAATAAAAATATAGAGAAAATAAGCATAAGGTGAGTTGAGGAGGGAATAAACTAGCAGCTAGGGGAATGAGGAAAAGTCTCATGGAGGAGGTAGTGCCTAAGCTGAGTTTTGAAGGAAACTAGGGTTTACAAAGGGTAAGGTGAAAAGGAGTGAACTGTCTTTGGATCCAAGCTATAGTAGTAATGGGAATTTATTGAGTAAGTGGGTAACATGGCCAGACTTGTGCTTTAAGAATATCACAGTGGTAGCTATGTGGAGGATGAATTGGAGAAGAGAGAGGGAGTGTCAGAGAGACCCATTAGGAGCCTATGGCAATAATCCCGGGGATAGGTCATGAGGGCCTGAATTTGAATGGTGGCTATGTGAGGAGAGAAGAATGGATGTTAGAGATGCCGTGTCCATAGAATCAACAAGATGTGGCAGCTAATTGGATATGTTAGATACTGGAGAGGGGTAAGAGTCAAGGATAACTTTGAGATTGTGAACTTGGGTAACTTGAAGGATATTAATGACCGTGACAGAAACAGGGCAGTTTGGGAAAGGGGTGAGTTTTGGGGGAAAGATAATGGGTTCTGTTTCAGATATGTTGAGTTTGAGATTCCTCTGGGACAACCAGCTTGAAATGTTCAATGGTCAGTCAGTGAAGCAAGACTGGAGTTCATGAAAGAGAAGAGGGTTACATATATAGTTTGGGAATCATCTTCATGGAAATTAAACTCATGAGAGCTAATGAGTTCACTAAGAGAATGTAGAGAAGAGAAGGGAGACCTAAACAGCCTTCAAGTGAATCTACGCATAGTCATCAGAACATGGATAGAGATCCAGCAGAAACAGAGGAGAGGACCTTTATTTGGGTGGTCCATTGGATCGTCATTTGACTGATGCAGGATTTATACTGACTTGTTTCACTTGCAGCTATACAAATACCTGCAGCTATAGATACCACTTGTATCACCTCAGTCAGAGCAGCTGGTCCCTAATTGAGTTTGTCCATCTCCCAGTTGGTAAATGCCCCAATGACATCACTATCCCAGAGTTTGAGAATCTTGGGCCTCAGGAGATAACTAGGTGACTGACGTGGCATGTGTTCCTGCCTTATACCTTTCTCTTACTTTTTTTTTAAAGAACCTGATTTGACTTGTTAGCAATGAGTGTGATGATATCTTTCTTGGCTTGACTCCAGAACCTCAGGAGTCTCAGGTGTTTCCATAAAACCACATAACACAATATGTAATATATAATGAGCTACACGACAGGACGAGATTACAGATTTAGAGATGGAAGGAAAACTAAAGGTCATTCAATCCAACCTTCTCATTTTGCAAATGAGGTGAGTGAGACCTAGAGGGGTTAAGTAACCTAGTTAAGGTCACCAGGTAGTAACTAGCAGAGCCAGTATTCACCCTGATGCCCACTACATAGCATACTGTAAACCACATGTTATATGCCACTCCACCTATCTTGCATGATATACTGCACATATTACCCAAAAGGTATATGAGGTGGTCAGGAGGACTTCCACCTCTGGTGTGAGGGCTTGATGAGGCCTTTTCAGGGCTGCTCATCCACTGTTGGTGTCCACCTTTCACCCAACTCCCACCCATGACTCCAAGAAGCTGTAGTATGTACAGCGGTCATACCCTAGTAAAATTTTCTCAATGGATGGGCTAAACCAGGATGAGAGTAACTGAAGGGTCTCAAACCCATTGGTGAGTTGGTGGGGGGAGGTGTCTATCCTAAGCATGTGAAGATTTCCTCTGGCAGAATTGGTAGATGAGAACAGTTTGTTCCAACAGCCGTGAAGGCAGCTGAAGCGAGTACTGTGTACTTAGAGCTTGATCAGACACTGAAGACACCAAGGTCATCCACTGTATCCCAGGCCGTTGACAATTGTCTTGACTTTTGTCCTACCAGTGGACTTCAATGGCTCTGGAAGAGAGAGAGAGAGGCTGATGACTTTACACAGCTCTTCCTCTCTTAAATCCAATTCATGCACAAGTTAAGACTTCACTCCATGTTGTCAGTGGTCCTCTCTGAAAACAAAGGAAAAACAACATTACCCAATACACTATGCAATAGGCAGTAGCTAATACATCATATGCCTTATGCAAACGACTTCCAAAAGCAATTCTCCAGCCCTGATCTCTATCTAAGCTCCAGACCCACATTTGCCTATAGGACCAACTACATATAGTTACCTAGATGTCTCAACAATATTTAAACTTCATTATGTCTAAAACTCAGCTTATTATCTTTCCCCCAAAATCTGTTTTCTGTAATTTAACTATTTGTGTCTGTGATGCCACCCTTCATCCAGTCCCTCACGTTCACAGCTTTGAATCTTTACCCTCTCTCACCTTCCATATCTGATCAGTCCAGTGTTCCTTAACAATATCTCTCATATCTAACCCTTCTCAATTCCTACTGTGACTAACCTAGTGTGGCCCTCATTATCACCTCCTAATGAACTTCGTTTATAATACTTACTATAGACTCATTATATTGTATTTATTATAGACTTCTTATATTTAATCTCACTGCAGAATTCTTCTTTTGGTCACACTCACTTCATCCAGGGCCTTATACAAGACATATCAGTACTACTCTGAAGTTGGGGACTTTTCAATGGAGGGAAGCACTTGGGGGTTAGTGGTCAATTTCTCTCTCTTTGGATCTATGCAGTCTATTTAACTCATACTAAAGAAAGGAAAGGTCTGAATTTCTTCCTCCACACTAAATGGTGACTCTGTTCCTTAATGCTTCTGAACCCCAATTCCTGGTTGGTCCATGAATCACTCCTCTGGGTCCAGTAGGCTTAGTCTGCTATTCTGCCACCTCTAAGGCCACATGATTATGATGATAGGGAAAGGAATATGATGCCCTCTTGCAGCTCTCAAAACTCAGGGTCTAGTTTTCCTTCTCTCTTTCCTCCCTGTTAAAGGCTAGGTATAAAGGTGTAGCCCAAGCGTGTGAACTGGCTATCTAGAAATCTTTAATGTGGCACCACCAGATAAAGGGAGAACTCAAAGTGCTCCTTTACATTTCATCAAAGAGCTAACCTTGCTCAGGAATTAATAGCTCTTTAAGGAAACAAAAGAGAGATCCAGGAGGGTCTTGCCATGCTGAGTTTGCTCGCTTCCTTCTATGTCTTTAATGCTTCCACTCACTATCCATTCTTCAATCCAAGCCAATCTTCCTTTTGCATAGCTCTGGTTGTATCACTCCTCAGCTCAAAAGTCTTTAGTTGCTCCCTATTACCTACTGCGAAAGTTCATATTTCTTAGGCTATCATTCAAGCCTTTCTTCGATTTGAGTCCACTCTGGCTTTTTAGGGATATCCTAAAGTTCCTGTTTCTCCCTCATCTGCTATACTTTATGATTCAGCCAAGCTGGACTACTCTGTGTCCTTGAAGCAAACCCCATGCTTTCCCTATATTTTCAACATTCTTTTTTCCTAGAAGATCATAATTTAGAGTTGTAAAGGACCTATACTCTAGAGAAGGGTTGCACACTCTGGGCTATGGGCTCAATCTTGTATGGCAGGTAAGGTAAGAATGATTTTTATGTTTTAAAATAAAGTTTTATTGGATTCGACTTACACAGTAAATAGTCCACCACCCTCAGCCCACTGCCCACTACATTCTGCCCACTGCCCATAACCCTCTACGCACTGAACAATTTTAAAAAAAACCCCATTGGTATTGTTGTGCCATGTCTCTCCTGATCACGTGGCTTTCCGCAGCAGAAAAGAGTGGTCACAATAGAGCAGGATGACCCAGTCACCAAGCAGGGGCAAAGAGCTTGATATTTAAAATGATTTGCAAACAGCAAACTCCCTCTAGCCACACAGCCATAGGCATTGTGTGGTTTGTTGGGCTGTTGCCGTCTCCGATCACTCTTTCCAACAGTCTGCAGAGGATGGGGAAGAGAGCCAGGAGCCGTCCAGCTCCACAGGGGGACTAATAAAGGGGAAAGAAAGGAGAAGAATCAAGCCAACCGTCTGCAGAGTGGGGCTTCATGTTGGGAAAGTTCCCTGCGTCTGCAGCTGGGCTGGGGGGTGGGGGTGGGTTGAGTTTGTCCTTTGGGGGAACAAACAACCTGACACATCCCTGGAAGGTTCCGATCAGCATTCAAGTAAGCTTTTCTGTGGGAGTGGGGGAAAGGGAGATAGGAGGGGGCTGCTGGCCAGGGCCATAGTCTTGAGGGAAAAAAGGAGTTCTGCCACAGAGCCTCCCTCCGGGCCTCTGCCAACCAAAGGAGGTAAGGATTTCTGGCTCAATCAGCGTGAGTAGGAAGGGTTTGGATCTTGGCAAGAGATTATGGGTCGGGGGAGGGGGAGTAGGGAATGAAAAGGACCCAGTTAAATCATTCCCATCATGCTACAGGAGGGGGGGAGGGGCGCTAACGCAGACCAGGTGTCCCCAGCTGGCCTGTCCCGGTTCCTTTTCTCTGTCCCTGCTATTTTGGCAACAAGGTAAGCCCCTGAGAGTAGGTGTTGTTTCATTCTTCCTATTTGTATCCCCAGTGCCTAGTACAGTGCCCAGCACATAGGGTTATGGTAGGGACCGGGATAACATAGGAAACTCCCAGATGAGAAGACTTCCTCTCCAAATCCAGGTTGGTGCCTTCTCTACCACTTGCAGTCTTAGAGAGTGTCCCAAAACACTCAGAGGTTAAGGGATTATCCAGGGTCACACAGACTGTAGGTGTCAGAACTTGAACCCAGTTTTCTTCAAAGATTTGTTGATTGGAACTAAAAATTCCTGATTCTGAGGATGACTTCAAGACAAGACATTAACCACATTCCTTTTACATTCATCATCTCATGTGATCCTCACGGCCATCCTGAGATGCCCCATCTTACAGGTGAGCAAACTAAGGGAAGTGATGCAATTTATATCGTAACTCGTGGGAAGAGTTGAAATTTGCTATATACAAGAACGCTTTTAATAGTGTTTCTACTTCATCCTCCCTGTCTTTCCTCTTCTCCGAATACTACCATGGCAAGCTTCAGTCCTATCTTTTCCAGGAAGGAGATTTCCAGACTATTCCAGGCCACACTGATGTCTCCCTTCATAGAACTTTGTACTTCTCCCAATTAATTTACTGTGTATTATTCTCTATCATTATGGGTTGATGTCACATCCCCCTAGTAGACTATAAGCTTCATGAGGGCAGGGATGAGGATTTTCAGGAGTACGCGTACATTAAATGTCCAATAAGTGCTTGGGGGAACATTGGTTCCTCATTGAAGAGGAAGTGTGACATAATGGATACTGTGCTGTTCCTGGAGCTAGGAAAACCTGTGTTCAAATCTTGACTCGGACACTTGCTGGTGGGATGGTGAGCAGTTTCCTTATTTGTAAAATGAGGGAGTGAGATTTACATGGTATCTATGGGCTTCTCCTGCTCTAAATCTATGATCTATTGCCTTCCAATAGTTGAAGACTGTCGCTCCATCTGGAGTCTTAAGCCCGTCCAGGAACACCCTCACTCAACTAAGAAATGGAGCCCAGTAGGAGGAGGCAACATTGTGTCTAGTTGTTGAAACAGGGTTCACACGAGACACAGTTAGAGAATAACAAAGTACCAATTGTGCAGAACAGACCAGGATCGTCGGTTCTGGTGTCTGATGGCTTGATCAGGAACTTTGTTGCAAAGAAAAATAGATTTGGCACTCGAGGATGCAGGTTCAAATCCCAGCTTGGCCACTCACTATCCATGTGCCCGAGGACAAGTTGCTTAAATTCTCCTGAGTCTCTATCATCTGATTGTGAAAGGTTGGATTTGATGGCCTCCAAAGTCTCTTCCAGATCTAAATTTATGATCCTGTGAACTTCAGGGCTCACCTATATCTCTGTCTCTTGTTACAACGTAAACCCGCCTCCTCTAATGCCGTCATCGGAGAGTCTTCAGAAATCATGAAGTCATAGCTGTCTATCTATTAACCTAGGTTGTTCAGTAGGTCCATACCCTGTTCTACACATCTAGGTGTCTATCTCACTTGGCATTCTATTTCCTTGCCTCCTGGTTAGCTCCTGATGAGTTTCTGTCACAGCTAAAAGCAGGAGAGCAGCCCAAACCTTCAGGAGGACCTGCCTATCAGCTGGACACTCTGGCTGACTGGTGAGAGCAGACAGGCAATGAAACAGTTAAAGAAATTAGATTGTAGGAAGGCTTGCATGTTGCTGGCTTCCTTAGAGAAATGGAGTTGAAATGGGTCACAGCTGCTTTCACTACAGTTGTTCTTGTGTTGTAGGAGAGGACTGGAAGACAAGCAGCTTCTTCTTCCCTCCCTCCCAACTCCCAACTTTCCTCTTTGTAGGAACCTGTATTCCTAACCGTAATCATAATTGTATCTCCTACTTGTACAGCGCCTCATGGCTTCAAATCACTTTCAGTTCTACGTTCTTTCCATCACCAGTATGCCTACATTCATTTCAATTTAACAAGTATTTCTTGAGCCCCTAATGTGTGCCAAGAACCATGATCACCACTGGGGATTAAAAGTCAAAAAGGAAACCTATTCTGCCCTCCAGGAGGCTTATATTCCGCTAGGGGAAAATGATGTGTATGAAGATAAATGTATACAAAACACATATGAAATAAATGCATCTTAATTGCCAAGTATAGTGGCCTTTTCTCAGTTCAAATATGTGCTGTGCAACTAGGTGGCACAGTGGATAGAGCACAGGGCTTACAATCAGAAAGATACATCTTCACAAGTTCAAATCTAGCCTCAGACACTTAGTAGCTGTGTGACCCTGGGCAAGTCACTTAATCATGTTTGCCTCAGTTTCCTCATCTGTAAAATGAGCTGGAGAAGGAAATGGCAAACCACCCTGAATGGGGTCACAGAGAGTTGGTTACAACTGAAATGATTGAACAACAGCACAAAAATATATGCTGTATTTGCCACTGCTTCCCCTACCTCACTCCTGCTCCAGGAATCTCCCCAGCTCCTGATTCTCTCCTCCCCAATCCATCCCCCTGCAGCTGCCACTGTGATATTCCTTAAGTACAAATCTGATCATGACTCCCCTACTCACCCAACTCCAGTGGCTCCCTATTACCCCTAGGATCAAACAACAACTCCTGTTTAGCTTAAAAAGCTCCCTAAACAACTGTTTGTATCAGTAATTAAGGTGACACTTTTTGCTGTTCTTCTCTTAAGTGCCTTTAATGATTCTGGCCTTTATTTGAGTGGGGCAGGTAAAATGGGATCTTTTTGTCTTGGAATGGTTCTCAGCACTAAGACAATCAGGAGTTATTGACTTGTATATGATGGTACTAGGGATTAACTTTCCCTCACCCTATGTGGGATTTTTCACTGTTTTTCATTTGAGGGCTTTTCAGCACTGAGGTAATCAAGTGCCCTAGGGCCCATTGGCATTTGGGGCACACTCATGGAAGGAGTGTTGAGACTCTGGGCAAGTCGTAACTGCTCCCTGGCTTTGCAACCCAGGTAGATGATGGTGATTCTCTGGTAACTATGAATTGTGATTTGAATCAGACAAGGTCTATCTGTGGATGCTTGTAATTTGTTTGTATTTGCCTTGAAGTTCAGGAGGCTGATCTTTTCCTCCTGAACTAAGTGAGTGATATGTGTATGTTTGATTAAACTCAGATTATTAACCCCTTAAAGTTGCTTTCCTTAGTAAAGCAGATCAAAGAACCTGTGCTGGCAGCTCTTGTTGCTGGTCTTATTGTGTCTTATACCCCAACAGCTGCTGCTCGCCAAATCGTTGCTACAACAACCTGGCCCCAGACTATCTTTACAGCCCCATTGGATATTATTCCCTTCCTGAACTCTTCAAACCAGCCAAACGGGCCTTCTCTGTTCCTCAATTTGCAATACTCCACCTTATGACTCTGCCTTTTTGGTCATAGTCATGGTCATCCCCTATGCCTGCAATGCATTTCCTCCTTAATTCTCCCTTATAGATTTCCTCCCTTCCTCAGACTCAGCTAAGGGTCCACACTACAGCTAATTCTTTCTCTCTGTATATTTAACTATTTTGTATAAACTTATATTTCCTCACTTTAAGCTTGTAGTTTACATATTATACACATATGTATATATTTTCATATGTGCTTTGTTATATTCCCCTATTAGAATGTATAATCATTGAGAATAGTAATTGTTTTGGTTTTCCCTTTGTCTGTACCAGTGCCTATCATAATTCCTGGCACATAATAGCTACTTAATAAATTATTGTTGATGCATTGATTGTCAAGAGATGAACTCTAACATTTGGAGAGATCCCCCGCCCTTCTGGAGACGGAGTCTCACTAAACACAGTGCAGTGAGCCATTCTAAAGATGGGAATCTTGGCCCTCAAGTAACATTTTTTCATATGTGATACAGTCTTATAGTGAAGCCGGCACAGGAGAGAGGGGGAAAGATTACATTGGTCTTTTATAGTCAAATCACACATACACACAGAGTCCCACACTCGTTTGCATGCATAGAAACACACGCACACTAAATCACAAAGAGTCACAAAGAGATCGCATATGGCGATCACACATTCACATGCATACACCAGGCAGAAGTACATGAAAGAGCAAAAATTTGTTCCAGTTTCCAGGAAAAAAAGCCTGTCAAGTTCTAGCTGGAGACAGAGTGCCCCAAATAGTGAAGGAAGAAGGCAAAATAACTGGAGATAAAGAAACACATTTTTTAAGAGGATCTATCTGATTCCTTGGAACTTATTTACTCTATGGCTCAGAACCATGACTCTGGGTTCACAGAAACCAATTTCAATCTTGGAGGCTTCTCACTGATAGCTCTGGCTCCTGTCCCCACTCAGAGTAATTCTAGGAATATCTGAATTTGACTTATTCCTAACTTTTGTCTAGGTTTTTCAGTTCTCTTGAGAGCACTAAGTTAACAAGGCCTGGAATATGGAACATGTTTATTGCATACAGCAAAGACTATGGCAAGGCCTCCTACTGAAGTCCACAAAAAACTAAGAAAATTTCTCCCTAGCAATCTGCCCAGGGTGGTGAATGTCTACCTCAGTTACGTGAAGACTCCCCCCCACCCCACCCAGTGTGGAAGGGAACAATTTGTTCCAACAGCCATGAAGGCAGCTTAAACAGGTGCTATGGAGCACTTAGAGCTTGGTTTGGCATGGAAGATGCCAAGGCCATCCACTGCATCCTGGGCCATCGCCTGTTGTCTTGACTTTTGTGTCGCCAATGGACTTTGGAAGAGAGAGTAAGGCTGATGACTGTGCAACTCTATCTCACTTAAATCCAATTCATGCTCAAGTCAAGATACCACCTGTGATGTCATTGGCCCTCTTGGAAATGAAAGGTGAACAACAAATTTATAGTGCAACCCCAGGGCTAAACACTTATTCCAGAAAAGAAGTCAAGGCTATTTTGGAGTCAAAAACCCTCTAGTAAACCTCACCTTTCCCAGGGACCTGTGAGTTCACGAATCTCAAATTTAGATCTATTAGGGACCTCAGAGAATCCAACATCCTTTACTTGAATTGATGAGGAAAATAAAGCCCAGAGAAAAGCAAGCTGTTCAAGTCACACAAGTGGGATTTGAACCTCAGCTCTGGTGACTTGAAATCTGGTGATCTGTGCACTGCACCATCATGCCCCTCCATTCTTACAACGCCATCTTGAGGCCCCCTGTTCCAACCAGGGAAAGAACCAATCCCCCTCTCCCCTCCCCACCACAAATCTGCATAGTCTACAAGATCACAAGTAGTGGCATCGATGAAAAGCAAGGTCGCGGTTTGGTCTTCATCCTCACGGCTCCATGGCTCTCTGCCTCCCGGATCCGGAACAGGATAAAAGCTGAGCATCAAGACTTCCAATCTTCTGGAGGCTTTGTTCCTCTGTGGTGCTGCCACCATTTCTGCTGCTGCTCTTTTTGCTATGGATACCAGCCCTCCTTTAGGAATGTGTTAGGGCTTTCCCCATAATAATAATGGCTAGTCTATCGCACTCTACAGCTTGCTATGTACTGCACATGTGCTATCTCGTGTGATCCTCACAATCACCCTATGAGGCAGGTGCTGTCATTATCCCCATTTGGCAGATGAGGAAACTAAGACTGAGAGATGTCAAGTGTCATGCAGGTAGTAAGTGTCTGTGGCAGGATTTGAACTCAGGTCTTTCCAATTCCAAGACTAACGCTCTAGACCCTGGCCTCAAGTCACAGTCACACAGCCAGAACCAATATATGCCTCTGGTTTTGTTAACAAGTCTCTTGGTAGTCAGACCCTATCACCCCCATTCAGCCAGCATACAAAAAGCATCTTATTATGCAAGAGAAAAAGGACAGCGTAGTGGAAAGACCACTAGACTAGGCGCCAGGAACTCTGGGACTGCCCCTACTAATAATGTGACTCTGGGAAAGTCACCTAGTGTCCTTTCCAGCTCTAAATCTATGAATCTATGAAAATGGAAACTGTTACTACCTCTGGTTCAGGCATTTGGGATAATCATAAATATGCAAATAATAATCATTGCTAGCATTTATATAGCATCTTTCATGTGACAGGTCCAGTGCTATGTGCTTTTTACAAATAGCTCATATCACAGCTTAACCCCATTCCAATATATACTCTCTCTCTATCCCTCTCTATAGAAAATACAGTCAACAGGAAATTATTCAGCACATATGGGTTTGATTGGAACCTCTACGATTATGACTTCCAGACCTATTTATTCAGTCTTAGCCTCTCTCTTGAGTTCTGATCCAGCATCATATCAGTAACTCCCTTTTGGACCTTTCAAAGTAGATATATCACAGGTATCTCAAACTCAGTATGTACAAAATGGAGGTCATTCTCTCTCTCCCTAAATACACGTCTTTCCTGAACTTCCCTATTTCTAGTGAGGGCTTCACCATTCTTCTAGTTATCCAGGTTTACAATCTAAATGTCATCCTCAACTTACCCTTCTTGCCCCACATACCCAATCACTCAACCTTTTTGTGTATGAGTGTTTGTCCTTTCTTTTCGAAGAGCACCAAGTCAGTCCGCAAGCTTTTATTAAGCTCTCCCTATGTGTCCCACACTGTGCTAAGCACCAGGGATAGAAAGAAAGGTAAAATCATGATCCCTACCCTCAAAGGGCTCATGTTCTAATAGGGAAGACAACATGCAAACATCTATGTGCATTCAAGGTATACACTATGTGAATGGCAGATAATGGAGGAAGGAAGACATCAGTGAGGTGAGGGTAGGGACATGACCAAGAAAGGCTTCTTGCAGAAGGTGGGATTTGGGCTGAATTTTGAAGGAAGTCAGAGAAGGAAGAAGGAAGAGGTGAAGAGAGAGTATGCCAGGCTTGAAGTTCAGGTCAAGAAATGGAGTTTCTTGTTTGAAGAGCAGGAAGGAAGCCAGTGTAAAATACATAGAGGGGAGTAATATGTGAGAAAACTGGAGAGGTAGGAAGCAGTCAGGTTGTGAAAGGCTTTAAAAGTCAAATAGGATTTTCTATTTGAGCCTGGAGGTAATAGGGAGCCACCTGAGTTAATTGAGGAATGACGTGGTCAGACCTACATTTTAGAAAGGTCACTTTGATGGCTGAGTGGAGGGTACAATGAGGTGGAGGAGGGAGAATTAAAGAGACCAATTAGAAGGCTACTGCAAAAGTCCAAGTATCAGGTGATGAGGCCCTGCACCAGGGTGGTAGCAGTGTCAGCAGAGAAGGGAGAATATATAGGAGAGAGAAATGTGTGACAGTAGAAACAAGATTTGACAAGACAACAAGCATTTATTATGCACATCCTGTGTGCCAAGTGCTGTTGCTAAGCATGGGGCAACAGATCAGATACGTGGGGTAAGGAAAAAAATGAAGTTTTGAAGACGAAACAGAGGTTGGGAACCTAAGTGAGTGGGAGGCTAGTGGTGCCCTTGACAATAATAGGGAAGTGGGAAAGAAGGGAGGCTTCACACGGAAAGCTAATGAGCTGTCAAAGCAGTTGCCAGATCTTGTCATTTCTGTGCTCACAGCACCACTTGCATCTGACACCCCTCTACTCACACAGACGCCATCTTAGTTCACTCCCTTATCACCTCTTTCCTGCACTATTTATTTTTGTGTTCTTATTTCAATTTGTTTTAAAATTCTGAGATGAAATACCAAACAAAATGTGCATTTCAATGTACGCAGCAGAGGAGAAAACGAGACTGCATGAAAACTACACATCTCTCGTGTCCAACTTGCTTTTGTTTTCAAGCAGATAATAAATTCAACATAGAATGATTGATTACAAAGGAAATCAATTATATTGGGGAAAAGTCAGATTATTAAGAAAAATGTTTACTGATGCTAGGTTAAGAACTCCTGGGAGAGAATGGAAGAGAGCTCAGGGCAGAGTCTTGGGATACCCCAATAGTCGGGGGGGGGCATAATAAGACAAAACAAAAGAGACAGAGGAGGGGGCCAAGAGATCAGAGAGCAGTGTCATGTAAACCCACAGAGGAGAAAGTAACCAGGAAGAGAGGGGGACCAACAGTGCCAAATGCTGCAGAGAAGTAAAGAAGTATGAAGATTGGCAGGGGGGTGATCCAATTTGGTGATTGAGAGATCATTGGCAGCTTTGAAGAGAGCAGTTTCAGTTGTAATAAGGTTGAAAGCCAAATCATGAAGGGCTGACAAGTGAGTAAGAGGAGGGGAAATAGAGTTTTTCCTAGGAGTTTGACTAAAAAAAGAAGAAGAAATATAGGATGATAGTTTCTAGGAATGGTAAGGTCCTAAGATTTTTTTTTTCAAGGGTGAGGGAAAATGGTTGTGTTTGTAGGCAGTAGGAAAAGAGCCAGTAAATAGGGAAAGTCTAAAGATTAGAGAGAAAGCCAACCTGATGACCAGGGCAATCCTCTGCAATAGACAAGAGGGAGTGGGATACACACACACACACACACACACACACACACACACACACACAGAAGCACATTCACACTCACAGAGTGCTGGCTGAGTCTCTCTGCTGAAGCCAGCCACAGTTGTATGTTCTAGGTTCTAAGGCCGTGTTGCTTATCCTAGCCCCCATGGTGAAAGGGTCCACAGTGGAGCCCTGTCAAGTCCTCAAAAAATGAGTCTTTCCTAAAAAGAGTAGCTAGAATGCCTTCATTGTATTTGAAATATAGTAAAATGAATATTAGCTGCAAATCTTGATATATTCACAGTTATTTGGACCAAGCCAAAGTCCCCAACTCCTCTGAAAGCCCCAGTTTTCTGGGCTCCTTATTCTCAAAGACATAATTGGAATCCCTCTTGCTATTTTGATAATGTGGCTGTGTTTTCATTGCAGTTTGTGGCAGAACATTCTAGAGTGACAGGAAGGGGGAGGGAAAATTGGCCCTGAGCCTACATAACCCCTTGTTTTAATCTGGACCTCAGTGGAGGCCACTGGACCGCCTGTCTCCCAGACCTTGGGTATTACTACCCATACAGGTCTTTTGGGATTGGAGTTTTTACCAGCCTGTCTCCTTCTCTGAATGTGTGAAATCCTTAAACCTCCTCAAGGGTTCTCTACAAATGACCCCTCCCTGCTATCCAGATGTTGGCTCAGAACTCAGCAGCATCTGGAATAGGGCTTCCATGACTCAGCTTAGAGTTATTGTTAGAAAGTGATGAAGCAGAGACAGAACTGGGTTGCTGCCATGGGGTGCAAGGGACTGTGAGGGGCTGAGGTCCTACACAATGAGATCAGGTTGTAGAAAGAAGAAGCAGTAGCTAGACCAATCCTGAGTCTTGGATTTCTGTAATACAGTCAGGCTTTACTGATTGCGAAAAAACAAAACTAGTCCTCATGAACCCAAAATATCTTCCTGGGTATCCCAGGGAATGAATTCCAAGGGAAGAAGGAAAAAGCTTGGTATAGTGAGGAAAACAAGGTCCTTGTCATTGGGGAGAATCCACCCTGATGGGAGAGACAGACTCATAAATCAGAGAAAAATCTGAAACAATATTTCAATGACTTTCAACAAATATATATTTAAATGCCTACTATGTGCAATTCCTTAGACTAGTTATATGGCAAATATAAAGATAAAAACTCCCTGTCCTTAAGAAACTTGCATTCTAATAGATTGTAGACATGTAAGCATACAATGACCTATTAAGGAAATTAGACCACCACAATGGTAGACTCTTACCCAACTTTGTTTCCAATATGTTTACAATAAGGCAGTAAGCCTCAGAATGTCAGAATCCATGAGACTGGCACCTAGACAGTCATCTCTTCCACATCACAGGGGTTAGGGGCACAGCACCCCTACAATCTGGAAAATCTATGTCAAAATTTTTGGCCCTCCCTTTATGCCAGAGAAGAAGTCTGAATTTTTTTCCTTTTTGTTTTATGAGGTATTTACTGTACCTTATTGTAAAATCTGGGTCGATATTACACAATACTATTCATATATTTATGCATTTCTGAGTTTCTAAACTTTTTCTGTGTCATCTAATGGCCTTTGCATGTCATCTATAGCTTCTGCAAAGCTCCCCCAAAATTCCCATTTAATTGCTTATGCTGCCCTGCAAAATATCAAAAATGCAATGGGGAAAGTTGTGATATGGAAGAGATAGCTGTATATGGTTATTATATGAGAAGGTAAAGTCTGGGAAGAAGAGTGAGTGGAGGAAGAAAGTTAGAGCCAGAGCTGACAGTATGGTAGCAGAGTTCTTGATCAGGGCAAATCCTGAAGAATGACTTTCTTAGTGACTGTGGAGAGCAAGTTAAATAAAGACGGCAGAGAAGCTAATGATGCAGCTGGCCATAGCAGGCATCGACCTTGTTGCCTACTTGCACTGACCACATTTAGGCTTCAGAGACTCTAGAGGAATGGACCACGAGATCTCTTCCACATGGAGGGAGTTGGTAACACTATATTGGAGCTGGAGTGAATACAATTTTATCAGGCTATAGTAGATGTTCCTGTTGGCAAAGAGGCTCAAATTTTGAACTTTGGTCATGTGAGTTCTCCCTGGAGAGGTGGTCACTTGTTCACCATTAATTGTAGAAAGATGCACCATTTACATATGGTTGGGGTTGAGAGTGGAGTAGAGACAAGTGCTCAGGAAGATTCTGTTTCTGATTTATTTTGCTGGGACTTAATTAGTTTGTTATTTGATTTGTGGCTCCTATATTTGAAAGTATACCCTGGGATGGAGACTTAGGTGGTGATGTACATAATTATGGTTACCTAGAAGACTCCACCTGAACCTGAGGTAGAGAGGTATTCTGTTTTCACATTTACATAAATTCAGAGCTGGAAAATATATTAGAAGTAATTCAATCTAATTCTCTCATTTTAAAGACAAGGAACCTAAATTTAGCTCAGACAAGTTAAATGATTTACCCAGGGTCACACAAGTAGTAAAGTAAAAAAAAAAACAAAACAGGATTTGAATCCCAGTCCTTTGGATCCAAATCTAGGGCTCTTTCCCCAGCACCATCCTACCTCTGAGTTTCCAAGAGGACCCATATTATAGTCACAATACAATATAATACATGATCTGAGCTCAGAAAACTTACAAACAAAATGCTATACACAATTTCCTTAGAAAGAAAATCAACTTCTGACTTGGGGTATCAGGGAAGGCTTCATGGAAGAAGCAGCATTTCAACTGTGAGGCATTTCAACATATAGAGGTGGAAGACAGTGCGTTCAAGCAGTGGGGAACTACGGTCAGAGGCACAGATTGGAAAAGTGTGGATTCTTCATGTAGAGTGGTTGGAGATTCAATTCAGCTGCAAAGTAGACTAGTCCATGAAAGAGAATAATAAGAGATAATGACGGAAAGATAGTTTTGGTGTCAGGTTATAAGGGCTTTGAGTGTTGGGCTGGGGAATTTGGATTTCATTCAATAGGAAATGGGGAGCCATTGAAGGTTTCCAATAGAAAAGGCAACTTTACTGTTGAGTATGTACTGTACTTAAAATAAGAAAACCTTAGAACACTGACTCTGCTACCTGTGGTGTGTACAACCCATTTCAGGGTTGTCTAGGTCTTAGTTTTCACACCTGTAAAATGAAGGAATAAGACCAGATTACCTCTAAGATTCCCTCCAGGGCTAAATTGATGATCCTGTAACACGATCAGAGCTGTGCATTAAGAAGATTCTTCTGGTGGTGGTTTGTTAGATAGACTGGAGTCTGGGAAGACTGGAATCAGGGAGAACAGTAAGGCTGTGATGACAACAGTTCAGGTGGCAGATACTAAGGGACTCAACTGGAATTGTGACAAAGGGAGTCAACAAGGAAAGGATGGGAGCCAAAGACATTATGGAGTGGTAGAAACCACAAAATATGGGGCTGGAGGAAACTGAGAAAGAGAGCTCCTAGTCTTTCTAAGCTCTATGACTCTAGCATAGACAGTTTGAACTTGAAGAACTGGGGGCATAGTGGAATCTTCTCAAAAACAGGTAAATCATGAGGATGAGCAGGTTTGGAAGAAGAAAGAGTAAATTCCATTTTGAACATGTTGAAGTGGTAGTGGGACAACCTAGTAGAAATATACCTCTGAGGCTCAGAAGAGAAGTCAGGGCTGGAAACACACACATACACAGACACACACACATATTTGAAACATCCATAAGGAGGTCATCCCTGAAG
This sequence comes from Phalanger gymnotis, assembly GCA_028646595.1. Lineage (NCBI taxonomy): Eukaryota > Metazoa > Chordata > Mammalia > Diprotodontia > Phalangeridae > Phalanger > Phalanger gymnotis. The sequence continues at coordinate 280,757,308 of CM053625.1, read as the reverse complement.
ACATGATAGTAAATTAATTTGACAAAGAGAATATAGAAAGAGATAATAAGAGGGCCAAGGGCATATTCTTGGGCAACACATCAATACAGTAGGAAGAAGAAAAAGAACCCATGAAGGAAATAGTTAGGGAAGAGGATGATCAAGGAGATACCATATTATATATAATGAGGAGTCAGCAGGGTAGAAATTCAGATCATGGAATGTAGGATTGGAAGGAGACTTGGAAGCCATCAATTCCTTTCTAGATGAGGAAATTGAGGCTGAATGAGTTTAAATGACCTACTCAGGGTCACACAGCTAATAAGCATAGAAGACAAGCATCGAACACAAGTCTTCCTGATTCCAAGCCTAGCCCTCTATCCACTGGACTCCTTCCTTTCAATGAAGGGAAAGATCTGTGGAGGCTTCAGGGGTCAGGGAAGAATTCATGGAGGAGGAAGATCTTGAAAGATGGATAGGATTTGGATGGAGAGTGGGGAATGAGAAGGGTATTCAAGGCTGAGGGATAGTCACTGAAATTTGAAGGACATTTATAGATTTAAAGGACTTGCTCTGCTTCCCCACATAGATTTATTTGTCTACCTCTCTTCTCTAACCTTCCTCTTTTTCTGGTAGAGAAATCCTCTCTACTTCTCAAAAAAAGGAGGTCATCAGGCTCCAGGGTCTCTGGAATAGAATCTATCTGAGCCTAGTTTACCTTTTAGACTTGGAAGCATGACAATTGTCCCCACCACCCACCCCTGGCCTCTTTTCCGAGGAGGGGTGACGGGTTTCCTGGCAAGGGAAGCCACAGAGGGAAGGAAGGTTTTGGGTAAACAGCTCTGGCCATCACAATAGCGGGAGTTCTCAGTAGGCCTGGGCACTGGGGGCTGGGTGAGGCCACCCGCCCTGCCTTCCTGCTTGCAGAGCCCAGCGATTATCATGGACCAGCCAGGCCAGGCCAGCTGGGTCCTGGGATGTCCGACTGCCTCCCAGGCAGCTCTCCCCTACCCCTCCCTGCTGCGGATAGAGCCATTTTCCTGTTGCCCTGGAAGCTAGCCCTGGCCTTGTGGTGCATAAATAACCATCTGTGTGTTTTCTGAAAAGTGCTGACGCAGGAGAACCGTACGTGGGAATTTTAGCAAGTTTGCAAAACTCCCGGCTAATAATACCCTGACACTTCCTCCTCCTTTTCGACCTTCTCCCAACCAGGCTGAACCAGCCTACCAGAGCTCTCCTTGGATCCTCTTTTCAAAGTTTCTTTTCCTCAAATACTCTGGAAGGGTGGCCTGATGGTCAGAGCTAGACAACTGGTAGGCTTGGGGAGAATGACCAAGGAATCCCATGGTCTGCTATGGGGCAGTAGAAAAAACATAGGATTTGAGGTCAAAACCTTGAATTCAATCCTGACTCTCTTCCTTATTGCCTATGAGACTTTAGGCAAGTCATTTTCTAGCATCCTCGTCTATAAAATGAAGGTGTTACATTAGGTGATCTCTGAAGTTTCTCCTAGTTTTAAATTCTATGATTACCTTTTTGAGCTTTTTGGGGTGGGGGAGTGAGGGGTAGAGCAGAGGTTTGGCGGGAATAAGATGAAAGTGGAGGGGAGGATGATACTGTTCTGCTTATGCAATTATGGACATGGACCCACGGATTCAGTGATGGAAGAAGAGCAAAGAAGACCACCACCCCCAAAATCATTGCCTCGTTGACTTGTCATAGAGCATGAAATTCCATCATTAGATTCATTCCTGAAAAATCTTCCTCAAAATGTGCTGTCTATCCCCTTCCCTCCAGAGATTGATCCTTTCAGTTCCTAAGACTTTAGTGTGAAGGAGTTTATTGAACCCTTTCTTCCTTGACCTCCCCCATGAGGGCACTGGGTGCCAGAGGGCCGAGGGGCACAGAGACAAGAAAAGACTGTAGAAATGGTGATGGTGCCAGGGAGATCCTGACCCCTGTCAGTGCTAGTTAGACCCTGAGCTCAATCTTCCCTGCATTGTTTCACACCTGTATCTCTCTTTTGCCAAAACTTTGCTGGTGCACAATTCAGTTGACTTCAATCTAACATCTTCACTGAGTATCTGCTTAGTGCTTAGCCTTGGGCTAAGTAAAAGAGAGCAAATGTTATGTCCCTGGCCTTAAGAAGCTTTCACTCTAGTCAAAGAGAAAACACATATACAAATAAAAAAATAATCATATCGAGCAAATGTCAGATGTTCAGGATTTGGTCAGCAAGCATTTATTAAGCACCTACTGTGTGCTAAAAAGAAAATCAAGTTGCACACAGTCAATGAGGGAGACTGCTATAGAATTTCAGAGGAGAGAGATGTCTCTGAGCTCCCATCTAACTCTGAAATTCTGTGATTCTATGTGACCTAGAGAGGTTGGAGAAGGCTTCATGAAAAAGGGTTGGACTTAAGTTGGACCTTGAAGGATAGAAATGGATCCAATCCATGAGTACAGGACCAATCTAGCAAAATGTGGAGAAGCTTATAACCAATGGGTTGGCTACCGGGTGATGGATGGTTTTGTTCAACCATAGTGTAGCAGAATTTCTATCTGTGTCAGTAAAGGCAGTGTCCATACCAATGAACCTACGGATCACTGAAATATTAAAATAAATTATTATTATTAAGAGATTCTACCAAATCCTCTGCTATATGATGATAGGGGAATGCTAATCCTTCTTAAATATCAGCCACCTTCCCTCAAAATTAGGTTAACCCTATGGTCAACGCAAAGCAAGGAGCAACTTACTAAGCATTTAGTACTATGTGCCAGGCTCTATGCTAAGCACTGGAAAGACAAATAAAGAAAAAAGCTATAATTATGTCATCTGGTCTATTAAAGCTGTGCTTAGGAAGGTTTGAGGAAGTCCTGAATTCAGTTTCTTTGACTCATAGGCAAGAGTTAAATCTCCTACCCACCCCTATTTCTGAGGAAGAGATCATAAGAGACATTGTCTCTGCCCTCAGAGAGCTTCCAGCTGAGAAATAATAATAATAATAATAATAATGATAGCCAGCATTTTGCAAAGCATTTTACAAATATCGTCTCACTTTATCCTGATAACAACTCTCTACCTACGAGGTAGGTGCTATTTTTAGTCCATTACAGATAAAGAATCTGTGAGACACAGAGATTAAGTGACTTGCCCAGGCTTACACAGGTATTAAATATCTAAGGCCAAATTTGAACTCACATCTTCCTGACTCCAGGCCCAATTCTCCATCCATTGTACCACCTAGCTTCTCAATGAAGTGATGTGTTCAGTGTCATACAGGTACTAAATGAAAGATCCAAGAGGCCAGATATGAACTCAAGTTTTCCTAATTCTGGGTCACATGGCTAAGCAAATGTCTGAGGTCACATTTGAACTCAAATCTTCCTGACTCCAGGTGTACAGCTCTATCTACTATGCCACTTAGCGGCTTCTAGAAAGCTTGGCTGATTTGAGGTATTAGAGAAGAAAAGACTTGGCCCAAGAAGGTAAAATTAGAATCTGGCATTAGAATGAGACTAATTTTAATTTGATGTAAGCGAAAACTTTCTGACAATTAGAGCTGTGTAAAAGTGATCTAGGCTTCTGTGGAATGTAGTGATTGTCTATCACTGAATGTCCTCAAGCAGCAGGTTGAATGAGCATTTCCCAAGGATGTTGTAGATAGGATTTCTGGCCAGAGAGGACTGGGATCACATGACTTCTGAGGTCCCATCTAGCTCTGGCACTCTATGATTTTATGGCTGTGATAAATCAATTCAATTCAATATTTACTAATTTACTAATTAATATTTACTACTTCGTGCAAAGCACTGTTCTAGTCATATGCGTTAACAGTGAATGCTCAATTTGCAGAGTATCTCAGTCTTCAAACCATTTGGGGATGCCTCCAGCAATACTACTGTTACTACCACTACTACCACCACCACTACTATCACTACTACTATCACTACTACTACCACTACTACAACCACTACTGCTACCACTACTACTACTATCACTACTACTAATAATAGACATTTTTATAATGCTTTAAGGTTTGCAAAATGTGTTGCATTTATTGTATCATTTAATCCTTGCAACATCCCTTTAAGGGGGTGCTAATGTTATCCTCATTTTATAATTGAGGAAACTGAGGGGCGTGTAGGTGGCACAGAGAGCAAGAGCACCAGCCCTGGAGTCAGGAGGACCTGAGTTCAAATCTGGCCTCAGACACTTGACACACTTACTGCTGTGTGACCTTGGGCAAGTCACTTAACCCCAATTGCCCTGCTTTTTCCCCTCAAAAAAAAGATAATTGAGGAAACTGAGTCTCTGAGAGGTTAAATGACTTGCCTGTGGACACCACAACTTGTAAGTGTCTAAGGAGGGATTTAAACTCAGGTCTTCTGGGTACCAAGTCCAGCCAAGGTACTATCTACTACTTTATGCTATTTCTCTAACCAATAGCATCTCTTTGGAAAGGAAAAAGAAGGAAGGTAGAAGGAAATAGAAAGAGGTTATTAGGGGTGAGGTCCAGAAACTCACAAAACCAGGGCAGAACAAGGATAGCTTCTCAATGAAGCCACTGACAAAGTCTTGGCCCCAGCCCAGCTTCAGTTTCAGACTTGTATAAGGGGAGTTAGTGGTGGGATGTGAAGGAGAGAGCAATGGAGTAAAGAACGCTGAGCAGGAAGGCTGGTGTCATCAGTAAGCAGACCCTCCAAGTGTTAGGACTGACTCAGAGGCTTTCTGGCTCCCAAAGTCCTGGACTCCTATTTTTAAGAAAATCACCTCGCAAAGTATTTAAGCAAATCTATGCCAATAAAGGCAGAAAAAGCAAGGACAGCATTAGAGTTAAGCTCTCTATGGACACTTAAATCCAGTCCCCTTCAAGTCAAGACATCACCCTCATGATGTCACTACAACAACAATAATCTATAGACACTAATAGGACCCTATGGGCATATACTCTAATGGGACCTATAAGGCAGATGCTAGTCCTATACCCTGATGACAGCCATGGAAAGAGATGACAAATAGCTGGCACTCAGAAAAGATTGACTGAAGAAATGAATGAATTAGGGAGTCAGGGATTCTGTCCGGGGGGCTCATTTCACCTTTCATCTTTGGCAGATGCCTTCACAAGAGAATATGCACCAGGAGAGGAATCGCAGCCTCTGAAGAGGTGTGGGATTCTGGACACTTTTAATAACTTGACCGTTATCTCTCAGTCTCCGGTGACTACGAGTCTCCTGAATCCCTCAGCTTTCTAATCATATGGAGAAAGAATAGACAAGAGAGAACCACAAAGATTATATTTAGACATTCCAAATATTCAGAATTACAGTGACAGTCCAAGTTTGCCAAAAGGGAAGGAGCTTTGGATTTGAACCCAAAGGATCTGGGTTTGAATCCATCTCTGATATATACTATATCTCTGGCGTTGGACAAGTTAGAGATATAGACACTAAGTGCTATTGAAGATCTAAGGAGGGAGAGGCTGGTATGGGCTGGAATAGACAGGGAAAACATCCTAGAGGAGGTGAGGCTTAACTATCTTTAGAAGGTTAAGCTTTACCCTCTGGTGTGGACAATGAAAACCAGGGCAGAGTTAAAGAAGTAAGCTATTTGTGGACACTAATAGGACCCCTAGGGCCTTGGCCTCCAAGGCAGCCTGGCCTTGCTTTGTCTCTCTTCATGAGGGATTTTCACCAGAATAGTCATGTCTGCAAGTATCCCTTACATGCAGTAAGGGATAGGCCTCAACCCAAACCCCTATCTGAGAGAAGATGGTCACCCTACTCCCAAACACTAGCTATTCCAAAAGCTTCCTAACCAATCATCTTGCCTTCAGTGTCTTGCTGGGCCATCACCAGTCGTGCTGACCTGTCTTGCCACTGAACTCCAATGTGTCTGTAGGAGAGAGTGAGGCTGATGACTTGGCACAACTCTGCCTCACTTAAGTCCAATTCACTTGCAAGTCAAAACATCACCTCCTGATGTTTCTGGTCCTCTTTGAGAAGGAAGAGCAAACAACAACGACAGTGTCTCAACTCTGACCCATCTTCACACAACTACCTGAGCCATCTCCCTAACGTACAGGTCTGATAATGTCACTGCCCTGGTCCAAAGCCTCCTGTGGTTGGCTCTCTGTTGCTTCTGACATAAAATGCAAACTCTTCTGACTGACTCATAATCGCCTCCGCACTCTGGCTCCGATCTACTTTTCCAGCCATATATCACACTCATTCCAGACAAAGGGACAGTTCCCAGTCTTGCCCTGCATCCCCCACCTCCATGTAATCATTGAGGTCATTCCCTCCTGCCCAGCATTCACTTCTTCTACCTGTTAACATCCTTCTCTTGCTTCAGGGCCCAGCTCCTCCAGACAAATTCGTCTATTCCCCTGGAATGTTCATCTGGAGACAGATCACCCCTCCTCAGACGCTCCTAGCACATTGTCTCAATCTCTTCTTTATTCTTCTCACACTCTACCTTGATTCCTACTTATTTGCATATATGTCATACACATGCACACACACACACACACACACACACACACACACACACTGGATCATAAGCTGCTGATTGTTTATCTTGGGTGCCATCCTTCCTTCTGGCCTGGCCTAGCTCCTCTAGGTGGCCTCAGACTTCTTTGCCACTCTCTGGATTCACCTAGCCTCTGGAGCTGAGAGCACGTTGGTCATGTGGAAAGAGCCCCAAGCTGTGAGTCAGAACAAGTGGGTTCTAATCTCTGCTTTGCCACTCATTCTCCACGCAGGCCAGGTTGCTTCCTTGTGTATAAAATGGGGATGATTCATTCATAAGATCTTAGGTTTAGAGTTGCAAAGGACCTCACTGGCCACTCCGTCCAGCCCCCTCATTTTGAAAGCTCAGAGAGGTTGCGACAAACCCAGGGTCACCCAGACAGAAGTTGAGTTGTAATTTGAAACTGGGCCCTCTGATTCCAAATCCAGAGCTCTTTCCCCCTGTCCTAGCCTGTCTCTTAGGTATTCCTTGAATGCCTGCTGTTTTTATACTACTGTGTACATACAGCACTATTGGGGAACACAAAGGTAATACAACAACTCTTCCACAAAACCATCTTTGACTGTTCCATGTATCCATGTTTTGACATGTCTCCTCTTACGAACTCTTAAGGTTTATATCATCTAGCATCTGATTATGTACAATTTTATGAATGGGGCAGCTTATCTCCTTAATGGGAGATCTCCATCATGGTTCCAATTGCCCACAGTAGTAGTGAGGTCCTTGAAGGGAGCTGCTATTCACTGCAGGAAGAAGCTCTAGGATGTCAGCATTCCATGGGGCCTTGTGTTTAGATGCAGGGACTGCATCAGGAGTACAGATCTGGAAAAGGAAGAAAAGAAAAGAAGAGCTGTTATATGGGAATAAATGTCCAGGAACATTCCTGAGCACCTCTAAGCAGAGAGTAGAACTAGCACTGTTGGATCTCATGGGATGTGATCTATTAAGCAGGAGCAGTGGGCACTATAACACACATTCAACATGTTTAGGTTCTGAGGATAGTGAAGGATGAAAAGCCAAGGGACTGATTCCATACAGAGGGAACTGTAAGCCAAGAGTGAAAGTGAACCCAGCCCAAAGGACTATAGCAGACCTCCATGCTGGACAAGAAGAACATGCTGAAAGGAGACAGTTTTCTCACTCAATCCATCCCCTTGCCAAGGGATAAGATCCTTGCTTCTTTTAAGTTTTCCCTAGTAATTTTCTATCTCAACCAGCACTTCTGGAGGTGTAGTAGATTTTGTTCATTTGCATGTGGGGGTAGAGAATAATTGTATTGTATGTTGATTTCGAGACCAAAGACTCTACACAATCCTCATGTCTATATATCATGAATAATTTCTTTAAGAAAAAAAATTGGAAGACTGTGGATATGGGGAAGACTATAAAACTGATTACAGTTTAACTGATTAGAAATGACTTATGTGAGCGTCATTGCTGAATTAGTTATCTATGTACAGTTAAACCACTGACTTGTTAGGGCAAAGAGCAAAATCCATACCAAAGTGAAAGAAAAAATAAAAATGAGAAGAATGTGGGACTACAATGAAATAAGCTCCAGCCTAACCTATTTAAACATAGGGAATACAGCAATTTGGTTGCTAGAAAGAAGTAGGACAAAGGTCACTAGCCCTTTTCAGTTTTCTTTAACTAGCCCCCTTGATTTATATAGACAACAACTGTCATGGAAATGAAATGGTGTTGAAAGGAATTTCCCTCTCTTTGAGTCAAATTCAAGTTTAGACTGAAGGACTAAAAGCAACAAGTAGAATAAAAATTCAAAAGACTTAAATGCCTAAAGGCATTTCTGATTAGCCAGGTGTGGTGGACTGGGGTCTGAATCTCAAAGGAACTGAAATATTGTGAGACTATCAAAGCTATGGTCTTTTTCAGGGGAAAGGCTGCCAGAGCTATAGCAGCAACTCAGTGAAAACCAGTAGATGGTTGCAGTGAACAGTAATAGTTTAGTGGAGGCACCTAGCATAGTAAAAAGTGTACAAGCAATAAAAGATATCAATAGAAGGCATCAGCAGCTCTATGATATAAAAGGTGGTAATTATCCCTCCATTGATGTTCACTAACTACACATGTCCCCTGTGTGAGAAACACAGGTTGCCACCAATTTGGGATATGAGGTGTCATACCCATGTGTGTAAGAGGGGTGTGTGTGTATATGGGGGGGGGTGATGATCTCTTTTGTCCCTTATTTTTCTACGCTATGTAATGTATCTTTTGCTTCAAATTGATGTCTCCTTTTGTTGGTCTAGTAAAAGAAAACGCCGTGGGAAGCTCATGAGCTAAGGTATAAGCTCGTGAGTTCAAGCACCTCAAACACAGAGTCATTTCCTGGGTCCCCATATTTAGATGGAGGAGGGAGGCAGATGCTACTTAAACAAGTTAAAGATACAAAAAATGGAAAATGGATAAAAGAACAGACATTGATGTAGACTAACATTTTCTAATGAAGCTTAACTGATATAAATTAATCACTATAATGAAGAAACTAAAAGACTTCAGAAACCACCTCACTTAAAAAAAACTGACCTTCTGTCAGGCAGAGAGACCTGGCATCCAAGGGCAACATTAGTTTGAATCTAAATTGATTTATAGAATATCATATAGGTAGGTGGTAGAAGATTATGAATGGCATTGCCTAATCTTTTTTTAACAAATGAGTGATAAGCAGCAGGGAGATTAAGAAATTTACAGGTGCAGCTAGGTGATACAGTGAGTAGAGCACTGGTCCTGGAGTCAGGAGGACCTGAGTTCAAATCTAGCCTCAGACACTTGACACACCTACTAGCTGTGTGACCTTGGGCAAGTCACTTAACTCCAATTGCCCTGCCTTACCTCCTCAAAAAAAAGAGAAATTTGCAGAAAACTTGAGACACCCAACTAAGCAAAGTCTTCTAAACACACCTAAAGATTAAATTGAAAGGAGAACACCAAGCTTTGCTCTTGGAAATTCAGAAATCTGAAAGTGAGTACTTGTTCCATCTACCACAATCTTGGTGTGCCTTATTCTCCATCAACTTTAAGTGAGGTTCCAGGGTGAGCCCATCCTCATGTGAAGGATTACCACATTAATTTTACTTCCCAACCAGGGTCTTAGAGCTATAAGAACGAGGATGGCCTCTAGGAACAAGAGGAAGTGGAGGACGCTGTACTGAATGTTTACAAGAACCTTGAGGTTGTGCCTAAATCATCTGGTCATTCTTCATGCTGATGGTAGATAAATTCCCTGTTTGTATTCCCCTAGCCCAGAAATCCAGGCAACATTTTTTAATTATAAAATTTTATTATGAAGTTAACATCAACAAATATGAAAATTTCAGTATGCAAAACACAAGAGAGAATATTATATATAAACTGAGAAATTCTGTTGTATAGTTTGTGTTTTTAAGTGATTAGTAAATTTAACACAGCAATGACATAGTTGCCCTATTTATGTTTCCTGATAATATTTTTTTTCTTTTGTGTACTTAGGCAACATCTTTTGTAACAAAAATCCTCTACCTCTCCCAATACTCTCATTCCTTACCACTTTACCCTTACCCCTCCATAGTCAATTTCCTCCTCTGTCCTCCCATTCCACTGTACCTTCTGTAATCCCCATTTTCTACAATTCCCCATTCACCTTTTATCTTGAATTTCTTCATTTCTCATTTTTTCCCAAATTCTTCCCTGACAGAAACCTGGCCCTCATCATCATCATCACCATCCTCATCTTCTTCATCATCACCATCATCATCACAATAGCTAACATATTTTTAGCACTTTACAGTTTGCAAAGTGCAATATTTTCTCATTTGATTCTCCCAACAGCCCTGTGAAGGAGGTGGCATTATTGTCCCCACTTTTATAGGGGAGAAAAGTCAAGTGACTTACTCAAGGTCACACAGCTAGTAAGTGTCTGAGGCAGGAAGCACTGCATCCACAGTCAGCTGCTCCAGAAGCAGAGTTCTTCTCATTCTACACTGACCTATGTCCACCTTTTTCATTCAGTCCAAACTCTTGTTACTGTCATCTACCAGCCTCCATCAGTACTCCTCCTTTCTCAAAGGAGTTCGGTATCTGGCTTTCAGTATCAAGCTTTCCTACCCACCTCAACTCTGCCCTGATACTTGCGGACTTTAAATACCTACTGATGTCCCCTTGAACATCCTGATCTCTTTATCCGTCTCTTCAAATTCCCATGACCTTCCATCTTCACCCTGCCTCATCCACTCACAGTAATAACAATTCTTTGACCTCACTGTCACCCACAACTGCATTACCTCCGCAATCCTGAACTCCAAAATTCCAATCTCCAATCATTACCACCTGTCTTTCCATCTCTCTCACAGCCCCACTCTTTCTAAACCTATTCTTTGTCCTCAACATAACCTTTGACTTCAACATGCCCCTCCACCTTTCCCTGTCTATCATCTCTACTCTGGCTTCATCTCTTTTCCTTCACAGCTGTGATCCCATAGTGGACCAATTCAACTAAATACTATCCTATATCTTTGAATTCTTTTCCATCTTGTCCTATCAGTCACATTAGTCATGGCTTAGGAGAAAACATCAACTCTGGACTACCCCAACCATATATCTGTTCTGGTCTTACTTAAATGTTTCTAAATATTGCTGCACACACTGAACACTACTAAAATTCTTTGCTGGATTTTCATCTATCTCCCATCTATTAAGTTTAGGTATCCAGGCTCTGTCTTGCATTTTCTACTCTTCTATCTTTATACTCTTTCTCTCAGCAGTATCATCAGCTTCCGTTGTTTCAGTTATCATCTCTTTGCAGATGATTTCCAGATCTATCTGTCTTGGCCTAATCACTCTTCTGAACCCCTGTCCTACATTACCAACTGCCTGCTTGGCATCTCTAAGTAGATGTCCTATAAGTTTCTCCATTAAAATATTTCCTTTTAATTATGAATTTAACAAACATATAAAACAAAGAGAGAAACATCTGTTAAGCACTTGCTGTGTGCCAGGCACTGAGCTAAGTTCTGGGAATACAAATCCAAGTAGAAAGACCTGCCCTCAAGGAGCTTATATTCTAATGGTGGAAGACAACACATAGAAGGAAGTTGGAAGGGGTTGTGTTTGAAGGTATCCAGCTTGGGGATGTTTTAGAGAAAGTCCAAGAGGAGAGTCAGGAATACAACCCGAAGAGAAATAAAGATATGGATGGCCGGGGTGCGCTACTTAAAATGGAAGTTCTGGAAGGAACCATCAATGAGAGGGAGTAGCCACAGTGTTGGATGGTGCTGCCAATGTGTGAAGTCCAGGGTTAGAATGAACTTCAAGAGTGAAAAAGGGAATTGTAGAGAAAGTCAGGAGGAAAGTCAGGCGTGCAGGCTGGAGAAGAATGAACTACACACAAAACAACAACAACAGCAACAACAAAAGACTCTTGTGTTATAAGAAGCTGTGGATTTCTTTTATATATATAGTTTGTTTAAAAGGAGTATAGAGTACTGTCCCTTTAAGGTGCTGTCCATTTGTAGCAAACAGTTAAGTGAGCAAAGGGATAGAAAAAGCATATTTACATTAATAAAAAGATGTAAATAAATTGGTAAAGAGGCTGCTGCCTGACTATTGTGTAAATAAGTTCAATGTGAAGTTATATGTAGAAGATATATCGGATTCCATGCCATCTTGGGGAGGGAGGGGGAGGAAAAAATCTGGAACTCAGGTTCATATGGAACTGAGTACTGTAAACTAAAAATAAAAATATCTTAAAAAAATTAAATAAAAAAGAGGCTGCTGCCTCTGTCATAGATGAACATTTTGATGCCTAAAAGGAGCAGAAAAAGAACTTTGTTTTAATAGTAAAAAGAAAAAAACTGCTAAAATATATGTAGGAAGAAATACAATTTCCAGATCAGATTTGAGATGTTTTAGACAGAAGAACTTAAATCACCTTATGAAAGATGTAGGATGGCACTTCATTTGCATGTGAACAGTTTGATGGTTTAAAAAAGTAAAGGAAAAACTTTCATTTATTAAAAATTAGAAAAATTTAAGTAGAGAAAAGTATAGTTTTAAGTACATAAAATGAGACGTAGGACTATGTAGAGAACTTATAGTTTCAGAGCATTAAGGCCCCTCAAATCATCTGCATATAGCTGTTTAAGAGGAGAGAGAGAGAGAGAGAGAGAGAGAGACAGAGAGAGAGAGAGAGAGAGAGACAGAGAGAGAGAGAGAGAGAGAGAGACAGAGACTGAGACAGAGACTGAGACCGAGACTGAGACAGAGACCGAGACCGAGACCGAGACCGAGACCGAGAGACAGAGAGAGAGATATCATGTAATTGTTTGGAAGCCAGTGAATGATTTTTAAATGGTTGGGGTTTTTTTGGTTTGGTTTGGTTTGATTTTAGGAGTCACTGAGTATTAGGCAGCTCAAATTTAAGCCATTGAAAGGTATAGGATATAGGAAGCAAAGGCTAGGGCTAGAGTAGTAAGGAGATTGAAGAACCTGGCAGAAGACTCAGCAGGGGGTGAAAAGCAGTTTTGTGGGAACTGTTTGAGGAGACTACAAACAGGAGCAATTAGCTGGCAGAAGGCTTCAGTTATGTGGACCCTAATTAGTTAGAGAGAGGCTCAACCTCATTGGTCCAGAGCTTGCCATATTCCTATAGCTAATATTCCTAGAATTACATTAAATAATACTAGTGGCAATGGACATCCTTGTTTCACCCCTGATCTTACTGAAAAGGCCTTTAGAGAAACGGAAATTGAAGGAATGCCCATAATTTGGGGAATGGCTGAACAAGTTGTAGTATATGAATATAATGGAATACTATTGTGCTATAAGAAATGATGAGCAGGTGGACTTCAGAAAAACCTGGAAAGACTTATATGAACTGATACTGAGTGAGGTGAGCAGAACCAGATCATTGTACACAGCTACAGCAACATTGTGCAATGATCAGCCATGATAGACTTAGCTCTTCTCAGCAATACAATGATCCAAGACAAAAGACTCATGATGGAAAATGCTATCCACATGCAGAGAAAGAACAGCGGAGTCTGAATGCAGATAGAACCATGCTTTCTTCACTTTGTTTTTGTTTCTCGTGGTTTTTTCCCTTTGTATTCTGTTTCTTCTTTCACAGCATAACTAACATGGAAATGTGTTTAACATGATTGCACATGTATAATCTGTATCAGATTGCTTGATGCCTTGGGGAAAGGAGAGGGGAGGGAGAAAAATTTGGAACTCAAAATCTTATTTAAAATGGATGTTGAAAATTATCTTTACATGTAATTGGAAAAAATAAAATATAATTAAAATTTTTAAATAGTATTGATTTACACAAAACAAAAAAAAAACTATGAGGCAGAAAATTTTTTTTAAAAGGCCTTTAAAATTTATCAATTATAGATGTTAGGTATTGGTTTTAAATAATTTACTAGACTGGTATATCTGCATTAATGTTTATCAGAAATCTAGTCTTCTTTCTCTGCTTTACCCCTGGTTTAGGTATTTGGATTGAGTGAATTGGATGAATTCCCTGTGGAGGATTTATGGGAATGATTGACAACAGTCAGAAGGTTGGGCAGTTGCATATATATTTTATTCCACATCACTGAGGATGCAATAACATTTCAGACTATCAAAGTTGTACTGATGGCTCTTTTATGGTCTCTATGTGGAGAATATTGTACTGGTTGGCATTCAGACTTTAACTTGCAAAACTGTAATTCCAATGATGAACCTGGGAAAGTAGCAAGCTTATCCAAAGGCAGAATTCTAAGATACTCAACTACTATATTCCTGCTGTTTTTTGTTTCATGCGTGAGGCCTTTCCAAATAATAGTTAATGCACTCCCTTCTCTTGTGACCCACAAATATCATATCAAAATAATGAATATAAAACAGATATCTCTATTGCAAATAATAACCACAGCTAACATTTATATAAGACTTTAGGTTTATAAAGGGCAATCCCCATCTTACAACTGAAGAAACTGAAACTAAGAAAAGTTCCGAGACTTTCTTAAGGCTCCACATATAGTAAATGATAGAGCTAATACTCAAACTCAAGTCCTTTGACTTGGGTTCTTTTCACCACTCCGTGATGACATAAAGAAGGGGGTGAATTAGAAGATCACCCCCTTTCAGCTCTAAATTGGTGTTATGATGAATTTAAGGCATTGTGAAATAATCCTGGTTTTTAAAAGATTACAAGACATTTTTATCACACTAATTTTGTGAGGTATATAACAAAAACATTAGCAGTCCTATTTTACAGATGAGTAAACTGACGCTCAGAGAAATGATTTTTGCCCAGGATCAAACAATTAGTAAGTGTTTTAGTTAGATTCAGTAAGACATTCATGTATCAGGAAGAGTTTCTGTGAAGTTCTTGTAAGCTGCTTACAAAGTGGAGCTATCTCTATCCATATAATCTAAGCACCAAATTATATTGGGTCCTATTTTTCCCTGCCCCAAGTCCCTGGAAGTTCTTCCTCCCCACCCCTACTGTACCAAGAAAGTCAAGAATATGAAACGGGTATAATGGCTACATTTATAGTGCAGAAAGGCATCCACAGTATAAGCTTGTTCCACGATTAAACCATGGCCCAGAAAGTGTTTTCCAAGAAGGAAGCACCAGTGTCTGAGAATGTATGTGTGAGAGTAAAAAGGAGGTCAGTGCAGAAATCCTAGGGCTGAGAGAGGATACAAGAGGGCCTGGTGTGCATGGAGAGACACGAGGAGCAGGGATAGATAGCCAGTGTTTCTAAGCCTCAGCTCCAGCTAATCCCTCAGGGCTCTTGTCCTTCCCCTCCTCCTCACACTGGGGCACCAGTTCAGGTTTGCCTAAGCTCCTGGTGTATAGAAGTACCTTTATCACAGACACCCCTTGCCTTGCTATTGACTGCTGTTGTAGAGGAGAAAGACTAACCTTCCACCTCATCCCTGCCATCCTGAGGTGAGACTCTGGGGTGAGTGTGGGGAATGAGGTCAGCCCAGTCTGACCTCCCCAGACACCACATTATTCTTCCTCCCCAGGCAGAGTCTTAGAGCCTGAGCCCCCAGCAGCCAGTGTAAATGGAGGGCCTGCATTGATTCTCTGAGGAATCATACCAGACCCTTGAGGCAGGGCTCCCTTCCTCCCCATTTCCCACCTCTCCTTTGGGCATCTTGTTACCCCTCTCTAGCACAGTCCTCATCCCTTCCTTCCCCCCATTCTGGTTTTTATTCTTTCAATGTCTTATTCTCTGCCAGATAAAGCGATGCTAATAATAAAGCTGTCATTGATATAGGCTTAATGGTTTGAAAAGCATTTTACATATATTATCTCATTTGAGCTATTTGGAGAACTGAGGCTGTTCCTCCCCAGGGCTCTTTACAGTTTCATAGGGGAAGCAAGGTACAGGTGGAGAACAGCTTCTGGACTAGCTGTCAAAAGGTCTGGCTTCTGGTTCCAGCTTTGCCATGTGACTGGCTGTGCCACCTGTGAAAGTCCAAGCCACAGTTCTGTCATATATAAAATGCAGGAGTTTGAGAAGGTAATCTCTGAGGTCTTAATATTTTACAATCTATGGCATCTAGAGATATAAAAACTCCTTGAGACTCAGGGAATGAATGCTAATGGTAGAATCTTGTGTGGAAATGGGATTAATGGTGTGCTGGAAGGAGGTCTTGGAATGATAGGATCTGGGTTCAAATTCTAGTTCTACCCCTTACTACCTATGTGGCTTGGGGGAAGTCATCTCTCTGGGGCCCAGTTTCTTTATCTGTCAAAAGTGGACTAGATGACAACCTCTAAGGTTCCCTTTGTTGGAGGCAGCTAGATGGCTCAGTGGATAGAACCCTGGGTCTGGAGTCAGGAAGACCTGAATTCCAATCTGGCCACAGACACTAGCTCTGTGACCCTGGACAAGTCACATAACCCTTGTTTGCCTTAATCTACTGGAGAAGGACATGGCAAGCCATTCCTGTGTCTTTGCCAAGAAAACCCCATGGACATTATTGGCATGCTATAGTCCATGGGGTCATAAAGTGTTGGACATACTGAACAACAAGGTCGCCTTTAGGTCTAAACTGATGAAGTGACCAATTTAAGGCCTCGTGATAATTAACTAGGAGATATTTTCAGGCAGGGTACTCTTCTTGGCCCTTAAAGGAAATCAAAGAGGTGTCCACCTAGTCTGCTTGTGAGTAAGGTTGGCCCTGCCTATTATAAACCAGGGTCAATCCTTGAAATTTTAATCCCCTTTCATAAATTCCAACCTGCCAGCATCATAGGACAATAGAAACAATAAAAAGCTTGTGATGCTAATGAATTATGTTAATTGAGTATGCTAATGAGTTGTACTAATGAGTGCATTTCACTGCTCCCCTGGGTAAGGAGACAGAACTGTTAGAAGGGAACAGGGAAAGATTACAGTCACAGCCACCACTTCTTTTAAATTTGGCATTTGGAATCTCATTTCTCCCTATTTGTCTTTTCAAGAGTTTACAGCAGTCCTTTCAAATGTCTCCAAACACTAGGTTTATTTAAATCCAGGCTTGCTCCAGGCACTCTTTAATACAGAATGGTGGTATGCTGATGTGTTCGTGGCTGGGTCTTGGAAAAATAAAGTTGTAGAGCTGAAGTAACCTAGGTTCCAAACAAGTGTTTGGAAGGGCTTGAGGAAAAGGATGTCTAATATTTCAAGGACTGGAGGAATAAATACGTAAAACATCATGCAATGAATAGAATTTATTAGGAAGCAGCATCAGCCTATTTTGGAGCCATCAGCCCATTGAGGAACTCAGAATGGAACTATGTATACAGTAAATTAATGGAAACTCTCTCTTCCTCTCTCTACATCAAGACTGACCTGTCCAGAGTCTTATCATCTTAATTCTGTGACCTAACAAGATCTTCTGCACTGAAGTATGAATGACTAATCTGGAGCTTTAGGTAGGAAATTTCCCAAGAGTCTAAATCTTAATGGCAGGAACGTGTTTGAACTCAGAAAAATAATCGTATCATGGCAAGCTGATGGGAAGATGTTTGGGGGTTTTGTTGTTGTTCAGTCATGTTTTCAGGCATGTCTAACTCTTTTGGACCCCATTTGGGGTTTTCTTGGCAAAGATAAAATGGTGGGTGAGTGTGGAGTATGAGGTCAGCCCAGCATGAGGGACCCAGGCATCACATTATTCTAGAGTGGTTTGACATTTTTTTTTTCTCCAGCTCATTTTACAGGTGAGGAAACTAAGGCCAACAAAGTTAAGCTACTTGGACAGAGTCATACAGCTAGTAAGTGTCTGAGGCCAGATTTGAACTAAGGAAGATGAATCTTCCTGACTCCATGTCTGACACTCTGTTCACTGCACTACCTGCACATATTTGAGGATCCTTCTACTAAACCTTACGGGTGACTCATTCTGACTACATTAGGACTCATTCAAGATACAAAACACTCACCATGAGAAAAATTACCTCTAAACATTATCTCTTTTGTGCTCATTTATTTACATACTGGATTGTAGTACTTGAAGAGTAGAGACATAGGAAACTGTCGATAGGGTCCAGTTCTTGTCAATGACAGTGATTTCTCATTGACTGACTGACTCAGGCTAGCGTCTTAGTTCCTTTCTTCTGCCTACAGTAGCCATAAGAATCTACCAGGTATACAAAGAAAAGATCTTACTCCTTAGACCCAGATCTGAATGGATGGATTCTAAGGGACACACCTCAATTCACACAACATAACATTATGGAAAAGAATGCCAACCTAGGAGGTAAGGAATTTCCTGGTTCACTTGGCCCAGTGGGTATTCTAACTGCAAGACCCAAGAGTTTCACAAAACAATAACTCGCCTTTCCTTTGTTTCTCCCAACAATAATCCTTTCCTAAGTGGAAGCAAGCAGCAAGAGTCAGATCACCAGTGCTAGAGCATGTGTGCTACTGGTTCTTGTACTGTAGCGGATGAAAGATGAAATGATTGAGGAAACAAAGGTTTGAGTTTCCAAGCATATTGATTTATTAAGCAGTGCATGCCAATTGCATAACAAATTGGGACCAGTAACCTTCCTTAGCTTTGGCGCTGGGCCCTGAATACACGGGGAGACAGATATTTATACATCAAAAACAATAATCAAATAAGACCAATAAATTAAAAAAACACACAAATAATTGGCATATAAAATTAGGCAATCCAATTTCCAATTGGAGGAAAGATTAAGGATTTTCCAATTTGAGAGGGGGAGATAAAACATGTACAATTCTCTGAAATTAGAAATAAAAGGTTTCCCACTCCTGCCAAATGTCTGTATTCAATCAAAGGAATATGGAAACGGGTAACTGATTGACCAGTACAGGACCAGATTTCAGATAAGATATATGGTTGCTTGAGATATGTAATTGTGAGAAAACTCCATGCATCGATCTTGGGGTATGACTGGGTTTCTGGTCAGCATAACCTAGGTCCTTAGTTAAAGATCTCTAGTTAAGCAGGTAGAGCTGATCCAGAGTCCCAGCTGCACAGGACTGGGTTCGAACAATGCAACAAAGTCCTCTCACAATTCCCACAATTGAATAAAGTTTTCCCACAAAAGAGAAATTGGACTAGACTCATAATTGAATAGAAAGGGAACTGAGATAGCTCCAGAAATGAGTCACAAGATGGAGTCAACGTGGTTCACTCAATTCCCATTACTGCTTGCTGTTCTAATTCCCTCAATAGGCTAACTGCCTTCATGGGGAACAGGAGCAATGTTGGTTAATGAGAGTCTTTTAGCTACATGACTGCAGATGATTCTCTTTTATGCCCTTTATATGCTTGCCATCTCTGTCTCTGTATGATTAACTGCCACCTACATAGACCATCTTTTCCATGTGGAGAATAAGCTAATTTTCTTAGAATACATTTCGTTTTCTTTGCCACCTGTCAAATGCCTTTGTGTCTGTATTGTTAGAGGAGGGTAAAAGGAAACATGTTCTCATTATCTTATTCTTCTGTGCCCAGTTCAATGCTTACCTCTTTCAGTAAGCTTTCCTGTACTAGGGAAGGGCTTCAAGGGATGTGCCTATTTATAATCTACCTTTTTCCCGCTCCTACTGAAGGATAATAGTATAACTCAAATGGAAGTCCAAGGAAACACTGATCTTAGAGCCAGTTCTCATGGTCCACCTGTCCACTAGTGGCTCAACTGGCCTCAATTCCATCTAGCTTCTCTACCTCCCTCCTTCCAACTCCTATGGAAACATACATGTAGGTCAGCAGAGCTCCATAACCTTGGTTCCCTTGGGATCTAACCTGGATCAGGGTCAATAGTCCTGGCTAGGAAGCACACAACTCTAAATGTCAGGGATATAGGGGCCAACCACTAGAAATTGTAAGATCAGAGTTCCTAGGTGGGCCAGGACTAGCAAAAGATAGTATACTCAGGTCTCCTAGAGCTACCTCTCTAAAGAAATCTTCAGTATGCTGAGGGGGCTGTAAGGTTGGGTCTCATAGGTGATGTGAACACATGTTACTACTAATCTAGGCCAAACCACTGCCACACCTAAGTAGCAACAGCTGAGGTCTGGGGGTGATTTGTTTACTGTGCAGTCTCAAAAATACCTGGGGCTCAGCAGAGTCAGCACCATGGCCAGCAGCCAGCCAGTGGTAACTGCTGCTGACACATGCCTTCTTCTAGGCTGGGCTATAGCCCGGAATGCCCTTTTGGGACCAGTCTTCCAAACTTTATCTCTCCCACCATTGGGCAACCCCACTTCTGTGAAGCCTACACAGGTGACTTTTTCCAACTCCACCTGTGCAAACAGTCCCTTAAGACACAAGTCCTTAACAACTAATAGTAGTAGTAGAAATAATAGTAATAACCCACGTGTGTAGTGCTTTGCAGATTTTTGAGGAACTGTCACATTAATGAACTAACTTGATCCATGTAATAATATTTATGAAGTAGCTATAGTTATCCTCATTTTACAGACGAGGAAACTGAAGCTCAGAGGGGTTTCCAAAATCAACTCCTTGATTTTTGAGTGGAGGAATACGAAGCCCCAAAGAGAAGAAATGATTGCCAAAGGCCATACAGAAAGGTTCATTCAACTCTTCCTGAAATAGACTGATCTGAAATGGCAGCAAATGGAGCCCAAACTTCATATATGAACACCACCAGAGCTGGGAGCAACTTTAGAGATGACCTTGAATGTCTTCCTTATTTTATAGAGGAAAAAATAGAGGACTAGACTTAGCATTGAAGTAAAGACCAGCTTCTTATTCTCTTGACATTTCTGGGACCACAATAAGGCCAGGCCATGCTCTTGGCTATTGCAAAAAGAGCCGGGACACATTACCTTCTGTCTTTTTGCTAGGCTTGGAGATAACCATGATGGCTACAACATCATCAGATTTGCTCTAAATTGGACCCCAGGCACAGTGGCCTCAGGTCTGGGATTACATAACATTTTGCTCTTGCCTACCACAAAACAGCCTTCTACACACCTCCTAGGACACAGAAACATGGTAGGTCATACAGCCGAAGTAGCCCCAGCACTTAGCACAGTGCTTTGCGCATGGTAAGCATAATACTTCATTCATTTATTTTTAAACAACTCTTTGTGACCTCCAATTCCACTATCACTTTTGGTCTAGCTACATTCTTTAGTTCCTGATCTTGACCCCTTTGGTGAGCCAGTTCAACTCAACACTATCCTATACTCTGGAATACCTTGTTCTATTGCCAATCACACTTTACTAGTCCCCAATCCTGGATTACTCCTATGACCCTTCTATTTCAATCCTACTCACGTGGTGTTATTGAATGCTGGAATACTGGAAAAGGGCAAGTGAGTTCTCTAGAGAATTACTCTAGCTAATCTCAATTAGGCCCTCAGTGCCATAAGTCAATTCTTTGATTTCTTCTTAATCCTGCTCACCTCAGTGGCTGTTCCAAACCTATTTTCCATCAAGGGTCTGATGCCGTACCCTCCTCCCACCTTCTCAGTTGAGGACCTCATCTCATACTCCAGCGAAAAAAATTGAGACTCATCAAAAAATTGAGGCTCCCTCTTCTCTCCTCTTTCTTATCTATACCCATGTAAAATCATCCAGCCCTACTGTATCCTTAATTCCAGTCTCTGATAATGAGGTCATTCCTTCTACTTCCTAAGATCAATGCCTCTACTTGCATCCTTGATCCTATCATCTCCTGTCTTCTCCAACAGATTGCGCTACTGTCATCCCCACTCTAATCTTTAATCTCTCCCACATACTGATTCCTTCCCTGTGGCCTACAAACATTCCCAATCTCCTCCGCACTAGATCCTGCCACCTTACCTAGTTATCATCCTAAATATCTCCTCCTTTCCCAGCTAAATGACCTGAAAAAACAGTACGGTTGCTGCCTCACCAATCACAAGCCTTTTATCATCATCCTGATATTTAAAAGCCTTAGCCAACTCCTAGTTGATTTATTGGTGATCATATAAGTGCAACGATGAGTAATCTAAAATAAATCAAGCCCATAGAAGCAGTCAAAGAAATTTTGCAAGTCAACTCAGGACCAGGATAGAGGTTCCACTTTCAAATATGCTGCATTGTCCCTTTTTGGATTCCTTGCTGGTAATTTCTGGAGGCATTTTCTTCTCCTCATTACCTACTTTCCTTCTTACAAATGGAATCACCCTAGGGTGCACTAGTAAATGTTTAATATATATGGCATGCTTTAAATTATAATCTATCTTATTAATATTTTCTCTTATTACTTAAATCTCAACAAAACAATAAATCAAGCCTTAATTTGTTCTAGGTGTAAATTCTCACATCCAAGATTTAACAATTGGCTCTCATGGCCTATTCTGAGTTGGTGTACCCCTACTGGCATCACTCACTCCTTATGCCTCTCTCTGTCTGTCTGTTTCTCTCTCTCTCTCTCTCTCTCTCTCTCTCTCTCTCTCTCTCTCTCTCTCCCC
>CM053625.1:280712739-280734368 GCA_028646595.1 Phalanger gymnotis | reverse complement strand
TCTCTCCCCTCCCCATCTCTGTCTCTCTCTCTGTCTGTGTGTGTGTGTGCCTCTCAGTCTCTCTCTCTGTCTGTGTGTGTCTCAGTCTCTCTCTCTCTCTCTCTCTCTCTCTCTCTCTCTCTCTCTCTCTCTCCATGTACAAACACATATACATACATTGTATGGGGTAAAAGACAAGTAGATGCCCCCATAGAGCTGCTATTGTCGTTTGTCCTTCATTCTTGAAGAGGACCACAACATCAGGAAGATGATGCCATGACATGCAAGTGAATTGAACTGAAGTGAGGGAGGGTTGTGCAAAGTCACCAGCCTCACTTTCTCCTCTGGACCCATTTGGGTCCAGAGGCCAGATACATATCAGGATGACTGGAGATGGCTCCCACATGTTTATATATGAATATATATATATATATATATATAAATATACATATGGCATTACATATAAATACCTATTACATATACATAAGGGTGTGCTTGGAGCCAGCTAGACCCATCTTGTGAGAGCTGATTATTAAATTTTCAGTGTGAGCATTTACAGATCAGATGTTGGTAAATGCTACAAATCAGGGCCTAATTTGTTGTTTTGTTGATTGTCTAGACTTTAAAAAGTGATGGAGAAAATGCTAATGCAAATTAAACTTAAAATGCATTGTGCATATATATATATATATACATATACGTGCGTGTGTATATATACATGTATATACATTTATACACATATACATATACATTTACACACATAATTTGGAGTGCTGGTTATAAATATTTACCAGCATAGCATTCTTGTTGTTGGGCTTTCACCCCCACAACAGCTGCTAGCCCGATTGTCAAAACACAACTGAATATTAAAACATGTATTACTTAGTTTGGGGATTCCTATCAAGTTCTTGAAAGAAATTTCCATATCTCTCCAATCTCTACAGTTGATATTGGTTCATAAATAACAATTGTCTTAAAAAATATTTACCAGCACTCTCCTGCATATACGTATAAATGTATATGTATATATGAATATATGGCAATATCCACCTGTCTCATGCCATAGCATACTATACATAAATTAAAAAACTGAAGCCCAAAAGAGTAAAATAATTTGCCCAAGTTTATGTAATAGTAAGGAGTAGAACCAAGATTTGAACCCAGATCTCCTAAATCGAAATCCAGTGTTCTTACCACTATACTAGATGTCATTTAGCAGTCTCGGTATAGACACTGGAAAGACCAGTCATGAATTGCTTGCGCCTTAAAGCTTTGGGGGCATTTCTCTCTCATCCTAATGCAGGGAGCAGTGTATCTTTCTTTTACTGGAAGCTCCTCTCTTGCCTTTCCTATTTTCAACCTGGCACTCCTACCCAACCCCAGGGCTCTATGCAGAGGCAGTCTGGTGAGGGGGGAACAGGGCAAAACTTTAAGGGAAAGAAAAGGTTGCAGGGATCCAGGAAGCAGAGGGATCCCCAGGAAGAACAGCCTGTGATGCTGCACTCTATACTCCTCAGACCTTTTTCTGGGAGAAGTCCATTGAGGTGGGGAAAGAGGAAGTCCTTCCCAACTTAACTTTGGACCCCAGGCTACCCTCTCTCCCTGGAAGATGAACAGCACTTTGAAGCACTCCTACAGGGCTGCCTTTTGTTTTTAATAGTATTTTATTTTTCCAATTATGTGTAAAGACAATTTTTAACATTCATTTTTTAAAAATCTTCAGTTTCTAATTATCTCCTTCCCTCCTTCACCACCCCATCCCTAAGATGGTAAGCAATTTGATATTGGTTATGTTGCACAATCATGTAAAACATATTTCCATATTAGTCATTTTATGAAAGAAGAAGCAGGCCAAAAGAAAAGAACCATGAAAAAGAAGAAGTTGAAAATGGTATGATTTGATCTGAATTCAGATTCCATAGTTCTTTCTCTGGACGTGAATAGCATTTTCCATCATGAGTCCTTTGGAATTGTCCTGGATCATTGTATAGATGAGAATAGCTTAGTCATTCATAGCTGATCATTACACAATGTTGCTGATAATGTGTACAATATTCTCCTCGTTCTGCTCACTTCACTTTGCTACAATTCATGTAAGCTTTCCCAGGTTTCTTCTGAAATCTGAAAAGGCTGCCTTCTGTCCACACTCAGGGGATAGGACTCATTGTGCCAAGATTTGGCTTCCCTTTCCATCTCTAGGCTGATCCCAAAGGAGACCAAGCAGCAGGTATTCTAAACTATTTCACCAGGTGATCTTATCATTATCAGCTCCCATGGATTCAATTAACATCCCTATGCAGAGGCAGATCCCCAGCTCCGGTCTATACACCCAGCCCTATTCTCTCTTCTGAGCTCCCCTCCTAAATGACCAATTGCCTCTTGGACATCTAGAAATGGTTGACCCATGGGCACCTCAGATGCAGCATGTCCACAACAGAACTCATTATCTTTCCCTCTAGGGGTTCTTAACCAAGAGTCCATGAATCTGTTTTTTTAAAATATTTTGATAACTGTATTTCAATATAATTGTTTTCCTTTGCAACCCTATGTATTTTATGCCTTTTTGAAAAACATTATTCTGAGAAGGGGTCCAGAGACTTCATCAAACTGTCAAAGGGATCCATGAGCCACACAAAGTTGAGAACCCTTGCTAAACCCTCCCCTCTTCACAACTTCCCTTTAAGAAAGGCGCTACCATTATCCTAGTCACCTAGACTTGCAACCTGGGTGTCATTAAGACTCTCACCCTAGACCTACTATCAAATCATGTCATTTTTACCATCCCAATATTTCTGATATACACATCTCCTCCTCTCCACTCACACAACCACAATTTTAATTCGGGGCCTCAGAACCTCTCTCTTAGGCTCCTAAAAATAGCCTTCTAAGTAGCAAGCCTCTCCCCACTCCAATCCATCCTCTCCTCAGCTGCCAAGGTGACTTTTCTAAAGGGTAGGTCTGACCATGTCAACTCCCTGCTCAGTGAGCTCTACTGGTTGCTTATATCCTCTAGAATCATGTGTAAAGTCCTCTCTTTGGCATCTTCTCATAACCTGGCCCCTTCCTACCCTTCCAGTGTTCTTCCACTTTACTCCTCTCTATGCCCTCTACAATCCAACTACATTGGTCTGTTATCCTGTTGTCCCTCACATGTGATCCTCCTTCTCCCATTCCTGCCTCCGCACTGACTGTCCCCCATGCCTGAAATGCTCTGACTCCTCCCTCTCACCTCTTGATTCCCTTGGCTTTCTTCAAGCACAGCCCATTTTCTTCAGGAGAGCCTTTCAATTCCTCCCAGCTTCTAGTGCCTTCTCTTCTGAGATTGCCTTCCATCTGCTCTGCATTTATCTTGAACATATCTAGTTATTATATATTGTTTCCCCTTCTAGAATGTGAGCTTCTTGAGGGTAGGGACCATTTCTGCCTTTCTTTGTATCCTTAGCATGGTGATTGGCACCTAGTAAATGCTTAATAAATGCTTGTTGACTGATTGCCCAAATGGATGACTGTTTCCTGCTTCCCATCTCACTCCCATCACAGGCTCCACCTAACAATGGTTTCTTCTCCATCTCTCTTCCACCAGTACCAGGATATTCATTGAATGGGCATTACCTTGCTCAAAGTGAGAACCTGGAAAGGCCTTAGCCTAAAAAGGCCAGGGTCTCCCAGTGCATCCTGGGCCATCTCCAGTTATCCTGATGAATATCAGGCCACTGTACCCAGATGGCTCTGGAGGGGAAAGTGAGGCTGGTGACCTTGTACAGACCTCCCTCACTTAAATCAAAGTCAACTGCAAGTCATGTCATCATTTCTCTGATATCATGGTCCTCTTTGAAAACGAAGGACAAACACAACAACCAGAAGCCACCACCAGACAGACCCCACTAGGGTCATCACTAGGCTCTGTCCCTGCCTTTTTCCTATGAGAAACACAAAGGTTTATCAGCTGGACTTTTAAATTTCCTACCCTAATGTAAATTTCCCACCAATGGGCAAAGCCTTAATGGCCCCACCTTAGTTATGCCTCTGTTCATAGTATAAAGTTCATGAAAGTAAGGGAAGCACGATGATGTGGACAGCCATGGTCTTGGAGTCCAAAAATCTGAATTTGAATCCTGTCCCTGTTACTACCTTTATGACTTGGGCCAAGTCACTTCAACGCTAGAGTGCTCAGTTTTTCAGAGGTAAACTCAGTATTCTTTTCAATTCACAAGCTGAGCAAAGGCTTGATTTATTTACTTTTAATCAGCCTCAATCTGACAGCCCAAAGTAGGGTGGGGCCCAAAGCTTGGCATTCCTTCCTGGGTAGTGAGGGTTAAGAAGGCTTCCAGCCGTAAATTGGAATTTCCTGCCTTTTGTTGCAACCTGAACTATTGCTATTCACCTGTGGCTTTTGTGCTTAGCTTATTAAAAAAAATATGTTCTGCTTGGCCCAGCCCAGCCCAGTGGATTCGGGTTCAAGTTTCAGGTTGTCTGGGCCCAACCTTTCTGTCCCTGGCTGAGACCTGCCCTGTGCAGGGAATAAGTGAAATTGGGGGGAGGAGGGGGAGAGAGTGTCAAAAGTTCATTGAGGATGAGAGATTGCATGATGAGAGCAAAAAGCAACAGAGAAGGGTGAAAGAGGTCAAAACCCAAGGTAAGAGGCCACATACCAGGGATGAGAGAGGAGAGGATCTGACAGGGATGAAAGTGGCCACCTACCAGGGGAAGAGGCCACCCACAAGGCCAAGAAAGGATACTGATGGAGGCCTTAGGTCTATGTCACCCCCTATACAGAACCCAAACCAACACTCCCCACAGAAGGCACTAGCCTGCTGCTATTGGGATTTCTACTTCTTCCACTCCAGGTCCATAAGTGAAAAGACCTAGTTATGGATATAAAGTTCAGTTCTGTCAGTCAGTTGGTCAATAAATATTAAGTGCCTACTATGTGCCAGGTACTGTGCTAAGCAACAAGGATACAAAGAAAGGCAAAATTCAGCCCTTGTTCTGGAGGAGCTCACAGTCTAATGCGGGAGACAACATGCAAATAACCAGGTTGATTTCAAGCAGGATCTAGAAATATACCTTCTCTAGGAAGTCTTCCTTGATTCATAGGTCATAGAACTGGACCTAGAAAACCTCGGAGGCCATCTAGTCTAATCCCCTCATTGTACAGATGAGGAAACGAAGACCCAGGAAAGTGAAATGACTTATCCAAGGTCAATGGGGCCTTAGGCATCTGAGGTGAGTTTTGAAACCAAGTCCTCTGACTCCAGGGCCAGTGTCCTTTCCACTAATTCACCCCCACCCCTTCCATTCAGGGAGTTATCTCTCCTTCCCCACTTTTGGGGTAGATCATGCATTTTGGGAAGATCTTTATAGTACATATTCTTCCTCTCTTGACCTCAGCAATCCCATCCACCATCATTCTGCCCAACTCCCACCCAACCTATGCAATGAGCTCACCTCCTCCAGCCACAGTTGAAGCCAGCATGTGTTCTTGGCTCCCTGGAGGGTACATGTTATCCTTTTATATAACAGGAGCATTTTCTTCTTTTTTTCCCCCTGACCTGGACACCTGAACACCCACAGCAATACCCTGTCAGTTTATTTTTTTTTATTTATAAGCTCAGGGAACTCATTAATCATTTTTTCTTGATTGACTGAATACAAGCAAAGCTTCCAGTCTCTCCTTGATGCCTGCACATAGCACTGCATCTCCCATTCATTAAAAACAGCCAAACAATTCGGCTAAGTAGTATTTCAGAAAGGAGTGGCGATTGTTTTTCCCTTTACTTTTAATTAAAAGATCACCTTGTTAGAAGAAGGAGGGAGAAGGAAAGAGGAGGGAAGGAAAGAGTGAGAAAAAAGGGAGATAAATAGGAGAGAACAAGGAGGGAGTGTGTGTGTGTGTGTGAGAGAGAGAGAGAGAGAGAGAGAGAGAGAGAGAGAGAGAGAGAGAAAGAGAAAGAGAGAGACAGACAGACAGACAGAGACAGATAGAGACAGATAGAGACAGAGAGAGAGGCAGAGACAGAGAGACAGAGACGGAGAGACAGAGACAGAAACATAGCGAGCCATTTCTTTACCTCTCCATCATCCTTTCTCCCTTTTTGTCAGGTAGGTTTAAACCAGAAGGCAAACTGAGTTTTCTGATAATCTTTCTGGATATTTGTTTTGTCTAGTGATATAAGCCATTTTGGCTTCAGGACATAGGTGTCATCGAATCATGTGTAATCCATGGCACATTACTGAAACTATTGTATGAATTCAATCTTGAAAGTTTCTTACTAATAGTTCTATGGCTCATGCTCCCATCCAGAAGTCTCACTCTTAGGAATCCCTTGTAAGGATCAAACTAATAAGGCATTGAACTGAGAACAAGTTTATTACACACAATAAAAAATATGGAAGAGACTCATTCATGAGCTCATGGACATTCAAGAAAGCTTTCCCTCTCATGGGCCCATCTCCCATAAAGACCTGGCTAGTCTTTCTGATTGAATGCCACCCTAAATTTGAGGATCTCCATACTTGAAAAGGGGAAAGGACAGGGAAGTGAAAGAAACAAGCATTTATTAAACTCCTACTATGCGCCAGGCTCTAGGCTAAGTGCTTTACAAATATCTCGTTCAACTCAGAGTTGCTAGGGCATGAAGAACTTCACCCCTCTGGTGAACCCTACCTTCCCTAGGGACCTATACAATCATTACAGAATTATTTTTACCTTACGACTGAACCTTCTCAAACAGAAAAAGAACTTGGGGTCACAAGAAAACTGACTCCCCTCCCCTGGAACTACATAGTCCACATGATTTACCATGCCAGAGAAGGGCAAGATCTGGGTTTGAATCTCCATGGCTTGTCTTTGCTCTTCCTTGGTCTTTTGTCCCATGGTTATCCCATCTCTCAGGGGGATTAAAGAAGTGACCTTGTGATGACTATTAAAGTATTTCTCTGACACTCACCCCGCCCCCTACCATTTTCTTTCATTTCATTCTGCGTGTGCTGTGATTTCAGCTCATTTGTTATTTTATTGATTTGATTTTCTGCTCTCTTCTTTCTAATCAGATTATCTAAGGGTTTATCAATTTTATTAGTCTTCTCAAAGAATCAGTTTTTAGTTTTATTTATCATTTTATAGAGTTTTTGCTCCTAATTAATCTATTTCTACAAATGAATTTTGTAAATGTGTTGTCTAGTTTTGTAAAGGAAGGAAACAAGCATTTATTAGGTGCTTACTATGTGCCAGGAGCTCACAACAACTTTGCGAAGTAGATGTGCTATTATTATGCCCATTTTACAGCTAAGGAAACTGAGGCAGATGGAGGTTATTGGAATTTTGTTTTCTCAACTGTAAAATGAAGATAATAACAGCACCCGCCTTGTTGGGTTGCTGTGAGAATTAAATGAAATATTATTTGTAAAGTGCTTAGCAGAGTGCCTGGAATGTCCTATTTAGTGCCCTATTTAGGGAAGCTAGATGGGCATATAGAGTGCCAGGTCTGGAGTCAAGAAGACCTAAGTTCAAATTTAACTTCAGACACTTACTAACTGTGTGATCCTGGGCAAGTCACTTTTTGTTTGCCTCGGTTTCCTCATCTATAAAATAAGCTGAAGAAAGAGATGGCAAACCACTCTATCATCTTTGCTAAGAATACCCCAAATAGAGTCATGAAGAGTTGAAAACAACTGAACAACAACTATATAAATGCTTATTCCCTCCCTCCCTTCCCTATTTTGTGTTATTTTGAATGGAACGTTCCCTTTTACCATTTTTTTTCTTGGGTTTTGGACTAAAGACTATAGCATCCAATGAATTCTATTTCCTGCACCATCACAATGACGAACTAGCTTTTGAATAAGAAACAGAGGAAAATGATGTCCAGCCTTGATGACTCAGTCCCAAGAGAACAGCACCTGGAAAGAGCTGCTTACCCTTGAATATAAAATATCTCATTGTCCAAGTGGAATACGTTAAACCCGTATATGAAGCTTCAAGGGAAGAACAAATACTTATTATCTGAAACTGCCACCCAACAATGGGTAAAGGCCAACACTTTGCTAAATATACACGGTGACAAAGGTGGATAGATAAGACCTATTACCTTAACTCCATGATTCAATACTGAAATGTCCAGAACTACCTGAGAAATATGCTTGATAATGGATTGCAGATGAGTTAGCATTGTTGTACTCACTGTTTATAAATATATGGAGTAAAATATTAGAATGATTCAAAAAAGTGGAACATATAGGAACCACGAGGTAGCCTCCTCATGATACTCAGCATGCTTTGGGGATTCAAAACCTATGACAAGTGATTTGTTACAAGAAGGATTTTCCTGTCAAGGAATGTTAGGTCTTCCCATTTATTATGGGATAGCTCTCCTCATAGTTGTTTTTTAAAGCAATTGACATTTATTCTAATTTAAAAGGAACTCCTAATCCTTGAGGATGCTTTCAGGGCCTAGATGGAAGATTGATGAGGTTTGTTGTTCAGTCATGCCCGACTGTTCATGACCATATTTGGGATTTTCTTGGCAGAGATACTGGAGTGGTTTACCATTTCCTTCTCCAGCTCGTTTTACAGATGAGGAAACTAAGGCAAACAGGTTAAGTGACTTGCCCAGGGTCACACAACTAGTAAGTGTCTGAGGCCATATTTGAACTCTGGAAGATGAGTCTTCCTGACTCCAGGCTGGCACTCTAACCACTGTACCACCTAGCTGCTCATATTGACCTGGGGAGGGGGAGAGGGAGAGGGAGGAGATGTTTACTAATCTTTTCTTGTTTCTTTACTTCCCAGTACCATTCTCTGATCAAAGGGGTGTGTGTGTGTGTGTGTGTGTGTGTGTGTGTGTATTGGAGATGAAGTTGAAGAAATTTAGGGAGTTGTTTCACAAAGATTCCTACAAGAAACACTTCTGTGGCCTAATACATGAAACATAAGTAAAAATTTAAGGGGCTCTTCTAGTCCTACTATTTTAAGACCTTAAACAAGCAATATGCATCAGACAACCATGTTTTTAATTTTTAGTGCTTTACAGAACAAACTTGCTATTTACAAATGGGCTCATTTTGAGCTTACATACCCTCTAACAAAATCTATCAAAGTTTTCCAACATGTCCTTTAAAATCATAAACTTATACCCCAGTGGCCATTCTGTTCATTGTGAATGATTGGACTTATATACTTATATAAAACTTATTTATTTCCATTTTTGCAAGCAAGCTAAAAATCACCCATTTCACACACTTGGTCTTCAACTAATAAAATGTAGACTAATTCTGCATTTGATCCTTTAACGAACGATAACACTTTGGCTGGACAAGAATTTTTTTAAAGACTCACACATGTGGTTATTTTCCAATAAGCTTAATGAACACAATTCTACATGATGTAAATTTACTTCAGCACTGGAAAGAAAAAAAAGAATCATCCTCCAGACTCCCTTTTTTTCAGTTGTCACGGAACTTACCCATCTAAAGCCTGAAGATGCACATTGAAAAGTTTCCACATGTTCAGACAAGGAGACTGGTACAGAGAATGGATAAAGGAGTCAAAACGATTATGTATATGTTAGTGATGACTAAGAATTTCTTTGGTTAAATACAGAGATACCCCAAATATCTTCCTTCCCTCTCTAAGCTTGTGTATAGTTTATCTGTATATTTATCAGATTGACCACTAGAATGCAAATATCATTAATTTCCTACTGAAACAAAATAAAATTACTACAAATTAGGATGCAAAATCTGTTGTTACAAATCTGTCATTTGGAAGAAAACACAGTTCAATTTCTTTCATTACAAAGGATTCCTTTGAGACACAAAACCCCACATTTACTTCCTGATTTGAAAACTAGACCTCCAATTTAAGTAGCATCTGTTTAAAGTTTGCTGTTTCTGAAACTGAGAAACTAATTTTAGAACCTGCTCAGAAACTTTGATATTCTTAGCTTGGATAGTTTTCGATGTTCAAGTCAGGTTCCTTCAAAAAAGATTGGTAATTGACCATCATCCCACAGAATGAAGTAGTGCCTTTGAGGCTGAAATTTGCCAGCCAATTGATCTGTCACATCACTGCCCCATTCTGCAGATGGAAGTTTGATACTGAGTTGAGAACACAATCAGGATACTTCTCTCCACGTGAGGACCAAGCACAGTCTCATCAAAGGAGATTGTAACACCTTGACTACTTTGTTAGATTTCATCCATTCATCGCTAGTTAAAAGTATCTTTGGCATTTCACTAATGGGGCCATCAATCATATATGAGATTTCTCTACACTGGGAATCTATAAAGAGATCATTCCTCCCAAGTACCTTAGTTTGAGAGCTCAGGGTTACAAGAAGCCGGTTCATGAATCCAGGCAAAGGCGACAGACTTGAAAATATTTCAAGGTAAGAAAATTCCCTCTATAAAGAGAAGAAAAAAGTTACCATTTATTTAAAGGAATAAAACTTGTATTTTCCTATTCAACAACTTCCAAATTTCTCATGTTGTTAAGGTAATGCATATCAACAACGTACATTACGTTTTCAGCAATTTGAATTCATTTCTTCAGGAAAAGATTAGTGAATGTCCATATTGTTTGTTACAAAACAAGTCTGAAGAATAGACTAGTTTCTATGTAATTGTCTAGTAAGGAGTTAAGACCTTTTAAAGAGACACATACCTCCTACATAGCATTTCTGTGGATATTATAAGTGAAATAAGTTCTTACACCTGATTACACTTTCTTGAGCACTTGGAAAAGAAGCATGGTTTCACTGGTACAGATACTCTTTAGCCAAAACAGACTCCAGGCTAGGGAAAGCACTAAAATGTACTTGACTCTGTCACATGATTGGTATAAGTTAAACTTTCTTATCTCTGTCTTGGGCTTTCTGTGATGAGAGGTCAAAAAAATTGGACATATTAATTCTTAAAAAATTATTACATATCTTTATTCATGCTATCTTCTCCACTACTACTGGGAGGAGGACAGGGCTATTTGTCTGCACATTTCCTGACTGATTGATTCCTTGTACCCAACCATACCCAAAGAGGCTATTATAGACACTACCTACCCTTTTGGCCATTGCTATAACCCTGGGAAAGGGAAAGGTAGAAAGAAGCAAACAAAATAGTAGTAATAATTTAACAATTTATATAGCACTTCATGACTTATAAAGCATATTACATAACATTATCTTACCCGAACTTCACGACAACCGTGTGAGGTAGGGAGTAAAAGTATTTTTACTTCATAGATGGGGAAACTGAGGCACAGAGAAACACTATCATATGTCATACAACCAATAAGGGGAAAGGCCAGGTCTTTTACTTACCTCCATATCAAGGGCTCCTTTTCACAATCTTTTGTTTGTATATTTTCTTATCCTGAAACATCTGCTATTCTCATCTACTCATTGTTATCATCTACCATTTCAAAGCCAAAATTTACAAACGGCCTCTCTTATATAACACCACACCGTCAAGAATGGCAGACTTTCAAAATATTAGGGAACAATCAAAGTCTTTTAGATTTCAAATATTTAGTCCCAAATCATGTTAAATTTTTAAAAATTCAACAAACATTTATTAAATACCTTGTTCTAGGTAATGGCGATACAAATATAAAATGATATATTCTCTTCCTTCAAAGAGTTTCTATTCTACTGGAGTTGGTGGGTTTGAGGAAAGGAAGACAGGCTATGTACACAGTTAAGTATAAAACAAGGTACTATGTGATGGAATCTTTCAACTGGAAAGTTATTTCTGCTACTAGCATTATATGGCCCACTGTGTCTATGGACTAAGTTTCGTAGAAGTATGTAGAGATAGGAAAAGAGGCAGATGAAGGAAGCCAATAATTTATTAGAAGTTCAGATTTACGTTCTTGAATTATTAAGTATAACCACATTTAAAGATACTGTGGATATGTCAGTGAAGAGGGAATAATCATAAAATACCAGCAATATGTTTACCTAGTTAGTGCTTACAATTATAGGTCTTATAATTCTATGCCTTATTCTTTTTCTATTACCTCGTATTACTTGTCAGGAAGAGACCATATGACTACGTTTTATAGGGAAATATGGAAGATACAGATGTCATTTTCCTGCCAGGGACCAATCTAAGTTTAAAAAAAATCAATAAACTGAGTAGAAGGTTCTTAGAAGAAAATTATTGCTTCACTTTTGTCTTTTCTTAGCATCTAGTATATTGCCTTGTATATAGTAGGTGTAAAAATAAGTGTTTGTTGTTTAATTAAATTGAATGATAAAATCACTATGCTAGGTACTTGAGAAGATAGAGCACAAGGTCCTGGATTCTCAAAGAGTTGATGTGGAATAAAGGAAAATACATTCACAGTCACACACACACACACACACACACACACACACACACACACATATCACTTTTTTAAAAGTCCCGTATTAGGTCTTAGGAAAGAAAGATCATAGGACGGGGCAGGGAATAAGAAAAGTAGAAGTAACAACATAAACAAAGAATCAAAAGTATGGAGTATATTTAGTTTGCAGTATAAGGTACTTGGAGAGAGTTTGGTATTAGAATAAAAGCAGGAAAGGTACGTTGGTATTCGATTTTAGAGGGCCTAGAATGATAGGACACAGAACATAGACCTACCTCATTTGGTAGGTATAGCATCATAAAATCACAGGGACAAAAGAGACCTCTAAGATTTCCCTTATATCGGCTGACTCGTTCTCTGCTACCTACTAATAAGTTCATTTTTCTTATCCTTAAAAAACTTTGACTTGGCTCTGTCAGTCCTTCTCTCATCTCCCTGTAACTGTTAAACACTTAGAAAGAATATAATTGGTTTCCTTTGTAATCTGATGTTTTTTATTTTATGTACTTAAAACATAATTCTGGAGGAGTCCATAGCCTTCACCAGACTGACAAATGACTTCAGACTTTGTTTTCTCTGCAAATATCAAAGAGCGGGAGGGGAGGGAGAAAGATTCTGATTTATAGTAGAGGGGAAAGAGAATTGGAATTATCCCAGGACTATTTGTGTCATTTGAGGCAAATCACTTCCTGCCATGGGCCTCAGTTTCCTCATCTGTAAAATGATAAGCCTGAACCAGCTTATCACTAAGGTCCCTTCCAGTTCTAAATACTTTGAGCCTGATTGCATTTGGTCTCTGGAGAGAGCAAGTCCTGCAAATTACCTTTGACTACA
This sequence comes from Phalanger gymnotis, assembly GCA_028646595.1. NCBI lineage: Eukaryota > Metazoa > Chordata > Mammalia > Diprotodontia > Phalangeridae > Phalanger > Phalanger gymnotis. The sequence goes on along the minus strand of CM053625.1, from coordinate 280,721,209 downwards.
GCTGAGTATCCCCCCTCATCCTCCTGTCAGCATCCTAATGTGCTTGGGGTCACAGAAATCATTAAGCTGTTGAGTCTCAAGGATATCTTCTTTATGGCCAAGGCCAAGCTGCCCATAGCTATTTGCATCCTGGAGACAAAAGACGACCATAATAGGAAAAAGTGGGCACACAAACACGGACGTCTGTTTATCTGTCCCTTGTGTGAGAGCTTGGGCTGAGACCTATTGTTGGCTAACCAATGAGAGCCAGAGTGATTCAGGTTTAAGACCTGGCCCATAAAAAAGAAACCTAGCCTTAAACCCCAAGATATCCGGTGAGGTTTCAGAGTGAGTGTAAATAGTAGTTGTTTCTGTTTTGGCCAGAAAGCCTGAGAGTTTTCCCCTCCTAGATTGATTTTTTTGACTAGATAAAAGAGGCCATTCTTTGCTTCATTTCTTACCTAGCATTAATCACTGAATGCGCCTTGTCTCAGTGAAACTGAGACCTGGGAAAGACCTTAGCTTAAAAAGGCCAAAGTCTCCCAGTACATCCAGGCCCATCTCCACTTGTCCTGATCTATATCTGGCCACTGGACCCTGATGGCTCTGGAGAAGGAAGTGAGGCTGGTGACTTTGCACAGCCCTCCCTCACTTAAATCCAATTCACTTGCCTCTCATGACATCACTTCCCTGATATTATGGTCCTCTTTGAGAATGAAGGACAAATAATGAATGAATGTCTGAGAGCACTACACATATACACTCACACCTCCCTCTCTGTAGCCTGTCCAGGCCTGTCAGAGCCTCCTCCCCCCACCCCTGCCCCATACACCCACCTCTCAATGACCTGTAAGTCCCACTTAGGAAGATTGGGCACCTTTCTTTTCCTCCAAATCCTACATTCCCACAGCCCTGGGGTCTACACTGCTGCTGCTTTCACCAGTCCCCACTCTAGAGACTGGTATTCATAGGAGTTTGCTCAAACCTTGGTGGCCATCTTAAAGTATTGAAGGGGCTGCCATGGAAAGAGAGCTTAAACCTAGTCTGCTGGGCTCAGAAAGTCCAAGTAGAAATAAGGGGTAGAAGCCATGAAGGCAGATTTGGGCTTGACATAAAGGGAAAACAACCTAACATGGAGAGCTCCCCTGAAGTGGAAGCTGGCCTTGGGTTACTTTGAGCTGAGCTCTTCAAGCAGAGGCTGGCTGGCACCTTGTTGGGTCTGGCGAAGGGGAAATTCTTGTGAGGGTATGGATTGGACTCAATGATACCAGAGATCTTTTCTGAGAGGGCACAACCCCCATTCATTCTCCTGCCACTCAGGAACTAGCTAGCTGCCTTTGAAACAAGTTTGGGTCTATGGTGCCTGTAAGATCAAAGCCATCTCCCCTGAGCACAGGGACCCTCGATGATGCCGCCCCTCCAAAGTATAGAGGAAGAGGATTGTGAGTAGATAGCAAGGAGCCTAGGGTGGGGCTATCTGGAGGGGAACTTGGCAGGGAACAACTGTAGCCCCAGGGATTTTAAAATCTGAGAAAGAGACCAAGATGGTGTGGTATTTAAGATAGTTTTCAGAACAGTACCAGCTCAGTGGAAAGGGTGCTAAATCTGGAGTCAGAGCCACTGGGTTCAAATTTTGGCTTTGCTACTTACTACCTGTGTAATGTAGGACAAATAACTTCTCTCTTGTTCTCAGTTTTCTTATCTATAAAATTAAGTAGGTTGGTACTTCTCCCAAACCTATGAGCCCTATACACTGTCTTGTTTCTAATGGATATTTCTTCTTTTCCCCTTAATACTTGTGGACTTAGCCTGCTAAGACTGGTAATTGTGATATCATATTCTTAAATCAAAACAATTCCAGAGAGAGGTTGAAATGGTGCTGTCATTTCAACTATAGACATGTATGCCACTCTCTGTTTTAGCAGCTTGGTTGGTCTTAGGCCTTGATCCAAGACAGATGACTTCGAAGGGTCCTTCCAGCCAAAAAGTTGTGATTTAATATGACCCAGAGAACAAGTAGACTTTTTGCTTGGATTGGTCTTCAGGTACCTCACCCCTCCATTAGATTTTTTTAAAAATTTTATTGATGTTGTTATATCACCTAAATTTCCCTCTGTATGCCACTCTCTCTCCTCTCCCAAGGAGCTGTCCTATAAAACAAGAATTCAAGAAGTGAGGGAGAGAGATTGAGGATTGAGAGGAAGAAAGAGAGATAATAATTGATCAGTACATCTCCAAAAGTCTAAATTTCTATGCAATCTTTTTATCTCCAATGTTTTCCATCTCTGCAAAGGAGGAAGAGGTGTCTTCTCATATCACTTCTTTAGGGCCACCTATGTTTTCCAATGTTATTTTAAAAATTATTTTGTGGGTTTTTTTCTTTCCATTGACATTGTTTTAGTCACTATAGATAGTTTCTTTTTCTCTGCTTACTGTATTCTGCATCCGTTCATGTAAGTCTTTCCATGCTTCTCTATATGCATCATATCCAGTGTTTCTTAAAGCATGATAATATTACATTATGTTCACGTACCTCCATTTGTTTAGCCATTTTCCAGTGGATGAGCATGTATTCTGTTCCCAGTTCTTTGCCATTGCAAAAAAAAAGTCACTATAAATATTTTGGTATATTTGGAGACTTTCTTTTTTATCAATCACCTTGCTGGGGTATGAGTCTAGTAGTTCAATCTTTGGGTCAAAGGTTATGGATATTTCAGTTACTTTGTTTGCATAAGTCTAAATTGTTTTCCAGTTGATCAGTTCATACCTCTACAAACCATGCATTAGTTAGCCCGTCTTTCTGTGACTCCTCCAGTATTGACCAGTAGCATCTTGTGTCATCTTTGCCAATTTGCTGAATAAGTGTAAAAATGGTAAAACCTCCATTAGATTTTCAAGTTCTTCAGGGCAAAGACCAGAGGTTACCTAAACTGTATGTGTTCTTTAGCCAACAGCACAACAGTCGTTCACCCTTCAGTCGCTTGATAGGATCTAAATCAGAGGAATCAGAAGGAAAAGAGATCACTGGTCCGATACTCAGTCATTTTACAAATGAGGAAACTGAGGTCCAGAGAGGGGGAAGTTGTTATACCCAGGTCTAACAACTAATAAGCAGCCTGCCTAAGTGCCTAATTGCCTAAGAGGCTAATTACCTAAGTATCTAAGTACTTAAATACCTAATTATCTGTATACCTACTTAGGTATCTGAATGCCAGAGTGCCTAAGTACCTAATTACCTTAGTGCCTATATACCTAGGTACCTAAGTACCTGTATGCCTAATTATATCATTACCTAATTACTTAAATGTAAATATTGTATCACCTAAGTGACTAAGTAACTGCTTAACAAATTACCTAAGTACCTTATTACCTAAACTTCTAATTATCTAATTATCTTCTTCTTGTTGTCTATATCTAGGGAAGCTAGGTGATGAAGTGGACAGGGTGCCTGGCCTGCAGTCAGGAAGACTCATCTTCCTGAGTTCAAATCTGGCATCAGACCCTTACTATTTGTGTGCCCTTGAGCAAGTCACTTAACCCTGTTTGCCTCAGTTTTGTCATCTGGAAAATGAGCTAGAAAAGGAAATGCCAAACTACTCCAGTATTGAACCATATCCAGTACCAACAACAATCAGGTACTTAGGTAATTAGGTACTTATGGCTTAGGTACATAAGCACTTAGGTACCTAGGTACCTAGACAATTAGATAATTAGACATTTAGGTGATTAGGTAATTAAGTACTTGGGTACCTAGAGACTTAGGTATTTGTTTATATAAGCAGTTAGATAACTAGTTATTTAGGCACTTAGATACTTGTGTACATTGGCGATTTGGTAATTAGGAAATTAGGTACTTAAACAATCAGGCATTTAGGCTTTTAGGTTGGTACTTAGATATTTAAGAAATCAAGTAATTAAGTATTTAGGATTAGAGTCAGAGACCATAACATAGCCCAATGAGAGTTAGAGTCCAGTTAGAGTTAGTATACTTAGATACTTAAGTATTTAAGTACATAGGTACTTAAGTACTTAGTTTTGTTGTTGTTGTTTGTTGTCCACTCTTTGTGGCCCCACTATGGCCTTCTTCTTTGAAAAGATACTGAAATAGCTTGCTACTTCCTTCTCCAGAGAATTAAGGCAAACAAAGGTTAAGTGACTTGCCCGGGGTCACACAGCTAGTAAGTTTCTGAGGCCTGATTTGAATTCAGGTCTTCCTGACTCCGGGCCCAGTATTCTATACATTAAGCCACAGCTGTCAATTAAGTACTTAGGTAATAGGTTGATTAGGTACTGAGGTATAGGTACTTTAGGTACCTAGGTATTTAGATAAAAGTGTCCTAGGGATGTAGGTACTTAGATTCAAGAAAGAGAGCATAAAAGCAAGGAATGGATAAAGAAAATAGAGGGGAATATGTAATATACCCTAATTAAATCAAATGCTAATAATGAAGGGAAATAACTTCTCTAGTCTCTCAGGAAAAAGAGGACCTATAAGAATTCATGAGGAGGCAAAGAGAGGGATTGAAAAGGAAGTGGGGTAGGGGGTGGGGAGGAGGTGAAAGTCTTGTTTCAGGGGCCACATCACTGAGGAATGTTCTCATGGGAGAAGAGATATATTCTATAAAGGGAGATTGAGTCCCTACAATCAATATAATTTGTACTAGAGATCGATCAACCTGTCTCAGATAAGGGATATCATAACTCCTGAGGGTACCTGACACCTAGAAGAGTGGGAGAGTGTGAACCCAGGTAGATTTTAAGGCAAATGGGGAAAAATAACTCAGAGGAGGGCAAAGGTCAATTATGAACTATACAGAGACATAAGAAAATTCCTACCACGGAGTAATTTCTTTGTCACCTGCAGCGATAGGTATTCCTGAGAGTGACCCATAACAGGAAAAGAAGGCTAGGGGAATGAGGTCTGTAACACAATAATATAGAAACTATTTAGAAGCAGGAACCCAAAGCTCTCCCTCCTAGTTTAGTCATGGTGACTGAATTCCATTATCTCTTCCCCACCTCAATGTACAAGTCCTATCTATGTCTACACACATAGCACCACCCATTGAGTGTTTTTGAGTCTAGGGGAAAACACTTGCAACCACTATTTGCCTTTTCACTCCAACTATCCTCTCTAATGACAAAGATTAGATCATGCTAATTATTTTGAGGCTCTGAGACACCTTCAGAAAGCACAAAACACTTGACAAGAAGGAACAAAGTTGGTAGCTACTGCTATCAAATAAGCCACGAATGCAAAAAAGCTCATGCCTTCATTTCTGAGAGATGAAAAGGAGCTCGGAGTTCGCATAATCCAGCCTATCCCTGAGTAGGATTCTGCTCTGCTTCCTAAGAAACTCTTTATTTTCATTAACCTCAAACAGATTATAAAGCATGCTGACACATACCTGGAGAATTGGGCCTTCCAAGTAGCCAATATGTACCTGTTCCAATAGTCAATATAGACCACTGTTGATGGCAATTCAAACTCAATCTGGTTATCCAAGGCTCATTTAAGATGATGAGTCCAGGCCCATTCCAGTGAGTTATCTTGATTCATTCTAGACCTCAACTAAACCTGTATTGATGACCAATCTAGAGCTGTTCCAAGTCATCAAATCGAAACAAATTCAGGTAGAAAATATGTTTTAGGTGGCTGATCCAGATTCATTTCCAATGACCAGTCTACAACTAGTCCAAATAACCAATCTAGACAAATTCAGGTGGAGAATTTATTTTCAGTGGCTGATCTAGAGTCATTTCAGTAACTATTCCTGATGCTCATCCAGATAACTAACAATAACTGATGATAACTAATCCATACTTACTCGCTGATAACATTTGGCCACAGAACCCCATTGCTGAGCTCCCCCACCCCAAAACTCTCTTTAACATCCGGGCACATTTCAGGATCCCTTGATTTCCCAACATTGCGTAATCAAAGAATCAGATCCTGGGTACCTTTCAGGTCTGGTCCAGGTGAAATATAAGGACATAATCACCATATTACTGTCTCACAGATTAGTGACTAAGATCATAGGATTTAAACTATCAGAGACCTTAAATATTAGTTAGTCCAGGTGTCTTTAACCTTTTTGTATCTCATGGACCCCTTGGATAGTCTGGTAAAGCCTCTGGACCACTGTTCAGAATATTTTTAAATTATAAAATAAAATAAGTAGGATTACTAAGCAAACCAAATGTTCATGAAAATAAAGATGCTATTTTTTCTTATCCAAATTCACAAACGCTCCCTTCCCCTAAATCTGTCCACCTTTGAGGGCGGTCCATGGACCCGGGTCAAGAATCCCTGATCTGGTCCTACTCCTGGATTTTACAGATGAGAAAACTGAAGCCTAGAAGGGTAAAGTGATTTTGTCCAAGATAGCACTGCCAATGAGTGATGATTGGGATTTGAACCCAAGTCTCCTAAATTGAGAGTCAGCATTCTTTCCATGATTCCACGGTTGTTCCCATTCAAGATGTGGTTTCCAAATCTAGTACCTTGACTCCAAAGATGCCTTAGGAGGCACCTCAGGCTCAGATCCTTACTCTCTTTTTTAAAAGTTGGAAGGAGCCATTGGGGACAGAAACCACAATACACCTGAGAAATAAAGTCCATTTGAGTTCTCTGCACAAGGGGATGTGACCAGACATCAGCGTTCTATTTTGAATTACATTCCCCAAAAGGTTATGCATGAGTATGTCACGCAAGGAATTTCTAAGAATGGCAAGTTTTGAAAAGTGTTGAGGATAGTTTCACAAAGCATGAGACACAGGACAGGTGGGAAGAGATGGAAGACATGACAGTAACAGGGAGAGAAGCCCAGCTCTCTAGAGCCGTGGCAAGAAGCCCAGCGCAACCTCAGCCTTCAGTGCCACAATGTAGGAATAGCAGGGATAAGGGAAGGGAACCAAGCATGGGGAGTCTTCAACCTCAAGGCCACATGTGGCCTCGAGGCAGCAGGTTCCCCACTCCTGATGGACATTAATATAACATCTTCTATTGCCAGGCGCTGGACCAAGTGCTTTACAAATATTGCCTCGTTCGATCCTCACAATAATCCTTCGAGCTAGGTGCTATTACTATCCCCCTTTTACAGTTAGGGAAGCTGAGGCAAACAGAGGCTAAATGATGTGCCCAGGGTCACACAGCTAATAAGGGTCTGAAGCATGATATGAACTCAGTTCTCCTTGATTCCAGGCTCCTCACTCTATCCACTGAGTCACCTAGCTGCCTCTAAATGACATGGAAGACACAGGCCTGGACCACAGAGAGGCCTGGCCACCAGACTCTGAGTGGTGAGCTGGACTTCTCCATGCCCATGCCCTCCCTTATGCCTGCATGTCTTATCATACTGTATGGGGGGCATCTCTCTACCTGCCGTAGTGCTCTTGTCTCTCCCCACCTGCTCTGGCCTTCTCCAGGTCTGAAAAGGTCTTTCGAGAGACTTTCCTAAGATATTTTCAAAACCTCCTGATCTTGGAGAATCCTCCTGCCATGAATTCAGGCTCAGTCTTCTGGGAGATATTGTTCCAACAAAAACATGAACGTCTCCCCCCTCCCACCCCCACTTCATGGCCGATATTTTGGTAAGAAGCATTATTCAGCTCACTCTGAGTCAAAGAATTGGCCCATGGATATGAAAGGGAAGAAGCAGAGACATAGGGAGGCAGAGACTGAAATGCCATTAGAGAGGCATGAGGAGACAGAGAGCTATGGAGGCCAAGAGACAAGGAAACAGTGAAAAATAGAGACACACAGAGTCAGAGATACAGACGCGACACAAATAGACAAGGAGCCTGGGAGCCAGGAATAAAGACAGGGGAACAATGATGTTTTAGAGACACAGAGACCCAAAGATTCAGTCACAGAGAGATGGAGTCAGAAAAACTGAGAGAAAAACAGAGACGCAAGTGAGAGACAGAGACTGGGAGACACAAAAAAAGAGAGACGGGGAGAGACAAAGGGAGACACAGAAGGATAGAGATGAGGGAGAAGGGGTAAGGCAGAAAGAGGGGGAGGAGGGAGCATTGATAAGGCAAGCAAGATGAATCACAGCCTCTGTTCTCACTAACCCAGGGTGGCTGTGGCCACACTGAGGGGCTTTCTTTGCTGCTGTGGGAAAGTTGTGGGCGAGCTAGCGAGTGCGCCCCGGGTGACCGGCACATGTGGACTTTAATTAGCTGGATTAGGGAGGGGAGCGTATCATGTCCTTGAGCCGGATTCTGCAAAGAAACAAAAGATTTCTCTCTTCCTGCTTCTGCAGGCGGCACAGGCCCTGTTAATAGTGGGGTCGGTGAGTTCATGACGAAAGATCCCCCGAGAACACCATGCCAGGGAAACTGCATGTTCTCTTCCCCCAGAGAATGGGCCTTCTGTCCATCCAGAACATGGGGAGACCTGGACATAAACACAGAGAAAGACAGAGACAGAGAGACAAAACAGAGAGAGAGAGAGACAGAGAGAGAGAGACAGAGACAGAGACAG
>CM053625.1:280621312-280711312 GCA_028646595.1 Phalanger gymnotis | reverse complement strand
TGTCATTTTAAGCTGCATTACCACAGCGAAGCCCCTTAACCTCTTAGCCTCAATTTCTTTATCTGTAAAGTAGACATAAATACATGTAATACCTACCTCAGAGTGCTGTCGTGAAGTTCAAATGAGACAACGAGAGTAAAATTTTTTCCATCTAGCTTCTAGTGCTACACAAATGCATTTATTATTGTTGTTCGGTCGTGTCCAACTTTTCACAGCCCCATTTGGGTTTTCTTGGCAGAAATAGTGGCTTTTTCCTTTTCCACCTCATCTTACAGATGAGCAAACTGAGGCAAACAAGGTTAAGTGACTTGCTTAAAGTCACATAACTAGTAAGTGTGACCTGATTTGAACTCAGGTCTTCCTGACGATAGCCCTGGTACTCCACCCACTGAGTTTATCTACTAGCTTTAATTTCAACTATTGTTAGTAGTAGTATTAGCTACTACCCTAGAATACCTTTCGTCTCAATTACTACCTTGTTTCTTTCATTCCTTAAAGAATCACAAAATTTCAGGGCTGGAAAGAACCTTAGAGGACACCTAGTCCAACCCATACCTGAGCAAGGATCCCCTCTACCCACACCCCACAAGTGGTCACCCCACCTTTTCTTGACAACCTGTGATAAAGAGAATCCCATTACCTCCTGAGGCAACCCAGGCCACTTTTTAGATAGCTTTCAAGGTTAGGAAACTGAGGTCAAACCTAGATTTGTCTTTTCGCATCTTCCACCCATTGTGGTTAAGTCAGGCAGTCCGTTGGCAAACATTTATTAGGCTCCTATTATGTCCCAGGCATTGCGCTAAGAATTTGGGGATACAAATGCAAGCTAAAAGAAAGACAATCTCTGCTCTCAATGAGCTTATATTATAATAACACAGAAAAGGGAGGCTGACAAGCAGGGTGGGTAGCACGGCAGCAACAGAGAAGGATAGCTAGCTGGTCAGTTAATAAACATTTATTAAGCAACTATTATGTGTTAGTCATTGCGCTAAGTGCTGGGTCTGGGTGCTTCCCCCAAAAGGAGGTTCCAGGAAGAACTCACTGATGGGAGAAAGAGGCCAAAGAAACTGAGGGAGAAGGCAACTGAGGCACAGTCATGAAGTCTTCAGAACGAAGGATGACTTGTCTGGGCCTTTCATGAAGTGGAGGTTCTGGAAAGAAGTCACCAATGGAGAAGAACCAGGAGAAGCAGTCAGGAGGCGGCTGAGGCATGGTAGTGTCCTTCAGAGGATCAGAGGCTACTGATCTCCTTTTCTCAGATCAGCACTTGAAGACCCCTCCATACTCTGGTGAAGAGACCTTCTCCCAATTGTCCTGGAAGCCTCACAGCTGCTCTCTGGCCACTGTGGTCTCACAAACTAGTAAGAAATCTTCCTAAAATTCCATAGATTAAGTGACTTGTCTGAGGTGTTATAGCCAGCATGAGTCCAAGAAGAAACCCAGATCCTCCTTCTAAATTTGAGTCTATCTACTATTCCATGTTATTCTCTATAATAATTATAACGATAATTATATTTATATAATTGTTATATAATATTATAGTTTTATATATAATCATTATAAAGAAAATAAAAGGAGTTCCCCAATAGATGAAGTTATAGGTCAAGTATTACTGCACATGCTATACAACAGAAAGAATATTATTATTAGCCAAGAAACTCCCTCTGCCTCCCCCCTCTTTTTTTTCCAAGTCAGCATTGCATCTCAGATTCTTTCTAGGTAGGCTCTGAGGAAGTTTCAATGCTTGTTTCTTGTATTTCATTTTGAAAGGGAAAGTGTGGAGATGAGAGAGTTAAATTAAACCAAGTTCTCATGAGAAAATGCTTAGAGCAATTTAAAACATCAGCTGGAGTGCCTGGGCTCCTTGCAAACCCCATCCCCCACCCCCAGAAGCAAACAGCTATCCTTTCCTTCTTTTTCACACAACTTAGCTTGTCAGACCGGAGCTGACACCTAGACCAGCTCAACAGAGCTGTATTCATGCCTCTTTCCATCAGCAGGAAAAGAAGTCATAAATTCTAAAGTTTATTGACTAATTAAGTCAACCAGCTACACATCTGATCATCATCTCAGAGAACTAAATGCCCACTCCCTTCTCCTTCACCCTTGTGAGTCTCTCAATTGGTACCACAGACATTTAGGACCTGTCTGCATGTCCCACTCTTTGTCCTTCTCATCAAAAACCAGACAAGCAATGACTGAGGACCCTAGATATCATCATTTCGGCCCTCCATGCTTTGACCAGCTATATCCCTCCTTGGCAGGACTGATTCTACCCATAAACAATCTAGAAAGAACTGTGCTTGGTGGTACTTGGGTACCTGGGCTGCTTTAGCTGGGATGCTCAGGCAGAGGACATGACCCCATTTGTGACCCCCTTCGTCATGAGCGGAAAGTGAAACTCCAGGTATCTTGGAAACGGATATTCTTGGACACCGTAGGCTCTAACACCTTATGGTCAACAGGAAATAACTCTTTCACTGGGTTCGCTGGGCTGAGTGGGAAGATAGCTATAGAGTGATATGGGGGACATTGGGAAGGCTTCTCTGCCCCCCAAATTATATCCTCACTGCCAGTCACAGTGTCTGAAATTCCACCATTAGCATGTCATATTTGAATTATAGCAATGTCCTCTATCAAAATGCAAATATCCTTAGAAGGGCAAAATCTCAAGTCCAATCAGGTCAACTAGGAAGGACACTGGGAGCTGGAAGCTGCTTGAAGGCATGGAACTAGAGGAAATCAAGCAAGCAAGTGCCTACCATGTGCTAGCCACTAGGAACACAAAGATAAAAAGGGAATGGTCACTGCCCTCAAGAAGTTTGCATTCTATCTGAAGAGACATTTATATATGTATAGATATACAGAAAATATATATAATATGGAGGTAGCTAAGTGGTACAGTAGATGGAAAACGGGCCTTGGCCTCAGGAGGACCTGAGTTCAAATGTGACCTCAGACATTTACTAGGTGTGTTAGCTGTGTGACCATAGTGAGCAAGTGAGCCACTTAACCCTGATTGCCTCAAGGAAAAGAAAATATATATAACATGCTGAATGCAAGGTAAATTTTTTTGTGGAAGAGAGCACTAGCATCTAAAGGGACAAAAAGCTTCATGTAGAAGGTATTATTTGAGCAGTTATGAAGGACAGAAGGCTTCCAAGAAGCAGAGATGAGGTGGCAATGAATTCCAGGATTAGAAGATAGACAATGTAAAGAACCTGTCATGTATGAGAAATAGCAAAAAGGCCAGTTTGATCTTACTTTAGAGTGTGAGAAGGGCAAAGATATCTGTTTGTATGTATGCAAGTATTCATGTATGCACATATTCAGTATGTGAGTAGTTATGTCTATTATATATAGATATATACACATAATGTTGAGGAGGTAGTTTGGGGCCAGGTTGTGCAGGTCTTTAAAAGCTAAAGACAGAAGCTTTTATTTATGATCCTAGAGGCAATAGAGAACCATCGGAGTTTGGTGGACAAGGGGGCGACAGGATCAGAAGTTCACTTAGGAAAATCACTTTAGCAGCTGTGTGGAGAATGGATTAGAGGGGAAAGAGATTTGAGTCAGGGAGACGAATTAGGAGGCTTTTGCCATAGTCCAGGCAAGGGGTGTTGAAGGTCGGAGATAGGGTGCTGGTCGTGGCAGTAAAAGAGAAAGAGGCAAATGTGCGAGATATTCTGAAGGCAGAAACAACGAGATTTAGCAAGTGATTGGACATGTCGGGTAAGAGAGGATGAGGAGTTGGTGCTGACCCTGAAGATACAAACCTGGCCTTTGTGTCTGGGTGACTGGAAAGATAGTGGACCACCCAAAATAGGGATTTTTGGGAGAAGGCTAAGTTTTCAGGGAAAGATGAATTCAATTTTAGCCATGTTGAATTTGAAGTGGTATTCAATTTGAAATGTCCAGTAGGCAGTTGGTGATGTGTGATGGGAGCTCAGGGAAAAATATCAGAGCTGAAGAAGAGAGAGAGAGAGAGAGAGAGAGAGAGAGAGAGAGAGAGAGAGAGAGAGAGAGAGAGAGAAAGAGAGAGAGAGAGAGAGAGAGAGAGAGAGAGAGATGCAGGACAGAGCCTTGGAAAATACCTGGAGTTATTTAGGGGTTAGGAGACATGATATGGAAAAAAAAACCGGTAATGAAGACTGAGAAAGAGCATCCAACAGGTAGGAGAACCAAGAGAGAAGTCACAAAAGTCTAGTGAGTATTTAGAATATTTCAGAGGCAGCTAGGTGCACGGTGCTGAGCCTGGAGTTCAAATATGGCCTCGGATACTTACTGCCTACCAGCTAAGTAAGTTTCCCCTGGGCAAATCATGTAACCTTTCTATCTGTCTCAGTTTCCTCAACTGTAAAATAGGAATAATGATCGCATCTGTCTCCTAGTGATATTGTGAGGATTGAATGAGATAATATCTGTAAAGCACTTAGCATGGGCCCCAGCACATAGTAGGAGCCTGATAAATGCTTATTCCTTTCCCCTGAGGAAATGAGTCAAGAGGAAAGAGTGGTAGACAATGCCAAATGTTTGTAGAGAAGATGAGGATTGAGAAAAGATCATCAGATTTGTCAGTTAAACCACTATTGGTAGCAGAGAACAGGACACAGGATAGGAGAAAGGATGAAGATGCCCCTGGAGAGGGAAAGGGGGAGCTGTATTTGTCAAGACATTCTCCATGGAGTCTAGACTTCACAACTTTGCCAGAGACTGGTCTTCTTGGACACTAGACCCGCACAGCACAGGAACTTGGCCTGAGGTTGCATTATTGGGAAATAAGTCATTAAAACTAATCAGAAGAGATTCCTGACACACACACACACCCCAACACCCACACCCATGCCCACATCTGAGCCAAATTGTGACTAGCAGCTGGAGAGCATAAAGCAAAATGTCCCCACGGAGCTGAGCTTATGGTGAAAGGAACCATCCTCAGCAGTGAATCTTGGCCTCCTTCACCCCCCATTTCCACCTCATTGCTGCCTGACCTCCCCCTCTTTGCAACCTCAGTGGACAAACGAAAAGACTTTCACACTTCAGGAATTTGTCATCCCAAGGACTGAGCCCTTCTTTCCACCAAGACACATACTAACCTATCCATGCCCTCTCTTCGTCAGTAAACGTGTCCTTGTCCTTCCATAAATTCTCCTAAGAGATCTACCCAAAGAGTTCTCTCAAAGAGGACTCCAAAGAACAAATTTTTAAAAACCTTATATTTTATTATGTTTTGAGCAAGAAGGAAGAGACAAGTGCCTTCATAATTGAAAACCAGGACCATATCTCCCCTTGATAATGAGGTGCTGAGTAGATCCACAATAGTCCTGAGTTGTGTGTAACCCCATAATAAAACAAAATTAAGTATTTGTTTCAAAGTCACACAATTTTGTATGTGATAAATTGTATTCCTCACAATTCATATCTCCTTACTTTACAAAATTAAAAAATAAATTTCTAAAATGCTTAGGAATCATGAATAGGATTCTGAGATGAATGTGAAACTGATCAAGGGTGTGTCAATGTTATAAAACAGATTTTGGAGTTCCAATTGAAAACTTCCTACTTCCTACTTGGTCATCTCAAGTTCAATAACATTCCTGAAAAATTACAAAGAACTAGTCACATTTAATATCCTTTCTGTAGGGTGAGAACATCCTCTTTTCTCCCAAAGGTGCAGAAAAGGCTCCAGCATGGTAATTTATGGCTCAGTCAGAGGTTCCATTTTAACATGGGGAAGCATAATGGCATCCTTTTCCATCACAACCCCAACATCCCATCCTTGGCTTCTCCATCCTTAACATGTTTTCCTTTCTTTATCTTTTGTTGTCTCTTGGCTATTCATTTCCAAAGCCGACTCCATCCCCTGAAAGCCTCAAAGCTATCTGATGATTCTGGCTCCAATTATGACTCCCAAAGAAGAGCCCTCTCTTATTGCATTCCTTTTCCCAAGTCTTAGAGCCCAATTCTATTCTCCTCTTTGGCTAGAAATGTTGGAGTCTTGCTTACCTTATCATCAGTTCAGCTCCTCATTTTATCAGTTATTCATAAGTGGTTTTATAATTTGGAGTTTCATATACTGGGTTTGCTTAAATGAAGGTCAAAATTGGACAGGCTGATGGGTCTGGAGTAAAAGGACCCCAGTTCAAATCCTAAGAAATCAGGAAAGGTTTCATGTAGAAGGTGTCATTTGAGCAGAGTTGTGAAGAAAACAAGGAATTTTAAGAGGTCAAGGTGAATTCCATTGAATCCTTCTATGGAGTGGAGGGTGAACAGAAGTGAATTCCAGTCATGAGGGACAGCCAGTGGAAAAGCATAGAGATAGAAGTACCACCTGTGTGACCTTGGGCAAGTCAGCTAACCTCTGTGGGCCTCAGTTTCTTTATCTGTAAAGTGAAAGTGTTGGACTAGATGTCCTCCAATGTCCTTTCCAGCTCTAAATCTATAAGCGACTTCCTTAACCCTGTAATCCTAGCTGGACAGGCCAGTCCCTACCAGGCTAGGCCCTGGGGCTAAATGTCACCCAGGCCAGCAAAATCAGACTCTCTTGAGGTTAGGGACTCTTTCTGGTTCGTTTTCATTTTTGTTTATTTTTGCTTTATCTTCCCATACCCAGCACCTGACACAGAGTATTTGCTCAGTGAATATCTGCCTGATTTGGTGGCTGCTCACCTTCCCTCCTTCCACCCCCAAGAGGTTCACGGACCATTTCTCTGCCAGGTTATTCTCAGACCCATGCCCTATGGTTGGGAAGAGGGGGAACAGAACTGGGAAAGACACCAGCTTTGCTGATGAAAACATCCAAAAATATTCTTGTTTTCAAAAGGAAGCCAGTATGGGCGGGCCTTCCTTTAACCAAATCCAACATAAAGAGTTCCAGGTTCACAAAAAAACCATGAATAAATTAGTAACATAAAGCAAAGCTACCCTGTGCAATTCAAACAATTAGGGAATAGAATAGTCATTAATAAAGTGCGAATTGTGTGGTATATATAAACAAGCTATAGGAAATCAGACCAGTAAATGAGTCACTTAACCTCTTCTGGGTCTCAGTTACTCCCACCTATTGAAGAAGGATGTTAGATGTTTCTAGCTTTAACATCCTCCAGGCGCGCAATTGTGATCTGAAGTGAGTGGTCAGGAAGGTTTCATGGAGGAACTGGAATCCGATCTGGGCCCTGGGAGTGTGTAGGATTTGAATGGGGATGAGGTGGAGGTTAGAGCATTGCTTTCCAGGTGAGAGAAACAAGCAAAGAGCAAAGGTAGGACTAGCAGAAACAGGCTGAGTTTAAAAAATAAAAAGGATCCAACTTGGAGAGCCGAGGTCTGGGTTCAAATCAAATGCTAACTGACCCCATGAGCATAGAGTTCAGATCCTGGCTCTGAGACTCACAAAGCTGTGTTTTCCTAGGCAATTTATTTAGTCTCTCAGAAGCCCATTTTCCTCATATATAATGTGAGGGGAAAAGGAAGCGAATAAGCATTTATATGGCACCTACTAGGTTCCAGGCACTGTGCTAAGCACGTTTAAAAATGTTAACTGATTTGATCCAGGAAGGTAGGTGCTATTATTATACCCATTTTATAGTTGAGGAAACCAAGGCAGGCAATGGTTAAGTGACTTGCCCAGGGTCACACAGCTAGTAAGTAGCTCGAGACTTCCCGACTCCGGGCCCAGAGCTCTGTCCACTGTACTACCAGCTGTTTCATTAGAACACTATTTACAGTATAATACAGAAGGCCATGGGGCTACCATGGAGAAGGTCATACAGAAATGGAAGCTGCTATAATTCATGCAACTTCTGGACAAATCTAAGTCAGGTCCTACTACTAGCAATAAAGACCCCGGTGATGGGAAGGGCAGCCAAGGAGCAGACTGTCCATAGGATCCCACTGGAGAGTGAGGAGGGACCCTCAGAGGGCCATCTAATCCTCTCTCTCTCATTTTACAGATGGGGAAACTGAGACCCAGGGTGGCTAAATAACTTTCCTGAGTTCACTCAGGTGGTTAGCATGGAGGAGGATATCTGTAATTCCAGAGGCTGGGCTCCTAGCATTTCTTACCAAGCTGCCTCCCTCTCTTTTCTTCCCACTGCAGGTACAATAACAGAGAAGTCCAGCCCAGGACGCTCGGCCACAGAAACCTCAGCTTATGAAGTGCACGGGACAGAAGGCAGGCTCCCATCCTGTCTACAAGGCATCACACACACCAGGCCCTGGGGGGGGGGGGGGGGGGGGACAACTGATAAGCATGAAAGAGAAGGTGAGAGGCCCTAGCCTCTATCTCCCAAATCCTTAAAAGCAGATGGGAGGCAGAACTAATCATAGACTCTCGAGGTCATAGAGGTTAAGGAAGCACTGTCTTCTGCTTAAACCATCCATGCCCTTCACCTCACAGTCATAAACTGAGTGAGGAGGGACCTTTAGCCAACATCTAGTCCAGGAATTCTTATCCTGGGGTCCATGGATTTATTATTTTCGATATCAATAAATGTTTATAAAGTGCCAGGCACTGTGCTTAGCCCTGGATTACTGCATTTCAATATAATTGGCTCCCTTTATAACCTTATGCATTTTATTTTATGTATTTAAAAACATTATTCCAAGAAGTGGCCCATAGGCTTCACTAGACTGTTGCCCAGGGGGTTCAGGAAACAGAAAAAGTGAAGAATCGCTGATTTAGTCCAATTCCTTATTTTACGAATGAAGACATTGAGGCCCTGAGATTTTAAATGATTTGTACAAGGTCACACAGCTGGTTAGTGGCTGCTAAAACCAGGGATTGAGTCCTGGGTCTCAGCTAAGGATTCTGACAAATGGGGGGAGGGAGGATGGGAGGGAAGTCCAGCTGGGAAGAGGCAACTTAGATTTGAGAAATGAGGCAGCTGCTTTTAGCATTTCTAGCCATTTCTCTCTGGGAATGATCTCCTGGTCCTTTTTTCCCCTCCTCCTTCAAATCCCCTGACAGTGCAATTTCTGGAAAGTGCCAGGAGGTCATTTTGAAAAAAAAGATGTTGCCTGGAATCCTGAATATTCTGATGTCTCGGACCCCTGGCCCACAGAGGCCTCCTTACCCAGAATGCTTTGGCACCTGAAATCTTTCTCTCTGACTCTCTACAATCAGGACTGTGTCCAGATAATGTCAAGCCCTCTGGGTTTTTTGGAAACACCCAGATGTTTGTCATTGGAAAACTCAGAGAGAGGATTGAATGTGACTTGGTTTCAAATGAGCCATGTCTCAGGGATGTGTCAGCACTAGCAGGGAGGGGGTAAAACCTTCCAGTTGCTCACAAAGGCAGCCTAAATGACCACCACATGTTGAGATGCTGTTCTGAGAATGCACATGACTGGATCACTGCCCTTCATGGGCTCACAGACGTGAATTACCTAGGCAGCACATGGATCAACATGCCAGGAACACGTAAACATGCAGAGAATACACTTTCTGGGCTAACAGTGTCATTTTCAACTTCTTTTAAAGATCGGAAAAGTGTTGAGCAGAGTGTTCCCTCCATGACCTCCATGAACATATACAACCTTCTCCAAGGCAAAGATCTCCTAGTATTTAGGACATTTCTAGTCATCTTAAGGAATTACCTTAAAAACAATTTTAAATTAAATTTTAAAATGTTGATAGAGTGCTGGGTCTGGAGTCTAGAAGACCTTAGTTCAACTTTAGCCTTAGATACTTAGTAGTTATGTGACCTTGGACAAATCACTTAGCCACTGCCTCAGTTTCCCCAACTGTAGAATGGAGATAATGGCAAGACTTACCTCACAAAGTTGTTATGAGAATCAATTGAAATAATATCTGTAAAGTGTTTAACACAGGGCCTGGCATATAGTAGGTATTAGTAAATATTTGTTTCCTTCCATTTTATATCAAAGTCATTTCCTCTTAAATCCTCCTTTATAATAAAGGAAAATATTCAAGCAAAACCAACCACCTGGAGATAGTGTCTGGTCATGGAAAGCATGATTCACATCCATATCTCTCCCCCACCCCCAGTGAGATGAGGAAGGCATGCTTATTGAGATGATGTAAATTTTCACCTTTAATGCTTACTCTAGGTCTGACTTCAGCCAAGTCATTTGGTTCTATCATGCATGAGATGAGGGAGTTAGATGCAGTTATTTATAAAGTTCTTTCCAACTTTGTGACCTGTGGTTCCATAGCAACATCTTACTGTTACTGGAAGATAGAGGCCTTGGGAAGTCAGGTGACCAGCCTAGGGTCATTTGATTCCAAAGCTGGAATCCATACACTATCAGATGGTCCTCTCTCTCTCATGTGTTAACCACCTCAGATAAGAGCCAAGGGGCGTGTGTGTGTGTGTGTGTGTGTGTGTGTGTGTGTGTGTGTGTGTGTGAGAGAGAGAGAGAGAGAGAGAGAGAGAGAGAGAGAGAGAGAGAGAGAGAGAAGGGATATAGGATCAATGATGAACATTCCCTCCCCTAAGGAACGTGTTTGTACTAGGAACTGACACAGAGGAAACAGAAAAATAGGGTCAATGGATTAGGCTCAGGTCGAGGATGCAAAAAGGTATGGAAGAAAATGCCTGCACCGGAGGACAGAGGACAGAGAAGTGGAATGTACTAGGGAGGAGAGGCTGTACAGAAATTAGACTGGCCTTGAGTCAGGAGACTGGCATCCTCATCTTGATTCTGACATTAACTATTTGTATGACCTTAAGAAAATCACATTCTCGCTGGGCCTCACTTTCCCAATCTGTCAAATGAAAGGACTGTGCTACCCCCCATGCCCTTAATTCCATGCTTTTCTGCCTCCCCGGGACACTCGATCCATCTGTCTTTTTCATAATCTCTCATCTTCAGTCGCTTTTGCTGTATTAACTCCTTCCCTCGGCCCACAAACCTGTTCAGTCCCTCCTATCTGGTAAAATGACCTTCACTTGGCTCTGTTCTTTCATGCTGTTGAATGTAATGTGCCTTACATTGTGACATTGTGGCTTATATTGAGGGCAAACCATGTGTTTCATTTTTGGTTTTTTATACCTGGAATCTAATGTGGTGCATTTTGCCTGTTAAATTAGATTGAATTAGACCAGATTGCCTTCTCGAGCTACTTTCCTGCATCTCTCCCCTTCTTCAACAAAAAGGAGGGCAGGATCGATACCTAAAGCGGATGACAGTCAGAAACCAAAAGAATCTTGACAGAATGATCAACCCAATCTAATAAAACAAAATTTAATGGAGATAAGCATCAAGTCCTATACACAGGTTTCAAAAAATCAACTTCATAAGCACAAGATGAAAGATCAGACAACATGATGAACCTCAAGGCTCTGTTTTGAGCTTTCTATCCTTTTTTGTTATATCCTCTAACGTGGTGATCTCGTCAGCTTAGGTGGGTTCAATGATCATCTTTAGGCAGATAATCCCAAATTCTATATACATCCAGCCCTAGACTCTCTTTTGAGTCCCAGTCATGTACCTTCGACTGCCTATTGGACATTTTGAACTGGATATTCCCTTAGTCATCTCAAAATCAACATGTCCAAAACAGAACTCATTATCTTTCCTACGAAATCTGTCCCTCTTCTTAACTTTCCTAGTCTTTTTGAGCACACCACCATCAGGCCACAGGGTAGCTATGTGGCACAGTGAATAGAATGCCAGTCCTGGACTCAGGAGGACCTAAGTTCAAATCTGGTTTAAAGCTAGGGTGTGAACTAAAAATGTGTGATCCCATGGGCAAGTCATTTAACCCTGTTTGCCTCAGTTTCCTCACCTATAAAATGAGCTAGAGAAGGAAATGGCAAACCACTCCAGCATCTATGTCAGAAAAAAAAACCCAGATGGACTCAGAGAGTCAGACATGACTAATTGACTAAACAGCAACAACAACCGCTATCACCACCACCACCGTCTGGTCATTCTCTCACATTCATGTCCTCAGTGTTATCACTGATCCTCACCCTCCATCCCTCCACAGATCCAACAATTGCCAAGTTTTGTCACTTCTACCTCCACGATATCTCTCAGATTTGTTCCTTTCTCTCTTCTCACAAAGCCATCACTCTAGTTAAGGTCCTTATCATCTCTTACTGAGATTATTGTAATTGCCTCTTAAGTGATCTCTCTGCCTCAACCCCAACCCAACCTCCATCTAGTTGCCAAGGAGCTTTTCCTAAAGAACACATCTGACCATGTGATTTTCATGCTCAACAAACTCCAGTGGCCCCTTATTATCTCTGGTTGTAAATATAAACTCATCTGGTTGGCATTTAGATCTCTTCACAAACTGGCCCCGTCCTCCCTTTCTAGCCTTTCCACATAATTCCTCTTCACACACACCATAGTCCAGCTGCACTGGCTTTCTTGTTGTTTCTCATACACCACACTCTGTCATTCATCTCTTTACTTTGCACTGCAATGTGCTGGAATGCACTCATGCCTGGGATGCACTCCCTCCCCATCTTTGCTTCTTGGGACCCCTTGTTTCCTTCAAGAGTCAGCTGAAGCACCACCTTCTACACGAAGCTTTGCCTGGTCTTCCCAGCTGCTAGTGACCCCATTTCCCTCAATATTGTTCACTTCTCTGTTCTATTAAGGCAGACACAAAACATCAGCTTCTCCAGGGCAGGCATTGTTTTGCTGTTGCATTTGTAGAACCGAGGCATGTAACAGTGCCAGACATTTAGTAAGCTCTTAATAAATTCTTGTTGATTGATAAGTAAATAGAAGATAATTTGAGGAGCCTGGGATTAAGTACCTGAGATTATCAGTGATGGTTATTGCAGAAGGTCATATTAGCTGAGCCTTGAAGGAAGACAAGGATTAAGAGAGGTAAAGATGAGGAATAGAATCACAGAATGACAAAATTTTAGAAATGGAAAAGACCTCATTGGCCATCTAGTTCAGAGGTGTCAAACTCCCTTCTGCAAAACTCCTGATCCAACCAGATTAAAATATAATTAGGAAATGTTTAGACAGACAGACAGACAGACAGAGAGACAGATAGATAGATGAATAAAAATACAACATAGATAATGTTAATTTGTGGTTTTCTAAGTCAATAAGTGGCCTACAGGGATCTGTTTCTATTTGAGTTTGATGTAGTCCAACCTGGATAGGAAAAAGAATCCCCAATATGATGTTTTTCACTAGTAGCCAATCCCATTCTGCTTAAAGGTCTCTGGTGAAGGGGAAAATACTTAAGTTTCCTGCCTAAGCTATCCATTCTATTTTTAGTTCACTCTAGTTACCAGGAAAATTTTCAGGTGTGACACTGGTATTCTGCAGTTTCCACCCATTGTTCTCATTTCTGTCTTCTAGAGTCAATCAGAACAAGGCTAATTTCTATTCCAAATGACAATTTTTCAAATACTTGAAGATAATTATTATGTTCCTCTTCTATTCTTCCCCATGTCTTCTCTTCTCCAGGCAAAATACTCCCAACTTCTTCAAACAGCCTTCATTTGAAGAGTTTTTTTTTCTTTTAAAGAAATTACCTTTTTTATTTGCAAAAGTATACATTCTCTTCTTCCCCCCTCACTTTCCCTCCTCCACTGAAGAAGAAAGAAAAATAAAACCCTTATAAGAAATATACATAGTTAAAGCAAATTCTGCAATTAGTTATATCCAAAAATTATACATTTTAGCCTCTACCCTGAATCCATCACCTCTCTGTCAGGAGGTGGGTAGCTTATTTCATTATCAGTGTTTTGGACTTGAGGTTGGTCGCTGCATTGATCAGTATTCTTGAGTCTTTCAAAATTGTCTTTACAATGTTGTTGTCATTATAAAAATTGTCCTCCTGGTTCTGTTCACTTCATGCTGCATCAGTTCATACAAGTCTTCTTAAATTTCTCTGAAAATACTCCTTTCATCATTTCTTATAGCATAGCAGTATTCCAATATATTCATATGTCATAATTTGTTCAGCCATTCCTCCGCTGATGGGCACCTCCTTAGTTACCAATTCTTTGCCACCACAGAAAAAGCTGCTATAAATATTTTTATACATATAGGTCCTTTCCTCAAGATTCTTCAATCTCCTTGGTGTACAGACCTGTTAATGACATCACTGGGTCAAATGGTATGCAAGTTTAGTTACTTGAAAGCATAGATATGACATGTTTTTCAGTTCTTTCTCATCCTGCTTTTTCTCTTCTGGACAAGATCAAGTGTGGTGCCTGAAAATGAACCCAGTATTCCGAATGTAGCTGTATTCTGTTCTGTCTTAATGAAGTCTAAGATAGCTTTACCTTTGTTCATTGCTGGGTCATGATGTTGCTACATGCAGCACTACAGTCCACTAAACTCCCAAATAGGCACCTTCTCTCACTATGCCTCTCCCATCCTACACTTGGGAAATTGATTTTTGGAATTAGTGTCTACAATATTACACTCATCCTATTCAATCTGATATTATTTGTTTCCAGATGATAATAGACCCTCTGTACTCTGTTGCAGGCAGAGCATATTTGAAATCTTGGAAGCCACATTGGATGAAGACAGGAGTGGAGATCATGCCATTCCAAGATCACCCAAGGAAATGGGGACACTTAGCCTGGAGAGGATTTAAAGGGGACATGATGGAAATCTTCAAGTATTTGTCAGACTGTAGTAAAGAAGAGGAATTGCCTTATTCTTTTTGGCACCAGATGGCAGAACAACAGATAGAAGTTGTAAGAGAAACAAATTTAGGTTTGGTGTAAGGAGAAACTTCTTAGCAATTAGAGCTTTTCAAAAGTGGCATAGGTTGCCTAATGAGGTAATGGGTTCCCCTCACTGGAGGTCTTCAAGCAACGACTGTATGTCTGATATGTTGCAGAAAGACTTCCTATGTTAGCACGGCTTAGGCTGGATGGCCTCTAAAATCTTCTTTAAACATGAGATTCTATGAGTCCGAGGACTCCACCCTTGCCACTTCCATTTCCTCACTGTCTACTTACTCTTCAACCCCTTGTAGTCTGGCTTCACTCCCCTACCAATCTACTAAAATTTGACTCACCACAATCAGCAGCGATTTCCTAAAGGCCAGATCTAATGGGCTTTCCCAAATTCTTCTCCCTTTTATATTTCCTAAAGACCATGGTCTTCTTGATCACCCTGACCTTGACACTTGTTTGGTCTTTGGCTTCTGGCAGTGCCCTCTCGTCTAAGTCTTCTCTGACGTGTCCTCTGTTTTCTTCACTATTTGATTTTTCCCTTTCTGCCCCCATACATGAGTGCCCCTCCAAGGCTCTGCGGCAAAAAAAACAAAAACAAAAGAATTAATGAAGTGCCAGACATCAGAATACAATGTACAGTTTATGGATTACGGAATTGAAGCCACATCAGTTGGAGAGAAAGAGAGAGGAGCAGAGAGAAAGAAAGAGACAGAGACAGAGACAAAGAGAGGGAAAGAGAATGAGTGAGAGAGACAGAGAAGAGACAGAGAAAAAGAGAGAGACCATTTGAAGAAATATTTGAGGATCCGTGGAAGATTGAGGCATTTTGGGGGGGGTATTTACTTACAGATAGCAAGAAATTATCTACAATTATAATTGTTCCAAAGTGGATTTGGCTGCCTTGGAGGTAGTGAGTCACCCTTCACTGATGGTCTTCAAGCAGAGGCTAAATGACCACCTCTAAGGGAGGAAATTTATGCCTGACCATGGGTCGATCAACGTGATTTCTGACATCTCTTCTAATTGTGAAATTCTCTGAGTCAATAATCTATTTGATATTAGTTGACTCAGTGATGATGTCCTCTATCACTTCTCCCTGCCCACGTGATCTCAAGCAACTCCTTCTCCAGTGTCAGTTTCCTCATTTATTAGAGACAAGCTCTGGACTGGATCAGCTTCAAGATGTCTTTCAGGTTTGAGTCCTAAGATTTTTGGATGAGGAAGAGGATCAGAGGCCACAGGAGTATATGTGGATAGCTGGAAAGCTAGGTCCCAGCTCAGTATGATTTGGGTGGCCATCACCAGGGGTGGCATGGATTTTTAGACTCATCAGTGAGTTAAATCTAAGGATATAGAAGCTGATGGGAACAATGCAAGTCTGAGGGCCCTCGGAAGAAAAACAGTGCATCTGAGAAGGCAAAAGGTAAAAGTAAGGGAAGCAAAAAGTGGATTCTGGAGATCCAGGAGGATATGGTTGAGGCATTGAGGCCAGGCTTCATGCGAATGGCCAAAGAAACTTGTTGGGCACAGTCGTGAAACTTGAGGTCCATCTTGCTAAGGACTAAGTAAACACTCCGTTATGTCCCATGTAATCATAATGATGTATAATATTTAGCTAGTCCTTTAAGGTATGCAAAGTGCTTTACAAACATTATCTCATGACAACCTGTGAGGTGGGTACTAGTATTGCCCCATTTTTCAGGTAAGGAAACCAAGGTGCAGAAAGGTGAAATAGCCTGCCCATGGACACCCAGCTAGCCTACTATATCTGAGGCAGGATTTGAAACCAGTATTCTCTTTAAGTCTGTACTGTTTTTCTCATTGAATAAGTACCCTTGCCCCAAGGGCATCAGTCTATCTCAGGCTCTTAAAAAAGGAAGAAGAATTAGAAGCATACAGACCATAGCAACAGTAGAGGGTACAGGAGACTAGAGCCCAAGGCTGGGGCTTAGCTCCGGGGCCAGTCCGTCTCACCTAGCCAGGGTGTCACCTGCAGCTGAGCTTCAGACTGGTCAGAACAGCTCAAAACAGATTTATCTTTTGGGACAGGTCTGGTCATGAGCCATGAATTTCAAGGAAGTTGTGGATTTATCCAGGAACCAGAAAGGATCAAACAACCAGCTGGGGTGTGAGAGAGAACAGTTTCAGCCTGAACTAAATATTTGTATTTGGAGAACAGCCAGAAAGGACCTGACTTTGCTTAAGTACCAAAGACTAAATCTGGATCGCCTGGGGGTGAAATAGAGTGATGTTAAGCTAGATTTATATGTTAACCTAGATTATGTCACTCTACTGAATGAGGGTAAGAGTTTATTTTCTGAGGTGCCTCGCCCTGCAGTGAAGTCATTTTTTGTACTCTAAATGGTTGGCTGTGTGAGCAGTGTGACTGCTAACTTGCAGGTGAGGAGAGGATGCTGAATGGGAACAAGGTTAGGATCTCAAGGTGGAATCATGGGGCCCCTTCCCAGGGAAGGTGGGAGAGACTGGACCTGGCCTGACCTGGAGAAAGACTTGCTAGGAGACAGCGATGACAACATCCTCCTGTGATAGGAGTAAAGTACCCTGGGATAGTAGATAGAGTGTTGGGTTAGGGCTAAGGAAGCTTTTTGCCCATTTCCTACCTAGACAAGTCACATAACTTCCATGTACCTCAGGCAACTCCCTAAGATTTACCAATCAAATCAACAAGCATTTATTACTCACCTACTGTGTGTCAGACACTGTTAGTGTGTTAGGTGCTGGGAATGAAAAGAAACAGTACCTGCCCTCAAGGAGCATATTATATTCTGTCAGGAGAGGAACCGACATGTGAACACGTAAATGTAGTAAGGCTCTGAACTTACCCTCCCAAATCAAGTGCACACTAGCAGGTCAAGTTCAGAAAGCAATGCTGGTTACATCTACAAGGGATTCTCTAATGCTGTCAGCCTGAGCCCCCTATTCAGTGTATTTCTTCCAGTGATAAATGCCAGTGATTAGTTTCCCAGGTCCATTTAACCAATTAACACCAATTAGCTTTTATAAAAGAACCTTTACAGAGAAGATATAGCAAGAACAGAGATAACAAATATTCCCCCCTTCCCCCACCAAAAAACTGGGGCATACTTCCCTCGTACCATCTCCGTGCTTGAGGAGGGCGTGCTCATTCATACTCAAAGCAATTCCTATATAACATTCGCCTCATCGAGTTACCGTCCAATTCGTAGCCCTGCCTTGACTGCCTTCAATCTCTACTGGGTAAAGCAGGTGGCTCAGCTAGTCTCCGGGTCCTAGACCCCCTAGTGACCTTATGAAGCTCACAAAATCATAGCTAACTCCAATATTCTCTCACCTAGAAACAGGAAAGAAAAAATACAAGGATGCAGAGAGTAGAGGCCCACATTCATGGGCCCACATATTGGCCTCAGATGGGAAAACTGAGGCCTCTCCTCGTCTACAGGTTTAGAACACATCTTTCTGAACAGCGGCAATAGTCAGGTGAGTGTTTTTTGAATGTGCCTCAGTTCAAGATGAACAGCCAATCGACTCTCCATCTTGTCATCACTTGGTTTCAGATTGGAACCAGTTAAAGGATGTCTACACATGCTCCAAATGAGGGACAAGGACCTTGCCATTATACGTCAATTTGCTTTTCCAGAAGTAGGGGCCTTAGCCCCTTCCTAGGTCACGAGCAGAACAGGCTTCACACCCTCTGAGAACAGAACTCCATTGGTTAGGCCCCCATTATATAAGTAAATAGAAAGTAAATACAAGGCAATGGGAAAAGGAAAGAGACCTTAGCAGCTTATCTCCTAAATCATATTCTCTCACAGATGAAATCATAGATTTTTCTGCCGTATTTAGGTGACATGGAACCCAAGAATAAGGAAAACCCACAATAAGGAGAGTTGGTATATTTTTGCCCGTGCTGTTTCCCTTCCCTGATTTCTTCACCACTTCCAAACCATTGTCATCCTTTTAAGCATAGTTCAGCTCCACCTTCTCCAAAAAAACTCCATTCATTGACTGCTCCAGTCCATGATGAACTCCGCACACAATCAAGCATTGAATTAACATGCCATCATGCATTATCCTTTAATTATTTTTGGTATGTGTCTCCCCAAGTAGACTGTGAACCCCAGTAATGCAGGGAATGGCGCTTATGCTCCTCTGTATTCTTCACTGTGGTAGCAGTGGACTGGGTATTTAATGAAGACTTGAAGGGAGGAAAGAGAAAGGAAAGATGGAAAGAAGGTAAAGGAAAGAAGGAAGGAAGGGAAAAGAAATAAGAAAGGAAGCGAGAAAAGGAGAGACAAGGAGAGGAGAGATGAGGAGAAGAGAAGCAAAGAGAGAAGAGGAGAGAAAAGGAGAGGAGAGGAGAGGAGAGGAGAGGAGAGGAGAGGAGAGGAGAGGAGAGGAGAGGAGAGGAGAGGAGAGGAGAGGAGAGGAGAGGAGAGGAGAAGAAGAAGAGA
The DNA here is from genome assembly GCA_028646595.1 of Phalanger gymnotis. Taxonomy (NCBI): domain Eukaryota; kingdom Metazoa; phylum Chordata; class Mammalia; order Diprotodontia; family Phalangeridae; genus Phalanger; species Phalanger gymnotis. The sequence continues at coordinate 280,692,225 of CM053625.1, read as the reverse complement.
AACAAAGAATAGAAAAGAAGTGAGGAAGGGAGGGAGGGAGCAGCAAGAAAAGTGTTAAGGAGGAAGGAAGGAAAAAAAGAAGGTAATCGCTCTCTCTGGGGCCTCCTGAGATACAAAATGGTGAAGGAGCGGTGTGCCTTTGGTGATCCTCCATCTGCCTTTTCTGGATCCTTCTGACTCCAACTTCCAGTCCCCAGGTGCTCAAGCCTCCTACTGGAGGGAGAGAGGAATGGTCTGTCTTCTTGGAGAAGTTCCTCAAATCCCATTCCTCTCCTTTCACTCTCCTTAACTGGCAAAACTCCTTTCTTCACTGTCTCTGTCTTGGCCACTACCTTACAAGAAAAAAAATCCAGTAAACTCATTCACGTTGAAGTATCGTGGCTGATAACTGGCTTCATGCGTTACTCTTCTAAGGGACAATTGTATTTGAAAAGAGAATGTGTGGAGGTGGCTCAGAATGAAGCAAGAAGAATTCATCTCTAGAGGCAGATTTCTGGACACCACCACAGGCTGATGGAGAAATGATTGGGGATGAGGCATCTCCTCAGTGCCAAGACTTCTCACTGTGGACATCAAAGTGTGATCGCTACCCACTCTGACTTTAGGTAAGGCGGTAGGTCCAGGCATCCAGATCCTTTAAGGGGAGGTGGTGAGGGGCCTTGATGCTGCCAGAGGAGTAAAGGTCATTTCCAAGGGTTTGGGGTTTTTTTGGTGGGGGGTGGGGAGGAGGGCAGTCTACATAAGCCTTGTCAGGGCCTCCTCCGGGTCCCTCTGCCAAGCACCATCTCTAGCTGTGAGGAAGCACCAGGCTCCGAGCTGGTGGGTGTGGAAGGCCTGAGGCTGTTTTTCAGCTAATCAAAGTCACACGAAGAAGCCAGGAGGGCTGCATAGGCTCTTATTTCCTAGGAATGTTGGCATCAAATGTGAAATCGGAAATGAACTCATGATTGGATTATTTTTCTTCATGAAGATTTAAGTGCTCTGAGGGGAGCCTCTCTCTGAATGGATGAGTGATCTCTTAGACACACACGACCCCCAGAAATACACTCACACAAGCAGACCCCCACACACTCAAACACACACACACACACACACATACACACATGCATTCAGAGACACATGCAAGTAGACTCACACATGCTCAAACATACACACACACACACTTAGACACACACACCCAGAAATTCACACAAGCAGACCCCCACTGACTCAAACATATACAAACACATACACACACAGACACATACAAACAGAAACATACAAGCAGACTTATACAAACACACACCCACACCCAGAAACTCACACAAGAAGACCCCCAAAAACTCATACATATACCCCCCCACACACACAGAAACACATACAAGCAGACATATGTAAACACATATACGCATACCCAGAAATGTATACAAGCATACACACACATGCACACAGAGAGAAACACATACAAGCAGAAACATACAAGCAGACATATACAAACACACAACCACACCCAGAAACTCACACAAGTAAATCCCCACAGACTCAGACGTATATATGCCCATACACATAGAAACACATACAAGCAGACATATGCAAACACATCCTCACACTCCCAGAAACTCACACAGACTCTGACATATGCAAACACACACACACACACACACACACACAGAAACAGATGAAAGCAGAAATATACAAACACACACGCCCAGAAACTCACACAAGCAGACCCTCACAAACTCAGACACATACGCATACCCCCGCACACACAGAAACACATACAAGCAGACATATATAAACACATACATACACACACAGAAACATACACAAGCAGACCCCCAGACTCAGACATATACATACCTATACACACAGAAACACATGCAAGCAGACATATACAAACATATGCACACACTCATTCAGATTCACTCAGGTACACACACACACACACACACACTCAGAAATACACCCCCACAAGCAGACTGAATATACATGCAGATACACATTCAGAATGATGGTACACTCTCACACACAAATTCACACTGCCCATTCACACATTCACTCCCTCACAGGGCCCCCTCACCACACTCAGAGGCCAGTATACACTCTTCTGAAAGAACAGCAAGCACCCAAGAATCCAGACTCTTGGAGTCTTCAGAAGAGTGACTTTCGCTCAGGGTTGGCCTGGCCCTTGGTTCCTCTCTCCTGCCCTCTCCCAAGCCCCAGGCACTTGGCTACCCTTCCAATCTAAAATACCCCTTGAAAGATCCCTGGGGAGTCAATCCAGCCATTCCCCAGACGCTTCCTGGGGCCAAATGATGTGAAGGTAGCTGTTCGCCCCATGTATGCCATCTGGAGAACCCATTAAAGTAGGATTCAACAGAGAAAACCGAAGCCTATTACATATCAGGAAACAAACTGTTTTCCAGGAATGTTCCCGGGGGATGCCCCAGCAGCCCGGCTCACTGTTAGCAGGAGCAGAGGTCAGGGGACAGTGCTCCAGGGACCTCCTGCTCAGCAGATTCCGTCTCTAGCTTTCCCCTGGCACTTCTCACCCTCCTATTCTCATGACTCGGCAGTTCCAGTGACACCCCCTGCCCCAGCACATTTTCCCTGAGGGGATATTCGGTGAGCTCCATTGTGCAATACCCAGAATCCTGGCCCTGAGTAGAAGGCTCGGCCAGCCTTATGCATAGACAGAGAAGGTGGATGCCTGCACGTATCATTTGGAGGGCACCTCATCTGAGCAGCAGAGGGTAATCGAAAGCTTCTCGGATGAAGAATTGAGAGCTGCTTCCAGTTCCATCTCTCCTGCTAATGAGCTGTGGCATCCTGGGCGAGTCACGTGCTTTCTTTGGGCTTCGGTTTCTTCATTTGTAAAATGAGGATAACAATTCCTTGCCCACTTCAAGGCAGAATCTCCACCAATACCTGTAGTGTGATGCCAGTGGATTTGGTTGACTTTGTTCCCTTCACTGGACCTCCAGAAGTGAATGGGTGATTAAAGATGGAAGGCAACTTGGTGGTATGGCAGATAAAGCACCAGCCCTGCAGTCAGGAGGACATGGGTTCAATTCTGGCCTCAGACACTGACTAGCTGTGTGACCCTGGGCAAGTCACTCGACCCCAATTACCTCCAAAAAAAAAAAAAGATGGGTAGAATGTCTCCCTTCACTCCCTACCAATGACTATAAAAAGCTTCTATTAAGCTCCTACTATGTGTGAGGCATTGTGAACTTAAATCTATTCAGTGCCTGCAATCAGGGAGCTTCCATCCTGATGGAGGAAGTGACATGTCCATAAATAAGCATTTACCCAATACATACAAAACAGATACAAGGCAACTTTGGAGAGGAAAATGATTGCAGATGGGGGAGGTGGTTATGAAGGGAAGAAAGTCCTCATCAGAGGGGATCACTTAAGCTGAGTCTGAAGGAAATTTGTGATTTCGGGAGAGGGATGTAAAGGCGGAGAGTGTTCCAAGCACGGGAGACAGCCAGTACAAAGGCCAGGAGCCTGGAGGTGCCAGTCTGCCAGATGAAGTATGGTATGTGTGGATGGGAACAGCAAGGCTGGAAAGGAAGGATGGGGCCAGGTCGAGAAGAGATCAGAGATGGCAGGTTGCCATTGTCTAGCTATACAACCACACCTGGTCATGGCTTTCCTGCCGTGGACCTATCCTCCTCTCCAAGATCCCCAACACTAGGCAGTCAGTAGAGACTTAATGAGTGAAGGTCCTGGTTGCCCCTTCTTGGCCCAGGGACAGCTCTTTGATCTCTCTACTCATCAGGATCCTTGGGGGGATCCGCCATCCCACCTTACCTAGACCATCATGGAGATGCTTTTCTGCTCCAGACCTCAGAAGGTTAAGCAAAAGAATCTACATATCTCCTTTCATGATCCTGGATCCCAACCCAGAATTCCCAAATACACAGCCTGTTGTCATGGTGACCAAAGTCCTAGCTCACAGTCCTCTGTCTGAACAGCAGAGGAGACCCATAGAAACAGAAGAGATTCAAAACAGAGATAGAGAGAGACAGAGTCAGGGGGACAGAGACTTGGGTGTTTAACTCTTGAATGTCTAGCTCTGGGTTAATACAGTGTCAACATAACTTGGGGTGGGAGGGATGAGGAAAGAGGAGGTAGGTCTTAGTAGCGAGGTCCTTATATTCAACAATCCCCAAAATAGGGCAGAGGAGGAGACAGGATGCCCAAGAATCCAGCCTTGATGGTAAGGGTAATGCCCTTCCTAAGGTGCAGACCTCAGGGCTCATGCTTTCTGCTGTTACCTACCCTGTCCTGCCCCTATGGCAAAAGCCTTTTAAAAAAAAGTTACAAGCCTCATAAACTATATAGGGAACAAATCCGTTTCAAAGGGCCCCATATTGTTGGAGGTGGAAGGAAGGGAGTGGAAAAGGGACTGGGGGTGGGGATAGAGCATGTAATTCTCTACTGTTCCTATTCAAAGTTGTTGAGAAATAAGGACTGATGATGTGAGAGTGGGGAGGTGAAGGGGAGAGTAGGGTTGACACGGCTCCTTACTAATGAAGATTAACCCTGGAGAGAGTGGGAAGCACAGGCCGAGAAACCAAGCACAAGCATGGTCCTGCGCCCTAAATTCTGGGGAGTGCTCACACACACCCTAAACACTCAAGGGCCCCTGGCACAAAACTCAAAGAAAAAAAGAAAGGACCCAGAAACCTGCCCCAGGAGTATTACCAAAATCAGAACTAAAGAACAAAAGAAAACATGGCTGGAGTCAAAGATTTCAGAAAGAAGTCTTCTCTGGGCCAGTCTTTCCTTGACTGTCTGTGCCTCTATGCTAGGAGAATAAAACGGCACCTCCTCTCACCCTCTGGCCCTGTTTCTCTCTTTCTCTTTGGGTGTCTGTCTCCCTCCCATAGAATCACAGGATTTAGAGCCACAAGGGGCTTATTCCTGTCTTTGTCTCTCCCTCTCTGTCTTCCGATCTCCCTGTTTCTGATCCTGCATTTTTCTGTATCTCTCTTTCTCTCTGTCTTTGACTCTGCGTCTATCTTTGTGTTACTATTTCTGTGTGTGTGTGTGTGTGTGTGTGTGTGTGTGTGTGTGTGTGTGTGTCTATTTCTGGTTCTGTCTCTTTCTGTCTCTGGCTCCATCTGTCTGTCTGTCTCTGTCTATCTCTGTCTGTCTCTCTGCCTTTATCTCTCTGTTTCTGCCTTTCTCTCTATCTTTCTGTCTCTGTCTGTCTCTGTCTCTCTGTCTCTCTGCCTCTGTGTCTCTGTCTCTGTTTCTGTCTCTCTCTCTTTCCCTGTCTCTGTCTCTGTCTCTCTCTTTCTCTCTGTCTCTCTCTCTGTGTCTCTGTCTCTGTCTCTTCCTTCTCTCTCTCTCTCTCTCTCTCTCTCTCTCTCTCTCTCTCTCTCTCTCTCTCTCTCTCTCTCTTTTCCTCCCTCCGTCCCTCCCTCCCTCAGTGAGGCTGGTTTTTTTCCTGCTGCCAGCCCTCACTGAGCTGACTTTCCAGGATTCCTCTCCAAGTTGTCATGGAAAGTCAGCTGACCAGCTGTCCCCTGTGGAGGAGGGGGCCAGAGTATCCAGCCAAGAGCTCCAGATAAGCTGCTTGCCTTTGCCTGCAGTGAGGAGGCAGGTCCCAAAACATTCTGAATAGATCCAGGCAAGTTTGCACCAACCCTCCCAGAGCTACCATCCCCTATGGCCCATTCCTTTCCCCTTTGCCCCCCAAAATGGGCATTCGGGTCGAGATTTCTCTCTCTGAGAGGGTCACTTGTTCCCCATGACCAGGACCCTTCCTGAACGCAAGCGTTAGAGCCCCAGGACCTCCTCTAGGAGGGTCCCCATTGATAGGCACAGCTTAGCGTGAAGGTCAGCATGTCTCCAAGGGACACTCCACAGTCCTTCTTCACCTCAGTCCTGTTCTTGGTCCATTTACCTACTTTCCTACTCTCCTTATGCTGTGGCTAGGAGCCTCCAAAGCCCATAGGATCACAAGCCCATAGACTTAAAAGGATAAAGGACCCTGGAGACCCCCTAGGTCATTCACTTTTGCATACATTATCTCATTGGAGCCTCACAAGAACCCTGAGGAGGAGATGCTCTTATTGCTCCCATTTCACAGATAAAGAAACTGAGGCTCGGAGAACTAAAGTAAATGATAGCCAGGACTTAAAATCCAGTGCTCTTTCTAGGACACCATGAATCCTCTTGGTCATTACACTTTCCACTAAGAAGGAGGAAGAAGAGGAAAAGGTGAGCACTGACTTTCTGTGAAACAAAGAGCCCTGGCAAGGTATCCTCACTAGTCCATAAGGCTGTTTCCTAGCTGCCCACCAAAACCAGCCATTTAGGTACATATTATGATTTGAGGGACTGAGGCTTCATTTCCCTCCCAAAATCCTCCCCCAGAGCCCATCACTGACACCTGAAATTTTACGAGTATCTATCTATTCATTCCTTTGGGTTGAGGATTACTGCCCCTTGGTCCCTCTGGGAGTCAGCCTATTAAGCTTTTTATGAATTCAGTCTTCCATACTGAACATCAGTTAGATAATCCCCCAGGCCTTCCTCCTTGACAGCTGAATGGGGCAAGGTGGGTGACCAACAGACCAGGACTCAAGACAGGTCAGACTGGGCTACTCAGGCTTCCTTTTCCCCAACCTCTGAGCATCCTCACCCCCATCCCTCCATCCCACCCTCTGTTCCCCCAATGACTGATAAACTTGTTCTAATGAGGTTTTAGGGCTTTAATTGTATCCATCTTTCCAGGTAGGATTTGCATATTAAAAGAGGAGCTTTGAAAGGGGTGTGTGATTCCCATGGTGGAATTTTTGATCATGGGTGAAAAACCAGAGGAGTTATCTGTTTGGTTTGGGGTCTGCGGGGGGAGGGGCTCAAATCACTTTTTGCACATACGGTTATCTCTTCCACATTGAGACTTTCCCATTGCAGTTTTGCTATAGCGCAGATCAGCAGAAGAAATTAAATGGTAATTTGGGGGGAGTTTTGTGGAAGCCACAGACAACATGTGAAGGTCAATAGATGACACAGAAAAAGTTTAGAAATTCAGAAATGCATAAAATATATGTATAGTATTATATAATATCCACCCACATTTTACAATAAGGTACTATAAACACCCCATAAAAGAAAAAGAAAAAAATCAGACTTCTGTGGTACAAAGGAGGGCCAAAAAATTTGACATGGATTTTCCGGATGAGGAGGGTGGAAAACTGGGGGGGACATGCCCCTAACGCCCATGATGTGGAAGGGATACCTGTATATAAGTGAAGCCCCGATAGGCAGGCCTGGGCAGCTAGGGGGCAGCAAGAGGGCATAGCCGAGCAGTGCTCCCGCCTCTATAGGGATGAAGGTCACCACTCTGGACACACACAACTTCCCTCCCCCCACTGGACATCTGAGTCCTTGAGGTTCCTGATTCCTTCTCTCCCATCCACCCTTCCCCCTCTGGGATAGCTCTGCCAGGGCAAGATTAGACAGTTTGCCAACACCTGCTCTAGTGAGCAATCAGGCTTTGGTGTCATTCAATTGCTAATGCTCCAGGCAGCCGCTGGCACACACCCTGCTTCAGATCCCTCCCTCACATCGTTAGAGAGAGCTTGGTACTGACGCAGAGACTTGGGCCCAGACTCTGGCCTCCACCGACCCCATTCTGGTTGCTTTAGTCAAGGTCCTCAGAAAATTCACGGAATACTGCCTCTCCCACCAGTACTGATTTGGGTCAGATTCAACCTCCTCAATGTGGCATCCACAGCATTCTGAGCCCTTTATATGCTGGTCCTATCCTACCTGCACAATCTTATCTCCTACTCCTCCCCAACGGGAATCCCATGCCTCCGCCAGCCTGGACTCCTACCTGGTCTCCCTGTTAACTACGTTGAATCATGTTCCTCCACATTCTTCCATTCTACCCCAATGGGTGGCTCCTACGCTCTCCATGCTCATTCTTGCCTTCTTGACTTTGCCTCCTGGACTCCCTCTGCCTGGAGTGGCCTATTCCCACCCTCTTCTCCACCTACTTATGCTCCAAGGCCCAGGTCAAAATTCATCTCCTTCGTGGACCATTCCTTGATCATTCCAGCCTCCATTCATCTTACCCCTTCAGCATGCGAAGGACACAATCCTAGGCTTAGAGTTGAGAAGACGTGGTTTTGGATCCCATCTCAGACACTTACTAGCTGTGTGGCCGTTGGGTAAAGTCGATCAACCACTCTCAGCCTCGGTTGCTTTATCTGTAAAATAAGGATAATGGTAGTAACTACCCCAGAAGATTGCAAAGATCAAATGAAATAATACATGTAAATGCTTTGCAAACACTTTTTTGGTTGGCATGGAACACCACTGATTCATAATGAGTTTATTCTCCAATGAAACCTCTAGGTCTTTGTCACATGGACTATTTATTGTCTAATTATGCCAATGCCATCCTTTCGCAGTTGACTTTTGAAACTCGAGAAATTTGTTCATTAAAAATGTATTTTCACTTTAAAATTTTACCTTATTAGATCTGGCCTATCATTCCTATATGTCAATGGCCTTTTGGATCCAGACTCACATCTCCAAGGTATTTAAGTGCTCTCAAAAATATTATAGAAATATTAGCTATCATTATTATACCTACAGCGCTCATTGTGATAGAACCACAGAACTTGAGAATCAAAAGGCACCTTAAGAATCAAGAATCCAACTAGTACCACCGCCTCTTCATCAGGAAATGGAAGCTCGGAGATAGATGATAATGAGGGTGACGTTGATGACGGTGATAGCATTTACCCAGCACTTCAAGGTTGGCCAAACACTTTACATGGTGCTATCCCATTAGATCCTCACAACAACCCTGTGAGGTAAGTGTGATTATTATCCCCATTTTACAGATGAAGAAAGGAAAGCTGTGAGACATGAAGTGATTTGTCCAGGCTCAGAGACCTACAAGGCATCCAAGACAGGATTTGAATTGGAGTCTTCCTAATTCCAAATCTGACATTCTATTCACTGTGCCTCCTAGAAGGGGAGAAGCTTTAGCGATTTGTTTGTCCCAGGGCAATTAGGATTTGAACCCAGGTCTTCTGATTTCAAGTGTTCTTCTCACTCATCCATATTGCCTCTTGTGAAAATGGAAGCAAAGTGCTCTGAAGCCAAACTTTGCCAGCTTCACAAGCTTCCTGATTCCTAATTATAATAAAAATAGCTCATATGTTCATAGCTGGAAGGGACCTTAGTTGTCAATGACAAATCCTTCCCCCACCTCACAGATATGGAAAATGAGGACCAGAGAAGGCAAGTGGCCTGAAGTCACGTAGGTAAGAAGAAGCAGAGCTGAGATCTGGATTCCGATCTCCCCTACTTCAGTACTACAGGCTCCTTCCACGGCACCATGCTATCTTTACAATGCCTCAGAGCTCTTGCCTGTCCCTCACAACAACCCTGTGAGGTAAGCAGGATAAAAATGATTGTTCCCAGTTGGGGCTCAGAGAGATAAAATCCCTTGTCGGCATATAGTATGGGACAGGTACAGTGCTAGAACCCAGGTATTCTGACTCCCAATTCAGTGCTAATTCTAGCTGAAGGAGCAGATTCTGTGCCAAGAGTCATCAACAGCTATATGAATTATTGACCTGACATAGTCAATAAAGCAGCCGGCAAACCTGCATTTTCCTGAACCCTCCTTATCAAATATGCAGACAACACAAAGCTGGAAGCAGTTGCTAATACCTTGGAGATGAGAATCTGGATCCAAAAGGCTGCTGACAGGTGGGAGTGATAGGCCAGATCTAATGAGGTAAGAAATTTTAAAGGGAAAAATACATTTTTAATAAACATGAACTTCTCATCTTGTTTCAAAAATCAACTGCAAAAAGATGGCATGGGCATAATTAGACAATAAACAGTCCATATGACAAAGACCTAGAGATTTCATTGGAGAACAAACTCAGTATGACTCAGTGGTGTCCATGCCAACCAAAAAAGAGAATATGGTTTTAGACTGGACTAGAACAAGAGATATTTCTATCTTCTGCCTTGGTTAAATTACATTTGTGGAAAACCATGTGTGTTCAATTCTAGGCACCATATTTTATTGTATTTTTGCTATTGTTTTAAATTTAATTTATTTATAATTAATAAAAATCCACTTTTATTTCCTTCCCATCCACCATTGAAAAAGAAAAACAAAACCAGTGTAGCAAATATGTGTAGTCAAGCAAAACAAATTTCTACATTGGCCAGGTAAAAAAAAATACATATCTCATTCTGAATCATGAGTTCATCACCTCTTGTCAAAAGATAGGTAAGGTGGGATGCTAAAGTTTTCTTAAATCATTCAAAGTTGTTTGTCTTTGCAATGATGTTAGTATTACATAAATTGTTCTCTTGGAACTGCTCACTGCATCATTCCACAGAGGTCTTCCCAGATTTCTCTGAAATCATCCCCTTCCTTTTTTCTTAAAATACATTCAATAATATTTCATCACATTCATCTATCATGATTTGTTCAGCCATTCCCCAATTGCTGGACACCCCATTAGTTTCCAGTTCTTGGCCACTACGAAAAGAGCTGCTATAAATATTTTTGTACCCATGGGTCCTTTCCCTATTTCTTTGATCTCTTTGGGGCATAAACCTGGTAGGGGTATCACTACATCAAAGGGCATGTACAGTTTAGTAACTTTTGGGACATATTTCCAAATTGCTTTCCAGAATAACCATCCAGGGATGGGGAACCTGCAGCCTCGAGGCCACATGTGGCCCTCCAGGTCCTTAAATACAACCCTTTGACTGAATCCAAATACCAATTAACCACTCCACCAATAATGCATGAATTTCTGGGCCCTATATTTTAGGGAGGCTAAAGATTGGTTAAAAAAAAAATAAGGACATTTAGCCTAGAGAAGAAAAGACTTAAGGGAGTCATGGTACATGTCTTTGACTATCTAAAACAAGGATTTGACTTTTTCTCCTTGGTCTCAGAAGGCAAAAAGGCTAAAAGTTGATGGAAGTTGTAGAGAATCATATTTCAGCTCCATATAAAGGGACACTCTAAAAATTAGAGCTTGCCAAAGGTAAAAGAAGGTAAAAGCTACCTCTGAGGTTGAGGAGTTCTCCACCACTAGATGTTGAGGTCAGTCCTAGATAATGATTTGTTGGGATGTTGCATGGAAGATTTATGGGCAAGTACAGATTGGTTGGATTAGGTCTGGCACAAATGTTTAAAGCCTACCAATGTAACTGCAACATGGGAAAAAGAGTATCAGGTTTGTAGTCAAAGGACCTGGGTTCAAATATCAACTCTTTGACTTACAACATATTGTATACAAGTTTTGACAAATCATTTAATATCTATGGGCCTTAGTTTCCTCATCTATAAAAAGGTAGCATTGGACCAGATGACCTCCAAGGCGCCTTGCAGCTCAGAATCTATGATCTTATGACTACACCCAAGAAAATAGAAATTAGATGGTGCAACACAGTACAGTGGGTATTGGGGAAGGATATTTGTTTACTATTCTAGTAGAAGGTTTAGAGAAGGAAAGTCAGGGAAATGACCTTTTTGGACTAAAGAAACCTTCCTGGGGACTGACAGATCCTCCATATTTATCAAGAGAAAATTATAATAGAGCAAGTCAGCAAGATTCATGATTACCAGTTCACTTCTGAACAAATTCTTTTAAAGCCCTTGCCTTCCATTTGAATTATTTTTTTTCTGAATTACTCATTTGCCTTGTGAGTGAATAAATAAATCCCTGTAAAAAATGCACATGGACTTTAGAGTATGATGGCAGGAAGAGTGAAAAAGGTACGAAGGTTATTAGAGTTTGGGCATTTTGAAAAGAGATTTGGAAGGAGGAGTGATGGGGCAACTACATGGCTAGTAGATAGAGTGCTGGGCCTGGAGTCAGGAAGACTCATCTTCATGAGTTCAATTCTGGCCTCAGACACTTACTAACTGTGTGACCTTGGGCAAGTCACTTAACCCTGTTTGCCTCAGTTTTCTCATCTGTAAAAATGAACTGGAGAAGGAAATGGCAAACCGCTCCAGTATCTTTGCTTTAAAAAAATGGGGTCATGCATGTGACTGAAAACGACTGAACAAAAACAACGGGGGGTGGGGGACGCGTGATAGTTGTCTTCACATGTTGGAGAGTAGACATATGGAAGAATTAGATTCGTTCTGCTTGTCCCCAGTGGGGAGAACTAGGAGCAAAAAAGGGACGTTGCCAAGAGCCGAATCTGAGCTCGATATAAAGTCAAACTTTCTAACAAAAAGAGTTATCTCACAGCGTTATGGGCTTCCTCTGGATTTAGAGGTTTCCTACTCATTGGAGGTCTTCAAGCCAAGGCTAGATGGCTGCTTGTTGGGTTTATTGTAGACAGGATTCATTTCCCACTCAGCTGCATTCTTTTGGACGTCTCCCCTCCCCATGCCCCCAGAAACATCATCTTCGGGAAACTTCGTCATCCTGCAAGATCAAATCAGTCTTGGGACATGCCTTATCAGTACCATCTGATTGAAGGTGGGGAGCACTATTTAACAGGAGTTTTAGGCCAGCCCTGTCTTCATGCTGCATTCCTTTGACTTCTCCATCATGCCCCCAAGCTGAGTACCTTCTACCCTCTCTCCCATTGCCTTCTACTTTTCAGCTTTATTCCCCCTTTTCGGAGGCAATGGGGATTAAGTGATTTACCCAGGGTCACACAGCTAGTAAATGTCTGAGGTCAGATTTGAACTCAGGTCCTCCTGACTCTAGGGCCGGTGCTCCACCCACTGCACCACCTAGCTTCCTTTCGAGTATTATCTTCAAATATTACATTGTAAATTCCTTGAGGGCAGGGACTCTTTTTCACATATTTTTATCCCTAGCACTTAGCATAGTGCGTAGCGCATAGTAGGTACTCAGTCAGTGGTTATTGACTGACTGGTTATTCAAGAATAGGTTGGACTAGATGGTTTCTGAGGTCCCTGGGATTTCTTCTGTAATTTCAGAGGACACTGAAGTATGGGAATCATGTCAAAGTGTGATGTACCTTTATGCATGCAGATGGAGAGGATGTTGAATTAGGCTGTCCAGGAGTTAAATGATTTGAGGGAAGGAGAGCTGGTCTGGGAGTGAAGGTAAGGCTTCATCTTGAAATGGACTTGAGCTTGATCTGGACTGTGGAAAAGTCGTGGGGTGTGGTGGGTTCCCACAGACATAGGAGCTCACACCTAGGACAGGACCCAGACCAGTCATTTACCCCATGTTACCATTTTACAGATGAGGAAACTAAGGCCCACAGAGGTTAAGTGATTTGCCAAAGGTCACATAAGCAGTAAGTCAGCCGGCACTGGGGAATGTAAGAGGTCTGGGAGACTGAGATTCAGACAGTAGATGATCAAGCCTAGAGTTGGCTGTGCTTCCCAAGGTCTCTGAAAGCTGCCAGAGAGATCTTTCCCCTGCCAACAGGCTGGCCTGCCAGCTGAGGCAGCTTGATTAGAATTCCTCAGCTCTGCAGTCGATTTTCTTCCCAGCTAATGGAACAAATAATCGCCTCTGAGGCCAGGCAAGAAATGGTCTGTACCATTGCTTTGATAGGAAACAACAGGGACTGGCTGGGGTTATGGTGGGGAGATGGGCTGGTCCAGCAGAGCCCCTCTCCTCTCAGTAAGTGCCTCTCTATATTTCTTAAGGTCCACCAGTTTGTCCACCTACCTCAATTCCCAAGAGATCTGGAGTGGGTGAGGGAAGTGTGGGTGCTGGCATGCTGATACCAAAGGAAATGGAGAGAGCCTCTGTTTAATCTATGATGAAAACCAGGCTCTGTTGAGGTGGAGGGAGGAGGGGACTGGGAAGAGAGAGCAGAGAGAGGCCAGTCTGTTCTGTGTTTGGCTCAGCTTTAGAGAGCCCAAGTAAGGAGGAGGGGCATACAGCTGAGGGCAGAGTTCCTGGCTCCCCAGGTGTCTGTGACTCCCCTCTCCAACCTGGCCAACAGAGGCAGGTCATATGTGATGGTTTGTCCAAGTTCAAAGCCATTACCCTAAACTTGCTATGGGACCAGTTTCAGATAAGTAAAGGCCTTCGTGGGCCTACATGGCAGAAGCCTTTGAGACAAAAGCACAGCCTCCCCCTTACATGTCCAGAAGCCAAAGCTACCCTTGTTGGTCCCTTCCTCTCCAATTCACCAGGCTTTCTGCTGTTGGGAGTAAACAAGACAGCAATAAAGGCAATGGGGTGGACTTGGGTTCAGCCTTGGGTTCCTCACTTCCTACCCCCATTTCTTTTGAGCTAGCCTGCTCCCGGAAGGTCAGGAGTCCAGGGCTGCTCTCTTCCCTTTGGGGAAGGGCTCACTGAAGCCTTACTGTCCTTAGACTCTATTGGCCCCTTGGATTTATGGGTCTAAAATAAGGGAAGAGGTGGGGATCAGCATCCTATGTCAGTAATATGTGTGCTATGCCTCAATCATTGGATCATAGCATCTTAGAGTTAGAAGGCATATTCAGAGGTTATCAGGTCAACTCATATCTGAGGGAGAATCTTCTCTGTAACACCCTAGATCATTCAGTTTCTGCAATTCTGATTTTCCCCTTTTTCTATAATTCTCATTTCAAGACCTCAGTTTCTAAAGGTTAAGCTGGCCTTCCTCTTCTATCCAACCCCATCCAACCTTACAAGGAATCTCTTATCTAAGGTGAATTCCATTCAATCAAGCCTGGGTGGAGCTAGATCCTTTTGTCTAGGTTGCCCAAGGCTGGGGGTGGTCTGGGTATAGGGATAGTCCCTGTCCGAAAATGACATGGTATCACTCTCAGCTCCTCATTGGAGTGAGCTCACTTCTCTTGGTAAAATCCCCCTCTCGTTCATTGTTAACCAATTAGAGTTGCTTGCCACCCTCAGCAACACTCCGCTTCCAAAAGGGCTTATAAGCCATCAGCCCACCACTATCATTGTCTTTGGTCTAATAGAGAGACAGCCAAATGATCATCCTGTTTATTAAAATGCTGGCATCATTATTAAAATGATTAAATTACCCAGGAGTTATATCTCTTGAAGCTTTTTAATCACTATATCGGAGATGGGGAACTCACTACTTCCCAAGGCAGGTATTCCCAACTTTTGTTAGGAAGTTTTTATTTATAGGTATGAAGATGGAGGTGAACTTGGGATTTCATTGGCATGGGAATTCTCAGATGACGAAATTCCCTTCACAGTACCAATGGAAGTTGGTACCTTCTTGGAAACCTATAGTTTTAGAAAGTTGCCTGGGGACACTGAGAGGTTAACTGACTTTGCCAGGGTCATGAAGTCAGTACATGCCAGAGGTGGGGTCTGAGAACAGCAATATTTCTTTATTTTAAGCCAAAATATGCTTCTATAAATCTTCAACCCATTGCTTCTGGTTCTGGCTTCTGGGGCCATGCATGCCAAACCAATCTCCCTTCGATGTGATTGCCCTTCAAATACTTAAAGACAGGGGCAATGTTATACATTGTTAAGCATTTCCTATGTGCCAGGTACTGTACAAGCACTATCCTCCACTAAGGCTTTTCCAGGGTAAATATTATCTAAGTTAAAGATTTATATTCTCTAAGCTATAGTCTCCAGTTGCTCCAACCAATCCTGATGTGACGTGGTTTCCAGGTTTCTCGCTATCTTGGTTGTCCCTTCTGGATACACTTCACTTTATGAATGGCCCTCCTAAAATGTGGCACCAAGAACCCAACACAATATTACAAATGTGTACTTTGACCTAGAGATAGCATGATTTAGTGGAAAGACATCCTCAGATTTCTGATCTGTAGGGCTCATGTTCAAAGACCTGCCTTTGACAAGTTCTGGATATGTGACCCCTAGGCAAACCACTTAGCCTCTCTGTGTTCCAGGTAACCCTTTAAGACTATAAGAATTTATATGAACGAATGCGAAGTGAAGTGAGCAGAACCAGGAGAACATTATACTCAGTAACAGCAATATTATACAATAATCAACTGTGAACGACTTAGCTATTCTCAGAAATACAATGATCTAAGACAATTCCAAAGGACTCATGATGAAAACTGCTCTCCATCTCCAGAGAAAGAAATGATAGAGTCTAAATGCATATCAAAGCATTCTATTTTTTACTTTTTATATTTTTTCATGGTTTTTTCCCCCTTTAGGTCTGTGTCTTCTTTCACAACATGACCAATATGGTAATATGTTTTGCATGATTAAAAAAAAGACATAAATTGTAGAGTGGTCACCCATATGAGTTGGTAGAAGGTGTTCCCTCTCCAAAAAAAGGTTTTTTTAAGTATTCTATGACCAGGGTTGAGTATGGAGGGACTATTCCATCCCTGACTCTGAACAATACTGAGCAATGCCTTTTAATAATGGAGCCTAAGATGAGGTTAGCCTTTTTTGGCTAGTGAGCTTGGAAGACCTGTGTTCAAATCCTGCCTCAGACACTTGCTAATTTTGTAACCCTGGCTAAGTCATTTTCTATTCATTACTCTCAGTCTTAGCACCTACCTCATTTATTGTCAAATGAGAGGGCATATGTAAAGTGCTTTGTGAACTTTAAAGCACTGCATAAATGCTAGCTATTGTTACGATTTCTTCCTATCTGATCGAGGACTTCTGAAAGACAGCACTTCTTGTTCTTCAGTTGTTTTTCAGTTGTGTCTGACTCTTCTTGACCCCATTTGGGGTTTTCTTGGCAAAGATCCAGGAGGGGTTTGCCATTTCCTTCTCCAGCTCATTTTACAGGTAAGGTAACTGAGGTAAACAGGGTTAAATGACCTGCCCAGGGTCACGCAGCTGCTAAGTGTCTGAGGCCAGATTTGAACTCATGAAGATGAGTCTTCCTCACTCCACACCCAGCACTCTCTCCAGGGCTTTTCCCTTTAGACAAAAAGTTTGCCCAGGTCAAGAATTGTCTCTTCCCTCTAACTAGGCAGCTCTTTCAGGCAGGGACTGGGTCTCACCAACACACTGAAACTCTCCAAAGGTAGGAACCATACCTTTCCTTCTTCTCTTCTCACCCTTCCATCCTCCAACAAAAGACTGCCTGAGAAGGATCAGGAATTCATCTTGCCTTCTTGCTTAGAATTACCTATAAAAACAAGAGCTTCAATAAGAGCTCATGGAGCACCTAACAAGTGCCCTGGAAAGTAGAAAGAGCCTTGGTTCTGGAGTCCTAGAGGACCTGAGTTCAAATTACACTTATGCCACTTATATGTGACCTTGAGAACGTCATTGAACTCCTTGGGTCTATTTCCTCATATGTACAATGAAGGTGTTGAGTTAGATATCCTCTGAGCTCCCCTGAAGCTCTGGGTCTATGATGCAGCTATCTGATAGGATAGATCTCTCCCCAGCCCAAAAGGATGACAGCTATTTGGAAAGTTGGGAATAAGGGAGGTGAGGGAGTACAATTCCCTCACCTGTACCTCCAGCTAATTAAGAAAGCCGCTCAGAGCCGCATGAACCCAGAGGGGAAGCGTGGGTCAAAGTCCTGAGGCCTCCCACACTGAGGTGCCCCTGATCTGAGACTCCCACCCAACCATTCTGAGGCCTAGCCCCAGGGCCACTTGCGGTACACGTGTGCTTGCTTAGATCCTGCTTCATTTCTGGGTGTAACCCACTTGATACCAAGTGGGTGAGATCAGTGAGAGGCCTGAGTGCCGAGGATTTGAGGGCTGAGCCCAAATATAGCGAGTGCCAGCAAACGGGCCCCTCCTCCCCTTGATGCAGAAACTTGTATCAGATTTAAAAAGGCAGATTTTTGGAGAGATTCCCCAGGAGCAAATACTGCCTCCCAGGCCCCAAGAGTGGGTTTAATTTTAAAACACATGCACACCCTTGAGCCCTTGTTTAATTTTTATCCTGACATTCAAAGGCCCCCAAAGCAGGTTAGGTCTTTCTTTCCCTCTACCCAGGGCTAGTCTTATTGTTGGAAAGGGCTGCTGTCTTCACAGTATGACTAAATGTGGTTAGAAGGCCTTTCTATCTCCCAAATTCCCCTTACCTCAGGCCTACCCCTGTGCCTGAAGTTTTTACCATTAGAGCTTCATTCCTTTGGGCTGGATATTCCCCTTCCAAGTTCCTTTTTTAAAATGTAAATGCCCTGGGAAGAGGGTTTAGAACCAAGTTCTTAAAACCTATGTGTGGTCAGTTTTAGTAGACAGGGTCAAAAGAGGAGCACTCGAGAGAGGCAGAGGCTGGGTCATAGAGCTGGAAGGGACCTAAGACAATGTCTTCAGCTTACAAATGAGGAAACTGAGGCTCAGAGAAATAAAAGTGATTTGGCCAAGATCTCAAAGGGAATAGACAGCAGAGGAGGAATGCAAACTCAGGAACTCTCATACCAAGTCCAGTGATTTTTGGCCTCCATCACATTGCCTTGACATCGGAAGAGGTGGGAGTACCAAAGATCAATGGCTTCCCCGTTGTGCTGTCGGCCAGGCCTGCTCATTGCCAATATAAAGATGTTTTTCTTCTCTGCCAGGGAGTATTTCCAAGGGAGTGCTGGGGTGGGGAATGATCATCTGGGAGGAATTAGCAGAGTCTTTTCGGACTGCATGTGCATGTGCCATACTCGGGGGGCTTTTCCATCAGCAAAGACAAGAAATATTAGATAATCTCTAAGGTCTCTTCCAGCTCCACAATTCTAAGAAATAACCATCTCCCTGGACTCCAAAGGCCCAGGGCTGTCACAATAGGGCCAAGCAACAAAGAAGGATGGCCAAGAGTGTTTGTTTTTCTTAAAACTCAACAAAATCCTTATCTTCCATCTGGACTCCTCCATGACCTAAACAAATGCCTGCCTTGTCACCCAGTTAACCTTGTCCTTGTTGGTTTTCCTGGGGCTTTGACTCTGGGCATGGGGTTTTGCCAACTGGCCCACAAGCTCCCAGAAATGGCCTCTCTCTCAACACCCCCAGAGAATCTCACTTATATTCTCCATACAACCTGACAGTCAGAGGACAGTGGAAAGAATCTTGGAGGGTTTCTCTCATCTTTGGGGATGGCGTTCCCTGTCCATCTTCAGAATCGACGCGAGCCCATGACAAAGGAGTTCCATTGTTTTCTCTGTCGCCATGTTCTTGCATGTTTCCAATCAGTCCTCAAGCATCTATTAAGCACCGTTGTGTGCCAGGCACTGTGGAAGATACTGGGGGTACAAAAACCAGAATGGAACAGTCCTTGCCCTCAAAAACTTTATCCTTTATAAGGGGAGACAACAAGTATATGTGTGTATGTATGTGTACATATATATATGTGTGTGTATATATATGTTTGTATATATAAAAGCATTTATACAATAAATGTAAAGTCCTTTGGGGAGGGAAGGCATTGGTAGTAGTAAGAATCAGGAAAGATCTCATATAGAAGGAGGTGCCTGACTTGGGTCTTAAAGCCAGTAAGAGATTCCGGGGGATGGAGGTAAAGAATGTTAAGGGGCAGAGAGAAAAGTGGTTATCAACTGAGAGTTTGTGATTCGGACCCCCACCTCCCTGTTACAGGTCAATGGATGCTGGGCCTGGAGTCAGGAATACCTGAGTTCAAATCCAGCCTCAGATACTAGCTGTGTGACCCTGGGCAAGTCACTTCACCCTGTCTGCCTCAGTTTCCTCATCTGTAAAATAAGCTGGAGAAGGAAATGGCAAACTACTCCAGTACCTTTGCCAAGAAAATCCCAAATGAGGTTATAAAGAGTCAGTCACACCACCAAAACAACAGAACAACAGCAAACAGCTTCCCATTGCAACGCTTTTCAAATATTTCCATCATCTTGTCTTTTAGATTGTCTCACTCTGAGAGCATAGACTATGCCATTCAGTTTAATCTGCACTCACTTAGCTGAGCACTAAGCCAGGGGCTGGGGACACTCACCCTTTAGAGAAAGAAATGCTCACAGAATTCATCTTAGATTTAAGGTTGGAAGGACCTTACAGATGATCTAGTCTAGGGATGGGGAACCTGTGGCCTCGAGGCCACATATGCACTTGAGGACCTAGAGGGCCACATGTGGCCTCGAACCACAGGTTCCCCACCCCTGACTCTAGTCCAATACCTCATTTTGCAAAGGAGATAGAGCTCAGAGAATTCAGGTAACCTTTGACCACAGGTAGTGAGTGACAATCAGAAATGGAACCTAAGCCCTTCGTTTTTAGTACTGTCTCATGGGACTTACTTTTAGTAGGGGAGAAAGGTATAAGGAAATAAAAATAAAATACAACATCATGTAAAAAGTGCAGAATAAGGGCTGTGTGAAGTCCTTAATGCCTCAGAGAAGGCTTCATAGAGGAGATAACATAGGAGTTGGGCTTTAAAATGTAAGTAGCGGGTGGCGGGGCGGCAGTGGGGAGAGGATATCCTTGATACAGAGAGCAAAGGCCTATGCTGTCCACAAATAGAGAAAGCATTGACTGAGCTCTTACTATGTAGCCAGAATCATGTTAAGTGCTGGGGATACAAATATAAGCAAATAAGACCATCCTTAACCTCAAGGAGCTTACATTCTAATGGAGAAGTAGAGATGGAAAAGGGAAAGGGTCCCTAGACACGCACAAGGCAGCTGGCGAGGAGGAGCAGCTCAGAGAATAAACCAATCTGGGAGGGCAGTGAGCATGGCTGGGACTCTTCATGAAGTGGTGGCCCAGGCTAGAAAGTCCTCAATCAGGAGAATGGCTGGAGATTTTTCCAATGAGTGAAAGTAGCTAGCTGGTGAGGAGTAAGAGAAGTCCAGAGAACAAAGTGGATCTGGGAAAGCACGGAACATAATTGGGGAACAGAGAGTAGTGTACTTTGCCTGGGGCACAGATTATATATGGAGAGAAAGACTGTGGGATTGGGCAGGAAAGGCAAATTAAAGCCAGATTGTAGAAAGCCTTGAAGACCAGGCAAAGCAGTCTGAACTTTATTGATAAATGGGCAAAGAGGGAGCCATTGAAAGGCTGTGAGCAAAGGAAGCAATGTGACTCAATCAATATTATTAGCAATTTTGGTTGCTGGTTAGTAGGACAAAAGTTGTCTCCTCCACCAATCTCTCTGTCCCCTTTGTGGTCTTGTTTCAAGTTGATTTTCATAGTAACCAGGGGCATTATGGGGATTGAAAGAAATCCATTCATTGCAGTTCTGTCTAATGCCTTTGCAACAGATCATTTGAAAGGACCCAGGTTCCTAACCCAGGGATATATGAGCAAAAGGTAATTTTGAGACGATAGTTTATATAAGTGTTTAGAATAAGAGATTCCTAAATGGAAGCAGGGGGGAATAAAAATAATGCACAGGACAGAGTCTGAATGCCTATAGCTAGTGGAAGGGATGTTGCTGACTGGAGTTTGAGTCACAAAAGAGCTAAAGATAGTCCTTGAAGTTCTCAAACTAAAGAGAAACATTATAAGAGAAGACAGTGAAGACCCTCCGGGGTGGTATTGTAACAGCATATAATAGGATGGGATCAAAGAAGAAGCTGCAACATAGCTAAAAATAGCAGTAGATAGCAGTAGCAGCCCAGCAGAGATTCCAACAGAGAGGAGAAATACTGGAGAGCTAGACGAGGAGGGTGTTTCTGGCTCTTCAGCATAGGAAATTTAAGTCACCACAATGCGTGTCCCCCTAGCTTTCACATTCATTCCCTGGCCACATATGTGCTCCCCAGTGTGTTTTCTGGCAATGTGTGGTCCTTGTGTGTCCCCACCACCGATGGAATGGTAACTGGGAGGTAAGGTAGGGAGGACAATGTATTCTTGGGTATAGGAGGAAATTTTTCTTATCTCTTATTTTGCTTTGCTGTTTGAATGTGTCTCACTTTCAACAAATGTGTCTGCTTGATCCAGTAAATAAAAACATTTTGCTGAGAGCTCATGAGCTATGATTTTGACCAGTTGGCCGTAGGCTTTCTGAAAGTCTATGTGTGAAAGGGGCCCTCGATACACATAAGACGATGCAGTGGTGTAGGGGAAAGATCGATGATTCTAGGGTCAGAGGACCCAGGGACTTTTGATGCTTACTGCCTGTGTGACCTTGAACTAGTCTTTCCTCAGTTTCTTCATATTGAAATAAAAGGGTTGGCTGTAGAGCTATGATCCTGTGACTCTAAGATTAGTCTGAAAGTGTTATGGAGGAGGGTCCTAGGTCTGAGCAGTGGGTCCCCATCTCTGTGTCACTACGTACAAAACAATCCACTAAAAAAGCACACACCTGGATCATATACCTCTCTCACTCTCTGTGTTCTATACTCCCTTTTTTCCAGCCACAGGAAAAGCAAAAACAAAGGAACAGACAGCAGTGAGTATTGGGACCAGCATGTTTCCACAGGGCTCATGGAGAGGGTTATACTGCAACTGACAACTCAGAGATGGGACTGATATTGTTTATTAAAAGGTTTTCTGTGTTGAAAGGTTTTGTTTTTATTTTATGCCTGAAGTTGGGACCTCTATTCCTTATTCCACAGGACCCTCCCACTTCCTCCTGGGATTCCAACTGAGGACAATGTGGTTTGCAGAATGTTCTAATCCTAACCCAGGGTTCAGAAAGAAAAAAAAAATGACTAAAAACCTTGGTATGCATAGCTTGCTGCTTCCTGCAAAGCATTATGAATGAAACATGTAAAGAGCAGCTGGAGGGACAGAGAATGGAAACTCTGAGTGATTTCATGGCTTCAGGTCATTGAATATCACAATGTAAGCAAAACAAGCTATTTATTTCTACCAGCTCCATATAATTGGCGTGCTTCTTACCACCCCCTCACTCCCCTCCTTCCAAGAACCTCAGTCTAAAATCCGAAGGATGTACTCTGATTGCTCACGCTGTTCCAAATGCTCTGATGGCCTCCACCCCCATTCACAGCTAGACCAGGAAGGCTTGAGTTACAGCTCCAGGCTGGGAAAATACAAGGTTGTTTAGATTAGGAAGCTGCTGCCATTAGCCCCACCTCACTCAGCCCAAGGATTGATGCTGCTTCATGAGGGTCTGCCAACCATGAAGTCCCTAAAGCAGCTCTCAGCTGGCACTTTGGGGATGATTCCTGAGAAGTATACTCCCGGTTCCCCACCCATACCTCTACTCTCCCATCAACCCTGCCCCACCCAGACTACCTTACAGTTAATTTTTATATATGTTATACGTTCTTAACCATGTATATGTTGTATTCCCAGATCATCTGGATTTGTTTCCATTTTGTCTTTGTGTGCCAGCACCTAACATCATGATTAGCATATGTGAGGTGTTTAATAAATGTTTGTTGACTGATTTGATTGACTGAAGTACATGAAATCATAAAATGTCAGAGCTTGGAGAGGTATCGTACTGAGGGATTCTTAACTTTTTTGTGTAATGGACCCCTTGGTCAATCTCATAAAGTCAAAATGAAGGCCTTCTCAGAAAAATATTTTGAAATGCATAAAATAGGATACTTAAGATTACAAAGGGAACCAATTATATTGAAATACAATCAAAATTTAAAAAAAAAAAGGTCATGGACCCAAGGTTAAGAATTCTTGATTCTAGCTCACCCCTTTCAATTCACAGTTGAAAAAAAAAGGCCCAGAGAAATTAAATGGCCTACACACTACTAGTAACCCAGAACTTGACTTGGACCTCCTGAGTCTGTCCTGTGTCCCTCCTGCTATAGGGCTCTTACTCTAACTCCTAGCCCAGTATAATCATTATCTTCATGACAGTTCATATTTGTACTGTTCTTTTCAGTTTACGACATAAGCCCAAGCACTCTGGGGTAGAGATTGCAAAGTATTATTGTCTTAGTTACTGATGAGAAAACATAAGAGATTTCTCTATGACACTATGTCATAGTCCCATCCCCTATGTCCATAATGACCATCCTCCCAACACAGCTCCTGCACCCCAGGCTCCCGTTCCTCTTGATGTCACCACCATTCTGCCAGTCTTCCAAACTAGAAGCTTCAAAGTCATTTTGACCCATTCGTCTCCTTTACGTCCCTTATTCTGTTAGTCCTCTGATTTTTCCTTCATCCATCGTGTCTCCCAAAGCTATTTAGTAAAACAATTTACCATCACTCTGGGAATGGGTAATTCCGGAGATGTGAAGTCAATAAAGGATTCTCCAATGGCCTGCCCACACATTCACAGTTTGACTTGGAAGTTCTTGAGCTACACAGCTCCAGACTGGGCAATCCCAAGGCTGTTTGGGTTAGGAAGATGCGGGCTTTCTAAGTGCTGTAACTTTTCATCTACTATAATGGTTTCTTCTGAAATGTTTTTCTAAAATATGATAGATTTCGCTGATGTCTTAAAAAGACTATTTTTTGCTGTCATTTAACTTGATGACTCAGGCTCCTCATTATGAAGAGGTGTTGCCTGGGGGGTGGGGTAGTGGGTGCTCACTCACTGGGAATCTTTAAGCAAACATGAGATGAACTATTGTAGGTGTTTTGTAGAGAGGATTCTTGTTTGGGTAGAGGCAGAACCTTCTGAGGTCCATTCCCACTCTGAAATGCTGTGCTTCTGTGAACATGAAGCATTGTGACTCTCTTAAGACGTAACTGTCGATGGAGATCCAGAGGAAGAGACGAAGACCACAGGTCAGACTAGGCACTAAGCCGAGCAGCCACCCTAAAAAGTCCTGGGACCAGCTTGTTTTTCCTCTTTCTTATAAAAGTAGAGACTTCCTCAGCACTAATAATAATAATAGTTAAGATTTGTATAGTTCTTACTATGTGCCAGACACTGTGCCAAGCACTTTACAATTATTATTTCATTTGGTTCTCTCAAAAAACTTTGGAGGATAGGTGCTATTGTTATCCCTGTTTTACAGATGAGGTAACAGACAAATGGAGGTTAAGTGACTTACCCAGGGTCACACAGCTAGTAAGTATCTAAGGCTATATTTGAACTCAAGTCTTTCTGATCCTGAGCCCTGCACTCTAACCACTGTGCTATATATGTACTTTCATATACACACATATTTACATGTATATATACATATATATTTATGTATACATATATGTATATATAATATGTATATACATATGTATAATGTTTATATACATATATACATACATACACATATATTTATATAGCCACATACACGGATGAATGTGTATATATAAATATAAAGATAAGACATAGACATAAATATAGAGATGGACATAGACATAGACATAGACATAGACATAGACATAGACATAGACATAGACACAGATATATCATGGATAACTTTCAATAAATTTGATTACCGACCTAAAGAATGAAGCCTTTCTCCCAAGTGGTTTTCTCACCCTGTAGAAAAATCATCTTCTTCACTGTGGTTACTAGTGTTCTTTGATTTGTCAACACCACTTAAAGTCAAGTCAACAAGCATTTATTAAGCACTTGTGTACCAGGAATTATGCTAAGCACTGGAGATACAAAGACAGCAAAAAAGATGGTTCCTGCTCTGAAGGAATTTACAACATGAGAATAACTGTGCATGAAAAAATATATTTAAGATAATCATCAGAGGAAAAGCTCTAGAATTAAGGGGTATAGAGAAAGGCTTCTTACAGTGAGATTTTAGTTGTGACTCAAAAGAATCCAAGGAAGCCAAAAAGTGGAAATGAAGGAGAAAATTCCAGGCATGGAATACAGCCAGTGAAAATACAATCAGGAGATAGGGTATCTCATGTGAGAAACAGCAAAGAGAACAGAAACTCTGTATTCTAGAGCAGTGATGTCAAACTCAAACAAAAATGGGAGCCACTAGAGTATGCAGAAGGATCCCTGTGGGCTACATATTGACTCAGTTTTAAAATGTAATATTATCTATGTTCAATTGTATGTTTTTTTTAATTTATTTTGTTGAACATTTCCCAATTACATTTTAGTCTGGTTTAAGCTACAATCTACCCCATATAGAGGTGTTTGATATCCCTGTTCTAGAGTACATTGAGAGGAGCAAGGCAGAAGGAACCAAGTTTTGAAGGGCTTTAAAAACCAGATGATTTGATATTTGATCCTGGAGGTAATAGAGAGTTTACTGAATGGAGGTGACCTGGTCAGACCTATGCTCTAAGACAATCACTTTGACAGCTGAGTGGAGAATTGACTGAAATGGGGAGAGATTCGAAGTGTGGAGGCCAACCAGCAGGTTATTACAATTATCAAGGACTCAGATAATGAGGGCTTGCACCAAGTCGGTGATAGGGTTAGAGGAGAGAAGGGGACGTACATGAGAGATGTTATAAAGATAGAATTGACAAGACTTGACAACTAATTAGATATTAGGAGTCAAGGATGATAGCTAGATTTTGAGAGTGGGTGACTTGGAAGTTTTGGTGGTGCTCTCAACAGTAATGGGGAAATTGGGAAGAGGGGAGCATTGGGGAGGGATGGGAGACAATGAGTTCAGTTTGGGACACATTGAGCCTACAATGTCTATGGGACATTTAGATGTCCAATAGGCTATTGGGGATACAAGTGTAGAGGTCAAAAGAGATGTTAGAGCATTTGTGATTTCTTCATCACTGATAAAGTGGATCACAGGCATCTTCTTTTCAACTCGAACCCTCTCTTCTATTTCATTTCCACGAAACTTGTCCATCATCCACTGAGTATGTACATCAATGTGTCTATAATCTCATTACAGCAGATGCATTTCCTTCTCTCAATACAGATAGTAACCCACCCATGCTTTCTCATCCCTATATTATCCTTACCCGTGTTCCCCTATAAATTTTCCATAGAAGGTCCATGCAACATACTGGAGGCTTTCCTCTAGATTTTTTTTTAATGTTTCATGATAACCAGAACAAAACCCAAGGCTGTCCATTGTTGTTCTTTGCCTACATCTGTCCCCCTTTTCCCTATCACACATTCCCTCGATATTCTTTGCAGTATTGTTGCATATGTTGTTTGTCCTTCATTTTCAAAGAGGACTAATGACATCATGGGGTTATCTCTTGACTTGTGCATGAATTAGATTTAAGTGAGGCAGAGCTGCACAAAAGTCATCAGCCTCATCTCCTAGAGCTGTCGAAGACCAGTTGTAGGACAAAAGTCTAGACTACAGGTGGTGGCCCAGGGTGCAGTGGATGACCTTGGTTTCTTCAATGTCTGAACAAGCCCTAAGTGCTCCACAGAGCCTGCTTTAGCCACCTTCATAGCAGCTGGAACAAATTGTTCTCATCTGCCCATTCTGCTGGGGAAGGTCTTCATATGCTTGAGGTAGACAGCCCCCAAACTCATTGATGGATTTGAGGCCTGTCAGTTACCTTCAACCTGGTTTAGTCCATCTGCTCAGATAATTTTACTGGAGTATGGCCACTGCACAAGCTATAGCTTCTTGAAGCCACAGGTGAGAAAGGTGGACACCAAAGGAGGATGAGCAGTCCTGAAAAGGGCTCAGCAAACCCCCACACCAGAGGCACTAGTCCTCCCTGAACACCCTATACATCCCTGTTGCACATACATCATCATTAAAAACATGCTGCTACCCACCTACTTGTGCCCACCATAAGTTCCTCAATTACCCTTTAGGTTGCTTAATTCCTTGATTCTCTGGAGGTTATGATGTTCCAAGATCCACAAATATGCTGGTCTTTGCTGGGAGAACCTTTATATCTTTTTAGTGTGGTTTTGTACCAGGGAACAGCTTGGGGATAATTAAAAGGACTGTGCTAGTTCCCGAATGCTACCCAATTCCCTATCCATCCATATTGGGGTCCAGTTAGTACTGATGTACTAACACAATGGATTTTTTTGAATAGCCAGCCAACTGTACTCTATAACCTAAAATACAGGTGTTTTCATCCATTTGTTTTCCCCTATGTGGATTCTCAGGCTGACATCTTTTGCATGTTGGTGACTCTCACTGAGGAGACCCTGCAATGTTCTGGGACTTAATGCAGTCAACTCTTATCTGCAAACAGGAGCTTATGAAGGACCATCACCTACGGGGAATTCTACCTTGACTAGGACATCCTGCATGGCAGGAGTGAACACCTTTGCTAAGCATGCATCTCTCTGTTTTATCCCCTGCTTGTCAGTAGTCAGAAGTTCATTGAACAGAATTCTCTTTCATTGAATTTATAAGATCTGTACAATCTTAACATATGCATGAGATGCTCATTGCTGGAAAAGAGACTTTAAGGGTTCATTCTGCTCTGCTATGTGTAACAGGATCAGGCCTGTTATTTTTTACCCATCTCAGTACCCTATCTAGTATCTTGATGGGGAAGTGGAGTCTCTTTTCTTTTTTTCTTTTTCTTTTTGTGTTTTAGAGTCTCTTTTCTTTACCAGCTCAAGCCCCATCCCCAGCCATGTTTCCCTTCAATTTTAGGGGCCCAGTAACTAGCACCCCAGTTCTATTTAACCACTTAATATCAAATTACTTTTATAGCTGATTTTTGCTGAGCTGGTGTTCCTAGACCCATCTCCTCTGGGCTTTGCTGCTGGTCCAGCTGTAATATCCATCTTTGATTCCTGGATCCCAGATCCCTGTGGATCATAGACTCCACTCCCTGCACTCGCAATGGAAAAAAGGATGAAAAGACCAATTTCTCGGCAATATATGATTTCAAGGAGGAGAGGGAGAAGAAGTAGATCCTAGAACCCTCCTCCCTTACTACATTGTCTCATCTACCATGAGAGAAATTACCTACTCCATCAGACATGAATATTGCAAAAGTCCTAACAGATGCTGGGTCAGTCCTTTATAAAGATACTAATGGTTCCAGCTACACAACAAATAGAAAATAAGTTACGCTCAAACACGCGGCAATCCAATACAGAATGTCTACATGTGCTCTAACCCTCTGGTCTCCAAGGAGTAATTACCTAGTATCTCTGTGTGGATGATGCCATTTTATGTGGTCTGAGTATGTACCAAATCCCCATTACATATATCAAATGTCTTTTCATAATCAGCAAACAATAATCACAGTCAGAGTCTTGTGTCCTCTATGAGACAATAAAGATGTGATGGACTGTAGGTAATCATTTGCAAAAGCCAGCTAATTTTTTTTCTATATTTTGTTATATTCTTTTGTTATATTTTCATCAAGGACACATTTGAGATATAGATTATAGAGACAAAGATATAAACACAGATACAGACACAGACATAGATATCTCATCATCATAATGATCTTAAAAAGGTAATAAAGAAGACATAAAGGTCTATAGCTACATATGTTCTCTCAATGACTTTGGGGATGGGGGTAATAGTAAAGTCCATTTTATGATATTATCCCCTCCATGAGATATTTCACAAAATGATTCCTTAGTGCTTTCCAAGATTGCGTTGTGTAACATAGATTTCTTCACTGTGTACTTGGTTTGGTCCAGTCACTCTTTCCAGTTTTTTCTTCCTTTTAAAAACCGAATTTGCTAATGGTTTATCTATTTTTATTTGATTTTTAACCAGATCCTAGTTTTATTTATCAATTCAATGATATTTTGTTTTCAATTTTGCTAATTTACTCTTTGATTTTCAATTTTTAATTTTTGCTTTTCATTGTTTTTTTTTTAATTGTTGGTTTTCTAGTTTTTAGTAGTATGGCCAATCCATTGATTTGTTCATTCTCTCTTTTGTTGATGAAACATGATTGGAGACCTAGATTTTCCCCTAAGGACTACTTTGGCTGCATTCCGCTAATTTTGCATGTTGCCCCATGGTTGTCACTGTCTTAAATGAAATTCTCTATTGTTTCCATGTTTTCTCTTTGATCCACTGTTCCAATTCTGTCTTCTTTGATGCCATTTGGTTTTTCTTGTATAGCACATTGGGGACTGAATTGTTAGTAGGACCTTATTGGATTCCTACTAAAATGTATCATCATAACATGGAGGTGGCTATGCCAGTAGGACACAAGCCCTGGCAGGTCCTACTAATCTGGAAAAGGTTTGATCGCAAGGCAATGGTGTTGTCTTTCATCCAAGGACCAGACTAGTTAAGTTTAGAAGTACTCATCAGCACAGACTTAGCTATTTTTTCAGCCATGGAAGCACACAAAGATCTGCTAAAGCATGGTAAGCCCATGATCTACATCAATGGAGTAACCACAAGGATGAAATCTCAGATCCTTGAGCTATTGAAATGAATTTGTTCATGGAGTATGGAGGAAGGATTTTCTTTACTATTTCAAAATTTTGTGCAAGGGGGCCTTTGGGAGGGCTTTTTCAATATCTGACAAATTCATCATTAGAAGAAGGTAACATTTCAGCTGATACAGCATTAGGCCATGGTTTTATCCAAGCTCTACTGAATATTTGACTTTGAACATAATCTCAGGCACAAACAACATTAAAAATAATATCTTTAATGTTGTAATAAGATTGAAAGTCCTATATTTAAAATCTGTTTTATGGAACAACTTTCTCATGAAATCTCTCCTCTAACTGTGTTTCATATTGTCCATAGGTTGAATTACTGAGTTAACAATGAGAGGCAAGAAAATGGCGAAAATATTCCCTCCCTCTGCTTCCGCAGGGTGTGTTCCCCGATTGTCTTGTTGTAAGTAAGCCTTGGATTCTGAAATGATCTGTTACTGAAGACACAAAATGATGATCAAACCACTCAGAAGAAGATGCCTTTGTCCTCCACAAATCAGCCCCTACTTTAAGTAACAGGTGTGTGATCCCTGTGCAAGTTCTAAAAAGGGAAAACTACTTAATCGCAGAGGTTTTATTTCATTGACTCGCTCAAGCCCATGCAGTTGAATCGTAGCAAAGTCAAGATTATGAGTTTCTGGGTTTGAAGTCTAGTGCATTTACCACTCTATCACAGTTTCTCAAGACATGGTTATATGTCATCCAATGTCATCACTGTGGCATTGTTTCAATGTGGTGGTGGCGTGCCATCTCCAAGGTAATCCCAGGAAACGGTTATATATTCCATCACAATGGCATTCTTAGATCTGGTTACACAGTTAACTGAAAATCTTAGGATGTGGTTACACATCCTCTTTAGGACCTTCTTTCATTGTTCAGCTGTTCAGTCATGTCTGATTCTTCATGCCCCCGTGGACCCTTCTTTCTTCCACTATCTCTCAAAGTCTGTCTAACTTCGTGTTAATTATTTCCATGACACTTTCTATCCATCTCATCCTCTGCCATTCCCTTTTCCTGAGCCTTCTTGGGGTTGCATTATTAGTGGTGGTGTATCCCAGGAACAAGATTACGTTCCTTATCCCTGGAGTATTAAGATCATGAGCGTAAATGATCATTCAGTGGAGCAGAGAAGGGTAGAACAAGGAAAGAATTCAGGATTAATCATGTCTCTACAACTCCAGGAAATGAAAGAGAGATATTATTCAGTATCCCTCCCTGAGCAAATCACTTAACCTATCAGCCTTAATTTCCTAATTTGTAAAATGGATTTAATATTATTAGCTATATAAAAGGCTTAATGAATATCAAATGAAATAATATATGGTATCAATTATTGTTATTCATTTCATTTTCTTCTCATCTTTTTTGATGAAGTTCAGGTCAAATGGGCCTGGGATAGGAAACTATACTGCTATCATTCCTTTATAATTAAAATTTACAGATTTTTGCATAGGCAGTTGAAATAACTGGTTTGTTGGTTGTAATTGAATAAAGGCATTAGGATACAAGCTCATTTTCTGTAGGCTCACACAAAGCATCATTAAGATAATTATAGTAGTAGACAGGAGAATAGGTAAGGATGATATGTGCCTCATCCTATGTCCACATGATTTTGATTTGCTCTGATAAATCTCTATGTTTTGAAAGTTTTTCATTCCATGTAGCTTAGAAATTATTTGACATGGTGACATCTATTTGAAATGTTGTCCTTATACTTTTGTGGATCAATGTTATATCTGAGCAGTAATGGGCAACAGTTTTGTCTGTAATAATGGTCTGGTTCCAATATAGTTTATTGACTAAATTCTCAGGAATATTTAGGGATATCATATGGGAATTTGTCACCTGTCAGTTTATAAAAGCTAGCAAGCTTCATTGCATA
Organism: Phalanger gymnotis; assembly: GCA_028646595.1. NCBI lineage: Eukaryota > Metazoa > Chordata > Mammalia > Diprotodontia > Phalangeridae > Phalanger > Phalanger gymnotis. Next base: position 280,660,329 of record CM053625.1, on the reverse strand, counting down.
ATCCCAGTCACCTAATCATATCTGTCTACATATCTGGTAAATGCTAAATTTTTGCAATCTATAACGATGCACTGGAGTTTTCACTAATTCATTGCATAATTTGCATCAGTGAATGAGTCTAGGTTCCATAAGGATAATCTTTCCTCAAGAATAATTTCTGGAAGCAATGACCCAATCCTGAATTTCTATTACACGTCCTTCCCTTTCTATGACAATGATAATAGCTAGCATTTATATAATGCTTTAAGGTTACAAAGCACGACCCTGTGAGGTAGGCACTATCCTTATCCCTATTTTACAGATAAGGAAGCTGAGAGTGAAAGAAGTTAAATGACTCCAAGTCCAGGATTCAGGGCCCACTCTGCCGCCTAGCTGCCTCATGATCAAAGACACAAATCTAGCCATTTCTTCTAAGCTTTTCTATTGATACTTTGTTAGTTGAGTCCATGTAAAGTCACCCATGTGACACCTTTAGATTCCATTCTTGGATCTTAGCTATTTCGTGGGTTCTGTCCATGAATAAACCACTTTGTGTTAGTTACATTTGGAAAATCTAGTAGCATATCCCCATTGCCATTGCTTGGTGAAGAGAAGTCTATTAATTCACATAGTATAGTTATCTAGCTTGTTTATTGTATATTCCATGGGTTGCTCCTGTTTGCAGATGACCATGTGCAAAAGTATTGGAAGTGATCTGTAACCTGTAAAGAGTTTGTCCAAAACATCCACACAAGAAAGGCCAAGTAGACTGCCCAGATTATGACATGCCTTTGGATGGATAATCCCTAGAGTTTGTCTACTGATATGTAATACTGGGGCAGATAATACAGATTGACATTAAGTTTGTCTTGAAGTTGAACATGAGGAGGAGAAAAGCTGTATAGTCTTTAGGAAATTGCAGAGTTCCTTTAAAGACCCTGAAACTTCCAATGGAAACAAAGGTCCATCTTTTAAATAACAACATTCTACTCATTCCAAATATGTTACCTGAAATGGGACACAATAGTCCGTGAAGAATGATAAATTAATGTCACACAGAGGGCAATGTAGAATAATAAGGTGTCTGTGTTCAGGCTCTGCTATGTAACCAGTGAGGAAATTCAAAGAACAGGAGCATAAGATATCATCATGGAAAATATGGTAGAAAGAAAAGATGGGCTATTCATGTTGTAAGGATAAAGCATGACAAGCTGCCATTAGAATTTGAGTACTGCTCTAAGAGGATTTGTTAGTCATATTACTCCACTCTTTCCAATGAGAAAATATTAATCTTTCTATAGCTGCCACGGGGTAATACCTCCCATGTATCATTCATTATCAGACATAACATGTGTACAATACATTCTTCAATGCACATACACACACAGTGAAATATAGTGGGTACTATTGAGTTATTGTTTGGACCTATCTCTATCCTAATATGCTAAAAGCATACACTATTATTGGTAATCGCAAAGGTGTTCATTGTTCCCACTATGTTCTTCCTATTAAGTTTTGACTTCAGGATGCCAGAGAGTCTCTTAGCACACACAGTCTTAGGTTTTTCCTTGATAATGTTACACTCAATGTGTCTTGCCTAGAGAAGACCAAGATATTTTTAAGTGTTGCCTCATTTGTTGATTCAAGCCCAAAGCCTTTAGTCTTTACTCTTCCTCATTATACATTAAGAATTTTTCACTTATCAAGTCCAAATGACATTTTGACATCGTTGTAGGAAATTTTCACAAGGTAAAGTAGCTATTTAATGGACTTCTCAACGGAGTCAAATAACAATGTCATTCACACATATCAAATTATTGGTATGATGTTTTGGACTCCCTCTTTGACTTGAAAGCCGTGCACTTCTATTCAGGAGTAATGATAAAGAATGTAAAATGAGACAAAACCATAGAATCCTTCAGCTGTCTTCTTGGAAGAAGTTCCATTCCATATGAGTTTTCTTTGATGTTATTATGTTGGTGAAGTGCTTTTCATATGGACATCAACTATTCTAGCATTTCTCATTACACTTGATTCTAATTAGTAAATTTGCAGTTCGTGACTAAGTATATGAGAACAGGACTAAGTATATGAGAACAGAACTAAGTCAAAGGCTTTACAATAATCAAGAAAGGCAATATAAATGTTATAATACTTTTTAGTAGCAGTATTTCTTCCAGGGCTTCATAGCTACCAGAAGAGTCTCAGAGCACACAAAGTCTTCACTGTACATCACCCTGACTGGTATTCCTTTACTTAACTCTTGCCCAATTATTCACAACATGGATGATGGGCTTTGAGGGGATTATTATCATTATAACTGTCATCTTCATTGTTGTTATATTACAGAAACTTGGTGAAGGAAGATGAGAGGAGAAGAAGTAATCGATAATAATTAACTTACATTTTTATGGTGCTTTGAGGTTTATAAAATCTTTTGCTCACAGTAACTATTTGAGACAGGTAGTAATAATAGCTGACAATTACAGAATGCTTAAGGATTTTTAAAGCTTGAAACATGATGTCCCAAAAATCTTAGAGTAGTTAAAAGGCAACTAAAACTTAAAACTACCCTAAGACTTTTATTTTGTCCTTGTGACAACCCTTTGGGGGAAGTACTGTAGCCAGTCAGAGATCCAGCTTGAACCTCTGAAACAGCAATAAGTAATCGATGATAAATTCTATTTCTATAACATTTATAAAATATCTGCCTCTCACCAACCCTATGCGATAGGTCCTGTGAATACTATGGACTCCATTTCGCGTAGGACCAAAATGAGATTCAAAATTTCTAAGTGACTTGTCCAAAGTAACACAATAAATGTCAGAGACAGAATTTAAACTCAGTTCTCCTGATGTCAAGTCTTGAGCTCTTCCTTGAACACTATTACCTCCTTGATAGGAAGAAGGGAAAGGAACAAGCATTTATTAAGCATCTACTGTGTGCCGGGCACTGCGCTAAGCACTTTACAAATATCTCATTTGACCCTCAGAACAACCCTGGGAGATTGGTGCTATTATGACTCCTATTTTACAGTTGAAGAAACTGAGGCAGACTGTGTGAACATTTTTGTGTTTTGAATTTCTTTTGTGCAAAAAAAATAACTGGCTGTCCCATACATGATTTGTATTATACATTCAGTGTCTTTCTACTCCTCTTTCGAGTAAATCTTAGACATGAACCGAACATAAACTTTCTATAAGTGATTTTCCCCTGGAGTTCCAGAGAGGAAGCATAAAGATCCAGAGAGTTTGGGGGGGCGGCGAGGAAAACCTGAGCCCTGCCTTTGTGAGCCAGGCTCTCATAATACTTAACTCAATCTGTATGTGTGCGTACAGAGCTCATAGGGATCACTTGGTAGCGAGGGATAGGGCAAGAACCCAAACTTCCCAGGGACCAGTAGGAATTCTTATTCTAATACTAGTCTCTGCCTATTTCAGTCTCATGTCTCATAGTATCACCTCATTCCCAGTGAGAAATGCTCCCTAGGAACCTCAACCTGATGCCTAAGAGCTGAGGAGAGGAGGATGGGTGGGAAAAGTAAGGATACCTTTGGTTTCTCAGTGACTGTACCTATTCCAAGGATAGGAATCAAGTACAGCAAGAGACTAGCAAAATAGCATTCTATATATCTCCAAATAAAATTCACTCAGAGCCATAATTAGCACGGAGCACCCAAAGATAGGCCATCATCCAGACAAAGAGGCCTACTTTTCTTCCCCCATGAGGCATGCTCCCTGGCCACCCCTACCTCTGCCTCAATAACAGCAGCTCAGGGGCAGCTAGGTCGTGAAGTGAGTAGAGCACTGGCCCTGGAGTCAGGAGGACCTGCGTTCACATCTGGCCTCTGACACTCGACACATGTACTAGCTGTGTGACCTTGGACAAGTCACTTAAGCCCAATTGCCCTGACAAAAAAACAAACAAAAAAAATAACAGCAGCTCAAATGACCTGATCTTTTGTTTTGCCCTGGGGCTAGTATCCCACAGGTATCATACCCCTCTCCACACTAGCCTTCCCTTAGGTACAGTTCAAACTGTCTCTTCTGTCCTCATCTGCATCCTGGCCTGTGAAAGATCATCACTGGGGGCATTTAGGATCCATGTGGGATCCGCTGAAAAAGAAAGGAAAGGGACACCTACCAAGTGTCAGACACAATGCTAAGCACTTTATAGATTTTGATCTGAAGGGGATAAGCAGGAAAACCAGAGCCAGAGGCTGGTCACCAGTTCTTCTTCCCTCCCCAGACTCTAACCTGCTCTATTCTCCACTTCTACTATGACCTCTGCAAGCTTCCTCTGTTAGGGCTCAGTAGATATATTAGGGAGTTTACAGTTAGAGACCGCGAGTTCAAATACATGCTCTAGTTTTGGGACTTTAGGCAAGTCATTTAATAATAATAGCTAACATTTACATAGTGCTTACTATGTGCCAGGCACTGGGCTAAGTGCTTAATAATAATAATAATAGCTAACATTTATATAGTGCTTACTGGGCTAAGCGCTTGATAAATATGATCTCATTTGATCTTTACAACAACCCTGGAAGATAGGTGCTATTATTATTATTGTTGTTGTTGTTATCATTATCATTATTATTATTTTACAGATGGGGAAACTGAGGCAAGGCAGATATTATGCTGGCCCAGGATCACACAGGTAATAATCGACAGAAACTGCACCTGAACCCAGGCTCTCTGACTTCAAAACCTACTGTTCTCTTAAAAGCTGCCTTCTCTCCCTCCCAAAGGGCTATGGGGACAAAGTGATACTGACGTCGCTTCAGATTGGTGGTTAGAGTTTATTCAAGTAAGTTCTGGACATACACACACACACACACAGATACCAAGAGATGCTCACAGAGTCACGCTCACAGACACAAAGAAAATAGAGACACACATGTATACGGTTTATACATAGAGACATAACTCACTCGTAAGTGCACAGACTTGTCACTCACATCAAAACATATGCCCAGAGACACGCAAACACTCATGCACGCCCAGACACACGTACTCACGATATATTCTTGTATACACACACACACACACACGCACACACACACACACACACATACACACACGATCCCACACTGTACCCTGTCTCTCTCTCTCTCTCTCTCTCTCATTCACTAAAGCCCCAAACACTTTGCTGAATCTCCCCTGGTAACCAAGAAAGGACTTGAAAATCCTCAAAGCAGAGCCGCCTCAGGAGGGCACTGGGGGGGGGGGGGGAAGACGTCAGGGAATCACTTGGGTAAAACCCCAGAGACAACAGCTCTCAAGCGGCAAATACAAAATACTGTTTCATTGCCATTTTTTAAAATTCTCCCAGCTTTCAGTCATTATGCGTCTGTCCCTGTGATGGAAATGGGAATTCTTTTGCTCTCAAGCCTGGACTGTCCTTTCATTGCATTGAGGCCCAAAGCAGGCCTCTCTCACTGTGCTCTGCAATGCATAATTAATCTGGTTTCATAGAGACTCGGACAAAGGGGTCCATTCACCCCCTTCTCCTTCCCCCCTGAGATATTGTTATTTCTAAAAACTCCAGCCAGCTGGGATAGAGGGAAATATCAGCCCTGTGGGAGAATGAGCAGAGTGGGGGCCTCCGAGGGACAGGATGGATGGGGAGCGAAGGGATCTCTCTCAATGAGCAGGATTAGGGAAGGAGAGAAATGAGGAAACATTGTGGGGAGGGGAAACAGATCACTGAGTTAGGTCTGAGGTTTACAAGTTTCAAGCCTCCTTTCCTCCCTGGGTAAGAGGAAAAAGAGACAACTATATTATTTGGTAACATGAAAATCACAGATCATAGATTTTAAAGCTGGTGTTCATTTAGACGAAATCTAACCTTTCATTTGACAAATAAAGAAATTGAGATCCAGAGTGGTTTCCTGACTTGCTCAAAGTCACATAGCTAGGTGAGTAGAAGAGCTGAGTTTTGAGCCTGGGTCCTTTGACCCCCAAACTCAGCACTGTAGCACCCTGTGTTAAGGCATGTTCTGTGTGCTGGAACCTGAGAGCAATGAGCAAGGAAGGAACTGCGCCCGTTGTGCTATTCTCAAGTAGGAAGGTTCAAGGGAAACAATTACTTAGAACCTCAAAGGGGCTGGGATTCCTGAAGGCTTAGGAGGGAAGTAAATTCAAGACCCTCTCTGATCTAAAGAAAAAAAAATCTTTTTGCCCAAGGGAACAAGGTGTGGGTGCGAGGGAAAAATCAATTGAAAACTCTCCTAATCAACCAGGAACCTATGTTCCTCTCTGCTAGAACTTGGCACTAGGCATAGCCAAGAAACTACAACAGTAAGTGGGTTCCCATCGTCACACCATTCTGTAGCTAATGGGACTCCGATGGGTCCCTCATTCCCCCAAATGGAGAAAATAATTCTTTCCAAAGTATTTCAAATCCTCTTCCTCATCCACTCCTCACAATGCCCCTAGGAGGTAGGTAGACTGAGTAGGTATACAAACAAGGAAACTGGAATTCAGAAAGATGAAATGACTTTAGCGTGATAACTCATGACCCCAAGGTCCCCTTCAGTTCCAGAATTCTTTGGCATGCCTAATGTTGGCAATCAGTGGCAATGATGGAAACCACATCTCTTGAGATCCAGCTTGGAACGCCTCCCATCATTACACTGATGAGGGTGCTAGGTTGGGAGGATCATTCTGGTTTCATCTCTGAGCTCTTCATAAAGAACAGCATTTCCCTCTTTCAGGGGAGAAGAGTTGTTTTCATTTGGGGAATTCCAGATCCATCTACAGACAACAATTCTCCCAGTATCCCTGGATGACGATAGGGAAGGAGTCTCAGACCTTCATCTTTTCCTTGCTTTCCTCAGAAGAGACCCAACGTTAGAAAGCATTATGCATGTGTATACATATATACATACATACATACATATATATACATATATACATACGAACATACGCAGATACACATACATATAAATATATGTATGTGCATGTGAAAATGTGTGTATAGATATATGTGTGTGGGTATACACACATATATACCCATAAATATAGATGCTGAGTGAAAAAGGGATGTGGGAAGGGAGACCAGTAAGAAGAATATGGTGGCTGGCTCTGTGAGGCAAGTCAGCGAGCCCAGCCAGAGCTGGCAGGGGAGTTGAAAGAGATTAAATGGGGACATCTTCATGGCTTTACTCATAGTGACCCTGAGACTAGAGCTCCGAGGCCAAAAATGTGCCTTCACACAAGAGAAAGATCACTCTTGTTTTTCTTGGCCCCAGAGAGCAGAATTAGAAGCAATGGGGTAGAAGCCACAATAAGGCAAATCTAAGCTAAATGTCAGAAAACTCTTACTAACAATTAAAGCTGCTGAAAAGTAGATTGGCCTGTCTCAGGAGATAGCAGAGGCCCTCTCACCGGAAATCTCACAAAAGTTGGAAGACCACCTGGTGTGTGTGTGATAGAGTGAGTTCTTCATCAGGGATGACGTGAACTAGACCTCTGAGGTCCCTTTCAAGGTCTATGATTCCAGCACTTGCTCAGTGCCTATCAGGTTAAGTTCAGATTCCCCATTCTTCTCAGGATCAAGTCCAAATTTCTAAGTGCAGAATCGAAGGCCCACCACCATCTATTTGGTACCAACCTGTATTCTAAGCTAAGGCTTGGGTCACTACTCCCCTCCTTAGAGATACTCTTTACTCCAATGACACCTGGTTTCCTTAATAGACCTCGCCCTCCCCTCCCCATCTTACTTCATAAACACACACATACACATGACCACATTTACTTTCATCCCATACCCTCTCCCACCAATATCACCTTATTCATGATATTCCCTATGCCAGGCATACCCATCTATGGAAGTTTTGCCTATCAAAATTCTGCTATCCATCCTTGAAGGCACAACTGAAGTCCCATCTCCTCCAAGAAGCTTTGTCAAACCATGGCAATCACAGTGATTTCTTCCTGTTCAACTATAGCATTTTTAGTTCATCTCATACAGGTTGACACTTAATTAGTCTCTAGCATTGTGTTGTGTTGTTTCATCAATGTGCCTTGTCTGCCCAATTAGACTACGAACTCTCTGAGAGTAAGAATCGTATCTGATACTTCTTTGGGTTCTCATGGCACAGAGCCCTGGTTTGGGTACATTGGATAATGCTGATTCATTTATTCATTCATGTAACAAACATTTATTAAACACCTACTATGTACTGGGCTAAGTGCTGGAAGAGATACAATTCAATTCAACAAACATTTATTGGTATCTGCCATCATGGAATTTGCAGTATAGTGGTAGGATAAGGTTGAAAGAATGAATGTGTTGATGTTTGCTACATCTCCTTAAATGTAGCAAATACTAATAAAGCTAATAAAAATCATAACATGTATTTACATAATGCTTTTAGGTTTACAGAGTGATGCAGGTAATACAATTGTTCCTATCATCATTTTACAGATAAAGAAACAAATTCAGAGACATCAGGTGACTTGCCATGGACACAGATCTAGTAGCTTGGCAGGGATGGAATTCAGAGCCAGTCCCCTTGACCTAAAGGCTGATGATCTTTTCCCTACAACATGCTACAGTTGGTCAGTCATGCACAAAACAACCCCTTTTGTGCCCACAGGGCTATCCCAAATATTGCTTCACTTCCTCAACTCTACTCTCTACTTCCTAAAATTCACCATACACCTAGAACTTGCTGTACTTTCTTAGACAAAATCAGGGACACCACAAGTACCAGAGTAAACTTCCAATTCTCCAACATGCCAAGGCAGCTAGAAAATATATATGCTCCCCCACTGTCCATTCTCAGAGTTAAGAAGATTTAAGGTCAATTTCCAAAACCTCAGCAAACCCAAACACCATCCCAAATGAACAGTGGTAATTCCAAACACCAATCCTTCCCATCCCATTTTCCTGAAACATTCTGTACCTCAACTAGATCCTGGGAAATATTTCCCTAAAACTAAAGACTGCATGTCCCTAATACAACCACAGGTCTCCTCCCAGCCAGGCCACTGCTGTGCAGTGGTTGCCAAAATGCCTGAGCTGAGAAAAGGCAGCTCCTCGGTGTTTTCAAAGGGCCCCAAACTGGGCACCAACACAGAGCAGTGTTGCCCAGTTAAACAGAGCAATGCATGTGGGGCTCTCACTCTTCTAGAATGTAGAACCTGTGCATACAAAGAGGCTCTGGGATGAGAAACAGCCAACTTCAAAAGGTCAGAGTCAATGCCCCCTTTTAGGTTGCCCTCACATCTGTGGAGGAAATTATGTGTTAAAAGACTCAAAGACAGCAAGCTATAGGGGAAAAGAAATTATAGACCTCAGCAAGGACCTGGCTCAAGCCTCTAAGTGAACCAAGCCCCGTTATTTTATGAGCATAATCTTGCCTGGCAATTAAAAGCCTTGGAAACTTGGCCATAGACTTTCCCAAAGATGACACTGTGACCTAGGCAACACCCAAAACACCCAACAAAGAAGAAGCCACTTGATCTGCATCTGTAGGAAAATGGCTCTGAACAAACCATTTTTAACTTGCTTTAAAAAAAGAATACAAAGACTTCCACACCACCCATAAAACGAGAAAAATCAGGTTCAGCTGAAAAGAAAGCGGAAACTAGGCATCTGAGAAATCATACACCTGTTCTCTTTCCTATATGTTTACTTTCCTTAGGTCTTTATGGTCATCCCTCTATAGAGAACCAATCATGAGACATACAAATTTTGATGTCCTGAGAACCTTATGCTGAGTGAATTTAAAGAGGAAAAAGGAAGAAGGATAGTTGGGGTGAGAAAGAGGCATGGAGAAATGTAGATAGGACCAGTCTTCAATTTTCAGCCTTATGATTATGTTCCAACATTACTAGTCAGGTTATTTGCCACCCTGACACCTTTCCACATTTTAACCACACTTATTCTTCAAGGCCTACTTGTTCATTTTAAGTGTCTTGGAGCCACCCACAATAATGCCAGACAATAGCGGTGTCTCACCTTTCTGACTACCTTAAGGTAACCCTACCACATACTCTGGCCCTTAACTTACAGACTTTAACACTTGTTCGTGTATTGTCTTGAAATATTCTCTACTTGTTTTATGTTTTTTCATCTTATTGCACCAATTAGACAAGAAACTCTTCAAGAGCAAAGACTACACTGTTTACATCTTTTGTATCATCCGGCAGCACATAACACAGGGCCAAACACTAACAAATACCAATTGAGTTGGTTGGTTTGCTTGAGTTGAGTTGAGTTGAGTTGCATTGGGCAGGGTTGGCTTGACTTGAGTTGAGTTGACCAGAGTTGGGTTAGAATGATTGAATTGATGCACATCCAGAGAAAGAACTGTGGAGTCAGAATGCAGAGAGAAGCAGACTATTTTCTTTTCTTTTTTGTTTCATTTTGTTTTTCTTTCTCATGTTTTCTCCCATTCTTTATAATTCTTCTATGCGACATGACTGATGTGAAAATGTGTTTAACAGGAATGTATGTGTAGCACCCAAAGCAAATTGCAAGCCATCTTGGGGAGGGAGGGAGGAGACGGGGGCAGGGGAGAGAAAATTTAAAACTTATGGAAGTGAATGTGGAAAACTAAAAATAAATAAATTAATAATTAAAAAAAAAAGAAAGATTGAATTGGCAGCTAGGTGGCTCAAGGGATAGTCAGGAAGTCCTGAGTTCAAAAGCAGCCTCAGAAACTTATTAGCTATGTGACCCTGGGCAAGTCACTTAACCCTGTTTGCCTCAGTTTTGTCATCTGCAAAATGAACCACAGAAGAAAATGGCAAACCATTCCAGTATCTTTGCCAAGAAAACCTTCCGATGGAATCACAAAGAGTCAAACATGACTGAACAACAACAAAAGATTGATTGACCCTATTTGCCAAAAACATGGAGGAGAGAATAGTTGATAGTTAATCTTTTAATTTGTTATACTTGATTTGGAAAGCAGCACCAATATGAGACTCCCCCGTGGCTTTAATGTTAAGTTTGCATGAGCATTCTCATTGGGCAATATTTCTGCTGAACTCCTGAGGATAATCTGATTCAGAATATGACATTACTTCTATGGTCCATGCTTGTATGGCCACATGAATGGGGAGGCGACCAGAGTTTACACCATACGAAGATTGTTTGAAGAGACTAAAAATATTTAGACTATGGAAAAAAAGACTTACGGAGGAACACGGTCATGGTTTTCAGGTATTTGAAGGATTATCATGTGCAAGATATATTAGGCTTCTTCTGCTTGGTTCCAGAGGGAAAATGAGAAGCAATGGGTACAAAGCATTAGATTAAGGCTAGATACAAGGGAAAAATTCCTAATAATTACATCTATCCAAAAGTTAATGGACTGGCCTTGGGAAGAGTGAGTTTTCTATTACTCAAAGTCTTCAAAAAGAGACTCAATGACCACTTGTAGGAGGGAGAAGGAAGTGGTTCCTACTCAGGTATAGGTTGGACTCCATGACTCCTGAGGCATCCTCCGACTCTGAGCTTCTGTGATTGTGAGTAGCCCACAGTGGTTACTAGAAGGGGGTTGTAGTTAGCTCGTATAATGTGCCCCTCAATGCCCCACAGAAATGAAATGAAATGAAATAATGAAATGAAATGAAATGAAATGAAATGAAATGAAATGAAATGAGGAGCCAGGAAGCTCTTGGAGAGCTAGTCTCTAGCCCTTTGGAGAAGGGCGCTCCACCCTTGTCTAAAAGGAGCTAGAAAGACACACTTGGATTTATTCTGTAGGCAGTAACAATGGCTTCTTCCAGATAATATCGAAATTCTTTGAGGAGACACCAAAGTCGGGGTGTCTAACCTTGACAATATTGGTGACTGAATAGTAACCGAAGGATTTGCTTTGAAAGAGATAAACTTTGATTTGGCACTTTTATGGGTGCCATGTATATATTCTCCTGAAAGAGCCACCTACCATTGTCTAGATCTTATGAGGGAATTTCTCAGAATCTTTTCTGTAATACATAAAGCATGTGGGGAGACATAGCAGATTTTCCACACCTCAAAAGGCATAGAGAAGACACTGAGCTAGGAGATACATGGTCCCCACCAGCAGAAATCAATATACTTCATGGGCACAGCCCTTGCTAGCAGTGGTGAAGCAATGCATCGGCAGAGGACAGACCTGGCGTAAAGCTCATGTAGAACCATGATTGACTCTGGGGAGCTGGAAAGGAGGTGGGCATTGTACCGTTATTTCAACAAACTTCACTTAGATAGTGTCACATTTTTGGTGTTGTTAAAGGTTCCTTTTATAAAGACTTCTTGTGGCCAAAATCCTTGCAAATAAGGCAGTATCACATAGTAGAGAAAGCACTTAATTTGTAATCTGAGGACCTGGGTTCAGATCCTGACTCTGCCCCTTGCTGCCTGTGACACTTAGGGCAAGCACTTGACCTTTCTGGCCTTCAGTTTTGTCATTTGTAAAAGGAAGAGTTTAAGTAAGATAACCACTAAGGGCTTTCTAGTTCTGGATTCTACAGTCTTGCATCCTTAGTGGAAAGCATTGGGATGCCCCGTGGTTTGTATTGTCCCAATTTCTGAATGGGAGTGTCTAGTGAAGACGTATGTAGTGTTCCCAAAAGTAAGCCAATCCTTTCATGCCACGGGTACCTCTGACACATAAGTGTCTCGGACAATGTCTCCTTGTGTCCCCACTGAGCCGATTTCTGCCTGGTTCCCCGGAGACAAGGCAAAGGATGCCACCAGCACAGAAATCCCTCTGTCCTGTGGGGTCCACACAGCACTCTGGGAAGAGGGTTAGGAATCCTGGCTGGTTACTCAGCCTCCTTTGGAGGAAGCTCTATGCAGTCAGAGCCCAGCTGGGCAATGATCCCAGCACACACAGTGCTTGCTTCTAGTCCAAGAAAAAGCCAGGCTATCAGGCTAGGGAAAGCATTCCCCACTCCCACAGCCCATTCCTTCCTCCTTTCTTCCCCTACTTCAAATAACTCCCAAAGTGACAAGGTTGGCCCAGACTGGATCATTGCACTCAGTCCCCCCTTGGGGTCACTCCACCCAGCCTTTAGCTCTCTTTAGAGAGAATTTGTCGAAGACCTCCAGTTTCCCCTCTCGAGAATCGTTCCTGCCACCCACATTCAAAAGTCTGAAGCTCTAGAAGAGCCTTTATGTATGGGCAGGACAAATAACTGCTTGCCAATGTCACCTACCCCTCTGACCACTGCCTTTCCTCTTCTTTTCTGTGGCTCAGGCCCCAATATCCATCTCTAAGCTCAGAGAACTTAGCATCCTTTCCAGAAAATACTCTGCTTCCCTACCCTCCATCCCTTCCAACCCTTTCCCCAGATTTGAGACACAGCCACCATCCATCCACCCATCTGACCATCCATTCCTCCATCCACCACGATCCAACCATCCATCCCTCCATCTAATCGATCAACAAATCAACAAGAATTTATAAGTCTCTACCACGTGCTAGGTGATGGGGGCACAAATACAAGGAATAAAATGATCTCTAGCTTTAAGGAGCTTATGTTCTGATGGGGGAGACATATGTGTGTATATATATATATATATATATATATCTTTTAAATTTCGCAAAGCGCTTCACTTTCATTACCTCATTTGAACCTCGAAACAGTCCTGTGAGATATGCATGTCCCCACATGTATACATAGGCATACCTATGCACACGTATACACATGTATATCTCCACATAAACATATGTGTGCGAATACATAGTTAATATGTGCGTAATGTAGTATAAATATAGAGCTAACAAATTCAAATAAATAAAAGGTAAGTACAAGTTACTATGGCTATACAACCTCGAACATGCCTATCTCATCTGATCTTGAAAACTAAACAGATTCAGCCCTGAATTGTGCTTGGATGGGAGGGTGCCTTGGAATACCGAGTGCTGGAGACTAAAAGGGGCAGCTAGGTGACTCAGGGGATAAATTGCTGGGCCAGGAGTCAGGAAGACTCATCTTCATGAGTTCAAATCTGGCTTCAGTCACTTACTAGCTCTATGACCTTGGGTAAATCATTTAACTCTTTTTGTCTTAGTTCCCCATCTGTAAAATGAGCTGAAGAAGGAAATGGCAAACCACTAATATCTTTGCCAAGAAAACCTCAAATGGGGTCACCAAGAGTTGGACATAAGTCAACAACAGCAACCATTTCAAATTAGTTCAGCATTTGAGGGGACCAAGGAAGCCTTTGTGTTAAAGGTCATGCTTGAACTGCATTTTGGAAGAGAGATTCTATGAGGCCGAAGTGAAGAGGAAAGACATTCTAGGCTGAGGGACAGCCAGTGTAAAGGGCTGGAGGTGGAAGATTGAGTACCATGTGTGAGAAACAGGGAAAAGGACAGTTTAGCTGAATTGCAGAGTTGGGGGAAAGGCCAGGGGAGCAGAGTGTTAGTATATATTCAGGTTTCAAAGATAGATTGGAACTTGGTTATAAAGGGCTTGAAAAGCTAGAGAGAAGCTTATAGTTTATCTTAGAGGAAATAGGGAGTCGACCTAATGGTTTTTTTTTTTAAAGCAGATTGAGAGGCCGAGGCTCATCTTTTTCCCATCAGACCCACCATCAGATTGGTATCAGCTGCTTGGCCGCAGTTCAGCCCCCAGGTGGATATAGCATTATCGCTCAGAATAACAAGGGATCAGAATCACCAAACAAGGAGGAAGCTGGTGCGGAGGCCCTATTCCAAAAAGCCATCGTGGTGCAGGGGAGCGTGTGCTGGGCTTAGGAATCAAAAGACCCAGGTCCAAATCGTGGTTCTGCCCCTTGATGTCTGTGTAACCCTGGGGAAATCACTTTGCCTCTTTGTGAGCCTTTCCTCCAAGAGCCATACCTGCTTTCTTCATCTATAAAATAGAGATCGAATGAGATGGACCCTGAAGTCCCTGTTCCTTCTCTGTAATGTTCTGACGAAAGCAGATTGGAGAGCGGGGAGGGAAGGGGAAGCTAGGAAATCTCTCTCAAATCCTTTCCAGCTCTAAATCTTGTGCCCTGGGCCTCAATTGCTGAAGTTGAAAGGGACTTTAGAAATCATTTAGTCAACCCATACATTTTACAGAAGAAAAGGACGTCCAGAGAAGGTAAAGGGACTTTTGCCCAAAGTCACAGTCAGGATTCAAACTGAATCCTGGGCCTCTCGTTGCAGATGCGTGCTCTTTCTACCAGACTGAACTCTGACCTCATATATCAGGCTAAACTATAGTGGTCAGAAGACCCTAAAATGAGCCCTTACACTTCACTAGCTGTGTGACCCTGGGCAAGTCATTGAACCTGAGAGCTTTCTCTGTAAGATAATAACGACACTAGCCATACCTACCTCCAAGGTTTGTCCTGTGAGAGCCATGAAAATGTGAATTTTTATTATGATTTTCTGTGAAATGAGCAAAAGGGCGCTCAGTTTTTCCCCTTAGCACTTGGCTAGGTAACAATACAAGGTAGCTCGCCAGCTGAGTGGCATCCTGGTATGGCAGATACTGGCCTGCGTTCACATCTTGCCTCTGACACTCGCTGTGTTACCAGAGGCGGGTCAGCATGAGCTCTCCGTGTCTGAGGCGACTTTCTCAGAAGGTAAGTTACTGATGAGCCGGATACAGGGAGCTCCCGTAAGAAGAGTTCGCCATGGTTGTGCAATCAAGATCATAAGCTTATCGATAATAAAGCCTTAAGATAAGGCTTACACCTTATCATAGGATTAGAAGTGAAAGGGACCATTGGAAGTGACCTAGTCAAACTCTCTCAAAAGAAACTGAGACCAAGAAAAGAGCAGTGAGTTACCCAGTGGGCCAGCAAGGCAAAATGGGCTTAGTTTAACGGTGCCCTTGAGGAGTTTGGCTTTTGTTTACGGTGAAAGGAGTTTCACCTGTTAAATGCTAAGCCCCAGGCCCAAAGCCCTATCAGGTGTGAAACCCATGCGGGCGTAGATTAATCACTTAAGAAGGGCCAACTAGGAACCAATGGGTCTCTGGACTCTGGTCTCTCGTTGTTGAGGCCGGGTTGGAGAACGCCAGAGGCTTGGCTGCGAGGAGAGGCGAGAAACTACAGCTGAAAAAAGCTGAAGCAGAGCCGACCCCTGTGTGGACCCAGGAGTTCGAGCGAGGACTTGAGGCCAGTAAACATGATTTATGCCATCTTATTTTTCTGTGGCCTCCTGGCTACTCTTGTGAGGCGGGCCTACTGGGCCTGGAGGCTTGTGTTCACAATACTGGAATGGGGAGGTTGGTTCCCTAATTTGTTGCTCTGGGCCCTGCATAAATTTTTTGATGCCTTCTGCTTGGAGAATTCTGTATACCCAATGATTTTGAACCATTCAGATATGTATGTGATCCTTTTTGAGATCATAAATTCGTCCTTCCTACTACACCCAGTCACACGGGGGGTGGGGGGAGCAGGAGGGGGAGAGAATGACGTTGAACAAAAATAAAACAAAAAAACAGGAATCTACAGAAAATGAAATAAATGCAGAAGAATTGCTCTCTTTCTCTAGATGAGATAATCCCCTCTAGCTGGGAAAACTTCTATCCTGCCAGAATTCTCTGAGGGCCACAGGTTTGTCCTGTTGAAAGCAAGAAAATACGTCAAGGAGCAGAAGCAGGAGAACATTGTACACAGTTACAGCCACATTGTGTAATGACTAACTTGGATAGACTTGGCTCTTCTCAGCAGTGCAATGTTCTAAGACAACTCCAGCAGGCTCATGATGGAAAATGCTCTCCACATCCAGAGAAAGAACTATGGAGTCTGAATGCAGATCGAAAAATACTATTTGTTCTTTTTTGGTTTTGTTTCTTCTTTCTTATGGTTCATTCCATTGGTTATAGTTCTTTGCGACGTGACTAATGTGAAAATGTTTAATGGGAATGTGTATGTAGAACCTATATCAGATTGCATGCCATCTTGGGGAGGAGAGGGGGGAGGAAAGGGGAGAAAATTTGGAACTCAAAAGCTTGTGGAATTGAATGTTGTAAACTAAAAACAAATAAATAAATTTAAAAAGAAAAAGAAAAAAGAAAATCCCCCAAGCGCTGCTCAAAACCTCATGGAGCCCCTATTCAGTCTTTCTGTTGGTACAGCATAGACAAAGAATACCGGGTTTGGAGTCGGAACCCTTTGGCTGGAATCTGCTGCAGACTCACTAAGTGACTTTGGTCATGTCACGGCATAGCCCTATGCCTTAGTTTCCCCATCTGTAAAAAGAGGAAGTCGGCCTAGATTTTTGCCTGAGCTTCTTACGTCTGTGTGGCCAGCCTTTCTTGATCTATCTGCTCTAACCTCCTAGACTAAAGGCTCCTTTCCTCAGAGTAATTGAAATACGGAATATTTGAAGTAGTAAATGAAATCAGAATTGATTTAACAATTTTTTTTACCTCTTTCTCCTTTCTTCCTCCTCAGTGTGTTTTACATTTTACCAGTTTTAAAAAAACTACTAGAACTATTTTTCACTAAAATATTTTTGTTTGAAGTTCTTAGGGGAGAGAGCTCCATGTCATGAAAATCTCTATCCATTTTCTGGCTGGCCTGTGTTTGAATGCCGACACGGACACTTAATAGCTGTTTAAACCCGCAAGACATTGAACTTCTCTGTGCCTCAGTTTCCCTATTTGTAAAATGAAGGGGTTGGACTTAAGGACCTTTTGAACCTTTCCATTCCAAAGCTATAATTCTATGAATTGGAGCTGTCAAAAGAATGATTGCTTTATTAGAGTAATTAAGGTAATTTAGTACTAATGAATTAGACGTCTCTGGGTGGCCCAGTGGATAGAGTACTGGGCCTGGGGTCAGAAAGACTTGAATTCAAATGCAGCCTCAGACAATAGCTATGCGTCCTTGAGCAAACGGCTGTTTGCCTCAGTTTCCTCATCTGCAAAATGGGGTGCAATAATAGCACTACCTCCCAGGGTGGTTACAAGGATCAAATAAGATAGTGATTTAAAAACACTTAGCATAGTGCCTGGCACATGGTAGGCACTCTGTAAATGTTGGCTATTGTTAATACGCTGTCTCATGTGGTGGCGAGTTCCCCCTTCAATGGATGATCATCTGTCACATATATTCCAAGGAGGGTTAAGAGCTTAGGGACTAGATGACCCCTGGGATCCCTTGTAAATGCTAAGAAATCTCTGAGCCAACTTGGAGATTTCATGTGTCCTTGAGATAACTAAGGCCTTCCTCCCTCCTCCAACCAGGCAATTCTTCCCCACATTCCACAAACCCACTTCATCGTTTTTGAATGTCTCTCCTTTGGCCACATCCTTCTCCCGGTCTGAAATAATCCCCTTTCTCCCTACCCCAATGCACACGCCCTCCAAGTTCCTCCACCAAGTCTTCCCCACCTGCTCACCAAGAGCTCCTGGAGTCAATCACAGTCTTCTGGCCACTGTCTATCCTCATTCTGTTCCCTACTGCACCGTGAGCCCCCTCAGCACAAGCGAGCTATTCCCACCCATCCTTTCCTGCATCCTCTAAAAAGCTTAGGATGGGGCTAGACCCTCCACAGGGATCCAAAGCATATTTGAGGAATTGAAGGGAATTCACTTCCATTGAACAAGTATGTATGAAGTTCCTCTATTGTGGGACACACCTGCTGATACAGAGACAACGAGGGTCCTTGCTCTAGGGTGGGAAGAACCTTAAATTCTTCTAGAAAACAGCTACAACAACAACAATAATGATAATAATGACAACTGGAATTTATGTAGGGCTTTGCAAAGCCCCTGGTGCATGTATTATATAATGCATTATACATTGCATGTATTGTTATATATCGTATGTACTGTCTCACTTAATCCTCATAACCCTGTGAGATCAGTGCTATTATTATCTTCATTTTACAGATGAGAAAACTGAGGCTGGGAGAATTACTTGCCCAGCATCACAAGCATTAAGTGTCTGAGATGGTATATGAACTGTGGTCTTCTTGAGTCCAAGTCCAGTGCTCTGAACCACGGGGCTCCCTGGCATGTACAGCAGGTACACATGAAGAGGGCTTCTTAACCCCTTTGGCAGTCTGTTTCCTATAGCCTATATACTTTTTCAGAATATTTGTTAAAATGCATAAAATAAATACATAGGATTACAAAGGACACCAATTAAATTAGAAAACAGTTATCAAATATTAAAAAAAAAAAAGCTTGAGAACACCAGGTTAAGAACCACTTCAAATAGCAGGATTAAGGAATATTTTAAGTAGCAGCTGGTACTTGAGGTAACCTTCTAAGCTTTGAAGAAAGGAGAGTGAGAGAGAGAGAGAGGCAAAAAAGGGAGGGGGAGAGGGAGGGAGAAAAAAAGGGGAAGGGAAGGGAAGGGAAGGGAAGGCAAGGCAAGGCAAGGGAAGGCAAGGGAAGGGAAGGGAAGGGTAGGGTTCCCCACCCCTGTCTTAGCCTATGCCACACAATAAAGCCCCAAATAAAGGCTTGGGGGGAAAGGTTAGATAAAGATGCAGCTGGTTCTGAGTTGCCCTGAGGCAAGCCCCCCACCACCCCTACCACCCCCACCACTGAGTGTGAGATAGGAAGCAGAACCTTGTCCTCTGATTTGTTACTTGCTATTTATTCCCTATCCCTAGGGTGAGTTCTGCAAAATACCTCTCAGAGCCCACGTCCGGGGTCCCCATGGTGGGCTCCCACCAAGCAGGCAGCTCCAGACCTCTATCCAGACCTCTATCCAAGGAAGGCAGAAATCTCCTTAGTAAGGGCAAGAGGACTTGGGGCCTGCTGGTCTCTGGGTTTTGTGCTGATAATGAAAAGAAAAATGGGGAAGGGGAACTGGATCTGGGACAGAATCCAGTGAAGGAGAAAAGGAGGAGAGAATAGAGAAGGACCAGGAGGTCATGACTCCTCCATGTGAACTGCCATTTAGAGAACAAAACCCCTTCCATTGTGCCTCCCCAACCCTGCCCTCTGCCCCCGGGGATAAATCATTTGAGAAAGTAAGAACCTTCTCTATGCCTTGTGAACTCAGGACTCTAGAGGATAGCTTTGCCCCGTGGAGAAAGAAGACTAGAAATGAAAAGCAAGAGAGCCAACCCAGTCAGCATTCATCCAGTCCAAGTCCCATTCATCCTTCGGACCTTAGCCTGAATGAGACCTTAGAATCCTCTGGTCCACATCTCTCATTTTAGAGATGAGAAAAGTAACACCCAATGAGGTCAAATGACCTGGCCTATCACACCAGGACTCGGTGGCTAGAATCCCAATCTCCTGACTCCTGTTGCCTTGTTCTTAATTAATAGAAATTCAAGTTGGTTCACACCCACCCCAGTTAAAGCTCAGGAAAGGCAATTCCTTTGTCTGCACTATGGGGATAATAATACCTTTCCCCAGAGTTATTGCGAGAAAAGCACTTTTGTATAAATCTTATAATGTTCTGTAAACATGAGCACTTTTTATTTTCCCCAAAGCACATTTCCCCTGAATTACAGGATATGGAGCTCTAGAAGGGACCTAAAAGATCAAAGAAGCCCAGAGAAGTGAAATGACTCACCTACAATCACACAAGTAGAAGGTAGCTGAGCTGAGATTCAAACCCAGAGCACAGGATTAAAGGACTTAGAACCAGAAGGAGTTTAGAGATTGTTTAGTTCAACAACCAGCCCTCCCTTTTAAAGATGAGGAAATTCAGAGCTGTTGTTGTTGGTTGTCGTTGTTAAATCTTTTTCAGTTGTGTCCAACTCTTCTCGAACCCATTTGGGGTTTTCTTGAACAAAGATACTGGAATGGTTTTCCATTTCCTTCTCCAGCTCCTTTTACAGTTGAGGAAACTGAGGCAGACAGAATTAAGTGACTTCCTCAAGGTCACACAGCTATTGAACTCAGAAAGATGAATCTTTCTGACTCCAGGCCCAATATTCTATCCACCGTGCCTATCTGCCCCCCAAAAAATTAAGATCTACTGGCTCCAAATTCAGTACTTTCTTCATCAAAATGGAAATGGACAGCTTCCTAAAATGGACAGCACCATCAAGTTAGGAGGCAGCCAGGTGGACTTGGAGTCAGCAAGACCTGAGTTTGAATCCTGTATCAGGCGCTTACCTGTGTGGCTCTGGACGAATCACTTCTCCTTCTTCCGGACTCAATTTCTCATCTGTATAACTGGGATAATAATGGTACCCACCTCACAGTCATTACAGAGATCAACCGAGATAATGTATGTAAAGCACTTCATAGTTCTTAAAGCAACATATAAATGGGTTTTTTTTTGTTCTATCCACAGCTCAGATCCCATCCAGGTGACCTGGGTTGTTGAGAGCAAAGAAATCTATAAATCTTTTAAAAGTTATTTAACAACTGTTGTTGTTGTAGTTGTAGTAGTAGTAGTTGTTGTTGTTATAGAGTCAGCTAAGTGGGGCAGTAAATAGAACATTGAGCCTAGAGTCAGGAAGACACTTACTTGCTTTGTGACTCTGGGCAAGTCACTTAATCCTGTTTGCTTTCGTTTCCTCATCTGCAAGATTGCGATAATAAATAGATTAATAACGAAATTAAAATCTACCTCCCAGAGATATGAGCATCAGATGAGATAGGAATTGTAAAATGCTTAGCCCTGTGCCTGACACATAGTAAGCGCTTTATAAATGAAAGCTATTCTTATTAGTAATAGCTGGTGATAATAATGATGAGGATGACGTTCATAGGGGAGGACGTTGCTAAAAGTGAAATCCACGCCTTAGCTCAGTGAGACCCTGACTGAGGTCTCTGTTTCTGCTTCTCCTCAAGGGACACATCTTCTTGACCATTTTTTTCACCATATATTCTCTGTCCTTTTCTTCCTCTCCTTCTCTCCCTTCTCTGCTTTCGCTTGTAACCCAAAGGAACATGTTTCAACCCTACTGGGTGCTTTGTGATTCAGTTGAACCAAGAATATTCCCCAGGAAACCTTTGGCCTAGAATTGTCACATCTCCTGGGACAGAATGACTTTGAAACTGGGAGCAAGGACCAAACCATCTCCTAGTCTTTAGGGCCAAGTGGACTATTTACTTCTCAAAGAAAATTCTCCATGGCAACGGACCAGAGGGGCTGCTGTGTCCTGGGACTGTGCAATAGGAATATTGCGTGGCTTCTGCTTCCCTCACTGCTAGACTGCATTCCTCTAGGTGAATTATGGGGTGTCACCAGCCCTGACAGGGGAGGGTAGTGTCATTGAGGGGCAGTTTGTTCAGAAACAAGGAAGGAAAGAAAGAAATGCAGGCTGGCTGCCTGGACAGGGCAAGAAAAAGGAAACCCCAAAAGTTTCTAGCATTTCACAACAATCACCAAATACACAGAAAATCTGATGGGCCCTCCAGGGAAGAGAAGTTTAAATTGGGTAACGGTTGTACTTCTCCTTTTTACTTCATGGAAAAACAAGCTGATGAGGGCTGAGCCGAAGTCAGACCTTTCCTCCATCTCCTCGGTAGGAGCCCCCAGGAAAGCCTCATCCTCCCTCATCAGGTGTCTCTGCATCCCACCTCCTCCTCTCTCCCTTCCATTCACAGCAGTGGCTTAGCAGACTGTTGAAGGCTATGGATTATCAAAGGGGTCGGCTTTCCGGGTTGCCCACTACCCTTTTCTGGTTGCTTCTCTTCTTCTCCTTCCCATGACTCTCCAGAGATGGGAGAGCAGGGGCAGGAGAGGGCAGCCTATGCTTTTAAAACAAAGACTGGGATTTCCAATACATCTGGGAAAATTACTAGCTGAAACTTACTAGCTGAGTTACCTTGGACAAGTCCCCAGACCTAGCTAGACTTTGGCTTCCACATCTATAAAGCCAAGAGGCCGGACAAGATGGTCTCAAACATCCCTTCCAGCTCTAAATGACTGGTCCGGGGACGGGGACACTATTGGTTCTACTCAGCTAGGCAGTATAGTAGATAGAGTGTTGGACCTCCGGTCAGGAAGACCTGAGTTCAAATTCTGCTAATTCACACTAAGGGTGTGACCTGGGACAAGTCATTTCACTCCTTTCAGACTCAATTTCCTCATCTGTTCTATTTCAAGAAATCATAAACAAAAGTACATGGGACAAAAGAGTTAACAGAGCTCTGGGAAACCAGGGAAGGGGAGGGGAGGGTGAACAATAAAGAAGAAAGGAGAGGAGAGGGGAGAAAAGTTAGCAAGGGATTTACCTCCTGAGAAATGGTAGATACAAAGTCCTTGCACTGAAGTACAGATTTTTGTCTTCAGGGATGTCCCCTTGTTTTGTTGTTACTGACACATCCAATAATGAAACTAACTAACTCTCTCTCTCTCACACACACACACACACAGTGTTGTAAAAGTTTACAAAGTTCTTTCCTCAAAACAACTCAGAAACTTAAGAAGTACAAGTGCCATTATCCCATTTTTCAAATGAGAAAACTGAGACCTAGAAAAATTAAGTTTTCTTTTTTTCTTTTCTTTCTTTTTTTCTTTTCTTTCTTTTTTTCTTCTTTCTCCAGTGGCTACAAAATTAATAGGTATAGGGCACCCAGGGTATCTTGATTCTACATCCTGTGCTATAATATACTTCCTCCTCCCCCCTACAACTACATGAACCTGCACCTACCATCATTTGGTGCGTTCTCATACTACCCCTTTTCTTACTGTAATACTAAGCCCCTGAAACTCTAAGAACTCTGGTCACAAAGCCCCTTGCTATGCTTTTCTCAGGTTCAGCGTGGGCTGTTTTGAGTAATCCATTTCTCAGATAGTGGCCTTAATCGCTTCTAGAGGAAGTTATGTAGACAGAGTACAAGGCCTGGATTCAGGAAGACCTGAGTTCAAATCCAGCCTCCAACACTTCCTAGCTGTGTGACCTTGGGCAAGTCGCTTAATCTCTCCCTACTTCAGTCTTTTCCATTGTAAAATGGGGATGATAATGGCATCTACCTCTCTGTAAAGATCAATTGAGATAACATTTGTAAAGGGTTTAGTACAGCACCTGGCACATAGTAGGGGGTTTAATAAATATTTGTTTCCTCCACTCCCATGCAACACTATGCAAAAGACAGTCAGTCGATAAGCATTTATTAGGCATCTTCTATGTGCCAGGCACTGTGCTGAGTGCTAGGGACACAAAGAAAGACAAAAGACAATTCCTGCCCTCAAGGGGCTCACAGTCTAATGGGGAGACAGCAGGCAAACAAATATATACAAACAAGTTATGTAGAAGATAAATAGGGAAGGGGGAATCGAAAGAGGGAGGGCACTAGAATTAAGAGAGATGAGGGAAGGCTTCCTGTAGAAGATGGGATTTCAGCTGGGGCTTGAAGGAAGCCAGGAAGTTGAGATAAGGAAGAAGAGCATTCTAAGCATGGCAGACAGCCAGTGAAGATGCTGGGGAGCCAAGAGACGCACAATCTAGGAGACTGGTGTCATTGGATCAGAGAGTATGTCGGGGCAAAAGGGCGGGTAATGAATGACTCTGAATGCCAAAAAGATTTTATATTTGATGCTGGAATTGACAGGGAGCCACTGGAGTTTATGGAGTGGGGGGTAGGGTGGTCAGAAATCCAATAGTAAGAGCATTTAATTAAGACAAAAAAGTGTAAATAACAAGGAAGAATCAAGTTGTAGTCTCATGCTGCGTTCTCACACACAAAATGTTTGTAGTCCCCAAGGTTATTATAATCTAATTCCCCCTTCTAATCTTCACTAATCTCTCCATCATATCAGGAGAAGGACAAAGTAGCTTCAGAGCACAGCGGTAAAAGCTTAGGGATCAGTGCTGTCTGCCTCATGAAACTGTTAAGAATGCTCTTGGGGCAAGCTGGGATTTGCCAAAGCCTCTTCATTTAGCTCTGAAGTTGTCAGTCTTCTGCCAGGAGTCTGGGATGCAGGAATGTCACAGCCCCGCTGCGAATCAGTGATGTCCTCTTAGCCCCAAGCTTCCTGGGAAATGACATCCTGGGACCTTTTCTCGTTGGCCATGCCCGCTATGTGCCTCCCTATGCTCCCAGCTCCCACAACCGTTAAACTACCTTGGCCCATCTGCCATACCCGGGCCCACAGCTGTAAATGAGACTGATCGATCAATCTCTTCCCATTTGCTAAAGTTGGAGGCAATGTGGGAGATTAGAAAGACTATTGGTCTGGGATACCTGAGATGTAGGCCGTATTCTTCATGTATTTTTGTCATTTAACTCACCTTCCTTTTCCACCTGTAAAACGGAAATAATACCTGCCCTGCCTACCTCACAGGAGTCTTGGGTCATGGTTGTGGGCTGTCTTTCTCTCTGATAAGGCCAGCCTCTCCATCTGTGCCCTTGATCCCCTCCTCCTTCTGTCTCCTCTAGGAGCTTACTTCCCTTGTAATACTAAGTCCCTGAAACTCTAAGAACTCTGGTCAGGAAGCCCCTTACTATGCTTTTATCAGGTTCAGCATGGGCTGCTTTGAGTAATCCATTTCTCAGATAATGGCCTTAGTCTCTCCTAGAGGAAGCTAGGTAGACAGAGTACAAGCCCTGGATTCAGGAAGACCTGAGTTCAAACCTGGGTACAAATATTATCTCAATTGATCCTTACAGAGAGGTAGGTGCTGTTATTATCCCCAATTAAAAGATAGAGGTAGGCAGAGATTAAGTGACTTGCCCAAGGTCACACAGCTAGGAAGTGTTGGAGGCTGGATTTGAACTCAGGTCTTCCTGAACTCCAGGCCTTGTACTCCATCTACCTAGCTTCCTCTAGAAGAGACTAAAGCCATTATCTGACAAATGGATTACTCAAGGACTATTCCTTTTTTCTTTCTTCTCTTCAATCTTATCTCTTCCACTGGTGTGCTGCTACCCACAAAGGCACTCAAGTTTCTTCATCCTTAATAAACCTTCACTTTACCCTGCCATCCCTTAAAACTATCATCCTGTCTCTTCTCCCTTTCACAGTCAAACTCCTAAACATATGGCCACCGTTGCCACCATTTTCTCGCCTTCCACTTGCTTCTCAACCTGTGGTAATGAACGTTCTCTGAATTGCCAAATCCAGTGGGCCTTTTCTCAGTTTTAATTCTATTTAAACCCTTTATAGCTTTTGACACTCTCACCATATCCCTGACAGTTTCTCTTCTTGTGAAACCGATCTTCCTTGGTTCTCTTCCTACCTGTCAAACCAACCTTCTGAGTCTCCTCGGCTGGACCATGAAAATCCCATCCACTACATTTGGATGTCTCATCACTCACACAGTCACCACTCTTGCTCAGACTTTCATCACCCCTCACCAGGACTATTGTAGTAACTTCAAGATCAGTCTTCCTGTTTTGAATCTTTTCTACTTACCATCCATCCTCTGTACCAGAGGCACCAAACAACAGGCCACATTTTGGCCCAAAACATGAAACACTACTGAGTGTGGTGTAAACCAGATCAAAATGTAATTGGCTCACAGTTGATAAATGGTCAAAGGATATGGACAGGCAGTTCTCAGAAGAAGAAATCAAAGCTATCTACAGTTATACAAAAAATTCTCTAAATCACTATTGATTGGGAAAATGCACATTAAAACAACTCTGAGGCATCACCTCACACCTGTCAGATTGACTAGTATGACGGAAAAGGAAAATGACATATGTTGGAGGGGATGCGGAAAAATTGGAACACTAATGCACTCTTGGTAGAGTTGGGTACTGATCCAAACATTCTGGAGAACACTCTGGAACTATTCCAAAAGGGCTGTAAAACTGTGCATACCCTTTAACTTAGCCATACCATTACTGGTTCTATATCTCAAAGAGATCAAAGAAAAATGAAAAGTGTCCATATGTACAAGAATATTTATAGCAGCTCTTTTTATGTTGGCAAAGAATTGGAAGTTGAAGGGATGCCTATCAATTGGACAATGGCTGAATAAGTTACAGTATTTGATTGTGATGGAATACCATCATGCTATAAGAAATGACCAGCAGGATGGTTTCAGAGAAACCTGAGAAGACATATATGAACTGATGCAAAGTGAAAGGAACAGAGTCAGAAGATCACACCATAACAGCAATATTATAATGGCAATAAACCATGAATAAATAAGCTAGTCTCAGGAATACAATAATATAAGACAATTCTGAAGTGTCATCCACCTCCAGAGAAGGAACTTATGGGGTATGAATACAGATTGAAGCATACTTTTTTACTTATTTTCTTTTTCTTTTTTTTTTGACTGAGTTCTCTTTTGCAACATGGTTAAAGGGAAATACAATTTGCATGACTGCACATGTCTAATCTATATCAAAGTGCTTTCCTTCTCAAGGAGAGGAGAGGAAGAGAGGGAGGAAGGCAATTTGGAACTCAAAAGTTATAAAAAATGAATGTTAAAATTGTTTTTACATGTAATTGAGAAAAAATAAAATAAAAACATTTTAAAAAGGAAAATCAAAGTCCTCCCCTTAAAAAATAAATAAGATTTTTTTCTAAACAAAAAATGTAACAAGTGAATATTTAACAAAACAAATAAAAATACAATAGAACATAGAAAATGTTAATATATGGTTTTCTAAGTCAATATGTGACCTACAATGATCCTTGTATATCATTTGGCGGCCCCCATTTCTATTTGAGCTTGATACCACAGCTCTACAAAGTAGCCCAAATTAATATTCCTAAAACATAGGTTACTGACCTGTTCAAAAATCTTCAGTGCAATCTACTGCCTCTGGGATAGATTCTAGAATGAAATACTCTTGGTATTTAAAGCTCTCAACAGTCTGACACCCTGTACCAATATTGTTTAATATTATTCTCTCTCAAACACTCTATACTCAGACAAAACTGGCTTACTAACTATTCCCCAAGCTAAACATTCTACCTCCTGTGTCTGTATCTCTATGGAGGCCATTCTGATGCCTGAAATGCCTTCCCTCCTAAGATTTTGAGCCCCAACCTTTGGCAAACATTACCTCCTCCATGAACTTGCTATGTTAACTGTGTCCCACTCATGTGACATTGGTGTAATGAAATCAGTACTCCACAGTGATGGACAAATGTATTTAACTATTTAAATCATGTTTACACTTGGTATATGATCAATAGGACAATGCAAAATAAAACTGAAAGGTCTTGGATTATCTGAGGCTTTCCATTACATATTTTCTTCTCATTTTCCATTGTAATGTTAATGGGATATGAAGATCTTCCCCACCCTAATGGGACCAGTAGGCCTCATGTGAGCCCATTAAGGGAAGCTTGTTTAGGCCAGGCTTGCCTGTAGGAAGGCTTTCACACCTTTTGGTACTAAAGCTAATTGGCCACTGAGTCACAAGGGTTGTGATGCCTTCTAGCTCTGAGCCTATCAGCCAAAAGTGTGTGTGTGTGTGTGTGGTGTGTGTGTGTGTGTGTGTGTACATATATATATATACATATATATATATATATATATATATATATATATATTTATATATATATCCTAAGGTGAGATTTTGCTTTGGGGGTTTGCTTATGAGAAGAATTATTTGATTTCCTGCTTGAGACTCTGAGTACCCGTATGTTCAGAACTCCCCGACTGCTCAGATGTAAAGGCTCCCTCCATCCAGTGCTATATGAAAAGTATATAACAGTATTGTTTTGATTCAGGCAGTCAGAACCCTGTCTGTTGGTCTAAATTCTCTGCTTGTATTTTCTCTGCTTATGTTTTTTCTGACGTTCATGGTGCTAACTTTTCCCCTGAACTAATGAATGTAATAAAAGAAGATTGTTGACCTCTAAAAAGCTATCTTTCCCAGTAAAGCAGATTTAAGAACCTGTGCTAGCAGGCCATCCTGGGTATGCTAGGGTGCTTGCTACTACACCCATGACCACAGATGATTGACATTTGACCATGTATCATGGAGGACAATGTCATACCAGTGAAGGGCCCTTTACTTTGCTGCATTCACACCTTTTTATACTCGGCCCCTCTACTTTGTCAGATCACATTCTACAACATACTTTTCTACGAGACACTACCACTTACCATGGTCACTTTGGAAAGGGATTAATCATCAGAGGAGTAACTAGACCAGAGTGATTGGGGTTTTGACTCAGGGCATTAAAATTCAGAGGGCACAAAAATATGTAGTCCTTCCGCAGCTTGAAGCCACTGTAAGCATTAATCCTTCCCCCCGCCAAAAAAAAATTAATTTGTCTTAATGACTTCTTGTAGTTTTTCCATAATGAATTACAAAGTTGCATTTCTGGGTCTGCAGGACCCATTTCTGTCACTTGCTCTTGCAACTGAAATGATTCAAACTCATTGTTTGAAAAAAGGAAGTCTGGTTGCCAAAGCCTTGCCTCAATGCCCCAGGCATCACATGAAAAGAGTGGTTCGTAGACATAGTTGCTGCCCTTTGGGAACTCACCATCTAGGAGACACTTGAAAGCAACCAAAGAGACCCCTTAGGGTACTGGGAAACCTGGCTAAGAGGCCTAGGTGTGTCTCAGAACTTCCATAGCTGTTCCCATATGAACAGCATGACATCCACTTGAATCTTACCTCTGACGCTAACTGAACCACCTTGGACAGCTTTAACAACATGCCAATTCCTCCTGGAAGGGCAACATAACTAGTCACCTAGTTGACTGTAGGGAGGAGAAAGAAAAGAGGAGAATGATTTTCCATTTTCAATAAAATGTTCCCTTTTGCCTTGCCCTCAGCCTGATTTCTTCAATTCACTGGACCTAGTCTTCCTCCCAGTTTGGATTGACCAGGTAGCCAATGACCATCATGTTGTATTACACATGTATGTCTCAATGAACTCTCTATGGGCAAGGTACCATGCTAAATATTGGGGAATACAAGGCTAAACAAGGCAAGTCCCTGACCTCATAGAACTTACAGTCTAGAACATGTCATGTACATAACATGTATATACTGTCTTCCATGTTGGAATGTAAGTTTCTTGGCAGCATTGTTTTTGCTTTCTCTTTCTATCCCTAGAGCTTAACACAGTATCTGGCACACAATTATATTTGCCAGGCAGTAAGCATAAAGTGCCTACTATGTGCCAGGCATGGCGCTGAGCTCTGGAGATACAAAGAAAGGCAAAAAATAGCCTCTGCTCTCAAACAACTCAGTTTAATGAGGGAAATAGCATTCAAACAACCTGTACGAAAAGCTATATGCCAGATAAATTGGAGACGATCAATGGAGAGGAGGACAGAGAAAGGCTTCTTGTAGACTGTGGGACTTTAGTTAGGACTTAAAAAAAAACAGGGAAGCTGGAGGGCAGAGAGGAAGAGGGGAAGTATGCTAGGCATGGAGGAGAGCCAGTGAAAATGCAGAGTCAGCAGGGCCTTGTTTGAGGAACGTCAAGGAGGTCAATGTCCCTGGATCACAGAGGATGTGGAAAGAGTAAGGTGTAAGAAGTCCGTAAAGGTAGGGTGGGGTAAGGTCTGAAAGGGCTTTGAATGCCAAACAGAGGATTTTATATTTGGTCCTGGGGGTGATAGGGAGCCATTGGAGTTTATTCAATGGAAAGGAGGGGCGCAAGGAGACATGGTTAGATTTGCTTTTTTGGAAGATTAATTTGATAGCTGAATGTATACAAATAAGTGCATACAAGATATATTCAGAGTAGTAGCAATAGTAGTAATAATAATGGTAGTAGTAGTAGTAGTAGCAGTGGTAGTAGTAGTAAAGATTAGAGATCATGCCCTATAATGTGGTTCTTTGAATCTCTCCTAGCAGCTAGTATAGGATGGGCCACACATATGGTCAGTGGTCAACCAACAG
This sequence comes from Phalanger gymnotis, assembly GCA_028646595.1. Taxonomy (NCBI): domain Eukaryota; kingdom Metazoa; phylum Chordata; class Mammalia; order Diprotodontia; family Phalangeridae; genus Phalanger; species Phalanger gymnotis. The sequence goes on along the minus strand of CM053625.1, from coordinate 280,629,721 downwards.
GACTTGGGATGAATTGAGTTGCTTTCAGAGTAAACCCCAGATAAAATTCTCAACCATTTAATTACACCTCCCTTAATCTACCAATTGAGGCCAGAGGAAGGTCCTTCCCTTCTCCTTGGCAATTGACCTAAGTGCAATAGAAGTTCCCAAGTTTCCTCTTATCCTCCAAGACCCAAGCCCTAACTCGGAAGAATGTCCAGTCAGGGAAGGTTTCAAGAAGAGGGAAGGAAATTAGGCCATGGCTGGTAACAGCCATTTGCTCAGGCCATTCCCCTGACTCAGCCCTTTCTCATTCAGGAGAGTTTGGAGCCTTTCCTGGAGAAAACTGGTGAGAATGCATTACCTAATAATTGCTTTGATGGAAGAAGAATCCCTAACCTCATACTGGAAAATCTCCCCTCTGGGCTCTAGAGTTCCTGGTTTTGCTCTAAAGGGTTGGAAAGAGATCAACAAACCACCTAGGTGTAACTTCCAAATATTATGGTTGCCTTACAGGATTCCAACCTTAAGCCCCAAGATCTTCAGCTAGAATAGGGACTTTGCGTTCCTCCCCAGCTCTTAGCCCCCAAAGACCCTTAGCTTTCAGACGCCCTGATGCCCCTAGGGAATTTATCTGAGGTTCTCTTCCCTAAGAAAAGCTTATAATAACATGCTGAAAATGGTGACAAGTTCAGGATGCCAGGACTACGCATACTCACAGAAACACACACAGGCACAGGCCCACACACATGAGTCCCTCCCTTACTTCCCAGTGAGGATCCTCAGCCTAAGGACTATTGTCATTGGTGGTCCCATGCCACCTCAAGATGCAGATGTGTGGTCACAGGGTCCCATCACGTCTACTCTCTTGTCATAGCTTTCAATTTGGAAAAAACAGAAATATGAGAATAAAGTAACTTGGCCCATTGTCCCAGGGCCTGGCTTTGTTCAGCCTCATAATCAGCAAAAGGAAAACACACATACTTGTGGATGTATGCACATGCAGAGGTTCATATGAACCCACTGACAGCCACAGAGACCCATAAACACATACAGAGACATCCCACATGAACAATACTAACGGCCACATAAACTCTCAGGTAACCTCCTCATTCCTGTCCCTAGCTGTCTCCGCTCATCAACATCTGGAAAGGTCACCTTGATTTCAAGCCCAGCTAGGACCCCATGTGCCTGTCTGGCTGTCTGTCAGAACTACCTGAGTGAGCCAAGGGAAGGCCTTTGTTTTTAAAATTAGCATAGTGACAGCATTCCTTCAAGAGCAGCAACTATCCAGAAATCAGGGGTCTGGAAGCAAACATTTCAAAAAGAGCCTCCCTAACCACCTGTAAACTGCAGACTCTACAGACCTCTGGCTCATTTCCCCTGTAGATGATTTTCAGTTTGTCCTGGTTCCCTGTTTCACTTCATTCACATCTCCAGTCCCTCCAACCATCCCTTTAATCCTCGGCTTTCCCAGCGTGCATTTCCTGTTACTTCTGCAATTTGTTGGTCCACGGTATCAACAAAAAACTAGTCCTTCATTTCTGTTTGTTTGGTTTTGTTTGGTTTTCAATTTACACCCAATGCTATCAAATCACCTGGCAATAAATGAAACACAACGGGGATCACATCCGATTTAAGCTTTTTCCACACTGAATACCTCTCCTTAATGCAGGGATTGTAGAGGGGGAATGAGGGGTGAAGGGGAGTCTGTCTATTGACTGAGGCCTAAAGCAGTCATCAATCCTGGAGTCTAACTTGCTCTCCACTGCAAAATACAACATATACACTAATATGCTACTATCGTTTCTTAGATTTATAGACATAGAGATGGAAGGAACCTGAGAGGTCATTTGTCCAACTCCTTCATTTAACATAGGAAGAAACTGAAGTCAGAATAGTTAAGATATTGGCAGAAGTAGGCCCGGCACCTATGTTCTCTTGACTCCAAACCTAGGGCTGTTTTCCACTGTTCCGTATTATTGTTTTTTCCTCTACTCTTTCTCTCCCTCTTTCTCTTCATCCTCACCTCCCTTTTTGCTCCTTATTCTCATTATTTTCCCCCTCCTCCCCCTTGTTATCCCTTTTCCTCTTCCTTCTCCTCCATCTTGTTTTCTTTCTTTTCCTTCTCCTTCTCCTTTTCCTCCTCCTTCTACTTCTTCTCTTTCTTCTCCCACTTCTCTTCCCTTTTCTTCTTCCCTTTGCTTTCTCCTTCTCCTCTTTTCCTCCTTCTTTTTCTTCTCTAGCCTTCTCCTGTCCCCCTCTCCTCCTTTTTTCCTTTCTTCTTCCTTTTGCTTTCTCTCTCTCTTTTTCTTTCTTCTTCTCCTCTTCCTTTTCCTCCTTCTTTTCCTTTTTCTTCTTCTCCTCTCCCCAAAATTCTGCTTTTTCCTTCTCCCACTTTTCCTTCTTTCTCCTCCTCTTTCTTCTCCTTTTCTGTCTTGTCCTCTTATTATTTCTCTTCCAACTTGTTATTCTCCTTTACCTCATCCTTCTCCTTCTCCTCCTCTCCTTCTCTTCTTCTTTTTTCTTTTTCTTCTTCTCTTTTTTCCTCTTCCTCCTTCTCTTTCTCCTTCTCTTTCATCTCCCAGATGATGATGATGATTATGTTCTTTATGCCTGTACAATTCTTCTTTAGTAACATGTTAGAACCAACGTATGTTCACCACACACCTTGACATTGCTCTTTGAGTGACCCACGACTTGATTCTTTGTAGACTGTGATATTCCGTAATTCATAGCCATCTGCTACTTTTCCAGCATCACTGGAAAAAATATTGATATTAAGATGGTGGGCTTTAGTTTCACTGAGAATTACTCAATTGACATTAACAACTAAGTGATGATCAGACAAAGTGATCTCTGTTGTTTCAAAGAGACCAATACAAACTTCCCATATGCATGAGAAGCTGCTTGTTGGAAGAGCGCTGTTTCGGCTGAATTTTGCTCTGATGAATCAAATTTTTTTATATACTCAGCAAAAACCAAGTCCAGTCAGAAGTTATATTTTTCCCATCTTTCAGTCAACTTTATAACTGAAAGATGTAGCATTCTATAGGAAAGTATACTCATATCTTCAAAATTCTGACCTTATGTGTATAGATCATTCTTAAAAAACAATTTGTAGTCCTGCAAGCATAGGGGAAATAGTCATTGAAATATTTTTAATCACCTCTTTTTTCTTTTCTTTTTTTTTTAGCAATAAGAAAGTCTATTCTTTTCCAAGTGTTTGATATCCTTTCCTCTTTTAAATATCTTGAAATTTGACTCCTCCGATGCCCTCAAAATTGTGTCCTCTCCAGGACAGATCTCTTCTCTCTATGCCTGATCCAATCCAACTGCTTTTCCTATCTTTTTTTTTTAGCTTTCTACTGCCTCATTGGGAACAGTGACATTAAAGTCCAAATATGGAGTTTCAATTGAGATTGATAAGAAAAGTTTGTCCCAGGAATCTTCACAGATATCTTTCATTTCTCATTCGTTGTCTTCTAGTTTCACCCTTCTTGCGAGTCATTTTTCAGTTGTATCTAACTCTTCATGACCCCTTCACGGGATTTTCTTGGCAAAAACACTGGAGTAGTTTGCCATTTCCTTCTCCAGTTCATGTTACATATGAGGAGACGGAGGCAAATAGAGTTAAATGACTTGCCCAGGATCACACGACTAGTAAGTGTCTGAGGCTGGATTTGAACTCACGGAGATGTTTTTCTTACTGCAGGTCCAGTATTCTACACACTGTGCCACATAGCTTCCAATTTCACCCTTAAATGCTCTTGATTTTGTCCCTTACCAACTTTTTTTGCATACTTGCTTTTCCCTTTGTGGTTTCTCATGGCTTTCTGAAATAATATTACTCATAATCTTCCACCTTCCTCTACCATAAGATTACTTAAATGATTTTGTAGAGCAAACAGTTAAGAGCATTGCCCTTAGGTGCCCTATATCTCTATTAACCAAAGCAATTAAGTGTTTTCTGAATGAGGTGGTATCTAGCTTTATGTTAAAGAACTTTTTCAAAATATGGTGATGACTCTGTGTTGCTGTCTCTTCTTTAAACATTTCTTAGCTTATTTAAATAAGTCAGGTTAATGTTGTTTCAATTTCTTGCCATATCATCTACTCATTTTCATTCTTTTAGTTTGGCAATATTTAAAGAATAATGAAATTCTTGCTGATAGAAATCCTTTTATTCTTGAAAGCCCATTAGGAAGTGTCTCGGGGAGAAAAGGGCCTCGTTGCCCTAGTCCCCTTCTAGCTCTTGTGGGGGTTTGGGGACGAAAATGGATTTTGGAAGACACCAATTCACAGACACAAATTTAATAGGAGTTAAAAGGAATTTTTAACCCCAATGATCCAACTCCAAGCAGGACAGTTGCCTGGAACCAAACACCTAGTATTACTACCAATAGAAAGCCCATCAATAGAACAGACTAGCTTGAGGAATTCTGTTGACTTTCCCTGGGTGCCTGGACAGAGGTGTCCTCTGCCACACAGTAAAAAGAGCTTTAGTTCTTCCTTTTTTGGAGAAGGATTTCTAAATATTGTACCCCCAATAAATAGTAGTAAAGAGCAACAAATAGCCCTGAAGAAGTCACACAGACCAGCAGATGGTAGGAGGAATAAGAATTTATTAAGTGCTTACCATGTGCCAGACACCATGCTAAGCACTTTTATAAATATAACCTCATTTGAGCCTCACAACAGCCCATAAGGTATGTGCTAGTATAATCTCCATTTAATAGTTGAAGAAACTGAGTCAGGAAGAGGTTAAAAGGATCCATCTAACATCCAAGGTTGAATTTGAACTCAGGTCTTCCAGTCTCCAGACCTAGCACTCTATCCAGAAAGCTGCCTCTAGATGGTAGCAGAGAACAAGTTGGAGGCAATGAAAACAGCTAAAAATCTTTTCTTGGCACTGTATTTGCAGTGTTATTTGGCTGATTGTCCTTTGTTTAGATCTAATGTGTTTAATGGTTGCCTAGTAAAGGTAAATACATTAATGGGGGCTCATGAGCAATGGTTTCAAGAGGGCGCTGAACACAGAGTGTCTCAAATCTGATGTAGTTTTTTGGGTAGGCCAAATGTACAATATGAAATGACTGAATGTCCCATGAAATGCTGTTTCATTTTGCCTTTGGTCATAAAATAAAATTAATTCAACCAGATCCTTAATTTTGTCTAAGGAGAACCTGAGAATCATCTTTCTATTTAGTTGCAACTTCCTTTTGTCTACTGGTTTAATTTATAGCAAGAATGTCAAGATTGGTATCATTCAGTTCCTCCAACAGTACTTTAGTCATTGGGTAAGGATTTCATATCAAAACTGTGGTTCTTAGTACCCTTTGCCCCCTTTATACTATTTTGTCATCTGCAGAAGAGGGTAATACAAGACTGAAGACCATTTTGTATTTTTGTTTGTTTTATGGGTTGTAATAGCTACAGAATTCATCACCTAATGTTCAGCCTTCTGTCTGCTTTCTTTAGAATTTTCTGCCTTCTTTAAATTCTGTCTGCCTTTCTTTTCCCAATTATAATATAGGGATAATAATAGTATCTAACTCCCAAGGTTTTTGTGAGGAACAAATGAGATGATATTTGTAAAGTGCTTACCTTGGTGCCTGGCATACAGAAATAGGAGCTTAATAAATACTTGTTTTCTTTCTTCATAGGTGTAGTGGAGAAAGTGTTAGCTTTTATGTCAGAGGCTCTGGGTTCACATCCTAACCCTGCCACCCAATACCCCTAGTTAGTAGTCATCAGGCTGCAGCTTCACTGTTTGTTGAGCATGTTGTAGTGAGGATTCTCTTGAGGGGTATGGGCTAGGTTAACTGACTGCCCATGTCCCTTCTGACTTGAAGCAATTCTGTAACTCTGTAACCTCATACACATTTATCATCCCTGCCAAGAGATTTATAAAGCTCACATTTATATAGTTCCTCCCTCAGAACAACCCTTTGAAATGGGTAACACTGGTGTTATTTATGCTAATTACTTATACTACCTACCTGACAATATTAAGAGATGAAGTGACTTTCCCCAGGTCATGTACCTAGTCAGTGTCAAAGCTGAGGATTCAGATCCACCGTCTCTCCCAGCTCCACTCTATAATGTTTCTTCTCATATGATTCAGGACTATTTGTCACCAAAGTTCCAGCCCTCTCCACCCTCTTTCCCCATCTGAAACACAAGGAGCTGGTGGGGAGGAGAGAGCATGTTAGGGCTTGGCCAGGCATCAAGGCCCAAAATAACAACTGAGCTAGGGGCGTCCCCTCTGCTTGAGTTCCTGGGATGAATCCATCTCTGGACTATTCTTAACTCAGTCTCCAGAGGACCAGACTTCCCCACTGCCTCTGCCTCCGGTCTCTGCACATAGCCTCTCCTCACCTCCCAAAGCTAGGCTCTGCTGGAGTGGTCCTCCTGTATGGCCAGGCTACTGTAATCCTCGTGTCTGGGAACTGGGTGGGGCCATCACTGGAGCTGTCAGAGTCTTCACTTTCTTAGGGAAGTTTTCCTAAACTGCTATAATAATTATAACCTTTCATTTCCATGAAGCATTTTTAATCTTTTTGAAGCACCACATAACTATATATACACGTAATAATGTTGTCATCTCTTCTTTGTGTTAACCCTACAGGTATTATAATCTCCATTCAACAGAGAAAGGGGCTAAGTCTCAGAGGTATGAAATTATTTAGACAAAGTCATACAGAGAGTCAGGGTGAAGCCAGGCCTGGAAACCAAGTCTCTTGATGCTTTTCCCTATTCCGTTGCTTCCTTGGGACAGATAGTACTAGTGTACCCACAGTGAGACCTACCCTAGAGCCCTCCCCAAACTCACCATACCAACCCAGCACCCTTCCAACCATTTCAAAGAAACCAACCAACCAAGCATATCAAAGAAACTGTCCTTGGTCACATCCACAGTCACGTGTAGGATAGTGAGCAAGGTTCTCTCATTCTTTAATGGTATGGCTTACTTTGCATTTGTTCCAGAAAAGGGCATGTGTGCTACCAACTACAAATTGAAATATATATAGTTAATGCATTCAAAGGGAGGATGACTTTAGAGGGGCCTTGCCTTATTGATCCTTTAACATACTATAACTTTGTTTGTAATGGCACAGTGGAGGGGCCCTTGGTTTTAGAGTCAGAAGACCTAGGTTGAAATTCCAGGTCTGCTACCTCGGGATCTTGGCCAAATAACATTTCCTCCAGACCTCAGTTTCCACAACTGTAAATAAGGGTGTTAGCCTAGATAACATTTTTTTAGCGATAAATCTCTTAGTTGATTCATATGTTGTCTCCTCTCCTCTCCTTTCTATCCTACCCTACCTTATTTTCTTCTCTCTTCTCTATGTATTCAATTCTACTTGACAAGCATTCACTGAGATCCTGTGTGTGTCCAGACCTGCAGTGGGCACTGTGGCAGACACAAGGGAGAAGACAAGGGTCACTACCCTCAAGAAGCTTGAACTCTAGCCGAGAAGACATTTATACACAAGAAAGGACAAAACAAGGTACTGTCGGTATACCAGACCTAAGCTAATTAATTGATTTTAAGTCTGTAAAACCAGAATTTCAGGCAAAAAAAAATATTACAAGGACAATAAGTGGAGGTGGAGGAAACTATCACTTTGGGCTAGAGGGGTTCAGAGGCCTGAAAAAGCAGGAGAAGGAGTATTGGGAAAGGTACTCCATCAGAGGATGGGCATGTGTGAAATCACAGAGACAAGAATAAGTGGGAAGTATGAAGTCATCATTGACAAAGTGTAGGTTTTGATAAATTTTTTATCAAAAGAGGAATTTGAGATTATACAAATTGATATCAGATTGAGAGGAATGTTGAATTCCAGGCTAAGGAGTTTAGAATTTACCCTATAATAACAAGAATGACAGCCCATATTTATATCAGATTTGTGAAGGGGTTTACATATGTTTCTTCCTTTGATCCTTACAACTCTGTGAAGAAGTCCTATTATGTTATCCCCATTTTCCAGATGACAAAACTGAGGCTGAGAGGTTAAACAGCTTGTCCTGGGTCACACAGCTACTAAGAATCTGAGGCAGGACTCAAATCTAGGTCTTCTTGACTCCAGGGCCAATGCTCTGCCTCCTCTGCTGTGCTTTTTTTTCTCAGCCTCCCATAGGCAATAGGAAGCAGTGGATGGCTTGGGGCATGACAGCAAGATGGGGAGAAAGCTGGGTTTTGCGAAGACAAATCTGGTAACGTCATGCAGGGTAGATGGAGAAGAAAGAGACTAGAAGAACCCATACAAGCTACAGCTTAAAAGAGACCACCAAGGCGGAGCCAAGATGGCAGCTGGGAAGCAGTGACTGGCGTGAGCTCCCCACCAAGTTCCTCCAAAAACCTATAAAACAATGGCTCTGAACCAATTCTAGAGCTGCAGAACCCACAAAGTGGCAGAGGGAAGC